>OZ023268.1:22800970-24000970 GCA_964006375.1 Tillus elongatus | reverse complement strand
ATTTGCGAGCCCGAAAGAGGAAACCTAATTTCTTAGCAACCGCTTCTGCGATTGATGTGACATGTTGGTGCCAATTAAGATTTCGATCCACAGAAATGGCAACAAGAGAAAAGGACTCATTACTTTGAATAACTTGGTTGTTCATTGTGATGGGTCTAGGGCTGGTGTATCTCTTGTGAGAAAGCAAGCAAGACTTAGTTTTGGTGGGGTTGAATTGTACAAGATTTCTACTTCCCCAGTCTAATATTTTTTGGAGATCCACGGAGACAGAACCCTCCATGAGTCTGCGATCCTCATCTAATTGGGCTAAAGAGACAGACTTAGAATATTGTATATTTGAATGGAGGGTGCTGTCGTCCGCGTAGGTGTGAACTGGGTTGGATGTGCTCGAGAGGAGGTCATTAATGTGGAGAAGAAACAAAGTAGGGGCTAAAGCTGAACCTTGAGGAACTCCTGTATTAATTGGATACAGTTTAGAGGAATGGCCATCCACAACAACAGATATGCTCCTGTTGGAGAGGAAATTTGCTGTCCACATACAGAGTTTTGGTGGTAGGCCATAGGCCGGAAGTTTATTAAGCAGCGCTGCGTGCCAGACCTGGTCGAATGCTTTGGATATGTCTAGAGCAACAATCTGGGATTCACCGTGTTGTTCCATAGACTTGTTCCAAGAATGGGTGACAAAGGAAAGGAGGTCGGCAGTCGATCTGCGCTGACGGAATCCATACTGCCTGTCGTGGATTAGACTGTGTTTTTCAAGAAATTTTAGTAATTCGGTGTTTATATACTTTTCCATCACTTTAGAGACGACTAAAAGGAGAGAGATAGGCCTGTAGTTGCTGCAAAGCGCTTTGGATCCTTTCTTGGGGATGGGTTGTACTCGAGCAGTTTTCCAGTTACTAGGAAATATGTCTTTATTATAAGATATTTGAAACAGACGAGTCAGGGCAGGAGCAAGCTCTGGTGCGCATTTTTTTAGAACAATTGCTGGGATCTCGTCAAGGCCAGAGGCTTTCCTGGTATTAAGTGAAGAGAGCATCTTTCGTACCTTTTTAGTTTTGAAAATGATATCCGTCACTTTATGCGCGACATTGGGGACTGTTGGTGGTTGAACATTTGGAGGTGGGTTGAGAGTAGAATTGCCGGCGAACAACGAAGCAAAAAGTTCAGCCTTGCCCAGGGCGGTAGAAACAATTTCATCCCCTGAGACACGAGGTGGGAACGTACTTTTGCAGAAATTATTCCCCATAGATTTAGCAAGAGTCCAGAAGGGTTTGCTGCCGTTGGAGCTTAAGAGGACTTTGTTTTTGATGTGGTTATTAAACGAGTTTTTTTCCTCAGAAAGAATGCGGACATAGTGGTTTCTTGTGTCGTTAAATGCTTGACGGTTTTCTTGACTGGGATTGTGTAGAAGCGTTTTGTGAGCTTTGACCTTTTCAAGTCTGACCTTGTCACAGGACTTAGAGAACCAGGGCTTTTGAGTAGCTGAAGAGGTTTTCTGTGTACGTGGGATAAATAATTCCATGCCAACTTGGATAATTTCGGTGACGTTTTGTGAGATATCAGAGGGGTCAGGATGAGAGAAGCAAACAGACGCCCATGGAAATGAGGAAAAGTAATCCCGCATTTCGTCCCAGTTTGCGGAGTTGTAGTGCCAAACGATACGTGGGTGTGATGACTGTGTGACCTCGGGTTGCATTGCGCAGGAAGCAGTGACCATGCCGTGGTCTGAGCGACCAAGGGCGGCGGTGACTGATATCTTATAGCATTCAGGTTGCGTAGTAAGAAGGAGATCCAAGGGATTTGAGCTGTGTGTTGGGATGCGAGCAAAGTAAGTAGGTTGCTGAACCATATTGGCTAAAGAATTGCTGCAAAGGCCTCCGCTGCTCTCCCTTGTGGATCGGTTTTTGAAGATCCTAGCCATTCCTTATTATGGACATTGAAGTCACCAAGAATAGTGACCTCAGAGGAAGGATATTCAGAAATCAGATAGTCGGTTTTTTCAGAAAGGTAGTCAAAGAGCTGGACAAAGTTGTTGTCAGAAGGTGACCGGTAAATGCAACACATGAATTTAGTTATCTAACATTATATGCCTCCAGTTATAAGTAATTTCAGGTCATATAGTAGATTATTGATTTTTTATTTAGTTATAACTCAAGATCTGCAGAACCAATTTAGTTAAAATTTGGTAGGTAGGACCACTTGATCACAAAGAAGAGATCCGTACTACTGTATCTATAAGCTTCTGAAACGTTATATTACTTGAGTTGTAACGAAAAAATGTCAATTTTCACTAAATCATCCCCCATTTATCCCCTACCACCTAAAGCAATCTTACCTAAAAACAATTCGAAGCGTTCTTTTGTCGGGTGCTCACTGGATACCAAATTTGAAGATTGTATCTCAATTCGTTCGAAAGTTATTGCGCCTACTAACAGACAGGTGGACAGGCCGACAGACCGACAGCCAAAAAAATTCGTTACAGAATCCAGTTATATAACCCCTAATTTAATTTTAGCACAGGATACCAGATGTTTGATAAAATTAAAAGTTTTCTAATAAACAAACTCTAAAACGTTATATTACTCAAGTTTAAACGAACAAATCATCCCACATTCATCCCCTACCCCCTCAAGCGATTTTACCCAAAAACAATCCGAACCGTTCGATTGTCGGTTGCTAACTGTATATCAAATTTGAAGACGATATCTCAATTGGTTCTACAAACAGATATACAGACCGACAGACAAAAAAAATATCATTCCCAAATCGTGTTTTCCTTATGTTTTGACACTTTTTATGACGTTTAAGGGGAAAAAAATTTTGAAATTTTGGTCGCCGATGCCATACTTCCACACGTTGTGACGATGTGGAAGTAAAAAGAAGATTTTTTTCCAAAGTTTTGCACCCGAAGACCCTAGGATATTGGTCGTAGGTTTATTGGAACGTTTTTGATTACTTTGAGGTACATTCATTGTTGTTACCCTTACTCTGTGAAATCCCTGTATACTAAATACCTACAGATGAAAATACTTTATTTCTGAGAGAGAAGAAAACAAACACTTGCGAAATTAGAGAATTATCTTCATCTGTATTTATTTACAAGGTCCAGATCATCCCGGAAAGCGTGTCATATTTATTGGGAACCATCGTGTAAAATACCAGTTTTGAACCAGATCTGTTTTTCATAGAAAATGACATTTGTGAATTGTGATTGATAATATATTTTTTTAACGAACATCAGTTGTTTATAAACTCGAGTTTTAAAAGCATTTTAACAAACTTGCCAACAAATAATTTGTTTTTACAATCCAACAAATCATCAAGTTAAATAAATTGTTCTCAATAAATTGGACAGTCATTACTTAACTGTCTTATAAATGTTAAAAGAGACTTATTTTTTATTTAAATACAAGGCATATTTAAAAATAAATATTATTCAAAAAATTCAACACTGGAAATAGAGATGCAAGAATGCATATATTTCATCTCATGTAGGCGTCTTATATAAGACAAAATGTTCATTGATGTACACAAATTTCTATTAAAAATTCAACACACAGGCATTTGCGCATGTCTTCATGCAACTCGTGGCAGGCTAATTTTAAATCATTACAATATTACAATGAGCGAACCACGTACCCACGTCATCCATTCCTACCTCAAAAATTTGACAGCCTAAGCTGAAACCCAAGTGGAACCGGAATTCAAAGAACTTTTATTATTATTGTGTTTAGTAATATATATATATATATATATATATATATATATATATATATATATATATATATATATATATATATATATATATATATATATATATATATACTATGTTATAAAAATGTTTTTAATAGCAAATATGTATTTTTAATGCAAGCAGGCATCATTTTGATTACCGATATAACCTATATAGTAGAGACAATGTATCATGATTTATCAAAATAACCTACTATTTCAAAATATACAAAAATTTTCAGAAAATACCCTGAAAATGTTTCCGAGAAAAGTGGTTTCCTAGTCAACTAAGCTACGGTACTATGGATAGATCTTCCGTTACCCGACATATTTGGGACAATAATCACCACGTAAATAAGGAGAATTCAAAATTAATAAAACACGTTAGACAACTAGGACAGCTAAACGCTTTCGAAAGTATATATATATATATATATATATATATATATATATATATATATATATATATATATATATATATATATATATATATATATATATATATATATATATATATTGCTTAATATAATAATAATAAAAAGTGTTTGAATTTGGCTCCGCCGCCTATGGGTAGATTATTTTACAAAAAACACCGGCAGAAGTACTTACGATAGATAATAAAAGAAGTCAGATATTTCCGCGAAATTGTGACCGCCCACTATCTCTTTAAATCGATCCTAGGAATCCCTGTTCCTAAAAACCTTTACCACGTTTGAGAGTCAAACAACCTACATACGACGATCGATAGAAAGGTCAACGTTACCGGAAATCTAGGTGGCCCCTAGCTTTTATACAGTGAAGATGGGCAGGGTTCTTTATAAGGTGTTACTCTATGAGGGCGCCACTTGATTGTTTTACACCTAGTTCCGGATATTTATAAGAGATGTTAATTACGAAATCCAGCTTACCAAGAATCCAACACAACCAAGAACTCCTTGGACCTCCCTGGCAGCTGCACCTAAAATCGCAGGCTTATACGTCGGAATGTACAAATGTGGGAACGAAATCTTACAGTTGGAATATCTTAAAGGCTTACGTAGAAGCTGACAAACACTAAACAGCACCTAACGTTACTAATACGGGAGTGAGAGGTGAGTGCAGAACAAACGACACACAAATATATATATAAAATAAAATTCTAGTTTATTATAAAATCCAGATGATGCCTACAAGTGGTCAGACAGATCAAAAACAGTATTATATATACACATATATAACCTATAAATTGCTAGCATGTATGTTAAATGAATAACAGAGTCCGCAAAATGACTCACTTGCTATATCTCAATAATTTACTGCTAAACAAATAGCTTTAAGCTACTAACGTTCGTATGGTAAGCAATAACAAGTCAAGTAATTCAAACGCAACAATAAAAGTAACTAAGCTAAATCGAATGGAAATTTGTGTCCTTTCGTGATCACGATCAGCTTACAAAGATGTTAAAATATGAAAAGGTGTATCAAATGGTAGCCTAAATAATGATAATACTTTATCAAACTCAAAGCAATTATATTAATGATAATGTGAATATAAATCATCAGCTAACGTGTAGGGTTCAAATAAAAAGCTGGGTATCTTATCCTATTGTGTTATCGTTAAAACTTTATCTTTGAATTCCAAAACTTGACCACCATAAGTAAAGTCACAGCTTAATACTGGATTTAAAAGTCCAAACAAACAAATTGAGTTCTTTATTAACAATACAACTTAAAGACTACTACCTGTAAGGTCTGATCTCCAGTGAACCTTCTCTGGTCGATTTTTCGCTAACAAAATATCTACTGTCCACTGTGTCGGTACCTTCCGGCCACCTGTACTTCCTCTACTCAACAACGAAATGTCCTCGGCAATCTGATGTTGCTGGGAATGGCTTATAATTGAATTTGCGCCATAAAATGGTACCATACCAATATTCTTATTCTCCCATTGACCACTCGTTAGTTTAAGACAATATGTAGGCCTATTGCTTGTCGATTAGGCACTATAAAATCAATTAAAGCAAGACAAAAACTGGAACTAAAGCTAAAACCAAAGGCTAAAACCAAAAGCTAAAACCAAAACCCTGTAACAAATAGAAAGAGAAAACACGCCTTAGTTACACATAAAAAAAAAACTACGAGTTGGGTATTACCTCCAAATCCTGAGGGTTTCTATGTTATGTCAAGGTGTTTTGTTGACCACAGTTAGACAAGCCGGTTCTGATTGAAAACAAGCCACAAAGCCACTTGCTTTTTCGGCTTTACGTATGTGACATTTACTCTCCACCACGGGAATATTATAGTATTCAAGTACTATGCGACTAATTCGCTTCAACTTCCCAAACCTCCAGAATACTATAATCGTTTTACAGCCTAGAAATTAATCTCCAAACTAGGATGAATGGCCCACTTGCCTGTTTCTTTTTTCTAGCTGAAATCTTGCCACACACTCAAATTAAATTGCTTCTTCCACCGTTTTCAAGACCAACCTTTTTTCTCAAAAATGTTTTCTCTCCCAGGTCATAGCTAATCTTGCTGATTCGCTATCGGTCAACAAAAAAAAGACGACAAGAAATGGTGTCCCGTTCTTCCATCAAAAATATCAAACTCTGGCAACGAATAACTTAATACCGCAGAGTTGCGACATTTACACGAATGGGGAAATTCGGGCTTCGACCGCAAGACCTCGACATATGTAACACACCTAACTTCCAATATTAATCTCGATAATAAACTTCTTCCACAGCTTATAGAGACCGTTGTAACCACAGTTCTGCATGCAAGAATTTATCTCACTACATTAACACATAATTCAGTAATTTCCAACCAGCTAAAGTTAGACAGACAATAAATTAATGACGTGCTGGCAACCATGCCTTCACAAGACAGTGTACTCTGCCGTTGTCGACTGTTTCGGTGGTAAATCTCGACTTCTAGAAATTGAAACTGAATGAATGTAGATAACAAATTAAAGATGTTCGTTCACAGCTGTCCCTAAACCAATAACAATATGAAACCGAATAATTATATGGGGTGTTTTTGTTTATTTTGCCTGCTACGTGTAATTAATGATGTTAATATGCTTAAGGTGAATTTTACACGTAACAATCCCCCCCTTACTTCAAGAGGATTAACCGTAAGGTTAAGCCTAATCAGAAGGAACAAGCTTCAGATCCTTCACGTGCCAAACTCCACTATTCTGGCCAGCTTTGTCTCTAAGTTCATACGTCCATGGAGACACCTTCTTACTAACATAAAACGGTCCTATGTATCTTGGAGCTAACTTACTAGCAAAGTTCTTCGTTGCATCTGACAACACGTAATTCCTCCTCATCGCAGGTTGATCCACCTCATACTCTTCATAACGTCTGCGCATGTTATACCTCGCCACAGCCTTCTTAGTAGCCTTCTCCAGTCTCTGTTTCACGTCCCTGTACACCTCCTTGAACACGATGTTCCTGCTCTTGTCAACCAACACATCTTCATCCTCGCCGTCCAAATCAATCTGATTCTGGTAGTCCGCTCCTGACAATGCCATACATCGCCCAAAATTGACATAATACGGTGACAATCTAGTCGTCTCATGTCGAGATGTTCTCACAGCACAAGTCACCTGTTGTAGCCCAGCATCCCACTTCTTGTGGTTATCATTCACATACATTGCCAACATGGTCTTGATTGTACGATTAGTTCGCTCGGTAGGGTTTGCGCGCGGATGGTAATTCGCGCTAAACTTCAAATTGCACTGGTATTTCTCGGCAAACCTTTTGAAAGCTGAACTTTTAAATTGGGGACCATTATCACACATTATCATCTTCGGTACGCCAAATAACAGAAATACACCTTCTTCCAGACTTCTAATAATCGTGTCGGTGATGGACTTCCTCAAAGCGAAGGTTAACACAAACTTGCTCAAATAATCTGTGACAACCAGGATAAAACTATTGGCTTTCGATGAACGTGGTAAAGGACCCACTAAATCCACTGATATCATCTCCCACGGTCTCGACGGTTTAGCATGCGACACCATCATGTCCTTGGGACCTCGTTGATCCACCTTGTGCGCAGCACATATGGTACACTTGCGGACATAGTTCGCAACGTTCTGTCGCATCTTCGGCCAATAATATCTATCAGTTAACCTTGAGTAGGTTTTATAGACTCCCATATGACCCGATGTAGCTGGATCGTGAGCTTCTGACAAGAGTCTTCGTCGCTGGTCTTTAGGAACGACAATCTTCCAAACATCTTGCTTAGGCGTAAGTGCTGGATAATCTTGCCTCACGTACTTATACAACTTGTCACCTGACAATCTCCAATTCCCAAACTTCAGAGGTGTAGTTTGTACCCGCTCTATCATCTTCAAATACCACTTGTCTGTAGTCTTCGTCTCTGTCTCCACACTGTTCAGGACGTCTAACACTGGTACAGATCTGCTCAGTACATCCGGTACTACGTGGTCTTTGCCTTTCCTATGAACAATCTCAAAATCATACTGCTGCAAGCGTACAGCCCATCTTGCAAGTCTTCCTGATGGATCCTTGAGGCTATGTAACCATTTCAAGCTATAATGATCGGTGATGACAGTAAACTTTACTCCCTCGATGTAAGGACGCAGTTTTTCTATTCCCCACAGAACCGCTAAACACTCTCGTTCTGTCGTGGAATAATTACGTTCTTGGCGTGACAGAGAACGACTCAAGTAACAAATCACACGATCACCATCTGGATGCGTCTGAGATAACATCGCACCAATACCATAGCCCGATGCATCTGTGTGTACAACAAACGGTAAAGAATAATCTGGACAACCCAGAACAGGTGCAGATATCAACAACTCCTTAATCTTCCTGAAAGATCTATCACACTCAGGAGTCCAACAAAACTTAGTACTTTTCTTCAGCAACCCTGTGATTGGTGCGACCACAGTAGAAAAATCAGGACAAAATCTTCTATACCAGGACAGCATACCTAGTACACGTCTCACTTCCCTCACATTGGTCGGAGTAGGTAGCTCGATCATTGCTCTGACCTTATCAGGGTCCACTCTTAACCCTTCTCTATCCACCACGTAACCCAAGTACTTCATCTCGGGCTTACAAAACTGACTTTTCTCCCAATTGACGGTTAGATTGGCTCTTCTCAGGCGTTCAAACACTTCCTCTAACACTTCGAGGTGCTTTTCAAAACTTGGAGTCGTGATCACTACATCGTCTAAATATACAAACACGTAAGGTTCCAGGTCCGATCCCAACACACGATCGATCAAACGCTGCCATGTTGCAGGAGAATTATGCAGGCCAAATGGCATCCTTTTAAACTGAAATAGTCCTCTATTGGGGACGGTAAACGCAGTATACGGTCTTGAAGACTCGGCAACAGGGACTTGGAAAAATGCACTCTTCAGATCCAAACTAGAAAGATACTTCGCATCTCGAAGCTTGTCTAACGTGTCTGTAACCATTGGCAATGGATAGCCATCACGTTCGGTCACTGCATTAAGCTTCCTGTAGTCGACACAGAACCTATAACAACCATCCTTCTTCTTTACAAGAACTATTGGCGACGCCCACGGACTACTGCTAGGTTCTATGACATCGTTCTTCAACATATCTTCTAATTCTTCATCGATGTATTTCTGAAGCACTGGGGATACCCTATAGTATCTCTGCTTAATCGGTGGTGCATTAGTCTTGATCACATGTTCCGTCATATTTGTACAACCCAAACTATTTCCGAGCAAAGTCTTCTTCTTGTTGATTAACTCCTCCAACTGCTTCTTCTGTCCAACTTCCAAGACTGACTGATCAGCTATATCTACTGTGCTTACTTCAGGACAGTTAGAAAATTGCCACTCGTTATGCCTCAGATCAGGAACAATCCCCATCCTTATCCAAAAGTCTGCTCCCAAAATCAAAACATGTGGTAGTTCAGGGACAACCATCACCTCTATAAACTTTAGACGCTCACGAACCTTCATTGGTAATTCACACGTACCAATACTTTCACATTTCTCTCCATTAGCGACTGTGCATGATGTCTTCTTCGATTCGTCCAGGGGTATTCGCAACTTCGCGATACGGTCCCAACCTGGTCCACCTAAAATTGTTCTCGACGCCCCGGAATCTAGGAGTCCAAGCAAGGTAATCCCTAATATGTCCACTCTAAGGTGAGGCCTTTCATCGTTCTGTGCATGGTCAATGATGAAATCTAAAACAGGTTTGACAGTAGTCGAGTACTTAACGGCAGCACTATCAGCTCGACTCTCTAAGAGCGCTGCACTCCGTTTCCCGAAAAACCTCTGGGACAATTACGAGCAATGTGGCCTTCCCTATTGCACTTGTGGCAGATGAGTCTATTTCTCTCGGTACAACCTGCTGCTATGTGGCCTGGCTTCCTACAGTTGAAACAGACGACGGGACTATGCCTCGTCTGGCTACGCCCACCCTGGTTAGACGATACTTGCAGTCTCTCGGTCTTCTCTTCCAAACCCACGTATGCCAAATCAGGCTCCAAAATCTGCTCTTTTTTTGGCGGATGTGCAAACTCACCAGCCTGGGATCGTTGTTCTATCCTCTTGCACAAAGTACGCAGCTGGGCGATTGAATTTATTTCCATAGCACCCAGTTGGCTACGATACATCGGTGCTAAGTTGCGCATTAGGAGACTCAACCTCGTTTCCTCCGAGACTTGACATTGCAATCTTTGAAAGTATTTCGACATAATAGCCAAATAAGTTCCTATGGTCTCATCTGCTCCTTGTTTTCTCTTCTTTATCTCATCCAGAAGCTTCTCGCTATAAAAAACGGGTTGATATTCTTCCTTGAATCTTCCTACAAGTTCATCCCACTGGGACACTTCACTCCTAGCATCCTGATAAAATTCATATGCTCTACCCTCGAATAAATCTATTCCTGACTCCAATAGGATCTCCTTACTGACATTTCTGGCCTTTCTCATTTCCTCGACACGTTCGAAGAAAGCAGTCACAGACAGTCCTCTTCTGTCTCCACCAAACCTCAAGTTCCACTTGTGAGGGAGCACCGGCTTAATCAACGACGCGTTAAGCGACTGCGCAGCAGACATCATGGGTGAAGAACACGACTGAGGGGTTTCGAACTTCAACTGATTCCCTAAAGATGCTTCCATTACTTGCAAACCTAAAGGAGTAGGTTGTGTTTCACTCCCGACTTTTGACGCTTTGGTGTTGAGCTGGTCAATCATCGATAACGTACGAGCAAGTAATTCACCTCGAGTCTTCTTCTTTTCTTCATCCGCAGATTCCATATTATCTATCCTTCCCAATATGTGAGCCAACTTTGTCTGCAATTTTAGAAACTGCTTGTCCTTGCTATCTCCTTGAAATTCTTCTAAGACAGCCAACACGCCTTCCAGTTTTCCCTGCACAACACCAAGATCTTCCTCAAACGTAAATGGATACTTAGGATAATGTAGACTATCGCCAGACTTTTCCATTTGGCGCGCTAAGGTTAAACGACCGCGCATATCTTCCACCGTGCCAGTAGCTATGCCACGTACCGTTAATTCATATACGAGCTCTTCTTTGTCCAGTCTATATACATCCATACGACGAGCCATGATTGGAAAAAAAATAAACCCACACTGGAATCAAGATAACTACCTAACAATACAGTAAAAAAAAATAAAAAAAAATAAATGCAGTCTGCACTCTCACACCCGATTAGTTGAGAAAGCTAACAACACCGTACATCGGCAAGATCAATACGCCAAAACCAAACGACTTTACTCCCCAAAGCCCTACTCTCACAACTACACAAAAGTTCAAGTCCAATACTACGGCTTCCAAAATCTCTAAAAACCCAAAAAATAAGCCCTTTTTGAGCTGAATCGAGCCCCACGTTGGGCGCCAAATATGTGACCGCCCACTATCTCTTTAAATCGATCCTAGGAATCCCTGTTCCTAAAAACCTTTACCACGTTTGAGAGTCAAACAACCTACATACGACGATCGATAGAAAGGTCAACGTTACCGGAAATCTAGGTGGCCCCTAGCTTTTATACAGTGAAGATGGGCAGGGTTCTTTATAAGGTGTTACTCTATGAGGGCGCCACTTGATTGTTTTACACCTAGTTCCGGATATTTATAAGAGATGTTAATTACGAAATCCAGCTTACCAAGAATCCAACACAACCAAGAACTCCTTGGACCTCCCTGGCAGCTGCACCTAAAATCGCAGGCTTATACGTCGGAATGTACAAATGTGGGAACGAAATCTTACAGTTGGAATATCTTAAAGGCTTACGTAGAAGCTGACAAACACTAAACAGCACCTAACGTTACTAATACGGGAGTGAGAGGTGAGTGCAGAACAAACGACACACAAATATATATATAAAATAAAATTCTAGTTTATTATAAAATCCAGATGATGCCTACAAGTGGTCAGACAGATCAAAAACAGTATTATATATACACATATATAACCTATAAATTGCTAGCATGTATGTTAAATGAATAACAGAGTCCGCAAAATGACTCACTTGCTATATCTCAATAATTTACTGCTAAACAAATAGCTTTAAGCTACTAACGTTCGTATGGTAAGCAATAACAAGTCAAGTAATTCAAACGCAACAATAAAAGTAACTAAGCTAAATCGAATGGAAATTTGTGTCCTTTCGTGATCACGATCAGCTTACAAAGATGTTAAAATATGAAAAGGTGTATCAAATGGTAGCCTAAATAATGATAATACTTTATCAAACTCAAAGCAATTATATTAATGATAATGTGAATATAAATCATCAGCTAACGTGTAGGGTTCAAATAAAAAGCTGGGTATCTTATCCTATTGTGTTATCGTTAAAACTTTATCTTTGAATTCCAAAACTTGACCACCATAAGTAAAGTCACAGCTTAATACTGGATTTAAAAGTCCAAACAAACAAATTGAGTTCTTTATTAACAATACAACTTAAAGACTACTACCTGTAAGGTCTGATCTCCAGTGAACCTTCTCTGGTCGATTTTTCGCTAACAAAATATCTACTGTCCACTGTGTCGGTACCTTCCGGCCACCTGTACTTCCTCTACTCAACAACGAAATGTCCTCGGCAATCTGATGTTGCTGGGAATGGCTTATAATTGAATTTGCGCCATAAAATGGTACCATACCAATATTCTTATTCTCCCATTGACCACTCGTTAGTTTAAGACAATATGTAGGCCTATTGCTTGTCGATTAGGCACTATAAAATCAATTAAAGCAAGACAAAAACTGGAACTAAAGCTAAAACCAAAGGCTAAAACCAAAAGCTAAAACCAAAACCCTGTAACAAATAGAAAGAGAAAACACGCCTTAGTTACACATAAAAAAAAAACTACGAGTTGGGTATTACCTCCAAATCCTGAGGGTTTCTATGTTATGTCAAGGTGTTTTGTTGACCACAGTTAGACAAGCCGGTTCTGATTGAAAACAAGCCACAAAGCCACTTGCTTTTTCGGCTTTACGTATGTGACATTTACTCTCCACCACGGGAATATTATAGTATTCAAGTACTATGCGACTAATTCGCTTCAACTTCCCAAACCTCCAGAATACTATAATCGTTTTACAGCCTAGAAATTAATCTCCAAACTAGGATGAATGGCCCACTTGCCTGTTTCTTTTTTCTAGCTGAAATCTTGCCACACACTCAAATTAAATTGCTTCTTCCACCGTTTTCAAGACCAACCTTTTTTCTCAAAAATGTTTTCTCTCCCAGGTCATAGCTAATCTTGCTGATTCGCTATCGGTCAACAAAAAAAAGACGACAAGAAATGGTGTCCCGTTCTTCCATCAAAAATATCAAACTCTGGCAACGAATAACTTAATACCGCAGAGTTGCGACATTTACACGAATGGGGAAATTCGGGCTTCGACCGCAAGACCTCGACATATGTAACACACCTAACTTCCAATATTAATCTCGATAATAAACTTCTTCCACAGCTTATAGAGACCGTTGTAACCACAGTTCTGCATGCAAGAATTTATCTCACTACATTAACACATAATTCAGTAATTTCCAACCAGCTAAAGTTAGACAGACAATAAATTAATGACGTGCTGGCAACCATGCCTTCACAAGACAGTGTACTCTGCCGTTGTCGACTGTTTCGGTGGTAAATCTCGACTTCTAGAAATTGAAACTGAATGAATGTAGATAACAAATTAAAGATGTTCGTTCACAGCTGTCCCTAAACCAATAACAATATGAAACCGAATAATTATATGGGGTGTTTTTGTTTATTTTGCCTGCTACGTGTAATTAATGATGTTAATATGCTTAAGGTGAATTTTACACGTAACAAAATGAAATATGTTAATTTTTATGTCGTTGACCCTCCCTAAATCGTTAGTGACCGACCAGCTGCCGAAGAATATAAATAAAGTTGTAGACATAAGATATTAAGAATTATTCATCCTCTGATGACGCTAACTTGGTTGTGAAACCACAGCATAATCAACAGTCTTCTTAAGCTGTGGCGAAACGATCGTCAGGTTTTTTTAAATGTCTTGTGGTGATTTGGGTTCTCCAAGTGTGCTCAACCAACCTTAGGTTAATAGCAAATTCAGTTATTGAAATTTGAAGTATTTAATGAAAATTCGCTACCAAAACGTACTTACTGCATCTCGATTTTTTTCTTATAAACATGCATCATATATCGATGAAAAATGCAATAACATGAGGCATGTTCAAAAAAATTTGTTATTATCACCAACGACTTATGGGCCATACTGTGATTGTCAAAATTACAGCTTAGACAGCCTATAATTAAGGTAAACAAGTTTTTTGTATCCTGTATAATAACAATTATATTAAGCTTTACCGTAGAAATGCGTCACCCTGTATATATGTAAACAGATCAAAATTGAAACTAAACTAGGATATGGATTCTAGAGGGCGTAGTTTGCACTCATTTGAAGAAATCTTTTTGCAATTCAAAAGTCGCGGTCTCCTCATTAACGAATTTTTGCTACGAAAATTAGCTAACATTTGTAGACCGTTAAACCATAACATTAACTGAAGCTACTGCATCAGAGAAGGGGTCTATTTGAAACGAATTTTCTGGAAATATTTTAGTAAAATGAAGGTCAATGACGGTTGAACGTAAACTTTAGGGTTTGTAGAACACTCTTCTTGCAACATTTTCTTTGCATAACCAGTATTCGTTTCAGGTTCTTTGTCTAAATGCTGCAAATTTTGACGCTTGAAATCGCGACTTTGACGTTTTGGGGAAAAACACATTTTGTAAATGCCTTTTAACCTACAGACTTAAATTTTGGTACATGGTTCACTGTTCACAAATACGCCCACCATATTTTGTTGCCATTACTTTGTTATTTCCGGACATAAAAATTGGTTCTAGTGGGCCTAGTTCGCACCCATTTGAAGAATTTTTTTCAAAATTCAAAAGTCGTGATCTTTTCATTAGTGATTTTTTAAAGAAAATTTACTAAAAAACATGAATAATTTTACCTTTCCTCGGAGGTTTGATGAGTACTTTGATATTCGGAGATAGAGTGACGACGGGAAGATAAGTTGGTGATTTTTGTTTCGTCACGGTAAATTTGCAAGTAGTGATAAAAAGGTAAAGGTAAGATGCTTACTGACAATTAGGCCATTGCTGACCCTTTTTGCTCATCTAAACTAACATACCCTCCACCTTGAGCTCGATCTCAACGACGACAGTGATTTTTGAAAAATCATCCGCCGCCGGTGAGGATCGAACCGTCGACCCCCGAGTCCGTATTGGAAAGTCTGAATCGACTTTCCCGCACGGCCACGGAGGCGTGATAAGTATGCCGTAAATATTTTTATTTGACGATTATATTATGAGAGGTATATGCCATTCGTTATCAAAGTACTCATCAAACCTCAGATCTAAGATGTAATGATTCATGTTTTTTTTTAAGATTTGATTTATTTGAGATGTAAGACACGCTTTTAACCGTGGCGCCATCTCGTTGCGGAGCCAAGTAGTATGTTGTCACGGCAGCTTCAAATAACACAGAATGTTAAAAAATAGAGACTGTATACAACCAACTAACAATTTAGTAAATTGCCCTGGCCCATTTCTTCCCCAATATAGGGACAAAGTATGTAAGGCTAGATGTATTCTCACCACAATTAGAACCGTAGACCGGTTTTGTTCTAATTAGAGCTCGTCAGTACGGCATACTAATTGCAGCGAAAATACACCAATACAGTAATAAGGCTGTGGTAGCCAGCCTTCCAAAACTAAGTGAGATGTAAGACACGCTTTTAACTGTGTCGCCATCTCGTTACGGAACCAAGTAGTATGTTGTCACGGCAGCTCCAAATGTTACAAAATAGAGACTGTTTACAACCAACTAACAATTTAGTAAATTGTCAGCCCTGGCCTATTCCTTTCCCAATATAGGGTCAAAGTATGTAAGGGTAGATGTATTCTTACCACAATTAGAAGCGTAGACCGGTTTCGCTCTAATTAGAGCTCGTCAGTACGGCATACTAATTGCAGCAAAAATACGTCTATGGTAGCCAGCCTTTGTTTGTTTTGTTTTGGTTGTAAATGTATGTCTTCCTTATATATATATATATATATATATATATATATATATATATATATATATATATATATATATATATATATATATATATATAATACTGTTTTAATTGTTCTTGTAGTGTGTTGTTGTCTTTATACTATATTTATTGTATATTATGTTGTTATATAGCTCTGAAGAAGTCTATACCTATGCAGCCGAAACGTTAGTGAATAAGGTAGGTGTTTTATTGAAGTCCTACTTCCTGGAATAATTTCACATAACACACATTGGGAAAAATCAAGGAATTTCAAATCCCACCTAAAATGTCAGGGAAATTTATGATTTTACTCAAATGACATGTAAATCATTTAGTAGACCTGAAAATTATATGTTTGCAAAGTTCCGTCACAAGCAGATTATTTTGGTTTCATGTAATATATATTATATGAATTTTTTCACCTAAATGTTTTTCTTTTACCTAGGAAAATATATCTGACAACATTGCGGTAGCCACTTTATATATTAATTTTAACCGCCAAAAATCGCAGCGAATGTCACATCATGCGCCGATATACATATAGCGTCTTCCTCGTCTATCTCAAATCTGTCTCATTCGTTTATCTCACTTAAAATATTCCTTGACTGCATAAAATGCAAAATGCGTTCTAGTTATTGGTGGCGTAGAGCTACGCTGTGGCTGTGTTTATTTTATTGTAACCTTAATGATCATGGAACATAGGGTTAAAGTTGGAGTGAAAATATTGGGTGTTTGTATATGGGTCCTTGTATTGTAATCCACAAGAGAAAACCTTAATATCGCACAGTGTGTATGATAGTGCAGTGGCGGCTCATCAGATGACGCAGGTGACCTATATTTTTCGGCTAAACTAAACGTTTTTATTCAAAATCCACCATAATTTGAATTTTTTTATTCTCTCAAATTCATGTGGTACAACCACATGAAAATGTCTTGTTACGTCGCGCCGCAGTTGATAATGTATTTTTATAGTAATTTATGGTACGATATAATTTGCAAGCCCGCCCCTGATCACCGAATTGAATATATACATGCTCCAACGATCAGCGCTTACGTATTGCAGACCACAGACTATTGTAAAGCGTCAAGCAACTGCAGACTGACTGAGCCAGATTCGTTCGTATACAAATGCTGCGTCTGCTTCGGGACGCTTGCATGAGACGGTTGCCATGGCAACGGAGCGCGCACTGGTAGGTTGGTGTTTATTAGTGCCACAAAAGTGATGCAGAGTTCTGAGTCAAAGCTTAGTTTCTGTGGTTTGTTTAGATTGAGTCGGATCGTCAGAGGCGTATTTTTATTTTTACCATGGTGCTGTTAAATAATCTGGTATGTGTTACATTCACAGACTTTGAAAAGCTGGATTTTTTATGTTTCTTTTTGGTAAGTGGAATTTATTTGTTTATTATCACTTCTAAAAGAATAATTTCAAAATAATAAAATTTTAGATATAAAATTTCAAGCTGTAAAAAAAGAAAAGGGCCTTGAATTTGCGTGTAACTCGTCCCTCTATAAACATATTTTCATATGCGTGCATGTACAGTATTTATTTATTTATTCAGAAAAACGGGACAACCCCAATTTTAAACATAATGAAAATATTAGCTAGTGATAGTCACAATCAGTTACAATTAAAACAACAATCAATAATCAACTGGTCACATTACAAAACAATATTAAACATTACATAGTCCCATTACGCAACAATCAAATAAAATACATGCTAGGTATATGCTAGTTGTGGGCAACAGATGCAAGAGACCACCTGAAAGCAGAAAACGAGCAACCGAAAAAAGGCAGCAACTTAGCATTTGCATTAACAAAAGTCAACATTCTATTCAGGGGACTGGATATGCCATAATTTGTGGAGTGATGAAACACCTGAAACAGTTCACACGATCGGGTTCGATAACTTGGAACCCTGAACCCCATCATTGAGAGAATAATACCAGAGTCAATATCAGAGTTCAAAACTTTAAATAAGCAGTACATGTCAGCATTCCATCTACGAGACTCCAATGATGTTAAATTTAATGCATGCATCAGCTGCACATAATCACGACCTCCCCTGACAAAACCCATCCTCCATGAACAAAACCGAAGGAAAGTTCTCTGCACACGTTTAAGGGACTCAATATGAACGGCGGGACTCAATATGAACGGCATAGTATGGCGGCCATATGATGGAAGCATACTCCAAAATTGGTTTGACTAAAGCACAATAAAGATCCCTAATGGCCACCACAGAAAATTCCCTAGCCATCCGACACACAAATCCCAGCATTCTCATACACAACAGACTCACAGTGCTTAACGAACGTCAGCTTCAGATCAAAGGTAACCCCCAAATCACAAACCTCCTCCACTCTTCGCAATGGAACACCATCAATATCACAGTCAAATGAATGAGTCTGAAGAAGACTAGAGAACGTGACAGTCACACACTTCTCTAACTTCAAATAAAGGTGGTTAGAAACACACCAAGCAGACAATCGATTAATATCCCCCTGAATTAGGGATGCATCATCTGGAGAGTTCACCGTCAAGAACAGCTTGAGATTATCCGCAAAAAGTAAAAATTCACAATTCAGTAAAACCTCTGTTATGTCGTTTATAAAAAGGTTAAAAAGCAGCGGGCCAAAATGTGACCCCTGAGGCTCACCAGATGTTACCGCAATAGGATTAGAAACATTATCACCAATCTTCACATATTGACAACGGCCCGTCAAAAAGCTCTCAATCCATCTCAACATAACGCCATGGAAACCCAAAGCAAAGATCCTGGCAATCAACAACCTGTGGTCAACCCTGTCAATCGCCTTGGAGAAATCCGTATAAACAGAGTCAACCTGAAGAGAACTCTCAAAAGCTTCAATGATATACTGCTGATATATGAACAAATTAGTACCAACTGATCTTCCAGTATGTGTACAGTGTCGTCTCATCGAATATTCCTGGACATAATTCCTTGAGAAAGTCTATATTTTTGTACAAATGGATTTTTCATTTAAACACTGAAGTGCCAGCAGAACGCGTGACCTTGAAAATTAAAAAAAAATCCACTTGCGGCGCAGGGGAGGTCTTCGTCTCCCTGGATTCTGCTTCACCCACTCACGTGCCTGTGATAGTGTAAAGAAATTAGGACGAGTGGGAAATATAATCTAAGTAGTATCAAGAATTCAAATCATGAATATATAAGAGCTCTTGGTGAAAATCATAAGATAACGCTAGAGATGAGCGAAGCAGAAAAATTGACACATAAAACACACAGAAATATCACAACTAGGAACGAGGAGAAAAACACATTGAAGAAAGTCCAACATTTGATATTGGAGTATCCGCTTCTAAGACCTTGAATATTAAAAACTAAAGTGGGGTCTGACCCTCGGTACTTTAAAAACCCTTAATAATTCAACTCTGAGTTTTTTTTTGAATTGAAGTATATTGCCTGGTCTTGATTTTGGACATTCGAGGCAAAATGTAATTTGTGATAAAAAAAACCATTAACATTAACATCGTGTATAAAGTCGTTTCAAGATAATGTTATTTTTTTAATGTCGCGCGGTATAAAATGCCAAGTTGCCACGTTACACCTAATCGCCGTGAAATGCCAGTCACTTAGTGGATTTGGACAATTAGCAATGATACCGTAAGAGTATAAAGTTCATGTAAATTTACCACTGATTTCTATACACACAGCCTGGAGAGATGTAACTAATAGGAGCATATAAACTTTAAGGTTTTCCAAGTCATTTAAACATCGTCTGGCACGATTCCAATCGTGTTTCCCAGGCGAGAATACCAAGATATATAATATTCCATTATACATACTACGATTCACTTAAAATCCTCTGACAGCTTCTGCATCAGCTCTCGTAAGCTCGAATATCAAGTCAGATCAAATTATTATTAATAGGCAGAGGAAATGTCTTTATAAATCTAAAGGATATGGTGTGTGATAGAGCTAAGAGTAGAGTAAAGTAGCTCGAAATAAAACAGACTGTTTCCAAAATATGTGAGTGTATTTTCGTAACAATTTTGATGATTAACATATGTCAACTAAACTAAGAAACAATGGCTGGTTGTTATTCTTTTGTTGTAATGTCTTTATATATAGTTTCTTCATTCATTTTAAAATATTTTAAGGTTGCTAGGGTAACGGTATTTTTAGAAATCGTTGGCTTTTATAATTTTTTAACTCCCGGTGCAAGATAAATCTTTATGTAGCACTGAAAGTTGACAGAAAAGCTTAGATAATTGTAAAATATCATTCCGGTATTGGGAAATATCAGAGTAAGATTTTCAAAATGAAATTTTAGCTTAATTTAAAATTATCTGTTGAAATAGTAAAATAAGACAACATCTTAGCACATAGGATGCAATAGAATAAATCGGGACGCAGCAAGTGCATCAATTTTGTAATACATAACGCGACTCGTATTAGCTACTAAGCATACCATTGGACTTGTTTAAGCTTATTTGTTGAACTTAGTCTGTGGATGATGGATAACCTTCCAATGCTATCCCCTTCTCTGCACACACACGCGCGCGCTTTCGCACACACACACACACACACACACACATATTAAATTTAAGTAGCTGATTTTTATAAACAATTCACTCCAAGACATCTGCATTTTTTTCTATCGTTTTAGTATGCCACCCATGTGACATGTTGATTAGAAACAGTAATTCCTTTTGCCCATATGGTTCTTTTTGCCCGACCTTCCCAATATATATATATATATATATATATATATATATATATATATATATATATATATATATATATATATATATATATATATATATATAAATATATATATATAAACGTATGAAAACTGAAACTGATCCCGAATATGTGTTCTAGGGGGCGTAGTTTGCGCTCGTTTAAAGAATTTTTTTTTTAAAATTCAAAAGCGGTGATCTCATTATTGAATGTTTTTTAGGAAATTTCAATAAAAATACTACACGTCCGAACAATAAACAAACCGTGATTTTGATATAATAATAATTTTATCTATTTAAATTTCAACAACACACCACGAGGGCTTACAGTCTAAATACTATCGTACCGTGGGTGTTGACAAGGAGGAAAGAGGCAACTTGTTAATTCTGGACTTGAAGGTTTGGAGGTTCGGGGAGAAGGAAAAACATGTGCCGGCAAGGAATTCCACAACTTGGAAGTCCTCGGGACAAAAGAGCGGGGATAACAAAATGTTCTATGTCTGGTGACCTGCACAGTAAAAGGGTGCATTCTCTCTGTTCCCCTGGTAGATCTGTTGGGGGCAGCAGGTGGAAGAACTATGGAAGAAAGCTCCTCTGAGCAGTGTCCGTGTAGATATCTATAAAAGAGAGAGAGGCCCACCACGTTGGTGGGCAAGGGATGGCAGCCTTTGCGTGAGGGTACGGTCACCGATGAGACGTATAGCTCTCTTCTGAATGGAGGCCAGGATAGCGAGTATAGAAGCGGTAGCAGCACCCCAGATGTGGGATCAGTATTCGGGGTTTGGTCTTATTTGTGAAGTATATATGGTATAGAGATTAGCTGGTGGAAAGTATTTGCGAGCCCGGAAGAGGAAACCTTATTTCTTAGCGGCCGCTTCTGCAATTGATGTGACATGTTGGTGCCAATTGAGATTTCGATCCACAGAAATGCCAACAAGTGAAAAGGACTCATTGCTTTGAATAACTTGGTTATTCACTGTGATGGGTCTAGGGCTGGTGTATCTCTTATGAGACAGAAAGCAAGACTGTGATTTGGCGGGGTTGAATTGTACAAGATTTCTACTTCCCCAGTTTAATATTTTTTTGAGATCCACAGAGACAGATCCCTCGATGAGTCTGCGATCATCATCTAATTGGGTTAAAGAGACAGGCTTAGAATAGTGTATATTTGAGTGGAGGGTGCTGCCGTCCGCGTAACTGTGAACTGGGTTGGATGTGCTAGAGAGGAGGTCATTGATGTGGAGAAGAAACAAAGGAGGGGCTAAAGCTGAACCTTGAGGAACTCCTGCATTAATTGGATACAGTTTAGAGGAACCATCCATCCAAGGCCTCCGCTGCGCTCCCTTGTGGTTCGGTGTTTGAAGATCCCAGCCATTCCTTATTATGGACATTGAAGTCACCAAGAATAGTGACCTCGGAGGAAGGATATTCAGAAATCAGATGGTCGGTATTTTCAGAAAGGTAGTCAAAGAGCTGGACAAAGTTGTTGTCAGAAGGTGACCGGTAAATGCAACAGATGAATTTAGGTGCAGCCCTGAGAGAGAGTTTTATCCGTAGTATGTCTTTTCTTCCAGCTTCAAAACTGGGGAGTCTGGTGCAGGGTAGATTGCTACGGACGTAAGCGCATACGCCTCCATGCAATCTAAAAGAAGTAAGGAGCTCATACCCCGGGAAATTAAGGTGATTAGTGGCTGTTTTGGCACTGATTTGAGTTTCTGTGAGGAAGAGGAGTTGGGGCCTATTTGCCTGAAAGGAAATGGTAGACGGAGTTCAGGTTAAAATTTAGGCCACATATATTCGAGAAGGATATGTTAAATTTTGATGATGACGCCCCCTGTACACCCGTCTCCCGGATATCCGAATGGAGGGGTATTTTACCTCCGGAATTTTTGTACAAGGAGTAGCCATCATCATTTTTGCATATAAGGGAAACCGACTCATACACAAGAACCGGAAACGCCCGTTGGAGATTCACCGGCCCCTTGATATAAGGGGTGGTAGCTACTCGGGCGTGAAAAAATCCTTTACTGTCACGTAAAGGAAAGGTCCACTACAACCTACCATATTGCAAGTATAGCATGACAATAACAACAATGATAAACAAATAAATAAATAAAGTTTAGTGCCAGGTAAGTATCCTTTTAGTGAATTTTCTTAAAAAAATTCACTAATGAGGAGATCCCGACTTTTGAATTTTGAAAAAATTTCTTCAAATGAGCGCTAATTAGCCCCCCCAGAAAACATATCCGGGGTCAGTTTCAATTTTTATATGTTTATATATATATATATATATTATATATATATATATATATATATATATATATATATATATATATATATATATATATATATATATATATATATATATATATATATATATATATATATATATATATATATATATATATATATATTTATTTATTTATATATATATATATATATATATATATATATATATATATATATATATATATATATATATATATATATATATGTATCACACCGATAACTCAAAAAATAATGGGCCGATTTTGATTAAATTTGGTGAAAAAATTCCTTTTGCAAATGGCTTGGACAAGTTCGTTAGCCAGGAAAATCCGCCCAGGTTTTCCCGGAAAATTTTGTGTTTTCTTTCAAAAAAAAATTATATCTCCGGAATTAACAAAGTAAGGGCAACCAAATTTGGTACACATGTTTACATCGTTATAGGTAAGTTACCCACTAAAATTTAGCTATGTAGGTCAAAAGACAAAAAAGTTATAGGCATTTAAAGAAAAATAAATTGGGGTTTTTCTCAAAACGTCAAAGTGGCGATTTAAAATGTCAAAATTGGCAACATTTAGGCAAATAACTTGAATCTAATACGCGCTATAGAAATAAAATGTCTCAAGAAGGATGTTTTACAAACCCTAAAGTCTTAGTTTCAATCGTCATTGTCCTTCATTTTACTAAAATATTTGCAGAAAATTCATTTCAAATAGACCCTCTCTTTGATGCTTGGCAGTAGCCTTAGCTATAGAGTTTATCGTTTAATGGTACATAATTTTTGTCGAATTTTCGTAAAAAATCAATAAAGTTCAATATATCCGTCATTATATAAGATATGAAAAAATTTGTATATATTAATTATAGGGTGTCTTGAGCTACATCTTAAAATAATATTTCTACAATCACAGGATGGCCCATAAGTCGTTGGTGATACAAATTTCCTTTTTTTTTAATCAAACACGCCTTAAGCTATTGCATTTTTGCATTTTCCATCGAAATATAATGCATGTTTGTAAGAAAAGAAATTCTGGACGCAGTAAGTGCGTTACGGTAGCGAATTTTGATCAAATGTTTCATATTTGAATAGCTCAATTTGCTATTAACCTATAAGGTTGACCAAGAAACGTGTTTTTTCGGGAACACTTTAAGTTTACTTTTGGAAATTTTTGTACATTTTCACACAATAAAGTTATTTTGATGAAACATGCCACATTGTTTTTACTATATAGGTTATACTGGTAACCAAATCTGGTGCCTGCTTTCTTAAAAAAATACACATATTTGTTTTTAAAAACATTTTTATGAAAATTCACTACCATAACGCACTTGCTGCGTCCAGAATTTTTTTTATCTTTAGTTTCAATATCTACATACAGTGTAATTAAACCGTAACAATGTAGGGGTGAAGTTTTTACGATGTGGGGTGTCTTCTTTTCATCTAAAATTGACCTGTTTCAGATTTTTTTACAAATATGGATAATAATTGAGCTACTGAATTTAATTCATTTGGCTGTTCACACTGTAAGCCCTTAAATAGATAGCGGCATAAAACATTTTGACATTTCTGTGGACATCAGTATTTGTTTACATTCTTTAGACTTATTGTGGTTAGCTTAGCAATATAATAATAATACTGTATGTGAAAACTGGAACCTGTGATGAGCACTAGCAAGTACACTTGGAGAACACCCAAATCCCCACAACACATATTTCAGAGACCTTACGATCGTTTCGTTGACAATGTCAACATCTTCAGAGGAAGAAAAATTCTGCAGAATTCTGTAGAAATTTTCTTCCTCTGAAAATGTTGACATTGTCAACGAAACGATCGTAAGGTCTCTGAAATATGTGTTGTGGTGATTTGGATGTTCTCCAAGTGTACTTAAAAATAATACTACTAAGACACCTTGTATTTTAAACTGCATTCTGCAAACTTAAATGCGTTTTATCAATAATTATAAATGTAAAACCCATACTGTTTACAAACAGGCATTTGTTTGTATACGACATGACGTGCATGTCTGATGTAAGTCTAACACAGTGTATCCTCTTACATTTCAGTTACAGTACGACAATGCTTTAATAAGTATGCCAGATATAGAAGGCTAAAAATCCATTTCCGTTGCAAGACAGGATGCCTTTACTATATTTAGATCCCTAATTAGAAAGTTTTTTTCTAACAGAACAATATTCAATAGATTATAATGGATTATTCAGGTGGATGGTAGAGATTACGGCAAGAACCAGTTTAATGCGGCTATGTTATCTGTTTGTCTCAAGTGTAATTAAGGCTATAATTCATTTTACATGTCCTATCATACTAATTCACGTAATTTGGTTGTTAGCGATATGAATTACCTTTCTTGGTTAGCGAGTGCATCAATGAGATATCAAGTAAAGATTAAATTATTGAATTATGTATGTAAGATGAAAGCACCTTATTAAGCTAATGTCATTTAAGGCTTTAGTAAACAACGTTAATTAACATTTTAGGACTTTTCTGTTATAAGAATTCGCTTAACAAGGTGCGTAACTGAATAAGACTTTAAAAGGTCTGTAATTTAACGCGATACCTTTATAAATCCATAGCCAGAGCTACTTTTAGTTCGGTTAGTTTTTCGTGAAAAAATTTAACTTTTCTTGTGTATTTTCGTAAAAAAAATTCACTAATGGGGAGCTCCCGACTTTTTAATTTCGAAAAAATTTTTGCAAATGAGCGCGAACTAGGACCCCTAGAATCCATATCCAGAGTCAGTTTCAATTATATATATATATATATATATATATATATATATATATATATATATATATATATATATATATATATATATATATATATATATATATATATATATATATATATATATATATATATATATATATATATATATAATGGGCCGATTTTGATAAAATTTGGCACGTGTCTTCCCTTTGTAAATGGCTTGGATAAGTTCGTTAGTGAGGAAAATCGGACAAGGTTTTCCGGGAAATTTTTGAGTTTTCATTCGAAAAAAATTTTTATCTCAAAAAATAAAGAATCTATGATAACCAAATTTGGTAGGTAGGTTTACGATATAAAAAGTAAGCTACACACCAAAATTTAGATTTCTTTGTTACAAGAAAAAAAGTAATTATAAAATATTTTGTTCCAGATCATTTATATTTTCCTTAAAACTCGCATCGTTTTTAGTCTATTGTTATTATTAAAAGTCAATAGTTTCTTCCTAAAATTTGCTCTTACCGAACACACGTGGCTTCCATTGTCTTCTGCTCTGCCGCTGTTACAATCTTTACTCTTAACATGACGCTTTGCTTACTCTTACTGCTATACGATTTTACATACGTATCACCCTATAAAACCTACTTGTATTCCACCGTATAAGACGTTCCTGTAGATTCACTTTCGGTTTGTTTTCCTCTCTTTCTTCTTTATGATGCATTTGCAAAGCTTACTAGTCTGTTCTATCGAGAATTAAAATTGTAGAAGCATCCACTTACTAGGCATCGTGTGTCCATTTGCTATGATTGTACATTTAATTTACACTGTTAGTCAATGCTCGCCCTCTATGTAACTTTTATTTGTGTGACCTAACAAATTACTTTAAATTTCCATGCAACATTTCTTTTTACTTGCCTTACGTGGTCTCCTGCTATATTCATCACCTTTATAACGTGAGGCCACTTACCATTACATTTCCTGTTCCCCTACTTTAATTATCATAACGAGCAGATTTCGTCTTTGTAAATAGCTATTAGTCAATGATCCCTTCTGGAGATAACGTACCATTTGTGCCTAACATACACGGTTTCGACTGTTTTGTAGTTCCTCAAAAAATATTGGGCGGATTTTGATCAAATTTGGTATGTACCTTTCTTTTGTAAGTGGCTTGGATAGCTTCGTTAGCCAGGAAAATCGGACTAGGTTTTCCGGAAAAATTTTGAGCTTCTTTTCGAAAAAAATTTTATTTCAAAAAATAAAAAAGCTATGGTAACCAAACTTTGTAGGTAGGTTTACGATATAAAAAGTAAACTATATACCAATATTTAGATTTTTACGTTACAAGAAAAAGAGATAAAATATTTGGTGCCAGATCATTTTTCTTCTGTAAATATCAGACTGGGGATTCGAAACGTAAGAATTGGTATAATGCTGTTTATCATTGATAAATATTGCAAGAAATGTGTATTAGAATGTTCTTCATTTATGCTACTCTTCTCATTTGTTAAAATAATGACAAAAATGTCTCTAAAACAGATCTTACATATTATTACAAATAAATAACTGGAGACCATTATGAGTTACCTGCCTGTCATTATACTTTGTTTCCCAAGCTTCGGTAGCGTTGAGGGTTCCATCACTGGCTCATGATCAAAGGGGTATTGGTTCAAATCTCAGTTACGCTTGAATTTCTCTTTCAACTTTTAGTGATATATATATATATATATATATATATATATATATATATATATATATATATATATATATATATATATATATATATATATATTTGTGTGTGTATGTCACACCGATAACTCAAAACATAATTGGCCAATTTTGCAAAAATTTGGCATGTACCTTCCTTTTGTTAATGGGTTAGATTTTTTTGAATTTTCATTCGAAAAAAATTTTCATCTCAAAAAATACAAAAGCTATGATGACCAAATTTGGTATGTAGGTTTACGATATAAAAAGTAAACTATGCACCAAAATTTAGATTTCTATCTTACAAGCAAAAAAGTTATAATAAAATATTTTGTGCCAGATCATTTCTATGAAAATTAACTACCATAACGCACTTGCTGCGTCCAGGCTTTTTATATATAAAGATGGTAAAACTTCCTTGATGAAATTCAATGGGCATATTGTCTCACCTAATAGAGAAAGAAATGCACACGAGGCTACATTTACTTTGATGTAACTATTGCATATTTTCTTCTGTGTCACTGGTATAGCAATATTAACAATATTCATTTGCCATAAAAAAAAATACATGGCGTGTTAGTTAAATCATGTATACACGCAAAGTTATCTAAAATATACAAAACACAAATGGTCATATAGATAAAACACAAATGGGAAGAACATTTCAAAAACGATAAGATACAAACAAACAAATCAATGCATGTATAAATACAGTCAAAAAAAACAACACAAAATAAATTTTAAATCTGTAAGAACCTAATTCAATAGCTTTCGCCAATTAGACATAATTATACACGAGGTAGAGGGCTATGTGGACGACATTGTCATCATAGTCCGAGGAAAAGTTACACAGTCAGTGTGGGAGTGCATGCAGACAGCACTGACAGTGGTGGAAAGGCGGACAATTGGCCAAGGGCTCGGAGTGAGCCCCGAGAAAGCCACCGTCATACCGTTTACGAGGGGGAGGAAGTGGGAGAGCCACAGAACTCTCACTCTATACGATAGAAACATCCCAAAGGCCAGGGAGGTAAAATATCTTGGGGTCGTATTGGACTCTAAGCTAACCTGGGGGAATGGCCATGCTGAAAAAATACTGCGTAAGGCAGTTATGACTCTAGCCGTCACTAGGCCGCTATATGAAAAAACGTCGGGACCAAAACCTAGTATGGCCAAACAAAGATCCAAAGGATGGCTTGCCTCGGCATCTCAACGTCCATGACTTCAACCCCAACAGCCGCCGTGGAGGTGTTGCTGGATCTAACACACACACACCCCATCCCCCGCCCCTACCTACACCACCCACCACACACAAACACACACTTAGTTATCATGGGGAAGGCCAGGCTAGGACTGTACAGACCAGCCTGCAATGGTAGACTGAGATCAACCCAGGCTTCAGGGGCTGCTGCAAAATTCAGGAGATCGTGAAGGAGCCCATGCTTAAATGAGGTCAGATTTCGCGAGCCCGCAAATCTGCAGGGAAAATAATTTTACAGTGGAAATCTGACTGCGAGGCATGTCGTGAGGAGACGCCGGGTTTACCACGGGACGTACTCGTCTGGTTCACGGACGGATCCGGCGGGGAGCGTGAGACGGGGGCAGGTGTTTATTCGGAAGGACCGAGGGTAAGTCATAGTATTTCCCTCGGAGCCCATGCAGCAGTCTTTCACTGTGTGCGGGAGAACAAGAGGAGGGGCTACACAAACAAGCGGAACCTCATAGCCACAGACGGCCAGGCAGTTCTTAAGGCTCTAAATAGCCGAGGGTTAAATTCCAGGCTGGTAAGTGAATGCCGAGACGAAACAAGCGACCTGACTGGGCAGAATGAGGTCACCCTCATCTGGGCGCCTGGCCACTCGAGGGTCAGAGGCAAAGAAGAAGCTGAGAGTCTCGCGAAGAGAGGGTCAGCAGAACCATTTATGCGACCAGAAGCGGTTCTGGTCGTATCGAAAGGCACGGCCAGAGGAACCATCAAGTCCTGGGTCAGGGAACAGCACAAGACATACTGGGCAGATTGTACAGGGCTCAAACACGGGAAGTCGTTAATTGGGTAACCCAGTCTAAAGAGATCTGTGGAGCTGCTAAATCTTAGCAGAGACAGCTCAGAAACATAACAGGACTCTTGACGGAACACATGGCCGTCAAGAAATACCTGCATGTTTACACACCTGTCAAGATATTATTATGTATACAGGGTGGCTCATTAGTGCGTCAAAGTCCCATGACTGTTATATATATATATATATATATATATATATATATATATATATATATATATATATATATATATATATATATATATATATATATATATATATATATATATATATATATATATATATATATATATATATATATATATATATATATATATATATATATAAATATATAAATTAGTCTTTTAGCGGATTTTAGTTAGTGCCGAAGACCACTTTTCAGCAATTAGGTTACAGGGAACTTGTGTTTTTGTCTACAAAATATCAGAAAACAATAGTGAAACTTTCCTACATCTCACTAGTCAGCAGAACCATTTATGCGACCAGAAGCGGTTCTGGTCGTATCGAAAGGCACGGCCAGAGGAACCATCAAGTCCTGGGTCAGGGAACAGCACAAGACATACTGGGCAGATGTACAGGGCTCAAACACGGGAAGTCGTTAATTGGGTAACCCAGTCTAAAGAGAGCTGTGGAGCTGCTAAATCTTAGCAGAGACAGCTCAGAAACATAACAGGACTCTTGACGGGATACATGGCCGTCAAGAAATACCTGCATGTTTACACATCTGTCAAGATATTATTATGTATATAGGGTGGCTCATTAGTGCGTCAAAGTCACATGACTGTTATATATATATATATATATATATATATATATATATATATATATATATATATATATATATATATATATATATATATATATATATATATCCGTTTTCTAGCAATGTCTGTCTTAAAAAGTTTAATTCTGTCTGTTGTTGTTATCCGTTAGTCTAAGGGATTGTGTTACTAATGTTCGAACACGATCCCTTAGACTAACGCACAACAACAACAGACAGAATTAAACTTTTTAAGATAGACATTGCTAGAAAACGGATACGACAACAATCACATACTACGAAACATTAGAAACGCACAACAACAAACCACTACACCACAACAAGAACAAACAGCATCCACACAACAACACACGGCGTTTTTACCATACATTAAAGGTGTCACCGACAAAATCAGCCGAATTCTCAGAACCCATAATATCAAAACCGTATTCACAACAGCCCAAAAACTGTCAAATCTTATAAAAACTCCCAAGGAGACGATTCCAAACGAATCCCACGGAGTTTACGAAATTCCTTGTTCCGACTGTTCCCGGAGTTATGTAGGATTAACAAATAAGACGCATCCACAATAGAATATATGAACACACCCTCTCAGTTAGAAAATCCGACCCCTCATCGGCGCTGGCCATGCATCATATTCATACAGGGCACAAAATAGACTTCGATAATGCCAAAACAATAGCACCGGTTTACAATTTCAAAACTAGAATTATCCGCGAAGCAATCGAGATTGAAAAACGTCCCGATTGTTTAAATAAGAGAGATGATGGTCTTTGCCTTCCGACTGCTTGGAAACCTATTATATCTTCTTTACAAACACACAAGGGGGAAATAAATTCCTCAGACAATTTTGTTGCATCATTATCTGCCTCAACAAATGCCGGTGACCCTCTTAATCCATCTCTTAATACCGTGACCAAAGCCCCCCACTTAATTGACGGTGATCCCACTACTTTCACTGATGACGCAACAGGTAGTAGGAACGACATATATAAGACAAGCCTTGCAACGAACTGCCAGATCTCTCTGAGGCCTAGGGTTGAACACACTGAGACCTCACAGATGATCTCCGGCGAGATTTGGGGAGTAGGCAGATTAAGGCCCCGTAATCGAGCTACAACAACCCAACCTACCTTTATCCACCGCTCTAAGGAGTAGGCAGATTGAGGCCTTAGAGTGTCCTTACATATTTCCTTTACCTACCTTTGTCCACCACTCTAAGGAGTAGGCAGATTGAGGCCTTAGAGTGTCCTTACATATTTCCTTTACCCACCTTTGTCCACCACTCTAAGGAGTAGGCAGATTGAGGCCTTAGAGTGCCCTTACATATTTCCTTTAACCACCTTTGTCCACCACTCTAAGGAGTAGGCAGATTGAGGCCTTAGAGTGTCCTTACATATTTCCTTTACCTCTTGAAAATGGCTCCAAAACAGAAGCCGAAACGTCGAGTTTCTTTCCATAAATTCTGGACGCGGTTTAACCCGAGAACCAAGCATGTCTCATATATATATATATATATATATATATATATATATATATATATATATATATATATATATATATATATATATATATATATATATATATATATATATATATATATATATAGTCTTTTAGCGGATTTTAGTTAGTGTCGAAGCACACTTTTCAGCAATTAGGTTACAGGGAACTTGTGTTTTTGTCTACAAAATATCAGAAAACAATAGTGAAACTTTCTTACATCTCACTAGCAGCTACATACTCTGTTATGCGTGAATGGTACTTACTTATTGTCTGGGACTTACCTGTAAAATAAAATAAAAACATTATTAGTGTTTGCTCATAAAAGTCACCAACTTAAAAAAAGTCGAAAATTAAACACCAATTGATAACTTTGACATGCAGCATATACTAACAGGTGAAGTTATATAAAAGCTAGTAATAAAAATCTTGTAAAATAGCTGACACTTATTTTGGGGACGACAGAAGCCACTACAATGACAATGTTACTTTATAACTTATCGCAGCCATCACTCTGGCTTTTTATCTGTCCATACAATAAGAAAAAATAAGTTGAAAATCGCTTCCAGTTATCACTTAGTAACACACTTAACAAACTAAAACCGTCTCGTCGTAATTACACACTATAAAAATTTTAAAAGTACATCAGGTTGATTCAGTTCAACGGTTGTTCACCTGATCACCTTCGGTACAAGGTGTACCAATTCGGTATGAAGATTTTTATATTGCCTGTAACACAACAACATATTATTTGGAATATGTCAAGTGGAAAATGTCGTATGTAAAAATCCACCAAGTGTGTGAAATGAATTGTGGTACAGTTTCAAGGGGAACTAATGTTCTTGAAAATTCAACGCGTAACTGCGTGGTTGACAAGTATGATTTAAATAATTAGAAGGAAACAACAACATACTCTAAAGTATTATCAGTAAACTCCAAGGTAACATATACATTTTAAAAAGTCCTGGTGCATCAAGTATGTTGTGCTGTAGAATTTTCATTGAAAAACCTATGGTACAATAAACTGTATTTCTCATTGTTTAAGAGCTTACATGTTGGTATATAAGTACATATTATCGGGGCGATTTGCAAATGAATCCTCTTCAAAATAACCGAAAGAAAGTTTAGTTTCCTCCGAAAAATCTGGAGCGCATCGTAGAGCAAAGTCCCAAGTAAATATGAAAGTATATTGATATCTAGTTACTCTGTAAACTTTCCGGTAAACAACATTCAATTTAGTTGCCATGGATATGATGTCTTATAACTAAGTTGTCAAAGTTTGACATTCAAATTGCATACTGACACAACTGTGAATTTCTGAAAATGGCATATCTGAGCAAAGGTTAGATTTAATTTGATACTATAATAAACCATTTTTTTTGTTCCCTCAGGGCTCGTCCGCGGCCTTGCCGCCCCGATTGCACCGCAACCCTTGGTTGATTGTGCATACCCTTAGTCTTACTCCACCCATTCCAAGATCACTGTGCCTTGAACTAGTCTGCACAGCGAATGGTAGGGTGAAGTTTTATATTGCTCTGTCTCCGGTCTAGAGTGACCGTAGATCAGTTGTCTTTTCCGGTCCAGAGCTATACACTCACACAAGATGTGCTGGGCTGATTCCTCCCCCTCGCCGCAGAGTCTGCATGCGAGGTCCCCTTCGAACCGCCCCATTTTATGCAGGTGTTTCTTGACGGCCATGTGTCCCGTCAAGAGACCTGTTGTGTTTCTGAGCTGTCCTCTGCTAAGGTTTAGCAGCTCCACAGCTCTCTTTGAACTGGGTCCGTCAATTATTGACTTCCCATGTCTGAGCCCTGGACAGTCCGCCCAGTACACCTTGTGTTGGTTTCTGACCCAGGACTTAATGGCTCCCCTGGCAGTGCTCTTTGACACGCCCAGAGCCGGTTCTGGTCCCATAAATGGTTCTGCTGACCCTCTCTTCGCGAGACTGTCAGCTTCTTCATTGCCTTTAACCCCCGAGTGACCCGGCACCCAGATGAGGGTCACCTCATTCTGCCCAGCCAGGTCGCTCGTCTCGTCTCGGCACTCACTCACCAGCCAGGAATTGACCCGTGGGCTATTTAGTGCCTTAAGGGCTGCCTGGCTGTCTATGGCTATGAGGATCCGCTTGTTGGTGTAGCCCCTCCTCTTGTTCTCCCGCACACAGTGCAGGATGGCGTACATCTCGGCCTGAAACACCGTTGCATGGGCTCCGAGGGAAATACTATGACTTACCCTCGGTCCTTCCGAGTAAACACCTGCCCCCGTCCCACGCTCCCCGCCAGATCCGTCCGTGAACCAGACGAGCGCGTCCCGTGGCATGCCCGGCGTCTCCTCCCGCCATGCCTCGCGATCAAGGATTTCCACTGTAAAGTTGTTTTCCCTGCACATTCGCGGGCTCGCGAAGTCTGACCTCATTTCAAGCATGGGCTCCTTCACGATCTCCTGAATTTTGCAGTGGTCCCTGAAGCCTGGGTTGATCTTCAGTCTACCATTGCAGGCTAGTCTGTATAGTCCTAGCCTGGCCTCTCCCATAATAACTAAGTGTAGGGGGGGGGGTAGATCCAGCAACACCTCCATGGCGGCTGTTGGGGTTGAAGACATGGCCCCTGTGATGCCTAGGCAAGCCATCCTTTGGATCTTGCCTAGTTTTTGTTTGGCACTGGATTGTGTCACCTTAGGCCACCAGACCAGTGCCGCATATGTTAACGATGGTCTGATAATATACCATACTTTAATTCATTGATTGTTGTTGCCCTTACTTGGTGAAACTGGTCTATACTACATATAGACTTGGAGACTACTTCTCTGGCTTCACTGTTGCTTTTCGTTTTTGTAAATGAAGGACGTAGCCAGCGTGTAAGCCACCTGTAGCAAGTGGCCATTCTGAATTCTAGATGTTCTGGGATGTTCTTCAATGTTTCTGTAACCGGTTTCGCTGCTTGGCAGCATTATCAGACAGAATAACATGTATATTGATATCTAGTGACTCTGTAAACTTTCCAGTAAGCAAAATTCAATTTAGTTGCCATGGTAACACCTATTAAAAGTTTACACAGTAACTAGATATCAATATAAATTTTCCTCTGTCTGAGGATGCTGTCAAGTAGCGAAACCGCCTACACAAAAGCTGAAGAACATCCTAGATCATCTAGAATTTAGAAGCGCCACTTGCTCCAGTTAGCTTACGCGCTGGCTATGCCCTTCATTTACATAAAAGTAAACCAATAGTGAAGCCAGAGAAGTAGTCTCCAAGTCTATATTCAATATGTCTACGCAATAAGTTAATTAGACTTGTCATTTATAATATGACACGTAAGCTTCTAAATTAGACATATTGTAAATTTGGACGCCACAAATCCGTTTTGTTTTTTGTTATACATAGCCCTGCGTCGGTGTGTATTATTCGGCGCTCTACCTAAATGGGAAACTTCAATACGAAATGATCTACTATCTTCGTCAAAAACGACCGAATAAGCAATCCCGTTGTGCGATTTAAAATTCCACACTTGCAGCACGGCATAATAAGACCCAGCACTGAATCTTGTAGGGAGGACCTTTGATGTTGTGAGAATAGAATATTTGACCTTGCCCACATCGCTCCAGCTTAACGGACCAGGGTGGGACTCGGCATACAGTTATGCTGTTCTCGAATCACAGGCGTAATCGTTCATTTTATCGTCAGGACCGTATTATCTTTGTTAAAGCAATGTTATTATTGATTTGTATACAGCAAAATATTACGTAATTGAAACAACGATAATTAAATATAGTGTTAGTAGAAGGAGTATAGCTACGATAGATTATATCCTCGTGAATATCATCTCACATTTAGACATTTTAAAGTATATTAAATTGTTCAGTCAAAATTTATAATAAGTTTGCGTCTATCAAGTACAGCAATCTGCCGTATTCAATCTTGAATTTCCAGTAAAAAAGTATATATATATATATATATATATATATATATATATATATATATATATATATATATATATATATATATATATATATATATATATATATATATAATTTCGATTTTGTTTGATTTTCGTTGATTATTATGGGTTTTAATGGGTGATAATTAAGTGATTATGTTTTATATTAATTGGTTGTTAAGTATATTAATAAATTGTTAAATTTGGTGTTAATTAAATTAATTTCTACTTACTTCTTAACATGGTATATTTTTCTTTGTATTCTTTTGTTGGGTGCTAATTATATTAATAACCTTTTGATTGTTTTTTTTTAAATCTGCCCAGCTATTGACTCCATACTTCTAGGGTATGTAGTGAATTCATTTTCTTTTATATGATTTAACCAAACATATGTATCTATATAAATTTTTTATAAACTTCCTCAAATAACAACACTGCTTTTGATTCTATTTTTGTTGACTTAATTCTTAAACAGTTTGTATGTATAATAAATTAACAAATCATGTGACAAAATACAACACCCCTACTTATTAATTACATTATAAAAGTTGCTAGAGTTCTTTTATTTAGATTTTAAAATATTTTTTTTATTAAAGGAAAATTTGTTTGCGCTTTTCAAAACTGCTCAATTTAAAAATATGAATGAATTTCTTCTTTATATTATTATCTATATTAAAGGTTAATGTACATTTATTGGTACCAATTATCATTCACATAGTCTGTGTTTGAATAGTATTATTTCGATTTATTCTGTCAAAAATTTGAAATGCAATGACATTTTAGGCCTGTCTAGGTAATGTAGAATATGGTATTTTAAAACTTCTAAATGGTTTCCTGGACGACCGCTGATTCTCGTCTCGTTACTAGGGAGCCATTTTGTACGCTTCTGATTTGAAAATTCGGCGTCCTCTGCGACAATAATTATTTGGATATTTATATTCGTCTTGTAGCACTGATTTTTCAACTACCTATCTACTTATAAGGTACACTAGTTATTATTTTACACTTTCCACATATTTAAAACTCTACTTTGCCGATGAAAATACTTATTTTCATTTAATTTCTTTGCTGAACTGCTCTAACATCCTCTTATTTCTATTGAAGAGCTATTTAATTATTTTTTCCATCACGTCCTATTATTAAATCCAAAGCAAACTCATAACATTTGTTATCTGTCATTATCATAGACCTGCCGGCTTTTTTTCTATGTACACGTCAAAACTTTAGACTAAATTCGCGTTCAATGACAATGTCAAATTCACTGAACCTCCCACTTTCATTTACATGACATATTTTAACCTTATTTCACAAACATCAACAAAAAAACATTTTAATCATACTTAATATTATATATAACTAATTTTCAAACTTTAAATAGGGGCGTTTGGATATTACAGCATTTGAACAGGTTAGGATAAACTTTGATATTTCTAAAAATTATTCATATAACCAACAAAATACTTTTGAACTCTTATTTGTAACAAAATGTTATTAACTATTGTTTATAATCAATTTCACCTCTTTGTTTATTTAACAGTTTGTCTCTATTTCACGCTACATTTCACTAAATTTTAAATGTCTCATCGTAGCTTCAAAGTCTTTTACATTTGATTAAACTGGAATGTTTATCTGTTCTCATTACATTTTATCTGTATTTATGGTTAATCTAAGAATCATTTGCTCTGTTTATTACTTGAGGATTATGTTTTTGAATTCATATCTTATTTCATTTATTAATTTTAGAATTTTGTAATTTTAGATTAACATGCTGTTTATAATGCAGATCCTTATTCGGACATGCCTATTTGACAAATGATGCAAAACCGTACTACAGTTTGGCTTCCTTGGATATATGAAAACACCTGCACCTTAAGTATTTTGTAAGTAGCTGATATATATATATTTAGTTTTTGATATTGCCAAATATCAATACAACATATATATATATATATATATATATATATATATATATATATATATATATATATATATATATATATATATATATATATATATAGTAAAATTGAAAAGATACGTGCAGTATAAAACGACAAAGATCACATATTGTCATGTTTTTTTGTCAAACAAAACATTTGAAATTATATAATGCTAACCTACATAGGCTGAGCCGTTTATAAATATATAAATTAATAGACGAGTAAATGAACATATAAATAAATATAATAAAATTGAAAAGATACGTGAAGTATAAAATGACAAAGATCACATATTGTCATGTCTTTATATCAAACAACACATTTAAGATTATACAGTTAGTTAGTAATTATCAAAGGAAAGGACTTTTTAATTACTATAACCTATAACTAACTAAAGGAAAACTTGGTAAGTAGTTATTAGTGATTAAGTTTAGTAAGAAGGTTTTTTATAATACATTTTCGGGGAAAAAAGACGGGAGCTCTTCATTTTTTTTTCTTGCGCACCCCGTATGCATTAAGGCACGAGCCGCTACTGCTCATTTGAAAAAAAGTCTTACCATCGTTACCTCTCTATTAGTGAATTTTCTTAATGAAAATTCACTCAAATCCAGTGATATGCTTAAGAGACAAGGAAAGTTGCTCTATTTGTGACAAACTTATGAAAATTCGCTACTATAACGCACTTTAGCATGCCGATTTTTTATAGTACAGGCAATAGATGAGCTCGTCACTCTTGTCCATAATGCACTAAACTATAGGAGTTATTTTTTTTTTGAAAGATAGGTTCAGAATTACGTAATGAATGTAAAAACACAAAATCCTTACAAATTAGGAGGGCGAAAGTGCCGCCATTTTGAGAAAAACCGTTTCGACCGATATCTCCGTAACCGTGCACTTTAGGCCAAAAATGGTAATAACCTTTATTGTAGATAATTGCTTTTTTGTTAAATAATTTTTTTGTATCACTCACCGTTTACAACTTATACGACTATTAGCATTCATTTATTGACTTTTTTACCTATATCTTTGTTAATAATTGTTTAAAAAATAAAAGGCTTATAACTTAACTTTTCAATCGACAAATTTCCTACAATTTTTACACAAATCTTTTTTTTCTAAAATCAATATTTTCAAAGTTATAACGCGTTAAATGTTGCACTTTTCAATCCACAAATTTTTCCGGAAATATTTTAGTAAAATGAAGGACAATGACGGTTGAAGCTAAGACTTCAGGCTTTGTACAACATTCTTCTTAAGACATTTTCTTTCCATAGCTTATATTAGTTTCAGGTTCTTTGCGTAAATGTTGCCAATTTTGACGTCTTAATTCGCGACTTTGACGTTTTGAGGAAAACCCCAATTTATTTTTCTTTAAATGCCTATAACTTTTTTGTCTTTGAACCTACAGACCTAAATTTTGGTACGTAATTTACCTATAATGACATACCAAATTTAGTTGCCCTTACTTTGTTATTTCCGGAGATATATTTTTTTTTCGAAAGAAAACACAAAATTTTCCGGGAAAACCTGGGCCGATTTTCTTGGCTAACGAACATATCCAAGACACTTACAAGAGGAATGTATTCACCAAATTTAATTAAAATCGGCACATTAGTTTTTGAGTTATCGGTGTGATATATATATATATATATATATATATATATATATATATATATATATATATATATATATATATATATATATATATATAAGTGCAACATTTCAGCCGTTATAACTTTGAAAATATTGATTTAAGAAAAAAAAGTTTTTTGTAAAAATTGTAGGAAATTTGTCGATTGAAAAGTTAAGTGATAAGCATTTTATTTTTTAAAGAATTATTAACAAATATATAGGTAAAAATATTAGTAAATGAATGCTAATAGTCGTAAACGGTGAGTGATACAAAAAAAATTTTAACAAAAAATATGAAAAATGCAATTACCTACAACAAAGGTCATTACCATCTTTGGTCTAAAGTGCACGGTTACGGAGATATAGGTCGAAACGGTTTTTCTCAAAATGGCGGCACTTCCGCCCTCCTAATTTGTAAGGATTTTGTGTTTTTACATTCAGTACGTAATTCTGAACCTATCTATAAAAAAATAGCTCCTGTAGTTTAATGCAGAAAAAAATTCTCTATTGCCTGTACTATTAGCATTAAAAAATATTTACAAAAAAATATTTTATTTTAAATTAATTGTTAAGAAAACATATTTGCATATCAAACTTGCAAAACTATTATTATTTATTTAGTACCGCACAAGCTTTGCCTTAATTCCTAACATCATGTAATGTTAATAATAATTTATTGTAAATTAATTGTTAGCAAAACAGTTGCATATCAAACCTGCAGAACTATTATTATTTATTTAGTACCGCACGAGCTTTGCCTCGGTTCCTCACGTCGTGTAAAATAATAATAATATTTTGATAAAGCTGTGTTGTATTAAGATTATTAACCATATATGTTTGAATAATTCACGATAATAAAACAATAACATGTGTAAATCCTACAATATAAGACTATCGCATTCAGTAAACATTAAACAAGGAATAAAACGAGCAATATCCACTGATATAAACATTACACACAATCTGAATAACATTATAATCACAATAAATATTTCCAATCAATATACATGACAATAAAATAGAATTCCATTTATAAATGGCAATGTCTACCACAACCTAGTACGGTCACTTTTCGAACGCTCCGCGTATACTAGTGGAATGAACCCATTTATTTAAAAGGAAAACAGTGCCACGGAGTCTAGCGATAGACAAAACCGCTTACGTAAGCCTCGCATTTGATCAATAAAACGATGACTATACGATATGAAAAAATAATAATTGTACGGATATACTGGAGTGGTATTATATCACAGGCAATGAATTAGACTGAGTAATGCAGAGACGTGATCATAGGAAAATACGAAAAGCAGACGGTACGTATGTACAGAACAAAGTAGACTTGGCGTGTTGTGGTTACACTGTCGTGGTAACACTTATTTCATATGTGATAAAGTGCGTTGACCTAATACCACATGTATGTCAATTTATCGCAATTAGAGTACAGGGCTGGACTCAGTACCACAGCAGCATATCTATGCTGGGTCACTACTGTTAGGATAACGCATTTTTACAGGCTGTAGCGTGATCGTGGATGACAGCTAAACATTCGAATTATTGTATCGTGGAAGTGCCAAAAGCACTAAGTGCTATTTTGTTTTTAATTATTGATAAAGCAATGGCTGATATTGACGTTTTTTTTATTATGTAACTATTTAGTACAGTCAAGGAGGTACAAGTAGTGTGCGTTCCGGGACACCTTGGCGTAGCGGGAATGAGGTGGCGAATAATGTCGCAAGGCTCGGTTACCGGCGGCTGTTCTGTGGCCCGGAGCCGGCGATAGGTATAAGTAGGAAGACGGTCTCTGACGCCTTAGACAGGTGGACCGAGGAAACAATGAAGAGGCACTGGGGGTCGATTGGTGGCTGTCGGCAGGCGAGGAACTTCGTGGAGGGGCCGGACAGAGATAAAGCTGTCTGGCTACTCGAAAGGAGTCAACCTACGCTTCGCCGCATCCTTGAGGTGCTAACAGGTTACTGCGCCCTTAGAAGACACCTCACATTGATAGGCGTAGAGAAGGATCCCATTTTCCAGGAATGCGGCGAGGATGAGGAAACGTCCTACCACTACCTGTGCGAATGCGAGGCTTTTGGGAGTCTTCGAGCAGAATTTTTCGGATCGAGGACTCTGCAGAGGAATCAGGTAAGTACCGCCCAATTGAAGACCGTCACGGCCTTCATCTCGGGGTCGAGGCGGTTTGGCGACGGAACCGCGGAGGAGTAGAGCATGGTTGCTGGGGTTGGCAAGAAGGGCCCATGGTGGCCTACTTGCTTGGCGTTGGCCTCCTCACCACTGATACTACTACTACTACTAGTACAGTCAAATTATACAAAAAGTCGCTCTAACCTTGACACTTAAAAAGAAAGGCTAGAAATTGGTAAAAACGTTTGGGATGATATCCTAGATCGAATCCCAAAAGTCCCAAACAATCCTTCATCTTGGACAACCTGTTGTCATTTTGGATTTTTAAGTTTTGAGCATAGCGACTAAACCAGCAGCCGCCCGATTTTTTCTCTCTTTTATAGATATCTGCACGGACACTGCTCAGAGGAGCTTTCTTCCATAGTTCCTCCACCTGCTGTCTCCAACAGATCTACCAGGGGAACAGAGCGAATGCACCCTTTACCTGTTCAGGTCACCAGACATAGAACATCTTGTTACGCCCGCTTATTTGTCCCGAGGAGTTCAAAGTTGTGGAATTCCTTGCCGACGCATGTTTTTCCTTCTCCTCCGAACCTCCAAACCTTCAAGTCCAGAATTAACAAGTTGCCTCTTTCCTCCTTGTCGACACCCACGGTACGATAGTATTTCGGCTGTGAGCCCTCGTAGTGTGTTGTTGAAATTAAAAACAATTAAAAAAAAATCATAATGGTGTAAAAAAATATATATTCCAGTCCTGGTAGTGATAAAGACTGTTTGTTTGTTTATGCATTAGTAAGATTGAAAACAGTATGGAGATGCAAAACAGGAGTAAAGTTTTGTTAGTGCTTATAAACATGTTTGTCTTTTTTATGTTGAGGAAAATTCTTATTTTATTAAGTTAATCTTTTATACAGGTATTTTTATAAGCAGGGACATTTTATTATTGTTTTTCGTGTAATATTTGTAGTAAAATACTACAATTAGAGGAGACTGCTGTACCTAAGGACAAATGAACTAGAAAACATATCAATACGCAACTTAACTGAAAAAAATCTGGACGCAGTAAGTGCGTTATGATAGTGAATTTTTATGAAATGTTTTTAATAGCAAATATATATATCTTTATGCAAGCTGGCAACAATTTGGTTACCGGTATAATTTATATAGTAGAAACAATGTTCCTTATTTTATCAAAATAACTTATTGTTTGAAAATGTATAAAAATTTTCCGAAAATAAACTTAAAATATTTCCGTGAAAACTGGTTTCCTAGCCAACGAACCTTAGGTTAATAGCAAATAGCGTTATTCAACTTTGAAGCATTTAATGAAAATTCGCTACCGAAATGCAGTTTTTGCGTCTCGATTTTTTTTTTGTGCAAACATGCATCATATATATATATATATATATATATATATATATATATATATATATATATATATATATATATATATATATATATATATATATATATATATATATATGTATATATAAAACAAAACAGACAGATTTGCGTCCAGAGAATTTTTTTTAAGAAACGCTGAAACACGTCAATTTTAATTTTGAGGGGGGCATGTTTTGACATAAAACTCAACTTTGTCACATCAACCCCTTAAGGGTGGTGATAACAACCATTATGTTTTAAATAGGGAACATGGGTCGAGTGTTACATCATTTGAAATATCTTTCTTTTCTGAATTCAGCACACTATTTTTTTTGAAGTTTTATCAACTCGTTTAAAAATTATTCACAGTTGGAGTTGCAAGAACGTATTTCATTCATTGTAATAGGAAATTCATTAATTAATCAATTTTTCGTTAAAAAAACTAATACACAAAACCAAACATTTAAAAATGTTTATTCAGTTAAGTAAGTGTTTAAATTGTTGACCACCAGCTTCCATACAAAAGTAGAAATTTTGTTCAAAACGAGCTTTGACATTTTGGAGCATTTGTGGAGTTATTAGACGGCATTCTTTAACAATGCGTCATCGTAATTCTTCCAGAGACCCCGATTCTGTTGCGAAAATTCTACTCCTTAAATGGCCCCATAGAAAGAAGTCTAAAGGAGTTAAATCCGGTGATCTAGGAGGCCACTCAATAGAACCTCTACGCCCAATCCACGGCTCTGGAAACTCTCTGTTCAAAAACTCCCTAACACATCGTGAAAAATGCGGAGGAGCTCCATCTTGTTGAAACACTAATTGATTTTCTTGATAGCGATCACCAATGTCAATTAGTAGAGGGTAAACGATATCTTCTAGTAACTCCAAATACGTTTCGCCACTCAAATTACCATCAAGAAAAATTGGTCCGATTAAACAGTCTCCAAAAATGCCAGTCCAGACATTCAATTTCAGTGGAGTTTGAGTGTGGACTTTCAGTTGTTGTACAAGATGAATTTTATACGGGTGAAATTTATGATGCTTCAATATTCGCTGAATAGTTCTTCTTTTGATGTTTGAAACAGTGGACAATTTCCTCGTGCTCAAAGTTGGGTCTGCAGCAATTTGTCCTAAAACTTCAATCTCAGTAGTCTCATTTCTAACCGGAAATTCACGTTCAGGATCCCGTTTTTTGTTGGCTACTGAACCACTTTGTCGAAACTTTGCAACTAACTCCAAAGTGTATTTATGTCTGTTCGGATGTCATTCATTAAACAAATTTGCGGTACGGTTGGCACAGTCATCGTTTTTGAAAAAAAAAAGGTTAATTATTTCAACTCTTTCTTCTACAGAATACACCATTGTGAAATAAATTTTCGGCAGTACTATTAAGTATCAAACCGACCGATAAACTGAAATAATAAACCGCATTTCTCTCATTCCGATAAGAAATGTTCTGATAGTCAATTTTTTGTTTACAAACCAACAAAACATTGACTGTCAGCACATTTCTTATCGGCATGAGTGAAATGCGTTTTTTCATCTTAAACTGTGAATAATTTTTAAACGAGTTGATAAAACTTAGAAAAAAAATTGGTGTGCTGAATTCAGAAAAGAAAGAGCTCTCAAATGATGTAACACTCGACCCATGTTCCATATATAAAATTCACCACCCTTAATGGGTTGATGTGACAAAGTTGAGTTTTATGTCAAAACATGTCCCCCTCAATATTAAAATTGACGTGTTAAAAAAAAATTTATCTGGACGCAAATCGGTCTGTTTCGTTTTCAATGCGCCACTCTATATATATATATATATATATATATATATATATATATATATATATATATATATATATATATATATATATATATATATATATAAACATATAAAAATTCAACGTGACCACAGATATGGGCTCTAGGAGGCCTAGTTCGTGCTCATTTAAAGATCTTTTTTTAATATTCAAAAGTCGCGATCTCCTCCTAATTAGTGAATTTTTTAAAGAAAATTTACTATAAAATGATACTGGTTTTGGAGTAATTAGCAAAGTTCGCTAGGCGCCAACAGTTGAATAGTTGTGTCAACCTCCTTTAGATACCAACGTTTTCCACAAAAACAGCTAGTTTGAATTTTCTGGTTCATAGATCAATACAGTTTCCCTTAATAAAAAAAAAGATGCAACGGAGAACTGTCTACTTAGTGGAAAAATTGGCCAATAAACATAAAACAAAGAAAGCATTATCGGAACCTACGACTTTCAAAAGAGATAAAACAGACAAAACCGTTGTCTGCTTACCATTTAAACCGCAAACCACGAGTGGTTTTAATAAGGTTTTTAAGCAAGCCAAATTTTCAACTAACAGTCAGTTTCTACAAAAATACATTAAAAAATTTGCTAGGTAACCCAAAGAATTAAGCTAAAACCACAGAAGTGTCTGGAATCTATGAAACAGGTTGTGTGGATTGTGAACTTAAATTTGTTGGGCAAACAAAAAGAACTATTGAAACTAGATTTAAAGAACATTTAGCGCAACTGAGATATGGCACTGTTGACAAATCATGTATGTCTCAGCATATCTGGGATAATAATCATCATGTAGATAAAGAAAATCTCAATTTGATAAAAAATGTCAGGCAGTCGCGACAATTAGATGCTTACGATTATATATATATATATATATATATATATATATATATATATATATATATATATATATATCTATATATATATCTATATATATATATATATATATATATATATATATATATATATATATATATATATATATATATATATATATATATATATATATCGTTAGAAATTTGAACAAAAATGTTTCAATCAATAGAGTAGGTACGGTTCTGTGTAGTCAATTGTTCGAACGGTTATCTTAATAACCAGTGCATCCTTCTTAGAAATAGTATTCTATAACGACACACAGTTTTACAAAAGCAGGTATGCAATTTTAATTACGGAGATTTAATACTCAACTGTGGGGGGTCGGTCTGTATACCTTCGTAGAGGACGCTGTTCGCAACTGTTTGTCAACTAAAATATAAATAGTAGTTCTAGTTTTTATTCGCTTAGTTTATGCATCCCTCTGATGACGCTAACATTGTTAGAGAAACGATTGTCAGGTCTAAAAACTGTATTGTGATGAGATGAGTGGGTTCTTAAAATTGTACTTATTGGTGCTCATCACAGGTTCCAATTATCGCTCATTAAATAGACTTCGACAATGCCAAAACAATAGCCCCAGCCTACAACTTTAAAACCATAATTATCCGCGAAGCAATCGCGATCTGAAAATGTGTCAATTATTTAAACAAGAGAGACGATGGGGTCTGAAGAAACCGGTCACAAATTTGGTTATCATAGTTTTTTTGTTTTTTTTAATATATTTTTTTTCGAATGGAGGCTCAAAATTTTCCCGGAAAATCTCGTCCGATTTTCCTGACTAACGAACTTATCTAAGCCACTTACAAAATGAAGGTACATGCAAAATTTTCTCAAAATCGGCTCATTATTTTTTGAGTTATCGGTGTGATACATACATATATATATATATATATATATATATATATATATATATATATATATATATATATATATATATATATATATATATATATATATATATATACAGGGCTTTCATTAATTCTCGAACCCCACGTGACCGGATTCTGTCTCTCTCTTAGTGGAATATGATTTTATGAGTTGGCAGTCAAAAAGTAACCAAAAAAAAAACCAACAGACTAGGGACCCTAAAGTTACTAAATCAATTGACAACTGACAGTTCAGTTCATTGGCGCTCAATTCCCTTTTGACGGTTATTTTGTATGTATATTGTGCATTTTTCAAGTTCGACCAGTGTTTACCTTCTTCAAATAATTTTCTATCTGTTGGACAACAAAAATAAACAGTTTTTATCAAAACTTAGCAGTTTCATTGCACTTTTACGTAAGTTAAAAGTGTAGGTATGTTGAGGTTATGTTGTTGACGATATTCGACATCGCATGGAACGAAGCCCTACCAAATCTGTTCGTCGGTAATCTGCCCAAACAGGTACATATTTGTTACATGTTACACAATACACATTCCTAAAACCGTACATTAGAAGTTTAAATAATCGGACCTCAATTTGTTTACGTACATTACAAAATTTTGATATCTATACAAAATAGAAGTAATATTTTATTATGTTTTTAATTTATTTTTTTAACAATCAATAACAGTAAACCATACATGAACAGACTTGCTGTTAAAAATACTAAATAATAAATACATTTAAGACATTTACTGTTTCAACTTATTTTAATTTTTATATTTTTAATAAAACCCCAAAGGAAAAATGAGACAACACTAGCAACTTAGGGATTTCATTAATTCAGGTTGTATAACCGTGTATGCCGTGTTGCCTAACTTAAGCGGTCACGTGGGGTTCGGGAATTAATGAAAGCCCTGTACACACACACACACACACATCCATGTATACATCCATATCCATGTATACATCCATCACGTATAAAAGAAGAAATTATGGGACATTTTTGCAGAATAAAAAAGCACTTTCAAATAGGCGGTATGTCCTCAGGTACCAACCATTCGTTCAGCTTGCATTTCAAGGATGAATCTGGTTACGAAAGAAACATCTCAAAACAATCAAGAAAATATTTACAGAAGCTATTTACAATGAAAACATTTAAAATGGACTCAAACGAAATAATGCAGTGTGACTGGACAGATGGGATAATTAACTGGTCAACGTATTTCAATAAACTTACACCAGGTCACGTATAGATATATCATGGCGTTTCGCAAAAAAACGCCTGGCAGACGCCATATTCTTAAACAGAGCAGGAATTAGAAACACCGACTCATGTCCATTCTGTACGAATGTCCAAGGAACTTCATGGCATTTGTTGATGATATGCCCAGCAAGTTTAGAATTATGGCAGTTTGTAAAAGTATTTTTGAAAAAAATTCTCCAACGCAATACTATAAGAAATGAAGAAATAGTCTGTGGTTTTGTGGAATCTACTGAAAAACAACAACTCGCAAACTTTATGGTAAACCTAGCCAAATCAACAATATACAACAACCTGATCAATTTCTTCAAGAACCAAATAAAACATGCATTTAAAGAAACCTCCATAAAGAAGCTAAAGGCCCACATTTTTAACGAATATGCATGGTTTATGGGGAAAAACCGCCTAGTTTCGTTTCAAAACAGATGGTGTATTGGTGAAATAATTTGCAAACTCGACAACCAAGGAGTTAATTTTTTAGAAACCTTGAGCATGTAATTTTTCAAAGAACTTTGTAAAGACTCTAGTTAATGATACTTACATGTGGTGTATATATGTGTGTCTATATGTAGTCATTATGTGCGTTTGTATCTTGCACCAGGCTTATAGTTAAGAAAAAATTTCAAAATTGCATTTTATGGACCATGACATTGTATGTGATATGTGTGTATATATGTATGTATATTTAGTGATATGGATTTTGATGTAGAACTTATGGATTTAATAAATAATAATAATAATAATAACACACACACACAGATATATATATATATATATATATATATATATATATATATATATATATATATATATATATATATATATATATATATATAAACATTTAAAAATAGAAACTGACCGCGGATATGGGTTCTAGGGGTCCGTCCTAGTTCGCGCTCATTTGCAAAAAAAAATTTCAAAACTCAAAAGTCAGGATTAGTGAATTTTTTCTACGAAAATTCACTAAAAAATGTTAACCAGCTTCAACTACGAATTCGTGATTGTATAAAATATTAAAATCACCAAAAGCAACTTTCACAAACTTTGCAACAAGGAACAAAATTTATGTTCTAAGCTGCCCACTCTTTGAACCGCTATACACATCATAAACAAATTTCTTTTTCTATTTTGTGCAATTAATTCTACAACTTGATGCATATTACCATGTGGGCAGATTATGAAAACATAAATGCAATGTCCAGGAGACAAGGCGTTAACTGTTAACAATCGGCGGCACATAAAATTTCGAGCTTGTCATACATTTCCTAGATGGAAGTGATTTATTACGTTCCAGTCATACTATTCCGCATTTCCACACCCGGATACCGGTATACGATCCGTTCATGCAAACCTACTTCTAGTTTTATTATTACATCCAGTAATGTTAGACGAGTAATGTATTTAAATTTGATATGTATCATGATACAGTTAAGCTATATAAAATAAGAACCACATGGTTGGCATTTGAAAGCTATATTGAGCTGACTGATCAACATTTCACAGTGACATAGATACACCGAGAGGTTACGATGATACGTATCATACGTTCTAATTTGAAACAGCACAGAATATAACGATTTTACAAGGGACTATCAATTTATTAAAGATCATCCACCACCAACAACAGGCACTTAAGAATCGTCTTCCGCAAACAATCCCCCGTATTGTACTATAAATATCAGCCTGCGGGACTCCTCGAGGTAGGTGGAAAGAGGGCAAAAGCAATTTCCTGACCAAAGTTAGTTATTTCAGCTGACCGACAACTTACAGACAAAAGTTTTTCATGAAACTATATATCTGTGACTTTACCCACAAGCCGCATCTGCTACGACAAAATGACGGAAAAACACCCCCATTTAGCGGTGGTTTACTCCTGACATATTTCAGTGTATCACTGCTACCGAGAGAACTATGCACCCGATTGACGTTAAAATACATATGGGTTCACTATATGTATTTGATCAACAATAAACTTGCTACCAAAAGTTGACTGAACAATACCCCCATTCAGGCAACATAAGAAGAAGATATTAATTGGAGGGGACTTTAATGCGAAAGCCTATAGTTGGGGCTCGGCAAGAAAAGACCAAAAGGGAAAAGCGTTGACAGAATGGATGTGCCAAGCGGACTATATTATATTGAATGGTGGTAGACTTCCAACATTCGAAAAGAATGGAGGATCGTCATATATCGACGTAACCATGTGTTCATCAAGTCTGCAGAGATACGTGAGAGGCTGGCATGTGGAGAACGAGGAGAACCTGAGCTACCACAAAAATATCCTTTTTGAGATATCAGAGCGGATAAGTAGGGCCCAGCAAACCGGAACGTTCAAATGGTGGACATATAAGGCTGTATATAAAAAGAAACTACTAGAAGAAATAGAGAGACTAACAAAGCAGAAAAGCTATGAATGCAGTGTCAAAAACCCGAATAGAGCCCTAGAAAGAGCGTGTGAGGTGTGCTTGAAAAGGAAACATCAATACGGCAACGAAAAGGTGCATATTGATGGAATGAAGAGATAGCCAAAATCAGAATCGAATCTACAAAGGCGAGATGGAAGATAACTAGAATCAATATGGAAAAAACATCACAAGTAGTGATAGAGAGGAATCACAGAATCAATACAGGGAAAGCAGGAAGAAATTAAAGACAGCAATAACAAAGGCAAAGAAACAGGCCTAGGACTCTATTTGTAAATAAATAGTTGATGATATTTGGGGACTAGGGTACAAGATTGTCACAGGTAAAATTGGTACAACAACACCAATGACAATAAGTGATGACGAACAAAATAAGATAGCGCAGGAATTGTTTCCTAAACACGAAGTCAAAGAATGGCTGGGAGTGGAGGTGAAGTTGGACCTTGTACAGATAAAGAAATAAGGTAAGCAGGCCAAAGGATGAAAGCTGGTAAAGCTGCAGGCCCGGATGGTATACCGATCGGGGTAGTTAAAGCAGTAGCAAAACAGAAACCGGAGATATTACAAGTTACGATAAATAAACTGATGGAAGTTTTCCGTCAGAATGGAAGACTGCTCCATTGGTGTTATAAGAGAAGCCACAGAAAACGGGAAGAAGAAAGTCATATAGAACTATATGCCTGGAAGATGGAATAGCAAAATTATATGAACATGTAATAAACAACAGACTAAAAAAGGAAATCGAGAGAAGAGCAGGGTTAGCAGACAATCAATTTGGCTTCCGCAAGGGGCGCTCGACGATGGATGTAAAGAAGGTACAGGACGTGGCAAGGAAAGGAGGCAATAAAAACAGGTTTGTGACCATGGTGACATTGGACGTAAAAAACGCGTTGAATACAGCACCGTGGAGAGGCACATACGAAGTGTTAAGAAAGAGGCAGGTTGAACCATATATGCTGAAAATAGTATGTAGTTACCTGGAAAACAGACATCTACTGATTGGACAGAAATATCGGATGCAGGTTACATGTGGCGTGCCTCAAGGGTCGGTCCTGGGGCCAACACCGTGGAACTTGTATTACGATAAGGTCTTTAGTCTGGAGTCCGTAAACAACACGGCTATTATAGGGTATGCAGATGATTTGGCGCTGCTTGTAAGCGGAGGAAATAGGGCTGACATAGAAGACAATATCAACTGGTCAGTGGCAAGGGTGGAAAACTGGATGGCAAAACGTGGTCTACAACTTGCGCCCCACAAAACTGAAAGTATAATGCTAGTGGGTCGAAGAACACTGAGAACAGTAACCGTCAAGGTGGGGAATGCAGAAATTCAGTCGCAGACAAGCCTGAATTACCTCGGTATACAAATAGGACATAACATGAACATGGGTGGTGCACATAGAAAGAGTAGTGGCAAAATCAGACATGATGGTTGCAAAGCTAGGGCGTCTGAAGCCAAATATCGGTGGACCAAAACCAGGCAGAAGGAGAGTGCTGAGTAGTGTGGTAAACTCAGTCATACTGTACGGTGCACCAGCATGGAAGGCCGTGCTGTCAAAGACAATGTAGAGAAAAAGATTGAGGGGGCACAGAGGAAGGTAGCCATCAGAATAGCAAGCGCATATAGAACAGTGGCAACGAAAGCAATACAGGTGATTGCGGGAACAATCCCTATACACTTATTGGCAAGATAGGTAACTTACGAAAGACACGAAAATAGAAAAGAAGGAAAAAATAAGGCAAGAACCGAAACAATGCTGGAGTGGCAGCGGGAATGGGAAGAGGAAATCTCAACATCCCAGTGGACAAAGAGGCTCATCCCACACATACAGACATGGGTATCGAGACAGCATGGGGAGCTGGGTTACTATTTTACCCAATTTCTGTCAGGTCATGGGCGTTTCAGGTCTTACCTGTGTAAAATGAGAATAGTCGACAAAGAGGACTGTACGTATTGTGAGGCTAGAGATACGCCAGAACACACGGTTTTTGAGTGCGCAAGATGGTCGCAAATTAGAGAACAAATGTATAAAGAGATTGGCAGTGATTTAACAGCAGATAATGTGGTGGAGCATATGCTGGGAAGTCAAAGGGTATGGAATACTGTGAAGAGAGGGATTGTAGAAATAATGAAGTCAAAGGAGGATTGTTTTGAAAACAACAAGAGTTAGGGACGTGGTGAAGCATTGCCAGTGAGTGGTTTCCGCCACGTCTCTAGGTTTCAAGGGGGTGTTCAGTGGGTAGTCCCGACCTGGAGTGAAGGGGAGTCACCACAGTATCGGTTGATGTCAGATCGCGCAAGCGCCAGCCACCGGTCTGCGTAAAAAGCATTCACCTCCGCTATGACAAAAAAAAACATTCAGGGGTAGTTTACTCTTGGCATATTTGAGGTAATGACTGCTACCGAGAGAACTATGCAACCGACTTTGGTTCAAATATATATGCGACCACTACTATCAACAATAAACTACCTACTAGAAGTTGATTCGAAAATACCCGCTTTTAGGGGTAGTTTACTCTTGACATATTTCAGTTTATCACTGCTACCCAGCGAACTATTACTACTACCAACAATAGAGTCGCTACCAGAATTTGCCTAGAAAATACCCCCTTCTAGGGGTAGTTTACTGGCTTGACATATTTTAGTTTGCCACTGCCAGCGAGAGAACCATGCAACTGATTAAGGGTAAAATACACATGCGATCGCTACTATTAACAATAAGCTCGCTAATAAAAGTTGACTCTTTCTGCAAAAAATAGATGATCATATTTGGGAACTAGGGAACAAGATTGTCACAGGTAAAATTGGTACCAGAACGCCAATGACAATAAGTGATGATGAACAAATTAAGATAGCGCAGGAATGGTTGTCTAAAACACGAAGTCAAAGAATGACCGAGAGTGGACGTGAAGTCGGAGGATATTCCACCTTGTACACATGAAGAAATAAGGGAAGCAGACCGAAGGATGAAATCTGGTAAAGCTGCAAGCTCGGATGGTATACCGATCCAGGTTGTTAAAGCAGTAGCAGAACAGAAACTGGAGATATTACAGGTTCTGAAAAATAAACTAATCAGTGATGGAAGTTTACCTTCAGAATGGAAAACTGATCGATTGGTGTTATTGGAGAAGCCACAGAAAATAGGAGAAAATAAGTCGTATAAAATTATATGCGTAGAAAACGGAATAGCAAAACTCTATGAACATTTAATAAATAACAGAATTGTAAAGGAAATCGAGAGAATAGGAGTGTTAGCAGACAACCAATTTGGCTTTCGCAAGGGACGCTCGACGATGGATGCTGTAAAGAAGGTACAGGACGTGGCAAGGAAAACAGGTTTGTTGCCACGGTAACACTGAACATAAAAATACTTTCAATATAGCACCATGGAGAGACATATACGAAGTGTTAAGAAAGAGGCAACATGAGCCATATCTGACTAAAATAATATGTAGTTACCTGGAAGACAGGCAGCTAGTGATTGGACAGAAATATAGGATGCAGCTTACATGTGGCGTGCCTCAGGGGTCGGTCCTGGGACCAACACTGTGGAACTTGTATTACGATAAGGTCTTTAGTCTGGAGTCCATAAACAACACGGCTATTATAGGGTATGCAGCTGATTTGGCGCTGGTCGTAAGCAGAGGAAATAAGGCTGACATAGAAGGTAAGATCAATTGGTCAGGGGCAAGGGTGGAAAACTGGATGGCAAAAAGTGGTATTTTTTAAATCACATAACAATCTTATAGTTACAAGATCTGACAAAGGCAATGATGTCACAGTTATTATGAATAAGGATCAGTATATTGAGCTTTCTAATTCTTTACTTTCTGACGAAAATTATTACAAAAAATTAACCACAGACCCAACATCCACCTTTTAACAAAAAGCTAATAGAATAGTTTCTAAAGTAAAAAACAATAATTTTATTACACAAGAAATGGCTAAAAAAATTAACAATATATAATCAGACGTGTCCAAAATACTATGGTCTTCCTAAAATTCATAAACCTGTTTTATCTTTAAGGCCAATTATTTCTTCGATAAATTCACCTAATAGTAAATTAGCTATACTAATCACTGAAATTTTAACAAAATCTTATAATATAAATAATGATTATTACATAAGAGACTTTTTTCACTTTTCAGATTTTATAAAGGATGTTACACTTCCAGATAATTATTTGATTGTTAGTCTTGAAATTGTTTCACTTTTTACTAACATACCACTGCAACTCTTTAAAGATGGCATTGAGAAAAGATGGGTTTCTATTTATCTAGAAACATCCATTCCAAAAAATACATTTCTTGAAATAGTTTATTTTATTTTTAACTCTCGCTATTTTGTTTTTGAATACAGATATTATAAACAAATTTTTGGAACTCCAATGGGTGCTTGTATTTCTCAAAGTATTGCACAATATGTTATTCATGATTTACTTGAAACATGTATACCAGAATTAAATTTCAATATTCCTTTTTTTTTTCAAATATGTTGACGACATTATTTGTGGTATTCCTCTAAATTCAACAACACACATTTTAAATGTTTTTAATTCTTACAACCAATTTATTAAATTTACATTAGAAGAGGAAAGAGATAACAGTGTACCATTCCTAGATACAAAGTTAATTAGAACAAACGATAACAACATAATTTTAGATTGCTTTATAAAGCCAACTAATTCTCAAAGGTATATTAATTTTCATTCAGATCATTTATTTAAAACTAAAATTAACATTTTATTGGGTTTAAAAAATAAAATATTAAAGATATGCCATCCCTCTTTTCATGAAAAAAACTTAAGAAAACTTTATAATATATTTGTTAACAACTCTTCTCCTCCCAAACTACTTAATAAACTCTTATACAGTTGTTCAAACAATCACCATTACAATACAAGACAGCCTCTACAAACAGTATCAAATTTATCTGATTTATCTTATAATTTCGAGTTTGGAAACATCTAACTTTTTTTACATATCAATCCCATACATTAAGAGTATTTCCAATAGGTTAAAGTTTATATTTAAAGATGAAACCAATTTTAAAATAACGTTTCGATATTCAAAAACAATTAATAACATTTTCAGTAAACTCAAAAGTAAGGATGAAATTTCTAAAGTGTCTGGATTGGTATATTTTATTCCATGTAATAATTGTGATTTAAGATACATTGGCCAAACAAGCAGAGTCCTTAAAGATAGATTAACACAGCACAAAAGTGACATACGTTTACAAAAAAGAACTTGCGCTCTGTCGGAACATAAACTCGACACTGGCCACAATAGAAATTTTAGTAATGTTTCGATTTTACACTGTGAAACATTAAGTAATAAAAGAATGTGTTTAGAAGCATTGGAAATTACTTTTACTTTTAACGACAATTTAATAAACTTAAAGAAACATAATAATTTTAGAAATCACTACCTCTATTTATATTTCCTATATAAAAACAAAAAACAAATTCAAATAAACAATAGTCAGCTTATATGTCCGTTTGGCACTTTTCGACTTCACTCAAATTTAAATAAAGGTTTTTTTCATGTTTGTTATTGCATAATTAGTCATAGTAAAATTCACATTATATGTAAGTATTTTAAACTTTTATATTTTCCTGTGTAAATTGTAAGCTTTTCTTTCCATGTTGTAGCCTTAAGAATGGAATAAACTTTTTCGAAAGCTAGGCTTTTAATAAAGAGTTTTATTTTGCAACTGACGGCTTTCCCACAATTTTAATTTTTTGAGTAAATAGCACTATTACCGTCACAAAAACTTAATACTATATATATATATATATATATATATATATATATATATATATATATATATATATATATATATATATATATATATATATATATATATATATATATATATATATATATATATAAATCGAAACTGACCTCGGTAATGTGTTCTAGGGGGCCTAATTCGCGCTCATTTGTAGAATTTTTTTCAAAATTCAAAGATCGCGATCTCATTAGTTAATTTTTTTAAGAAATGTCACTAACATATGTCTAGCCTAAAAAAGGAATGGACCGCTTACCTTTCTCATCATGTTTATTGACAAGTGACTCAAAATGTACAAAAATAAATTCGCACATCATTATTTCAGACTGGCGCACGTGATCCAATCTCTCAAGACATGCATATTTTTATTACTGTGCCAACAAGATTGTAACAAGTGACATTTTCATAAAATTTTATGCTAGGATTAACAAGTAAATTGCTCGTCTCGTTACCGATAATTAATGGTGACAAAAAAAAAGTGAAAAAAAGCAAGAATGCGGTATTAACAATCAGGACCTGGAGTAAAAATAAGCAACTGTTCCCCTATTTACAGAACATTCCGTTAATATGATCACTTTTAATTCTCAATTTGTCTTGGACACCTACATCTTGCACTTGAGATACCGAGCTGTTGCCAAGAATCGTTAAAATCTTAATTACGTTTAAAAGCGACGTTGTCAGGTTGTTCAGTTTGTCTTCATATGTTAAGATTGTTCGTTGTTTTATACAGATAATCAAAAGTATTTGCACCTTATTTAAGGAACCACTGTTTCTGTTTTTAGTGAGTTTTCGTAGAAAAAAAAAACACTAATGAGGAGATCGCAATTTGGTAGGTGGCTTTCATTTGTGAGTGGCTTGGATAAGTTCGTTAGCCAGGAAAATCGGACCAGTTTTTCCGGGAAAATTTTGTGCTTCCTTTGTATCTCCGAAAATAACAAAGCTATGCAACCAAATTTGGTACATAGGTTTCTACTGTTAAAAGCATACTACACACTAAAATTTAGATGCCTAAGTAAAAAGGACAAAAGCTATAGGCATTTAAAGAAAAAAAAATTGGGTGATACTGTTGGTCAGAGAATGCCACAAAAGCAAAATATTTTGTGTGGTTAACAAAATCTATTAACAATTTCAGACAAAGATTCAGTTTTTTTACTTTAACGTCGGCCTGTTTCTGCGACTATGGCCAATCACTGACGCCAGGGAGCAGTTTCAACTCACTATCCTGGAAATTTTGCCGAATCCCTGGGAGGTAGGGATCTTTAACGTGCCCAACATTGCATGGACACGGGAGCGACGGCTTTACGCCGCCTCACAAGGGCGGAACGTGCAGATATTCAACTTGCGCAAATACAATGCCAGAACCTCGGTTGATGTTAATTTACTACAGTTGGTACTGAAAAGGTGATAGGGAAACCCTGATGGGAATCGAGCCAAGTACCCTTCGGTTCAGAGGCACACGTTCCTACCCCTGGACTACTGAGGCTCCTGATTAAGTTTGTCCAAAGTCTCGATTTGAGAGGTTAACATGTGCAACTTTTAGGCAACGAGCCTGATATAAATACGGGTTATGTAGATAAAATGTAGTAAGAAGTGTGTTTTCGACAGCCCTAAGTTTCTTCTTTAACTGTCATTGTCCGTCATTTTACTAAAATATTTGCAAAAATTTAATTTCGAGTAGAGGCATTCTCTGATGCTATGTCGGTAGTTTCAGTTATAGAGTTTGTGGTTTTAGAGCCTGTAATTTTTAGCAAATATTCGTAGAAAAATTCGCTATTGCGGAGAACGCAAATTTGAATTTGGAAAAGATTTTTCAAATTAGCGCGAACTAGTCCCTTTTGAACCTATATTCGGCTCAGTTGTTATATATATATATATATATATATATATATATATATATATATATGTATATATATATATATATATATATATATATATATATATATCCGTTATTTAAGAGATACGAGGAAAATTATGTAAGCTAATTATATGGCGTCTTAAGCTGCATCTCATAAAATTAATTGGATAATCACAGGGTGGTCCATAAGTCATTGGTGATACAAACATTTTTTAAATGAACGGCCCCTATACATAATATTGCATTTTTGCATTTTGCATCGAATTCTGATGCATTTTTATAAGGAAAAATAGGATATCGTTTATCGTGTTTGAGTTATTTCAATTGTTTTGCAACTTTACACGTTTTTGGCACATATTTAAAACTGTGATACGGCGTTTTTACCAATAGATAGCAGAGTCCCGTGGAAATTAGGGATTCAGTGGTATTTTTCTTTATATTATTCGTCGAAAATTTCAAAAGGCCATATACAGGGCGCTCTCAGATGGCTGAATTCGGAAAAAATCAAACTGCTGCGACACAAAATTTGTTTGGGAAAACAAGTCTAATTTTCCTGGCTACCGAACTTATCCAAACTATTTCAAAAGGAAGGCACTTACCAAATTTCATGAAAATCGGCCTGTTATTTTTTGAGTCAGTGGTGTGATATAAGCTGACTCCGAATATGGGTTTTAGTGGTCCCAGTTTGCGCCCATTTAGGAAACCCAAGAACCCCAAATGTCGTGATTTTTCTACAAGTCTACAGGTCTAAAAATTGTGTTTGGACATTATCTAAATTTAAACCTATTATATTTAAAAAAAAAGTCTTTACTTAAGAATAAAAATCTTTACTTATAAAGATGCAATTGATTACCTTAAAATGAATGCATGGTCTTCCAATGCCTACTCCATTGCTTAGGGAACCAAAACGAGAAACATAAAGGGCACCAGACACACACTAAACACTCACTCTTTTAACGAAAAAAAAAAACAGATTCTTAAAAACAACACTTCTCTTGGTTTAGAAAACGAAAAAAGCAAAAATCCGCAAGTACCGAGTACTTTGAATATTTCGGGAATATGTGGCTTAATTACTTAATGAACACTAAGCCATGATTTCTAAACTTTCTTAAGACACCAACCGTAAAAGGTACATAAACGTGAACTTATTTCGACACTTTTCAAACAAAGAATGGTAAATTAATAATATAACATATTTGCAGGATTAATGCCGACTGCAAAGTGAATAATTTTAAAAGAATTTAAGATAAACTTTTTGTCCAGTTACACAACTACGATAAGGAAAACATTTATAAAGGTACAAATATACTACAAAATATTTGTATAATCTTTAGGTTATCAATTAAAACAGAGAAAAAAGTAAATGTCACTTCAGAAAGCATGGGCGGCGGTAGAAATTCTCCACTTGAGTTGTTGATAGCCATTTTTAAGGAAATTGATATTTTGGCGCCTCGATGATGAAAATGGCCATAAAACGCTAGAAACTGCCTGATTTTCAAGACATTCGCAAATTTTATTCGATAGCTCCACTTGTCTTTAAAACATGTTTTAACATTACGTGAGTGGTGAGACACGAAGCAACGTGCCGCCACCTAGTTGCGGAACCAGGTAGTATGTTGTTACGCCAGCTCCAAATAACACAAAGTGTTAAAAAATAGAGACTGTATACAACCAACTAACAATTTAGTAAATTGTCAGTTCAGGCCCATTTCTACCCTAATATAGGGACAAAGTATGTAAGACTAAATGCATTCTCACAACAATTAGAACCGTACACCAGTTTTGCTCTAATTAGAGCTTGTCAGTACGGAATACTAATTGCAGCGAAAATACACCTATAAAGTAATACGGCTATGGTAGCCAGCCTTTCAACACTACGTGAGTGGTGAGACATGAAGCAACGTGCCGCCACCTAGTTGCAGAACCAGGTAGTATGTTGTCACGCCAGCTCCAAATAACACAAAGTGCTAAAAAATAGAGACTGTATACAACCAACTAACAATTTAGTCAATTGTCAGCCCTGACCCATTTCTACCCTAATATAGGGACAAAGTATGTAAGGCTTGATGCATCGTCAACTAGGTGGCAGCACGTTTCTTTGTGTTTCACCACGTAGTGTTGAAAGGCTGGCTACCATAGTCGTATTACTTTATAGGTGTATTTTTGCTGCAATTCGTATGCCGTACTGACGAGCTCTAATTAGAGCGAAACCGGTCTACGGGTCTAATTGTTGTGAGAATGCATCGAGCCTTACATTTTTTAACATGTTTGATTTTTTCGTAACTAATTAAATTTGTAACACAAAAAGCTAAGAATCGATGTGAATGCCAAAGCTGCATAACCTTTAAAGTTGCTGGGAATAACTATGGATAGCAATCTCACCTGGCGAATCCATGTGAACACTCTGACAAGAAGACTTGCTGTTGCACTGTTTGCAGTGAGAAGAATGAAGGCTGTTTCTACTTCTCATGCCTGCAGACTGACATATTTAACCAGTTTCCACACTGTGGAAACGTACGGCATACTCTTGTGGGGCTACTCTCTTGAAGCGAAACATGTCTTCATGCAACAAAAGGAGGCGTTGGGGATAATATGTGGAGTGTCAGGGTGCACGAGCTGCAAAAACTTGTTTAAGAATGTAGATTATTCAAAAACTCACACTACCACTCGTATGGGACAAGACGAAGAGAAAACGTGGCTATCCAACACCACAGATTGACCAGAGTCCAACTGGGAATCAACTACCACTGGGTTAGGTGTTACAATACTGTTTTCAAAGAAATAATAGAGCTGCCAAGAGGAAACATGGGGAACTATTTGCTCTACAATGCGTTTCACTCTGTCATAGACTTTTTAAACTCTGCTTTTATAAAACGGATTTTATTTTATTGTGTGCTCTTAATTAAGTATGTTTGTCTGTCTATATTGGCGTCTTCTCTGTGCTGTGTTTTGTTCAATGTTTTGGTTGCTTAGCTTTGCTTGTTGTAATCTAGAAATATTTCATCCTTTGATTGAAAGATGATTTATATAGTGTAAGTGTACCAACTATGTATTATTGGTTTATCTATTTTCATTTAGAACTGACGAGTGCGGTTACCTTTTGCACATTCTATACGAGTATACGAGCATCGAGTTTATCAAGTTTTTGTCCAGTATTTGTTGAATAACCAGAATTATCTACGTCATCCCCGACTCTAATAATCCTATTAATTTAGCAAGTTTTGTTAGTTTACAAATTATTTTCACAATTTGGTTTTCTAAGAAATACTACTTTCGCCTTTCAGACACAGAAATATTTTTAGTATGACACTTTGAGCTTGAGCGCGTACGTTTTTTTCTAAATTCCTCCTAGCTCGGCTCTAAATCAGTACATCATTACTCGCTCCGTTTTCATTATTATTGAGAGGTCTCCAAATTGCCATAGTAAAAAGCAAATTATCAGAACATTAGTTTAACAAATAAAGTTTTACAAAATACCACCGAAATAGATAATGTGTGTTTAATACGCTACCAAATTGCACCGAGAATAAGTCAATTCAATCTATATAAATAAGAGTCTGGACGCAGCAAGTGCGTTATGGAAGTGAATTTTCATAAAAATATTTTTAATAACAAATGCGAGCAGGCGTCAATCTGATTACCGGTATAGCCTATGTAGTAGAAACAATGTACTATATTTTATCAAAATTACTTATTGTTGAAAATGTACCAAAATTTTTCGAAAATAAACTTAAATTTTGGTTTCCTAACCAACAAAACTTACGTTAATAGCAAATTGAGTTATTAAAATTTGAAGGATTTAATGAAAATTCGCTACCAAAACGCACTTACTGCGTCCAGATCTTTTCTTACAAACATGCCCCATATTTCGATAAAAAATGCGTTAACTAATTTGTTCTACGAATATTACCTAAAAATTATAGACCGTTAAGCCATAAACTTCACTAAACCTACAGCGAAAGCATCAATAACTTTACTAAACCGACAGCCCAAGCATCAGAGAACGGGTCTATTTGAAATGAATATTCTATAACTATTTTAGTAAAATGAAGGGCAATGACAGTTGAATCTGAAACTTAAGGGTTCGCAGAACACTCTTCTTGCAACATTTTCTTTTCACAATCCGTACTTGTTTCACGTTCTGTTTCAACATTTCCAATTTTGACCTTTCAAATTGCGAGTTAGTCGTTTTGGGGAAAACTTAAAAATTTGTTTCTTTAACTGTCTGTAACTTTTTTGTCTTTAAACTTAGAGACCTAAATTTTGATTCTTTTACTCTTTATAATACAAACACGTGTACCAAATTTGGTTGCCCTTACTTTGTTATTTCCGGATATATATTTTTTTTAGAAAGAAAACATAAAATTTTCCGAAAAACCTGGGCCAATTTTCCTGGCTAACGAACTTATCCACTCCACTTGCAAAAGGAAAGTACTCACAAAATTTGACCAAGATCGGCCCATTAGTTTTTGAGTTATCGGTGTGATACATATATATATATATATATATATATATATATATATATATATACATATCAATATTCAAACTGAGCCCGGATATGTGTTCTAAGGGGCCTAATTAGCGCTCATTTGAAGAAAAGTCGGGATCTCCTCAATAGTGAATTGTGTGTAAGCGCATCACTTGAAAACGGCTGGACCGATTTAGATAATTTTATTTTAAAATAGTCTGAATAAGGTTTTTATGGAAAGAAAAATTGGAAAGGTTGCCGGGAACATTAAAAAATTCGGAAAAAACTGCAAAAGCTTTCCACTCCAATTTATTTTGCTCAGTGCTCAATTGTCGTTTGACATATGGAGATTTGGACAGGACAACGTCTGTCGAGTCAGCTAGCTAAAATAAGAACTTCTTATCTAAAGACAATAAGAGGTGTGAAATGCGATAAGAAAAAAATCTCACCAATGTAATTTCGTTAGATCTGATGCTAAGAAAATTTGGAAAACTTGTCTGAAAGGTTGGAAAATTCGGGAAAAACTAGAGATGCTCCACTCTCCGATTTATTTCACTACGTGCGCAAATATCTTTTGACACATTGAAATTTGGACAGGACAACGTCTGTCGGGTCAGCTACTCTCAAATAAAGTAATAACTTCTTACCTAATGACAATAAGAGATGCGAAATGTGATACGCAAAAACTTTTTTTCTTTAACGTCGATCTATTTCCGCGACTATCGCCAATCACCGCCGCCAGAGAGCAGTTTCACCTCACTATACTGTAAATTTTTCCAAGCACCTGCCTTTCTGTAAGGAAGGTTTAACGTGCCCAAAATCGCATGAACACAGGACCGACGGCCTGACGCCCCCTGCGAAGGGCGGAACGTGCAGACATTCGACTTCCTCAAATACAATGCCACAGCCTCGGTTGATTTTAATGCTACAGTATGTACTGAAAACGTGAAAGGAGAATCCTGGGATCTTACCCAGTACCCTTCGTTTCAGAGGCACACGTTATTACCACTGAACCACCGAGGCTCTGCAGAAACTTTGACCAATTTAAATTAGTTAGATTGATGCTAACCAGTCACGTGCGCTAGGTTCTTTATAACGCTTACATATTTAGTTACAGCAATCCATCAAGTCACTGTGGAATAATATTTTTGTGCTGTGCTATAACAAAATCAAGTTCTATCGGACGCAATATATATATATATATATATATATATATATATATATATATATATATATATATATATATATATATATATAATTTATCCAAAATTGGTTCTTTACAAACTGCATCTGCTTCAGAATATTTGTTGAAAAAGCGCCAATTTCGAAATCCGGATTGTGACAAGATAAACATTTGCTTCTTGCTTAGTGATTGGTAAAGATCTACAAACTCGCCGAGAATTTTAGAGAATCTAATTTTCTATCGTTTCGACCTTCTAAAATATCATTTACAAAAAGTCCAGATGCAGTAAAAGCGTTGTGGTAGCGAATTTATTTCAAACTCTAATAACATAACCTATCATGATAGAAACTTCAATTTTGGTATGTGCATATTTTTCTACTAAGGCCACGTGTGTAAAACATTTTATAAAAATCACTTTTTTATGTTGAGAGATATCAATTGTTTTCTGACAACAAAAAAAAACTAAAAATTTCTTCAGTGCTTCTAAAAGATTATTTGGAGCCTGTTTTTCATCTAACCAATTTTGAAATAAAATATGTTATTTTAACAAGAACTTTTTCTATTATGCATATAGTGATTAGAAAGGGAAAGCTACAAAGTAATATGTGTAACTGATTAGCAGCTTTGTCATGTTCTTCTGAGATAAGTTCTTTCAAGGCACCAGCGATATCAAAGAAGCCTTTAGCAAAAATATTGATATTAATTCGTGTCTTTCCACCCATCGCAAATGTGGGCACGGGTCCCTAGTGTCCCCCCTAGCTACAGCACTGTACCTAGTTATTAATGAAGTGGTTTGTCTTAAATCTCAATAAAATTAGAAATGTACACTAGTGTACTAAAACTCTATTGACATCTACAAACTACTGTTCGACATAATTTCTTATGTTCCAGTCTACACCGGCTAGCATGGTGATATTACACTAATTCTAAAAGTGTGTGCGTGTCAGATTGGCGAGTAGTAGTTTACACAAACGCTTATATACCGGTAAGCCTGGTCCAGGCATGGTCGTTTGAATTTATAGCGTGAGTTTCTAATTATAATTACGATTTTTACAATTCTTGGCAACGGCCATGAGCCTAACAACAACAAAATGTGGGTGCTCTAGCTTTACTGAAAAGCTATAGCGTCTTAATCAACGAGCTAGCAATATAACAATAAACATTCTGTCTAAGAATTGTAATACGCGCAACTAACAAAAATTTCAAATATCCGCCAAAAGTCAACCAAAAAGCTTATCAGCATTAAAACCAATATTAACACATCTACAATGGCTGCAAGTTGTTTAATGCATTGCCAGAAGATGTACGGAATGTAGACACTTTACCAGCTTTCAAGAAGAGAGTGAAAACAATTCTAAACAAGACGTGCTACTCTGAGGAAGATTTTTACATATAAACTACCACTAAACTATCTTTTATTTTAAATTTTTTTAATAATAGGCACTCCTTATTAGTAATATAGTTACCATGGTATAAAACTTTTTCACCTGGTGTTTCTAAAAAACACTACTGGATTCGCATCTATATTCCGCAACTTTTCTTTTGAACGTTATTGTGTGTTTTCTCAATATTTTTGTTTTGCTTTTATGTGTTATTTAAAGAAAATAATTCTCAACTGTTATATGCTTTTATGCGTTATGTTACTTTTATTGTTAATATACGCTTAGACGTCGTAAAAAGTGTCACAACATATAGAAAACATGATTTATGTTTTTTTTATGTTTATCATGTTGGCGGTGGTGATTTGGTGAAAATTGACATTTTTTCGTTAAAATTCGCGTAATGTAACGTTTTAGAGTTTGTTTATTAGAAAATTTTCAATTTCATGAAACATCTAATAATTTAAGAAATTTGTTAGAGAACCGTTAAGACTTAGATTTCGTGAACATCTGGCACAGTTGAGATACGGTAGTGTAGACAAGTCATGCGTGGCACAACATATTTGGGATAATAACCACCACATTAATAAAGAAAAGCTGAACAGCCAGCCATGCTAGATGCGTACGAAAGTGTTTATATTTCTAGTTTTCCGAAGATACAAAAATCTTCTGAAAGACAACCCAAAATTTTCCCACAAAAACTAGTGTGATTTTCCTGGCTAACGAACTTGTTCAAGCCATTTACCAAGGGTGCCAAGTTTCATTAAAATCGGTTTATTATTATTTAGGTTATCGTGGTGACACGTAAACATATATATATATATATATATATATATATATATATATATATATATATATATATATATATATATATATATATATATGTATATATAATGACGCTGACCCCGGACATTGGTGCCAAGGGGCCTAGTTCGTGTTAATTTAAATTCGAGAGTCGCGATCTCTTCATTAGCGAATCTTTTCTACGAAAATTCCGTAAAAAGCTATAAGAAAAATGAGAAATTCACAAATTCCGTTTTTTTTTTCAGGGGACTTCAGGAATGGAGTATGGCAGATCAGACCATTGGCGCTAAGTTGTTGGATTACTTTTTTGGCATATTTGTCTGATCCTGAAATTTCTCGACAGCATAAATTGTCACCTTGGTAACAACAAACTTTTTTTTAATTGGAAACTTATATTTTTTGGGAATATACGAACTATTATCTATACAGGGTCATCAAATTTTAGTGGGATTGCGTAGGGAAACTTCTGAAATCAAAATTATAAGGCCACGGTTGCCTTGTAAAACTTTATAATTAACGATTAATTCATATACTCTAATAAGAATGTTTAGTGCGGCACCCCCTCTTGTACCTTTCATTGACCTGGCTAGCATTTTAACTTTATCGGCAATTCTTTATCGATAAAAATTTGATGTCAGAAAACCACATAAATCTTTCAAGAAATACCGTCGTGCCAGAACTATAAAATCGATATGAGTATCAGGATGTATGGCTCCAGCAAGATAGAACGCCTCCTTATTTTGTTCTCGGAGTCTCGAAGTTTCTTAAATAACATTTTCTGGAACAAATGTATTGGACGTCGGTGAGAAATAAAGTGACCTATTTGGTCGCCTGACTAAAATCCACGAGACTTTATTTATGGGCTCACCTGAAAAATAAAGTGATAAAAAGTAGCCAAACATATGTCTTGAAGGCTCGCATTGTTGGTGTATCTAGAGTAGTGAAGCAAGAATGATTTTTAAATTTTAATTGACTGGATTTTTCTTTTGAAAACAGTGGAAGACACTTGGAATATTTAGTTTGGCATCTTGTAATACTTTCTTGTTTTTTATTTATGGGGCAGCCATGGCTTTATTGATAAAATTACAGTAGAAATCTGTCTTTTTCTCTGAATTTTAGTTATCCCAATCCACTTATATTTGATCGCACAGTATACAGCATAACTCGTAGATACAAAAGTTCTTTGCACCAAGTTTGTAACGGTTCACATTTTATCTGGAATCATTACTGGTTTAAAATACACTTAGAAAGCCCTCAAGTATCTAAATAATACCAAAAGTCCTATCTATAATAAATATTTTAAGTTTTAGGTTTCAAAATAATTTTGATGAAAATTCGCTAAGAAATTCTGTATCGTAAGAACCGTACTGAATTCCTTATAATATACGTCGAAATCAAAATATTGAAAAAGTTGCATTTTTGTTGGGGAAAATGAATATCTCTATTGTCCTGAGATTCTACGTAATTAAGATGAAATATAGAAAATCGGTTACCAAACGAACGGACGAGCCCATTATTGTGGAGGTGTGTATAGAAGACGTCGTGACTTCGCCACCGATTGGAGATCTCGTTTTATCTCATTCGAAGAGTGGAGGCTAGAAAGAGCTCGCGCACGGCCACCAACGGTCACGGTAAGAATTTTTGCGTGCAGCAGTTAGGAATTGCAGAACTCGACACGTTAGCAGAGTCTCAGCTGGGACGTTGCCGTGTGAACACCTTTCAGTCGCGGTGGTTAAACTTTATCTTAAAAGTGGGTGATAAAACCCTTTCTGTTGTCTATACCATCTAATAATAATTGTCAGTGGTTGTTTAAACTCATTTAGGCGGTTTTCGATTTTAAATAAACATCGTATTTAGCATAAAAAACGCGAGTTTAAGTTGGGATTATTTGTTCCGACCTGATGCATTTCTTACCTTAATCAGAGACAGCTCCTGATTATTACCGAAGTTTGAGTCAATTGGCAGTGAATTTCACTTGAGCCAATTCACGTTTTAAATTACGATTTGCAAAGTTTCTGTCAAGCGAATTCAGAACATCGACATAGTTGTCAAATGGGTTTCCTAATATTGGAGCAATAAGTCCACCAAGCCAATAACCGCTAATGGGAAGTACTACTCGTTTTCCCCAGCTTTTTCTCTCTTATTGGAGCCTGGAACCTGTGTCAGGCACTCATAGTTGATCCCATTTGGAAGGCATCTTCATAGGGTTATCAGGTAACTCAATACAGGAACATTTGGTGAGTCTGTGTAGCTCTTTTTCTCTGAACCGGCACAATTTATTATGCAGAAATCTAATATCTGAAGCCTTACAACTTGAACTTTCCAAAATGACGTGAATAAATTTGAACTTAAACTGTCAGCGAGATGCTATAAGAATAACTTTCAATTTTCTGTTTAATCTGTTGAATTTTATTTGTGAATTTAAACACATGGTTTTTGAAATTGTAATTAGCAAATTTTGTCTGTAAAATATCTAATCTGTACATTATTTTTAATATCTCTTATTTTCAATAATTAATGTAGAAATTTCATGTAGCATGATATTTTTTATGGAGCCTCACTCAAAGAACTGGCCAGTTAAAGTTATTGAAAATTAATCAAATTGATTGACAAACGTCAAGTGATTTACCTAATAATTTGTGTTTGCTTTTTATCTGTAAAATACAGTATTTCATCTTATATATAAAGCTCAAGTGGCTAACATCAGTATTTTAGTAACATGTAACCATCTTTATCTTATTATTCTTGCTGTTTATCTGATTTTTATTTGTTTGCAATTAATGTTTAATTAAAATTTACCAACCATTTTTATTTCATTTTGTTTGCTATTCCAAATTTAATTTATATGGATAAATTTATATATTTTGTTACACTAACATATCTGTTTGATTGAAGAAAAATCCCTCTCTAATATCTTTTTTCTTTTGGCGTCTGCACAAACTATTTATTCTTACTAACGATTATCTAGATATCTAAATTTCTATATTACCTGGCACTACTCTGGAGCGCCCATAAATATAGGACTACAGGCAGTGCAAAACAAACCAAGAAAGAACGTGAGTATCCAACTACATCCAGATTTGTCAACCTCCTAAAAGTATGGCTAATCTTAATAAATATGATAATCTGATAGATAGCTATTTTAGGGTAGGGTGTTATAGGCAATCGTGACCTCACTATTGAGCAGATCTATATCCACCTGAGGTCAATCACCATATACCACGGGTTCAAAGTTATTTGTTTGAAGGAGGTAACAAGTTCCGCCACTGGTTTGTTTGCGCTCTGTCTTTGATGCAGCTAAACGTTCCGAAACTTGTCAGGTAAAGTAATGAAGGGAATTCAAAAACCACGTCCGGCAATCAAAATACAATGCACAGAAAATTTCCCTGCGTTTTAGTCTCCCTCTCGGTATCGTTCTTTCCCTAATATTCGGTATAAAAGGTAATGTTAGAAGTAAGTAGTTCGAAGTTTTCATCCGCTGATGACGCTAACTTTGTTCGTGAAATGATCGTCAGGTCTTTAAAAAGATGTGCTGTGGTGATTTGTGCTCTCCAAGTGTACCTAGCCCTGTATCTTGGAAACTAAAGCTCCAACGACACATCCCTAGAGAAACTTTTCCGTCTATTTTTGCATTTTCTACATACCCTATAAATTTGTAACGCGTATTTATAAACATCATGTATAAAAAGTGTACTTATATGGTTTTAATTTCAGAACTGTCTAATCAAGAATCAACTACAATCATTGAATTACGGTCAATATTCATTAGTTATTTGATTTTAATTTGCAGATTTATGAGTGGTATTAATTTTTGTTGTAATCGCAGTTGTAATGAATTAGAAAACTCACTATTACTACCGCTTTGTATCATCATTGTTAGGCAAGAACGTATATTTAGCCCGCAGAGGTTGTTAATCCCAAAACTTATGTTTATTCATCAGGCGAAAACAACTAGCATTTTAAATTATTTCAAATATCTTTCTCACATGCGAACGCATTAGACAGCTGTTTATTTTTTACGTTTTGTTTGCTTTTTCTACATTGTCTAAAATGACTACTAACTAATTTTTCCTGAAAATCTTCTTATAGTTACCACCAGCGTTAAATTAACCACGTCGCGCGTCTTAAAATCCAAATAATAATAATAATAATAATAATAATAATAATAATAATAATAATAATAATAATAATAATAATAATAATTATTCATTTAAAACTCTGTACCTGGACAGCAAATTTCCTCTCCAACCGGAGCATTTCTGTTGTCGTGGATGGCCATTCCTCTAAACTATATCCAATTAATGCAGGAGTTCCTCAAGGTTCAGCTTTAACCCCTACTTTGTTTCTTCTCCACATGAATGACCTCCTCTCTAGCACATCCAACCTAGTTCAAAGTTACTCGGACGACAGCACACTCCACTAAAATATACAATATTATAAGCCTGTCTCTTTGGCCCAATTAGATCCATCACAATGAACAACCAAGATATTCAAGGTAATGAGTCCTTTTCACTTGTTGGCATTTCTGTGGATCGAAATCTCAATTGGCACCAACATGTCACATCAATTGCAGAAGCGGCTGCTAAGAAATGAGGTTTCCTCTTCCGGGCTCGCAAATACTTTTCATCAGCTAATCTCTATACCTTATATACCTCACAAATAAGACCAAACCTCGAATACTGTTCCCACATTTGGGTGCTGCTGCCGCTTCTACACTCGCTATCCTGGACTCCATTTAGAAGATATACGTCTCATCGGTGACCCAACCCTCACCCAAAAGCTACCATCCCTTGCCCACCGACGTGCCGTTGGTGACCTCTCTCCCTTTTATAGATATCTGCACGGGCACTGCTAAGAGGAGCTTTCTTCCATAGTTCCTCCACCTGCTGCCCCCAACAGATATACCAGGGGAACATAGCGAATGCACCCTTTTACTGTCCAGGTCACCAGACATGGAACGTCTTGTTATGCCCGCTCTTTTGTCCCAAGGACTTCCAAGTTGTGGAATTCCTTGCCGGCGCATGTTTTCTTTCTCCTCCGAACCTCCAGGCGTTCAAGTCCAGAATTAACAAGTTGCCTCTATCCTCCTTGTCGACACCCACGGAAGGAGGAAAGAGGAAACTTGTTAATTCTGGACTTGAAGGTTTGGAGGTTCGAAAGAGAAGGAAAAACATGTACCGGCAAGGAATTCCACAACTTGGAAGTACTCGCGACAAAAGAGCGGGAATAACAATATGTTCTATGTCTGGTGACCTGGACAGTAGAAGGGTACATTCGCTCTGTTCCCCTGGTAGATCTGTTGGGGGCAGCAGGTGGAGGAACTATGAAAGAAAGCTCATCTGAGCAGTGCCCGTGGAGATATCTATAAAAGAGTGAGAGGTCACAAATGGCACGTCGGTGGGCAAGGGATGACAGCCTTTGGGTGAGGTTAGGGTCACCGATAAGACGTATAGCTCTTTTCTGAATGGAGTCCGATAGCGAGTGTAGAAGCGGCAGCGGCACTCCAGATGTGGGAGCAGTATTCCAGGTTTGGCCTTATTTGTGAAGTATATAAGGTATAGAGATTAGCTGGTCGAAAGTATTTGCGAGCCCGGAAGAGGAAACATACTTTCTTAGCAGCCGCTTCTGCATTTGATATGACATGTTGGTGCCAAGTGAGATTTCGATCCACAGAGATGGCAACAAGTGAAAAAGACTCATTACTTTGAGTAACTTGGTTGTTCATTGTGTTGGGTCTAGGGCTGGTGTATCTCTTATGAGAAAGAAAGCAAGACTGTGATTTGGCGGGGTTGAATTGTACAAGATTTTTACTTCCCCAGTCTAATATTTTTTGGAGATCCACGGAGACAGAACCCTCCATGAGTCTGCGATCCTCGTCTAATGGGCTAAAGATACAGGCTTAGAATATTGTATATTTGAGTGGAGGGTGCTGTCGACCGCGTAACTGTAAACTGGGTTGGATGTGCTAGAAAGGAGGTCATTGATGTGGAGAAGAAACAAAGTAGGGGGTAAAGCTGAAACTTGAGGAACTCATGCATTAATTGGATACAGTTTAGAGGAATGGGCGCGACAACAGAGATGCTCCGGTTGGAGAGAAAATTTGCCGTCCAGATACATAGTTTTGATGGTAGGTTATAGGCCGGAAGTTTGTTAAGCAGCGCTGCGTGTCAGACCTGGTCGAATGCTTTTGATATGTCTAGAACGACAATCTGGGATTCACCGTGTAGTTCCATAGACTTGTTCCAAGAATGGGTGACAAAGGAAAAGAGGTCGGCAAATTTTTATAACTCCGAAAATAACAGCGTTGTGGCAAACTATGTATCAAAATTCAGATCTCTAAGGTAAAAGGAAAGAAGTTTTCATCTAAAAAAACTTGTTTCTGGCTTTTCTCTTAAAACGTCAAAACTGCGATTTGAGACGTCAGAATTGACAACATTTAGGTAAAGAACTTAAAGGCAATACAAGAAAACGTCACAAGAAGAGTGTTTTACCAACCCTTAAGTTTCAGCTTCAACCGTCGTTATCCTTCATTTTATTAAAATATTTTTAGAAAATTCATTTCAAATAGACCCTGATGCTTTACCAGTAGTTTCAACTATAAAGTTTATGGTTTAATAGTTTATAATTTTTGCGAATTTTCGTAGAGAATATTCGCTAATGAGGAGACCGCACTTTTGAATTTTGAAAAAATTTCTTCAAATTAGCGCGAACTAGGCCACCTAGTATCCGTATCCGGGGTTAGTTTTAGTTTTTATCTGTTTACCTATATACAGGGTGACGCACTTGTGCGGTAAAACTTAATATATCCGTTATTACACAGGATTTGAGAAAAAATGTATATATATATATATATATATATATATATATATATATATATATATATATATATATATATATATATATATATATATATATATTATGTCTTGAGCTGCATCTTATAAAATTATTTTGGCACTCACTGGCTAGCCCATAAATCGTTGCTGATACAAGTCTTATTCTTTTAACATCTATATATCATTGCATTTTTGCATTTTTATCGTATTATAATGCATATTGGTGGGGGAAAAATTTGATAAGTCCATCGGTTTCACATTGTTTCAGTTGTTTTGCAACTTTTCACATTTTTGACACATTTAAGAAATTATGATGTGATACGGCGTTTTAACCAATACACAGCAAAGTTCCATAAAAGTAACGCATTCCGAGAGGTCTTCGTTTCTATTATTCGGCTAAAAAATCGAAATGCCGTATGCAGGCTCTCTCAAGTAATGACTGAATTTAAAAAAAAAATCATACTGCGGTATCGCGATTGTTTCAAATGGAACAACATGTATTTTGTGTTTTAGAAGGGCATGATAATAAATGTTTAATAAGTTATTGTAAAACAGGTTTTCAAATTTTCGTGTGAAAATAGTTTGTATATTTTCATGCAAAAAGCTTCGTCGAAAAAATTTTGGGGGAAAAAGCTTAAAGATGTTTGATGGCCAGGAAAATCGGACAAGTTTTTTCGGGAACCTTTTAAGTTTATTTTCAGAAACTTTTTGTACTTTTAGTGAATTTTTATTTTAAAAAAATTCACTAATAGAGAGGTATCGATGGTGAGACCTTGCGAAAATTTTTTCAAATGAGCGCGAGTTTGGGCCCTAGAACCCATATGCGGGGTCAGTTTCGATTTTTATATGTTTATATATATATATATATATATATATATATATATATATATATATATATATATATATATATATATATATATATATTAGTACGTTTTTGTGACGGTAATATTGTTATTTATCAAAAAAGCCGTCAGTTGCAAAATAAAACTCTTTATCATATGCCAAGCTTTCGGAATAATTTTTTTCCGAAAGCTCGGCATATAATAAAGAGTTTTATTTTGCAACTGACGGCTTTCCCACAATTTTTCTATATATATATATATATATATATATATATATATATATATATCCAACCGATAACTCAAAAAATAATTAACCGATTTTGATGAAACTCGGCAAGTGCCTTTCTTTTATTAATAGCTTGGATGAGTTCGTTAGCTAGGAAAATCGGACAAGCTTTTCCGGGAAAATTTTGAGTTTTCTTTCTAAAAAATTTTTTTTTCGAAAATTACAAAGCTATTTCGATGAAATTTGGTGTACATGTTGCTTTGGTAAAGACCTAACTATGTATCAAAATTCAGCTTTCTAATTAGAAAATTGAGCTATTAAAATTTGAAGCATTTATTTTTAATATCACCGCGTTTCATCGACAATGGCAAACCTGGCTTGATATATGAAATCTAGTATGTCTTTGCCAGGCAACAGAACATTTGATATTATTGCACAGGTCTGTTACACGCTGTAGCTGATGTTTATCGTATGGTATTAGATTGTTTATCTGTTTCAGTTGACAAATTATTTACGTTATTTGGGAATTTTATATACAAGTGCAAATTATTCCTTTACTATTTTAGTGAATTTTCTTAGAAAAAAAATCACTAATGAGGACATCCCGACTTTTGAATTTTGAAAAAATGTCTTCAAATGAGCGCTAATTAGGCCCTCCAGAACACATATCCGGGGTCAGTTTCAATTTATATATATATATATATATATATATATATATATATATATATATATATATATATATATATATATATATATATATATATGTATCACACCGATAACTCAAAAAATAATGGGCCGATTTTAATTAAATTTGGTGAATACCTTCCTTTTGTAAATGGCTTGGATAAGTTTGTTAGCCAGGAAAACCGGCCCAGGTTTTCCCGGAAAATTTTGGGTTTTCTTTCGAAAAAAAATTATATCTCCGGAATTAACAAAGTAAGGGCAACCAAATTTGGTAAGCGGGTATATGTCCTTATAGGTAAACTACCTAATTTAGCTCCGTAGATCAAAAGACACAAAAGTTACAGGCATTTAAAGAAAAATAAATTGGGTTTTTTCTCAAAACGTGAAAGTTGCGATTTCAAACGTCAAAATTAGCAAAGAACTTGAATCTAATACGGGCTATGGAAATAAAATGTCTCAAGAAGAATGTTTTGCAAACCCTGAAGTCTTAGTTTCAACCGTCATTGTCCTTCATTTTACTAAAATGTTCCCAGAAAATTCATTTCAAATAGACCCTTTCTCTGATGCTTGGCAGTAGCCTTAGCTATAGAGTCTATCGTTTAATGGTATATAATTTTTGTCAAATTTTCGTAAAAAATCAATAAAGCGCAATATATCCGTCATTATACAAGATATGAAAAAAATTGTATATATAAATTATAGGGTGTCTTGAGCTACATCTTAAAAAATTATTTCTACAATCACAGGATGGCCCATAAGTCGTTGGTGATACAAATTTTTTTTTTTTTTAATCAAACACGCCTTATGTTATTGCATTTTTGCGTTTTCCATCGAAATATAATGCACGTTTGTAAGAAAAGAAATTCTGGACGCAGCAAGTGCGTTATGGTAGCGAATTTTGATCAAATGCTTCATATTTAAATAGCTCAATTTGCTATGAACCTATAAGATTGACCAAGAAACGAGTTTTTTCGGGAACACTTTAAGTTTGCTTCCGGAGATTTTTCTTCATTTTCAAACAATAAAGTTATTTTGGTGAAACAAGGCACATTGTTTTTACTATATAGGCTATTCTGGTAACCAAATTTGATGCCTGCTTTTTAAAAAAAACACACATATTTGCTGCTATTAATGTTAGTGGGTGGAGTAAAAAGTGTTTGTTATGTTTGTCAATACATATAAAGGATCGAAGTTTTACTAAAAGGGTTGATATGCAGCAGGTTAGTTATTTTCTCTTTAATGCTTTGGCGGTAGTTTTAGTTAAGTTTATGGTTTAACGTTCCATAATTTTTAGCTAATATTCGTACAAAAAATTCGTCAATGAGGAGATCGCGACTTTAGAATTTTAAAAAGATTTCTTCAAATGAGCGCAAACTAGGCCCCCTAGAATCCTTATCCGGGTTTACGTTCAGTTTTTATCTGTTTACATATATACAGGGTGACGCATTTCTAGAGTAAAGCTCAATATAATTATTATTATACAAGAGACGATAAGTTAATTATGGGGGGTCTTGAGCTGCATCTTAAAAAATTATTTTGACAATCACAGGTTGGCCCATAAGTCGTTGGTGATCCCTACAATTTTTTTTCGAACACCCTTCTTTTATTGCATTTTTGATCGAAATATGTTTGTAAGAAAAAAATTAGAGACGCAGTAAGTGCCTTTTGGTAGCAAATTTTTATTAAATGCTTCAAATTTCAATAACTCAATTTGCTATTAACCAAAGGTTTGTTGGCTAGGAAACCAACATTTAAAGTTTATTGTCGGAAAATGTTTGTACATTTTCAAAGAATAATTTTTTTTGATAAAATATGGCATATTGTTTCTATTATATAGGTTATACGAAATTGATGACTGATGGCATTAAAAAGACATATTTGCTATTCAAAGCATTTTTATAAAAATTCACGTCCATATTTTGTTGTTGATTAGCAAATTATAATAAATAGGGTAAGCGAAAATGACTAGATAAATGGGGACTCTTTTTATTTTTTTTTCTCTACTGTGAAGGTCACCGGGAGCACTTCAGACATAGGATTAAAGCGAAGGATATATTAGAGCTTTGTAGAATGTTCAAGGTTAAATAGACTACTTAAAATAAACAACAAAAATCTTGCACAGTAATTACCTTCAAGAAAACGTTAATTATAACAGTATTATATTTTCCTGTTTTGAAGTTAAAGGGATTACGCCCATATCAATGTATTAAATGTTATAACAGGAAACAAAATCATTTTACATAACATTAAGAAAGGTGCTATAAATCATGATAAAGGTATCAGTTATAGAATGTATATTATTTACATTGGCAGTATTATATTACAGATTAATAATAAATGTTTGATGAATACATGGCGGCGACTGTTGTCAGTAAAACTTGAATTGGTGTTTTCATCAATGTCACTGTGATAAAATGGTATCACGTAACATATCAACTTTCATAGTCACAGCAGGGAAACGTTCATCGTTCTAAACTTGATATCGTCTTTGGAATTAAAAAAGCCTGGACGCAGTAAGTGCGTTATGGTGGTGAATTTTCATAGAAATGATCTGGCGCAAAATATTTTATTATAACTTTTTTTTCTTGTAACATAGAAATCTAAATTTTGGTGTATAGTTTACTTTTTATATCGTAAACCTACCCACCAAATTTGGTTATCATAGCTTTTTGATTTTTTGAGATAAAAAAATATTTTCGAATGAAAACTCAAAATTTTCCAGGAAAACCTTGTCCGATTTTCCTGACTAACGAACTTATGTAAGATACCCGGCTGTACTGAAGATGAACATTTAATTAGATTATTATGAGTTGTTGGCATGTGATATTTAGTAGATATATTACTTCTGAATAAACAAATTTAATTTGAAATATTTTAATTTCTAACACTTATCCAAGCCATTTACAAAAGAAAGGTACCTGCGAAATTTTATCAAAATCGGCCCATTATTTTTGGGTTATCGGTGTGATACATACATACATACATATATATATATATATATATATATATATATATATATATATATATATATATATATATATATAGGGTGGCGCATTGAAAACGAAACAGACCGATTTGCGACCAGAGAAATTTTTTTTTAAAGAAACGCTGAAACACGTCAATTTTAATATTGAGGGGAACTTATTTTGACATAAAACTCAACTTTGTCACATCAACCCCTTAAGGGTGGTGATAACAACCCTTATATTTTAAATAGGGAACATGGGTCTAGTGTTACATTATTTGAAAGCTCTTTCTTTTCTGAATTCAGCACACTAATTTTTTTGGAAGTTTTATCAACTCGTTTAAAAATTATTCACAGTTGAAGATGCAAAAACGCATTGCACTCATTCCAATAAGAAATGTGCTGATAGTCAATGTTTTGTTGGTTTGTAAACAAAAAATTGACTATCAGAATATTTCTTATCGGAATGAGAGAAATGCGGTTTATTATTTCAGTTTATCGGTCGGTTTGATACTTGATAGTACTACCGAAAATTAATTTCACAATGGTGTATTCTGTAGAAGAAAGAGTTGAAATAATTACTTTTTTTAAAAAAAAACGATGACTGTGCCAACCGTACCGCAAATTTGTTTAATGAACGACATCCGAACAGACATGTTAACAGAAAATACATTTTGGAGTTAGTTGCAAAGTTTCGACAAAGTGGTTCAGTAGCCAACAAAAAACGGGATCCTGGACGTGAATTTCCGGTTAGAAATGAGACTACTGTGATAGAAGTTTTAGGACAAATTGCTGCAGACCCAACTTTGAGCACGAGAAAATTGGCCACTGTTTCAAACATCAAGAGAAGAACTATTCAGCGAATATTGAAGCATCATAAATTTCACCCGTATAAAATTCATCTTGTACAACAGCTGAATGAAGATGATTTTGATCCGCGGCTGGAGTTTTGTGAAGTTATGACTGCACGAATAGCTGATAACGGGAACTTTCTGTTCAATATCTGTTTTTCAGACGAGTGTACGTTTTTATTAAACTCTACAGTCAATCGTCATAATTGTCGTTATTGGGCAGATAATAATCCCAGAAATTTTCACGAAGTCCACACTCAAACTCCACAGAAATTGAATGTCTGAACTGGCATTTTTGGACCAATTTTTTTGATGGCAATTTGAGTGGCGAAACGTATATGAAGTAGCCTCTTGCGATTCCCAGTCTTCTATCAAAGATTGTTGAGAGGGTTGTTTATGATAGGGTCATGTCCTTTTTGATGGAAAATAATCTACTGACTGACTCCCAGCATGGTTTTCGATCAGGCAGGTCGACGGAGAGTGCAGCTGCTGGTTTGTTGGAGTTTGTTTCTGGCAATGTTGATTCTGGTGGACAAGTGGTGGCGCTTTTTGTTGACCTGTCCAAGGCCTTTGATTGTCTTGACTTGAAATTTGTTGCTAGCAAACTTGGCGCCCTTGGACTAAGGGGACGAGTGTTAGGTTGCCTGATGTCTTACCTTGGAGGTGAGAAGGATGTATGTATCTGTTGCTGGCCATGATTCCAACGAGCAATGCATGGAGTATGGGATACCGCAGGAATCAGTCCTTGGTCCCTTAATATTTATTTTATTCGTAACTGATTTATCATATTTTATAAGATGTGATTTTAGAGTATTGTTTGCTGAAGATATTAGATATTACTCTGGTGGTTGTGGATGATGATGTTGAGGCTCTTCAGGCGAAGTTGAGCATTGCATACTCTGACTTGTTGGATTGGTGTTGGACAAACAAGTTGTTTGTGAACAATTCCAAGGCGGTCTTCATGCGCTTTGGCGGACTATCTAGTTTGCCCATTCCAAATAGTCTTACGGTGAATGGCGTTGAGGTTGGTTCCAGTGGCCCCACAATATGTCTGGAGTCTTGATTGATCAGGAACTGCGATGAGATGAGCACGTTGAGTATGTTTGTCGGAGCTTGAACAAAGCAATTATTTGGTGCCAGATCATTCGTATGAAAATTCACTACCATAACGCACTTGCTGCGTCCAGGCTTTTTGATTTGGATTGAAGCAGATTACAAAAACGACCACAAACTCTCACTTGAGACTGGCAAGATGTGTTAACTTCTCAGTCAATTTTCGAATGTGAAAATGGCGTCATATTGTAACCGACAGCATAAAAATGAAAAATAAAATTTTTAGACGCCTCTTCACTAGATGTTGCCACCATAGATAGGTTTAATATAAATAAATACAACCTACACACTTACCCCAAGTACACAATTATCCCACTTCCCCTTACTGTAAAAAATTTCTTAAGCTTCGTTTATTGGCAAATTGCAGTCAATAGTAAATATACGTCGAATTGTAGTAAAATGTAGTAAATCTATGCAAAAGACTATCTTTCTACTCTTGTTCTGAATTACATGCATTTCTTCACCACCCAGTGTCTATTGGGTATAATCATTACCTTCGATTACCCAGCGACTAGTTGCAAGAAATGTCAGGTAATTACGTTTTAATGGCATAGAATCACTATTTCAGCCCGCAATGCTGACATTAAGCTTATCACCGTGAAAATAAGTAATTTGATGCGATTTGATATACCTATAAACCATATCCGGTTGCTTTGTCCTAATGTAACCAGACGTTTAATCTCACGAATCGTCCCTTTGAGTGTATTTATAAATTAATTATGCCGTCAGGAATCTTAAAGCCCAGGTCTGATATACACCCATCTATACATCTAAGAAGAATCATTAGTTTAAGTCATTATGGACATACAACAAGTTCTCATTTTTCTTGTTAATACGTTCAGTTAGGTTTTGTTGCTGGTTATACATGTTGCAGCGGGTTGGCAACACAATTTAAAGGCGACGTTGCGTTGTCGTGGCGATTATTCTCCTCCAGCAATCTATTTTTTTCAGAAAGGCATGTTAATGGTTTTGTAGGCTCTTGCGTGTGGAATAGACCTTACCTCAGATCACGGCGTGTTGGTCACAAAGTAACGCATTGAGCAGAATAAAGTCACAAAATCTAGAAGCCTTCCGAATTCAGACCCAAACACTTAAGGGCTAAGTTGTAACAGATACATTAAGAGAGGATTGAAGCAAAATATGAGGAAAACTATAATGAAGATGTCACCGAAACAAGGTGAAGAGAGTCACAAAATCTGCAAGCCCTCCGAATCCAGATATACACACTTAAGAGCCAAGTTGTAGCAGATAAATTAAGCGCAAATTGGAGGGAAATATGGGTAAAACTAGAACGAAGATGTTACTAGAGCAGTCTGGACAAACATTAAAACAAACATGAAATGCTTACTCTCTATAAAAAGCTGAATAAAATGGCTTGTTGTAAGGTAAGCTCTAACACAGATAGTGTTGACCAAGATGGTATCTATATATCTCTAACATTAACCAAAAGTTTGTAGGATGGAAGCAGTACATGAAAGAATAATTCCATGACAACAGAGGGTAAAAAATGTGCGAATGCTCTGAAGAATGCAGCCATATAACACGACAAAACACACACACAACAGAGGTTCGGAGCACCAACATACATATTATAAAATAGGGCCTGAAAGTGAAGCTAAGAAGCCTATCATGCCCTACGCCTGACTACAAAAGTAGTGTGACCAAACAAAATATTATAAAAGATACTAAAGTTACTGAAAAAGGAGGTCATAAGAGTTCTGACCGGCCTTTTAAATACAATTTAAAACACTGGAATCACATTAACCAAATTGCTAATATCCATCTTCGTACCGATCTAAAATAAGGAGAAAGATGAATTTTAGCATGCAGTTAGGTCTTTCACAATGCAACATATCCACCAAATTTAATTGAATTAGCGTTGTAATTTTCGGAGATATTTTTTTAAAGAAAACTCAACATTTTCCTGGAAAACCTTGTGTGAACGAAATCTTCCAAGCTATTAATAAAAGAAACGTACTTGCCGAGTTTCATCCAAATCGGTTAATTAATTACTTTTGATATATCGGTTGGATACATATATATATATATATATATATATATATATATATATATATATATATATATATATATATATATATATATATATATGTGTGTGTGTGTGTGTCTGTGTTACAGGAAGGGCAACACTGCTCGTGTCAATAAGCATCTGTGAGTTGACTCCTGTCAAATTTTGAACAAGCTGCGTCATTTAGTTTGTGTTAGATAGCCATTGTAAGCAGACAACCTGTTGAGTTATAACGCGAATGGAAAAAAGTGAATTTCATGTGCTCATCAAACATTATTTTTTGCAGAAAAAAACATTACTCAAACCAAGGCCAAGGTTTATAAATACTATGGGGACTCTGCACCATCAATTTTCATGGTAAAAAAAGTGGTTTACTTAATTTCTTTGCGGCCGTACAAGCACAAATGACGCAGAACGTTATGGACGTCCAGTTGAGGTCGCTACACTCGAAAGTTTTTAAAAAATTCACGATAGGGTGTTAGCCGATCGGAAATTGAAAGTGCGCGAGATTGTGGAAGCCATGGGCATATCACATGGCTCAGTTGTTACGATTTTGCATGATCACTTGGGTATGAGAGAGCCTTCCGCAAGATGAGTGCCGCGTTTGCTCACAATCGACCACAAACGCAATCGTGTGACAACTTCGAAGGAGTTTTTGGCGTTGTTCAACCAGAATAGGGACGAGTTTTTGCGCTGTTTCGTAACCATTGACGAAACATGGATTCGACACAACACACCGGAGACCAAGCAGCAGTCAAAACAGTGGGTTTCTCCGTGCGAATCGGCGCCGAAGAAGGCCAAGGTGGGTTTATCAGCCAATAAAGTCATGGCGACCATTTTTTGGGATACACGCGGTATAATCCACATTGACTACCTTCAAAAGGGAAAAACAATCAATGGCGAATATTATACCAACTTATTGGACCGATTCAATGACGATTTGAAGAAAAACGACCGCATTTGGCCAAGAAAAAAGTTATTTTCCACCAATACAATCCAAGGGTGCACGCATGTGTAGTCTCCAAGGCGAAATTGCATAAATTGGGCTACAAATTGCTCCCTCATCCGCCCTATTCTCCGAATTCAGCCCCGAGTGACTATTTCTTGTTTCCAAACTTAAAAAATGGCTCGGCGGAAAGAGATTTGACTCCAATGTCGAAATTATCTCACAAACAAATACATATTTTGAGGACCTCGACAAATCTTTTTTTTTTTTGAAGGGACAAAAAAATTGAAGAAACGTTTGGACGAAGTGTATAGAACTCAAAGGAGACTATGTTGATAAATAAAATGATTTTTTGTCAAAGAGCCTGTGTTTCATTCAAAAAGTCACGTATTTATTGGCCCGCCCCCGTATATATATAAACATATAAAAATTGAAACTGACCCCGATTATGGATTCTAGTGGTCCCAGTTCGCGCTCGTTTGAAATTGTTTTTGCAAAGTATCACCATCGATACCTCTCTATTAGCGAATTTTTTATAATAAACATTCAATAAAAGCCAATGCAAAATAATGTGACCTCAATTTGATGAGTCACGTATTGAAGATTTTCCTGCAAGACATCGATTGTTGTTGCCTTCCTTGGTGAAACCCTTCCATACCCAATAGAGGCGTAGACAGTTTTTTTGGCTTCATAAATGCTTGTTTTCTTCTCTGTATTTGGTTTTGCCTTTTAAAGACCCGTTGCAGAGAAAAGTTTTTTTACAAGACATCGATTGTTGTTTCGATTGTTGTTGCCCTTCTTGGTGAAACCATTTGATTCCAAATACAAATGGATGCGCTTTTTAGCTTCACAAATGCTTGTTTCCTTGTCTGAAACCAGTCTTGTCTTTTAAAGACCCGCTGTAGAGAACATAACAAGAATTTATGCGTTAAGAGGAAACGTCTGCATCTGCATTCATACATTCAATAAATCACAAAAAAGCCGCGAAAGGAAAAAGTGTAAACCAGTCTTGATTCCGAAATGCTCTAGAAACAAGATATGCTCTCATAAATTTGCAACACCTCGTTGGTGATGAAAATGCAGACATTTTATGTGCTTTCTGTATTTCAAGCAAGCGTTTGTCTCCCCCCTAAAATCATTAAAGTCTTAAAGACGGCTAACATCTACTGCAAGGATCTACGAATCGAAACAAACTTGTACTGGGATCAAAAAGCATCAAGGAGAGCAGATAGTTAGTATACTGAAGAGAGACCCATTTAACAAGAAGTTAGACTAGACTATGTCCTTTTACCGCTAATTTTTAACTTATATCCAGAAAAAAAAATATGTGTCAAGTAAATGTCAGAATTATTGTGTTGAAAGTTATTCTGTTTGAGAAGCATTTAGTAGTAAAAGAGCAATGGTTTGATGTCTTGCCTGACTCTAGGTGAAACCTTTTGGTGGACACTAATAGTAGCAAAATTTTGCAGACTTAAAAATTGGCAAGACAATGAGCTTTTAGAAAGGGGTATTTAGCATAATTGTGTCTAAAGAAACGCACGAGCACAGATTTGTGTATGACACGATATATAATTTAATTTACTAATTGATCATGAGCTCTTTACGAAGTAGCATAACATATACTGACAATGCCTTGATTCCAAGAGGAAGTGAGGACGACCTCTAATATCTTCCAGATCGGGTAACAGAGGAATGCACTGATTTTGGTCTGTGCCTCGACATAAATTCAAAACGTGGTGATAAGTAAAGAGCTTATCATCGATGGGGGTATACAGGTGTATGGTAAACAGCTTGAGTGTGACTGGTATGGCACATATAGACATTCGTATCAATAAAAAGTGAGATCACTCCTTGAAGATGCAATGTCACATTGCAAAAACAAGAGGTATATTTAACAGACACAATATTTTATAGTCATAATATCAATGTCCTCTTGAAAAACTCCGGTGCTCGCAAAATATACTTTAAAAAAAAAAGGAGGAGCAAACGGTAAAACACGCGAAGACGAAACAGACGAAAATAGATAAGACGAAGACAAATAAGAAAAAGGTGACGACACAAAAACAAGAATGCAACAGAGTACAAGAGAAGAATGAGAAAGGGGGAAGAAAAGAAAGATCATCAGGAGGATGAGGTAGCGGTGGAGAATTGAGGATAAGAACAGGAAGAAGATTAGGGCCTAACATACGTAGATGGTGCGAAGAAGAAAGAATGGGTCAAGAATAAGAATAAGAAAGAATTCAGAGACCGAAAATCCAAACAAAAACGAAGAAAATAAGGAGTGTGCGGAAGGCGAGAAAAAAAGAGCGGGGGGGAAGAAGCCGCAAAAAGAAGGCGAGGGGAGAGGAAGAATAATACGAACAAGGATAAGACAATGGCTACGACGACGAAAGCATAAAAAATTATGATAATAATAATAATAACAATATAAATATTTGATATCGTAGTATTTTGGAATGGGTGGAGTAAGACTAAGGATATGCACAATCAACCAAAGGTTGCAGTGCTATCGGGGCGGCAAGGCCGCGGACGAGCCCTTAGGGATAAAAGGTTTCTTACTATAGATACACTCCTGCGCCTGTTTTAGAGAACTCAGGATACAAGTTGTACTGGTATCGGACCATGCTCACAGACCAACGAGTTGTCCACAACAGGCCAGATATAATAATAGTGGATAAGTCCTGAAACCAAGTGACGCTGATTTATGTGGCCATTCCTAACAGCAATAATCTAGAAATAAAGTACAACCAGTAGATTATTAAGTACAGGGACCTTGAGGTGCAAGTAAAGAGAGTGAAGGGCAGACAGTGTCCGAGTGATCTCGATTGTCATGACGCCAACTGGTGTGGTTCCTAAAACTCTTAGAGAGGACATTAAGAGACTTGGCCTTGAATAGTACCTTTACAAGGTTATGCAGAGAACTTGCAACTTGTCACACCTTGCGGAAATTTCTGGAAAATGAAGATGCGTCACCGTGTCGCTCGGGGTCCAAAAACTTGGAAAGGGCTCCATCTAAGCTCAATCCCTTTGATATCTGAGATACTGGGATGAGTGAATGTTCCTCTTTGAAAGAGTGTGAAAGCCCTTCAAGCTAAAGTTATAATAATAATAATAATAACAATGAAAGGGAGATCCTAAAGTACCCCGAAATTTTGAGCGAGGTGATAAGTGTATTTAACACGCAACATGTGTCAATAATATCAATGGTAATTAGCACTACTGGAGTAGTTCCAATAGCACTACATGTGAAACCTGCAAAAGTTTACTTTGGTCCAGGAAGCCGCGTAGTATTATACATGCCGTATGGTTAGAAAGTTCTTACAGGACATAGAAATCAAACTGACTTGAGTAAACTCCGCAACTCGATAATTTTATTGAACCAAAAATATCTTTACATATCATTGGAGACCATACCGATAACGATAGTAATGAGGAGGAGGGGGAGGAGAAGAAGAAGGGGAAGGGGTGAGAAGTTGGAGAAGAAGAAGGGAAAGAACAAGGGGAAGATATGGAGAAGTTGGATGAGGAAGAAAATTAAGCGAAAGAAGACGGAGAAAGGGGGGAAAGAAGAAGGAGAAATGGGGGAGGAGGAGGAGAAGGAGGAGTAAATATAAGTTTTATTTTGATTTCTAGGAGTACAAATTTTGTAACGTTGTTTCATGATATTTTATTCTTGAAACAATAAAGTTTTCTTTATATTCTTCCTTCGTAGCTTTGAGTTTGAATATTTATAGATCGTTCCCACATGATATAGAATAAATACAGGTACCTGTGCTAGTAACCGCAAACTGAAATAAAGCAAATAATAGCTCTACCTTCGGTTCAATTTCGTTGTACAAATTAAACGAGATTGGAAATAAAAGCAAAACAAACTGTAAAATGACATAAATAACGTAAATAACATTCGTTAGTCAAGTTGCCTTTTAAGGAAATACGTATCCAAACAATAATAGTTTAATATAATATGGTATGAAGTACTTGTCTGTAACGTGTTTTTAGAAGTATGTTAACAAGGTAAGTTGAATTCTTAAAAATAATTGTTAAATCATTCTGTGGATTTTTGCTTTTATTTTAACAACAAAAAAAGAAATATTAAATAAACAATTTACGTGTTCTTATAGTTTAAAAGACGTACATTTTTGCCTTGTAATGTTCAACAATTAATAACACAAAAGTATACAACAATAACAATAAAGCATACAAATATATCTATGTCAACATGATAAGTATAAAACTTATAATACACTTTTATTATCTTGAATTCTTTCAAGGATCATAACAAAAAGCCTGGACGCAGCAAATGCGTTATGGTAGTGAATTTTCATAGAAATGATCTGGCACAAAATATTTTATTATAACTTTTTTTTCTTGTAACATAGAAACCTAAGTTTTGGTGTATAGTTTACTTTTTATATCGTAAACCCACCTACCAAATTTGGTTATCATAGCTTTTTAATATTTTGACAAAAAAATGTTTCGAATGAAAACTCAAAATTTTCCCGAAAAACCTCGCCCGAATTTCCTGACTAACAAATTTTTCCAAGCCATTTACAAAAGGAAGGTACATGCCAAATTCTATTAAAATCAGACCATTATATATATATATATATATATATATATATATATATATATATATATATATATATATATATATATATATATATATATATATATATATATATATATATATATATATATATATATATATATATATATATATATATACATATAAAAATTGAAACTGACCCCGGATATGGGTTCTAGGGGTCCTAGTTCGCACTCATTTGCAAATTTTTTTCAAAATTCAAAAGTTGGGATCTCCCCCATACATAATTTTTTCTACGAAAATTCACTAAAAAGAAATTGAATAGCGAGCATTGACTAACAATAGAAACGACAAAACAGACAGGACGGTCGAAACCGTGTATGTTAGGCAGAAATGGTACGTTATCTGCAGAAGGTATCATTGACTAATAGCTATTTACAAAGACGAAATCTGCTCGTTATGATAATTAAACTAGGGGAACAGGAAATGTAATGGTAAGTGGCCTCACATTATAAAGGTGATGAATGTAGCAGGAGACCACGTAAGGCACGTAAAAAGAAATGTAGCATGGAAATTTCAGGTAATTTGTTAGGTCACATAAATAAAAGTTACATAGAGAGCGAGCGTTGACTAACAGTGTAAATTAAAGGTACAATCATAGCAAATGGACGCACGATGCCTAGTAAGAGGATGCTTCTACAATTTTCATTCTCGATAGAACAGACTAGTGAGCTTTGCAAATGAATTATAAATAAGAAAGGAAGGAAAATAAACCGAAAGTGAAGCTACAGGAACGTCTTATGCGGTGGAATACAAGTAGATTTTTGTAGGGTGATACGTATGTAAAATAGTTTAGCAGTAAGAGTAAGCTAAGCGTCGTGTTAAGAGTAAAGACTGTAACAGCGGCAGAAGCAGAAGTCACTGGAAGCCACGTGTGTTCGGTAAGAGCAAATTTTAGGAAGAAACTATTGACTTTTAATAATAACAATAGACTAAAAACGATGCGAGTTGTAAGGAAAATAGAAATGATCTGGAACAAAATATTTTATTAGAACTTTTTTTTCTTGTAACATAGAAATCTAAATTTTGGTGTATAGCTTACTTTTTATATCGCAAACCTACCTACCAAATTTGGTTATCATAGCTTTTTTTATTTTTTGAGATAAAAAAATTTTTCGAATGAAAACTCAGAGTTGTAGGTCTCAAGTCTTCTTTACTTTTGAAGGGAAAGATTTGCTTGTTACAAAAAAGTGTCGTTCAAGTAGAATTTCCCGGAATTCTTCTCGGAATGTCCTCATATGTTGACCTTATTTACGCTAGAACCAGTAAAATTGTATTGTTTTTTCAGTACTTTGACGTTATAAAAGAAATGAGAAAAAAAGAGCCAGTAATCACCTAAGTGCAAGTAAGCACCTTTTTTTCTCTCCCTCGGGGCTCGTCCGCTTGTCTATACTATTATTCCTGACAGCACCTACAAGTTTTACATCAATCTATGAGATTATTTTAGAGTTGTAGGTCTCAAGTTTTCTTTACCTTTGAAGGGAAACATTTGCTTGTCACAAAAAAGTGTTCTTCAAGTAGAATTTCCCGGAATTCTTCTCGGAATGTCCTCATATGTTGACCTTATTTACGCTCGAACCAGTAAAATTGTATTGTTTTTTCAGTACTTTGACGTCATAAAAGAAATGAGAAAAAAGCCGCCAGTAATCACCTAAGTGCAAGTAAGCACCTTTTTTTTCTCTCCCTCGGGGCTCGTCCGTTTGTCTATACTATTATTCCTGACAGCACCTACAAGTTTTACATCAATCTATGAGATTCTTTTAGTAGGTCTCAAGTTTTCTTTACCTCTGAAGGGAAAGATTTGCTTGTCACAAAAAAGTGTTCTTCAAGTAGAATTTCCCGAAATTCTTCTCGGAATTTCCTCATAAATTGACCTTATTTACGCTAGAACCGGTAAAATTGTATTGTTTTTTCAGTACTTTAACGTTATAAGAGAAATGAGAAAATTTCTTCACTTTCCAAAGTGGTTCATGGTCACATCGGCTATTTGTGCGAATCAAGTAAGTGTCAAAAGAGCAGTGTCCACGAGTTGTAGGTTGCCAAACTAATGACATCAATATCAGAATTCCGACCAAAATTCTTGAAAAGTCGTAGTTAGTGAAGTGTTTGGTAGTTTTTTATACACTGTATATGCAACTTTGGAAGTTTTATTAAACATTCTTCCAACAAAAGCTTGCGAGCTGGATTTAGATGTGCAATATTTTCTGAAAGTGGCCCCACTTTCCAAAAAGTTGGTTGTGGTGTTATATTAGTGTATAGTTTCAAGTCTTTCTATTTTATATTACTCATAATTGTGGGGCTGTTGCAAAAAGAATTGAAGCATAGCTTCATATTCTGCATCGTAGTCGTCATTACTTACATCATGAGAATTTGGAAAATAAGCAAGCGGCTCGTCATCAAAGAGTTCAGAGTCTTTAGTGTCGCTTAATAAATGCCCGTGTGCGTGATATTATATTACGTTTATTTCTATTAAATGATCTAACACCTATTGTCTTTAAATCGTCCATGATCTAGAAAGAATAATACTACAATGTTCTATGTGCATACCATAACCTACATGCATTATATTCCGTTAAGGGGGCAAACATACAATGTATTTGTGAAATCACACTTACTCTTCATTTACAGAAAACACTTAGCTCAAATATTTTTAGTGAGCGCGAACTAGGCCCCCTAGAATACATATCCGGGGGTCAGTTTCGATTTTTATATGTTTATATATATATATATATATATATATATATATATATATATATATATATATATATATATATATATATATATATATAAACTTTGCAAACGTCAATGTAACTTGGCTCTTTAAATAATTTGTTATTTTGGCAAAAATATGGAACAGAAGAGAAAGTTGCTTGTTCTGAAGTATTGTTATATGGAAAGGAATGCGAGGCAGTAAAGGTTTTGGGTGAAATTTTAGATGGAGAAAGAAAGAGGCAGATCTAAATTTGAAAATTGGTATGTCAAAATTTGAACTATGTTATTCAGAGGATAGCTGTCAAACATTTTTGGAATGACGTTTGGTAAAATTATATCGAAATACTGCACAAGTCAGCGACTTGTATGTATTGACGTACTGTATAATTATGAGCAATAAAGATTATATATATATATATATATATATATATATATATATATATATATATATATATATATATATATATATATATATATATATATATATATATCTGTGTGTGTATCACACCGATACCTCAAAAAATACTGGGCTGCTTTTGATCAAATTTGGTAGATACCGTTCCTCTTGCAACTGGCTTGGATAGGTTCGTTAGACAGGAAAGCGGCGAAGTTTTCCCGAAAAATTAGCGTTTTCTTTCGGACAATTTTTATGTCTCCAAAAATAACAAAGTTAGGGCAATCAAATTTGGTACGCCTGTTTAAATCATAAAGAAATAAACTACGTACCACAATTTAGGTCTGTAAGTCAAAAGACAAAAAAGTTATAGGCATTTAAAGACAAAAAAATTGGGGTTTTCCTCAAAACGTCAAAGTCGTGATTTTAAACGTGAAAATTGACAACATTTAGACGAAGAACCTAAAACGAATACGGCTTATATAGAGAAAATTTCGCAAGAAGGATGTTTTGCAAAGCCTTTAGTATCAGCTTCAGCTGTCATTGTCCTTAATTTTACAAAAATGTTTTCAGAAAATTAATTTCAAATATACCCTTTCTCTGATGCTTTGGCAGTGGTTTTAGTTAAGTTTATGGTCTATAATTTTTAGCTAATTTTCGTGGAGAAAATTCGTTAATGAGGAGACCGAGACTTGGGAATTTAGAAAATATTTCTTCAAATGCGTGCAAACTAGGCCCCCTAGAATCCCTATGCGGGGTTAGTTTCGGTTTTTATCTGTTTACACATATACAGGCTGACGCATTTTTACGGTAAAGCTCAATATATTCGTTATTATACAAGATACAAGAAAAAAATATATACATTAATTATAAGGTGTCTTAGCTGCATCTTATAAAATTATTTTGACAATCACACGGTGTCCCATAAGTCGGTGGTGATACAATTTTTTTCGAACATCCCTTATATTAATACATTTTTGAATTTTTTATCGAAATATAATGCATGTTTGTAAGAAAAAAAATCGAGATGCAGTAAGTGCGTTTTGGTAGCGAATAAACGCTTAACATTTCAATAACTCAAATAATAATCTAAAGTTCGTTGGCTAGGAAGCCAGTTTTCTCCGAAACATATTAGGTTTATTTTCGGCAAATCTGTGTACATTTTCAAAGAATAAAGTTATTTTGATAAAATATGGTACATTGTTTGTACTATAGTAGGTGATACCGGTAACCAAATTTCATACCTGCTTGCATTTAAAAAGAGATATTTGCTATTAAAAACATTCTTATGAAAATTCATTTCCATAACGCACTTGGTGCGTCCAGACAAGGTATTTATTTTCAACATTAAAAATCAATACACTGTCTGGTAGAAAAGAAGCCTTTAATTCTCATTCCTTTATCATATACGAAACTAATTTGGGTGTTCCTCAGGGATAAATTTTGGGGCCAGTAAGGTCTATGCTTTTTATTAATGACTTTCCTAGGCATTAAAGCCATGTTAGCACTATTTTATGTGCTGGTTATAGATCTGTGACCATTTCAACTCACACAAGTGAAGAATTAAGTGAGGATTAATATAGTATGTATTGAATTTGCTAATTGGTGTTGTATGAATGGTTTGATGATTAATAATTATTATTAGATGGTTTATATTCAGTTTAATACAAAAGTTTATCTCTTAGGCATAACGTTTTAAAAGTTGGAAGTTAAGCCATTCCATTTTCACCTTCTTCTAAATTTTTGGGTTTTACATCGACCAATATCTTCGATGGAAGGTTTAGATTAGCTACGTTTCTAAGAGTTTGAGGTCAGCGTTCTATGCAAGCCTACAGTTTAAACGCACACCAAATCTTAAAAACCTTATTAATGTCTATAGCGCTCATATCGAGTGGTTTTTTTAATTGGTGAGGTCCAGACAAGCTGAATATTTATACAGCATAAAAGGATCCTAACATCGGTATTTTGCCTTAAACCAATAGAGTCTTGCCGACCAAGTTTTATTAAATATACTATAATGCCGCTAACATGCACTACGATCTTTCTTCAGTTAAATGAAATGCTGACATGTATTCTTACACTACAAGAAATATCTTAGAGGTGACGTCCCCTTTACATCCGATTAATAGATTTGAAAAATATCCCTATTATTATAGTGGAATAAAATATTTCAATAAATTGCCTAGTGTTTTTAAAAACTAGAACAAACGTGGTTTTAAACATGAAATGCAAGTGTTTTAAAGAAAAAATGATACTATAGCATTGATAAATTTTTAAAAGATTATATTTGATGTTTGATTGTCAGTCTTTTTATGTAGTCCATGCACTCGCTGAGATCAAGAGTGTTATTTTTGGCCAGATTATATTTGGGATGTCAATTTTATTAATTTAAGCCGTGGCGGCTGGTGATAAGGGGAACAGGGGCACGTGCCCAGTCCAAATTTCAATAGAAAAAATATATTTCTTTTCTTTTCATTTACCATAAATGACTTGTTACAATGTTACAATAATATCAATTAATTATATACGACAAACTATCCATATTCTAATTATTATTGATCTAGACTTTGATTTTGCATTGAGACACCGTGGTCGCATTACGCCTGCTTGCTCCTTTAAATATGAATATACATTCAAAGGCGTTGGTACATAGTTATTCAGTCCTCGTTTGTCATCGGCCTTCCAGACCGAACACGGCGAGGATGTCGTTGAATTCGATTGTAAAATCGGCTCAAGAGTCACACATGTTGAGTGACCGTTTTAAGTGTTGTTTATTAGTGAATTTTCTTTTAAAAAATCACTAATGAGGAGATCCCGACTTTTGAATTTTGAAAAAATTTCTTCAAACGAACCCCTAGAACACATCAGTTTCAAAATTTATATGTTTATATATATATATATATATATATATATATATATATATATATATATATATATATATATATATATATATATATATATATATATATATATATCACACCGATAACTCAAAAAATAAAGCGCCGATTTTGATAAATTTGGTGAATACCTTCCTTTTACAAATGGCTTGGATAAATTCGTTAGCCAGGAAAATCGGCCCAGGTTTTCCCTGAAAATTTTGTGTTTTCTTTCGAAAAAAATTTATATCTCCGGAATTAACAAAGTAAGGGCGGGTTTATATCCTTACAGGAAAATCACCTACCAAAATTTAGCTCTGTAGGTCAAAAGACAAAGAAGTTATAGGCATTTAAAGAAAAATAAATTGGGGTTTTCCTCAAAACGTCAAAGTTGCGATTTAAAACGTCAAAATTGACAACATTTGGGCAAATAACTTGTATCTAATACGGGCTATGGAAATAAAATGTCTCAAGAAGAATGTTTTACAAACCCTGAAGTCTTAGATTTAACCGTCATTGTCCTTCATTTTACTAAAATATTTCCAGAAAATTCATTTCAAATAGACCCTTTCTCTGATGCTTGGTAGTAGCCTTAGCTATAGAGTTTATCGTTTAATGGTATATAATTTTTGTCGAATTTTCGTAAAAAATCAATAAAGCTCAATATATTTGTTATTATACAAGATATGAAAAAAATTGTATATATTAATTATAGGGTGTATTGAACTACATCTTAAAAAAGTATTTCTACAATCACAGGTGGCCCATATGTCGTTGGTGATAAAAAATTTCTTTTTTTTTAATCAAACACGCCTTATGTTATTGAATTTTTTAATTTTCCATCGAAATATATTGCATGTTTGTAAGAAAAGAAATTCTGGACGCAGCAAGTGCGTTATGGTAGCGAATTTTGATCAAATGGTTCATATTTGAATAGCTCAATTTGCTATTAACCTATAAGGTTGACCAAGAAACGAGTTTTTTCGGGAAAACTTTAAGTTTGCTTTCGGAAATTTTTGTACATTTTCAACTAATAAAGTTATTTTGATGAAACATGGCACATTGTTTTTTAAATTATAGTCGGATTCCCTCGGTTCGTGCCAGTTCTGAGCTGAACTTTAATGTATCTAATTTGGACCACCAAAATATAATGCATGTTTGTACGAAAAAAAATTCGGGACGCAGTAAGTGCGTTATGGTGGAGAATTTTTATTAAATGCTTCAAATTTAAATAGCTCAATTTGCTATTAACCTATAAGGTTCGTTGACCAGGAAACTAGCTTTTTCGAGAAGATTTTAAGTTTATTTTCGAAATTTTTTTGTACTTTTTCAAACAATAAAGTTATTTTGATGAAATTTGGGACATTGTTTCTACTATATAGGTTATACTGGTAACCAAATTTGATGCCTGCTTTCTTTAAAAAAAACACATGGTTGCCATTTAAAACATTTTTTTTTTCTTCGCTGAGAATTGGAAGGCCGGTACCCGACTTATTTCCAGAACAGACGTAGGAAAATCGCGAAGTTTTTCACGAAAATTTAATAGTAGTGTATACGACAAATTTAAGTGGTTATGTGGGTACGCAGAAGAAACAAACTGTTTTGTTAAATTTGCTTAATGATGGCTGTCAACCGAAGTGGAAGGTGTTAGTGCTTTCTTAAATTTTCTAAAGGAAAATAACTTAACGAAGCATTTTCCGAAATTTATAAACTATGTAATATTGTGGCAACGATTCCAATGACCACTTCAGAAAGCGAAAGGTGCTTTTCATTTTAAAACGCGTTAAGACATTTTTGAGAAAAACCATGAGCCAAGAAAGACTTACAGCATTGGCCATGTTGTCCATCGAGAAAAAATGGTGAAACAAATCCGGGACTTTAATGAAAAAGTCATTATCATTTTTGTGAACAATAAGGACAGGTGAGCTGGTTTACTCTACAAGTGACGGTAAGATACCCATATCAAATTTTTTCACATGTTTCCACCCATTATTTTAATTTATTTATGCCCTCGATATTCGTGATTATTTTATTTCAAATAGCTACCAATTTCCCAAAGAATATTCTTGTGAAAGTCTATGTTTTGTACACAAGAATTTTTCATTGAAATTCTGAAGTGTCAAGAAAACGCGTGACCTTGAAGATTTTCAAAATTTTGTCTGCGGCGCCAATGGTTACTCATAGGCAGTCCTACTCACAAACCCTGTGCCCACCTATGTAAGGCACCCACGAGCCGTCACTGAATTTAAGAGTTTATATATGTGTGTAAAAATAGTTTATTATATGTGTGTTTACTTTTAGCGAATTTTCGTAGAATAAACTCGCTAATGAGGAGATCGCGATTTTTGAATTTAAAAAAATGCTTCCAATGGGCCAAACTAGGGCCCCTTGAACCCACATTGTTTATTGTTCTTGACATGCCATACATACACTTATTGTGTATATAATATTTTGTGTCACGTTGGTCAAATATATCATTATTATGATAAAAATATTAAAGAAACCGCTTTAAACAACCCATAAGAACATATTTCTTAACAATAATGACGCCTTGTTGGCATTCCTCATTAACTGACCATCCAACATTCTTGTACTCGTTTTGCAGAAGTTTTAAAACATCGTGCTAATTCTGCAAGATCGTGAAAGCTCCGACCCAAAGCGAGCTGCTTAAATAACAAGTCTCCACTTACCTCTGTGCTTTAACAGGTGGTCTTATCATCGCTGACCTTTTCTCGTCCTTATTGGGGAGTCGCAAGTAATCTTGGTCTCCCAGCAGGAAAAGATCTTTTGATATAATCATGGCAGAAAACAGCAGGCACAATAACACTTGTTTCCACGAAAACTTTCATAAAAATATACAAAAAACACACTCACACACATATAAAGACGAGGCACATTGAGTCAAGAATAAGGCATCTTATCTATCTTGTTCAGATATCTTTAGAATTGGCGTTTAGCGGGTTGGTTCTTTTTAGAAACTTTGGTTCATATTTTTTTATATTTCTGTACGAACTACACGTGCGCGCTTTGAACGAAGTAGAAATCGACTCTTACTAGCCGCGTTCAAGCTGAAACTAAATCGCGGAAAGTTGAGAGTAAGCTGCGAGGCCTGTGGTTCTCTCTGTCTATCGGCAGCAGGAGGGCAAGCAGGAGAAACACAGCAGCAATGCGCAAAAGCACTTGTCACAGAATTGAGGTAGTCGTTATGTTATGTTTTCTTGTTAGTTGGTATAGGCTGAGAGCAGGCACAACACCGGAGGAAGAATCAGGTGTTCGAATGTTAATTAAATTGTAACCGTTTTTCGTTGGTTATTAAGAATATTATTAAACGATGCCTCAATTAGTTACCCAACTAAGAATAAGAATTCTTGGGCGCTTAACTTTAACCCTTGCAGTAACTTTATTTTAGAAAAATTTGGAATTTAATCAATGCAGGTAATTACTTCCACATCGTCAATACGTTTAATGGCATTGGCGACAAAATTTTCAAACATTTTTTTTCCGCTTAAACCTTGTAAAAAGTGTCAAAACATATAGAAAATAATATTTGAAACAAGAATTTTTTATGTCTGTCGGTCTGTATGTCTGTTTGTTTGTAGCCACGTAACTTTAGAACGAATTGAGATATAGTCTTAAAATTTGGTATACAGTTAACACCCCGCAAACGAACGGTTCGGATTGTTTTTGGATAAAATCGCTCCATGACGTAGGGAATGAATGGGAGATGATTTGGTAACATTTTTTTTGTTGTTAAAACTCGAGTAATATAACGTTCTAGGTTTGTTTATTAGAAAACTTTCAATTTCATCAAACATCTGGCATTCTGTGCTGAAATTAAATTAGGGGTTGAGTGTGTGGAGGTGGAATATCGGTAACAGAAATTTCGATTATTATTTTTTGGCTAAAACAGCGTAAAAAGTCTCAAAACATATAGAAAACTTGATCCTGGAAAGAAAGTTTTTTGTCTGTCGGTCGGTCGGTCTGTCGCCTGTAAGTTTGTCTGTTAGTAGGCGCAATAACATTCAAACGAACTGAGATATCATCTTCAAATTTTGTATTCAGTTAGCACCCGACAAAGGAATGCTTTGAATTGTTTTTGGGTAAAATCGCTTTAGGGGGTAGGGGATAATTGAGGGCTGATTTGGTAAAACTTGACCTTTTTTCGTTAAAACTCGAGGAAGGTAGCGTTTTAGAAGTTTATGGGTACATGAATACAAATATTTTCTTTGTGGTCAAGTCATGGGCCTTAAATTCATTTCATGAGAATGTCCTCTTGGGGAGCGTAGATTATCACAGCTATGTGGAAGTAATAATTCAGTTTGCAGCACTCTTACTTCCACATAGTCACAAAGTGTAGAAGTATCGGACCGGCTACAAAAATTTCAATTTTTTTTTCGCTTAAACGTCCTGAATAGTATCAAAACATATAGAAGAAAGTCTGGACGCATCAAGTGCGTTATGGTAGTGAATTTTTATACAAGTGATCTGGCATCAAATATTTTTTTATAACTTTTTTTTTCTTGTAACGTAGAAATCTAAATTTTGGTGTATAGTTTACCCTTTATATCGTTAATCTACCTACCAAATTTGGTTGCCACAGAAAGCTCAAAATTTTCCCGGAAAACCTAGTCGGATTTCCTGGCTAACGAACTTATCCAAGCCACTTACAAAAGGAAGGTACATGCCAAATTTGATCAAAATGTTGCTGCAATTGTGCACTGGTTACCTGTTGTGACTCCGTGTATCTTCGAATCTTCATCCAGAGTGTTCCCATCTTCACCTGGCTATACCGTACTGATGATAGCTAATAAGCTTGAAACACGTGTATGCTTTTGTCTCATTGCGGCTTTGCCCTGAACCCTTTCTCTTTGTATATTACAGAAATGCCGTGTTATCAATCCTGCTATAGTTAATATAATTTCCTGGGCTCCGGATGCTCACACAGGTGATTTCTTTGCCTCCGTAGCTTTTTTGGTTGTTTCCCTCGGATTGAGGGTCTTCCAAATGTAGCTGCAATTATGCACTGGTTGCCTGTTGTGAGTCCGTGTATCTTTGCATCTTCATCCAGAGTGTTCCCATCTTCACCTGGCTATACCGTACTAATGATGGCTAATAAGCCTAAAAAACGTGTTTGCGGTTGTCCCCTTGCGGCTTTGCCCTTAAACCTTTCTCCTTGTATATTACAGAAATGCCGTGTTATCAATCCTATTATAGTTAATATAACTTCCTGGGCTCCAAAAGCTCACGCAGGTGATTTCTTTGCCTCCGTAGCTTTTTTGTTTGTTTCCCTCGGATTAAGGGTCTTCCAAATGTAGCTGCAATTGTGCACTGGTTGCCTGTTGTGAGTCCGTGTATCTTTGCATCGTCATCCAGAGTGTTCCCATCTTCACCTGGCTATACCGTACTAATGATAGCTAATAAGCCTGAAACACGTTTTTGCGGTTGTCTCCTTGCGGCTTTTCCCTTAAACCTTTCTCCTTATATATATATATATATATATATATATATATATATATATATATATATATATATATATATATATATATATATATATATATATATATATATATAAACATATAAAAATTGAAACTGACCCCGACTGTGGGTTCTAGGGAACATTTTCTACGAACATTCACCAACATGATTTGGTAACGAACATTTATTTTGTCTGTCGGTCTGTATGTCTGTTCGTTTGTAGCCATGATAACTTTAGAACGAATTAAGATATCGTCTTCAAATTCGGTATACAGTTAGCACTCGACAAACGGCGGTTGGATTCTTTTTGGGTAAAATTGCTTTAGCGGGTAGCGGATGAATGGGAGGTGGTTTAGTGAAGATTTACATTTTTTTGTTAAAACTCGAATAACATTAACGTTCCGCAAGAAAAATTCTAAAATTTTCCAAATATTTTTTCTGTTACTTCTTGACCTTTTTGCGTTAAGTAAACTTAACGGTTGTATGTAATATTCAATTGGTTCTGTTGATCACACAAAATACTTTGCTTTTGTGCTTTCTTCTGATCACCAGTGGGACCCATTTTTTTTTAAATGCCTATAACTTTTATCCTAGAGAACTAAAATTCGGCATGTAGGGTAAGTGTGATAGTAGAAACATGTATTTTATACCAAGTTTGGTTTTCATATCTCTGTCGTTTTGGGAGATACAAAAATTTTCCGAAAGAAAAAGCAAAATTTTTCCAAGCCACTTACAAAAGGAAGATACGTACCAAATTTCATTAAAACCTGCCCTTTATTTTATAAGTTATCGGTACGATATATATATATATATATATATATATATATATATATATATATATATATATATATATATATATATATATATATATATATATATATATATATATATATAAAGATCTGTTGCACTCACTTTTCAATATACACTTTATTTGTTTGCTGTACTTTCTGTGATTTTTTATTTGTTTAAGTGGACTGCAGTTTCGAACCTTCCTGGTTCATCATCAGCACGCTACTGACTCTCATCGTTCCTGTGTATTCTATGTCTGAAGTTGTACGTGACGCCTGCATGTTGAGCTTCTATTGGTTGGTTTACAGTGGTTTGAATGGACGTGTTTTCAGTCTCTGTCGATTGTATCGGTTTCCTGTTTTCGCTATTGTTATATGATAATTTCTCTATTTGTATAGCTTTTATTAAGTTTTGTTTAAATGTTTGTACTTCGATTTGTTCTGGGATTAATTATCTCCTATTGTTTGTTTGTTTAATGTAGTATTCTTCCCAGATATGCATTTTTTGTGGCCTTTAATATGTTCTATTTTTTTTCCCTCAGGGCTCGTCCGCGGTCTTGCCGCCCCGATAGCACCGCAACCCTTGGAATATGTTCTATTAGTTGTAATTGGTTTATATCTGGTTTTTGGTGTTTTCTATGGTGAATGCGTGTAGCTACGCTTGATTTGTAACTGGGTATGTGGATGTGAGAGGGCTTGGAGGAATCGGCTTTAAAATCCTAGTTGGTGGCGAAGCAGACGAAGAACAACCTAGGACATGCATACTGGCGTCGAGGGATCTGGACGTGATGTTCCTGCCACAGCTCGGGTCGAGGGACGCCACAGCAGCCGTCCTAGAGTATAAGGTGAGTAATATTAGGCTTAAGGTTATGATATGCAGCCTTTATGTTCCCTACGATCGACAGGGGCTGCCTCCGTTGGAGGAATTGGTGAGTATCGTCGATTTCGCAGATTGTGGGGCAGCACAAATAACAACCCACACGGTGAGGCTCTACTAGAGTATTTGGCTACAACGAACCTAGAAGTATTAAACAGAGGTACAGCTCCGACGTTTGTCAATCGCATCCGGCAGGAGGTGATCGACATCACGTTAGCGAGCAGAGGAATAATAAAGGATATATCTAGCTGGAGGGTGACGGAACACATATCAATGTCTGATCATCGTATGATCAGCTTTGAATTGGTTGTGGACCGTGAGTGTCCTCCCCGTTAGTATAAATCCAAGGACGACCGACTGGGACGCCTATGTAACAGACCTCGGTGGGTCGCCAAGAAGACTCTCTATAGGGGCATTAGATAGCAAGGTCGAAGCCCTAGAAGGTAAAATAATGGCAGCCTACGAGGCCACGTCACAACTTAGGGAGAATCGCATATCAAAGTCAGATGGTGGAACAGGGATCTCGCCGTACTACGCGGGCGGACTCGGAGGGCCTTAAATCGAGCCGTCCGAGAATTGGGTGAGGCGGCCTGGGACGTGTTTAGGACTGCCAGAAGATAGTTTAAGAAGGAGTAAACGATCTGGTTGGCGCGCGTACTGCGGGGAAGTCAATTTCCTGCCGGACACACCCAGGCTGGTAAGGGTACTCAAACAGGAGTTAGGCAGTAATGTAGGATCCTTAAGCAAACCGGACAGGGGCTGGACTAGCACCGGCGAGGGCACCCTGCGACACCTCGCCGAAGTTCACCTTGAGGGAGGTGGAGCCGTCACGGGGGCTACCGACCTGGGCCGGTGGACGGTCCCGAATGCGGACTGGCAGCTGGCGGAGGGGATGGTAACAGATGGCTCTATAACCTGCGCGTTGAGCGACTTCGCTCCATTCAAGTCCACAGGCTGTGATGGGATTTTTCCGGCCCTGCTCCAGAGTAGCCTGGATATACTGCTTCCCAACATAAGGGATGTTTTCCGGGCCAATCTTGCGTGGGGCTACGTCGCCAAGGCCTGGCGCCGGGTTAGGGGGGGGTCTTCATTCCCAAACCGGGAAGGGACGACTACACGCTGGCCAAGGCATACAGGCTAATCAGCCTTAGATCCTTCCTGCTTAAGGCATTGGAAAAGATAGTTGATAGGTTTATGTTGGGAGGGATCCTCAAGGATCACCCTTTCCATAAAACTCAGCAAGCGTACCAGCGGAGGAAATCGACGGAGACGGCGCTCCACGCTGTGACGCGAAAGGTGAAAAGGGCCCTACACTACGGGGATAGCACATTAGCTGTGTTCTTCGATGTGGAGGGGCCTTTGATAAGGCAAATACGGATACGTTCTGTGCCGCCATACAGGATAGGGGAACGCCGAGGTCCCTAATAAGCTGCGTGGCGAGATGCTGGAGAACAGGAGAGTCTCGCTCACCTTGAGGGGCCGGGGGCTGGACGTCGGGGTGACGGGCGGCTGTCCTCAGTGCAGCTGCCTTTCGCCTCATCTATGGTGTCTAGTCATGGACGGCCTCTTGGAGCCGCTCTCCGAGAATGGCTTCTACGCCCAGGCGTACGCTGATGATGGGCTGGTCTTAGTCACCGGCAAATTCCTCGGCGTCGTCTGTGAGTGCATGCAAGCTGCGTGTAGCATAACTGAAAGGTGGTGTGGTGAGCTGGGACGCTCCGTAAGCCCGGTGAAGACGGAGATGATCATATTCAACAAGAAGAGGAATGTAGACGGGTTCAGGAGTCCCGTGTTGTTTGGAAAACCTTTAGCTTTAGTGCGGGAGGTCAAATACCTGGGGGTGGCAAATAGAACGAGTAGTGAGGAAGGGAATAGCGACCCTCTGGCAGCTGCGTATAGTGACCTGGGAGGACCTGGGGACTTAATCCTCGGATTCTCCAATGGATTTACACTGCGATCGTCAGGCCGAGAATCCTCTATAGGGCGTTGGTCTAGTGGTGTGTGAACCCAATTACCAGCAGGAACCTGGTCAAACTCCAAAGGCTGGCAATCCTAGGTATCACAGGCGCTATAAGGATGACACCCACAGCCGCGTAAGATGTGTTGTTGATATTGCCACCGCTTCCCATCTGTATCAGAAGGGAGGCTATGGCGTCGCATCTTAGAATGCGAGACTCTGGAAACTGGTGCGAAGAGGGATCAGTAATAGGGCATGCAAGAGTCGCCAAGGGAAAATGAGGTTGCATTCCAGACCGCAAGCTTGGTCTGTTTCACCGACGGATCGCGGCTGGAGGATCAACAATCCTCCGGGGCAGGAATATACATCGAGGGCTGGGGGTGCGCGAGAGTGATGCTCTCTGCGCATATACCACGGCATTCGAAACAGAGATGTACGCTATCCTGTCTGTGGCCGATAGACAGGATGTGAGAAGGAGCCGCGAGAAATGTGTGTACATTTGTTCGGATAGCCAGGCGGGCATCCGGCCAGTATGCGCGGCCAGAATCTGGTCAACACTGGTTCAGAAGTGCACTGACGCCCTCAAAGGATTAGCCAGGACAAAGGAGGTGTGTGGCCCGGGGCCTGCTATAGGCATAAGTAGGAAGACGGTCTCTGTCGCCCTAGACAGGTGAACTGAGGAAGCATTCGAGGGGCACTGGGGGTCGGTTGGTGGCTGTAGGCAGGCGAGGGACTTCGTGGAGGGGCCGGACAGAGATAGAGTTGTCTGGCTACTCGGTAGGAGTCGACCTACGCTTCGCCTCATCCTTGGGGTGCTGACAGGCCACTGTGCCCTTAGAAGACACCTCACATTGATAGGCGTAGAGAGGCATCCCATTTTCCAGGAATGCGGCGAGGATGAAGAAACGTCCTACCACTACCTGTGTGAATGCGAGGCTTTTGGGAGTCTTCGAGCAGAATTGTTCGGATCGAGGACTCTGCAGAGGAATCAGGTAAGTACCGTCCAATTGAAGACCGTCACAGCCTTTATTTCGAGGCGGTTCGGCGACGGAAGCGAGGAAGAGTAGAGTAAGGTTGCCGAGTTGCTGGGGTTGGCAAAAAGGGCCCCTTGTGGCCTACTTACTTGTCGTTGGCCTCCCCACCACTGCTGCTACTACTACTAGGTTTACTTGACGCAAAGAGGTCAAGAAGTAGTAGAAGAAATATTTTGAAAATTTTATAATTTTTCTTGTTAAAAGTTAAAGTCGCGATTTTAAACGTCAAAATTTGCAATTTTCAGGCAAATACTCTGAAAGAAATGCGGATTATGTGGAAGAAATGTAATAAGTGTGTTTTACAGTTTCTGCATCAACAATCTTTGTTCTGGATTTTACTAAAATATTTTGGAAAAGCCATTTCAAATAGACCCTCTTTGTGATGGTTTGTCAGTAGTTATAGCTATAGAGCTTATGGTTATAGTCTATATTTTAGCAAATTCTCGTAGAAAAAATCGTTATTGAGAAGACCACGACTTATGAATTTTGAAAACATTTCTTCAAATGAGCGCGAACTAGAACCCCTAAAACCCATATACGGGGTCAGTTTCAGTTGTTGTCTGTTTACATATACACAGGCTGACGCATTTCTAAGGTAAAGCTAAATATATTCGTTATTATACAAGATATGAAAAAAATATATATACGTTAATTATAAGGTGTCTTGAGCTGCATCTTATAGACCTATTTTGACAATTACAGGTGGTCCATAAATCCTTGGTGATACGCACTTTCTTTTCTTAATATGACATGTCCTATGTGGCTTTTTTGTATTTTCCATCGAATTATAATGCATCTTTTTAAGGAAAATAAATGATATCGTTCGTCGTTCTTGAGTAGTCTCAATTGTTTCGCAACTTTTCACGTTTTTTGCACATATCACAAATTGTGATACGGCGTTTTTACCAATAGATAGTGTACTCCCATGGAAATGACGCATTCAGAGAACTTTTTGTTTGTATTACTCGTCGAAAAAAATAGTGCCGAATTTGAAAAGTTTTCGCAGAAATATTTTTAGTGTTTCTGTAGAAATCATTTTTTGTAAGACTTTTGTGATGTGTTGGTAATTAGTCATAAATGTTTAGTAAGTTATCGTAAAAAAATGTGGTCAAATTTTTGTGAAAAATATAATTTAGAGCAACATTACTGAAGGCAATGTCTGTAAACAAAAACTGGTGAATTTTTGTAAAAGAAATTTTTGAAAATTTTCATAAAACTTTTTAAAAGCTTTGACCCAAAGCTGTTCGTGAATAATTATATCTTGGCAGGTGTGTAAATACCTTGAAGAGGTTCGTTGGCCAGGAAAATCCGACTAGTTTTTTCTGGAACTTTTATAGTTTATTTTCGGGAAATGTTTGTACTTTCTGAAACAACAAAGCTATTTTAATGAAATGTGGCACATTATTACTATTATATAGGTGATACTGCTAATCAAATGCCCCTCTTTAAAAAAAGAAGACATATTTGCCATTAAAAACAAATTCTCTACCATAACACACTTGCTGCGTCCAGACTTTTAAATCGAAAATTGACGTGTTAAGATATCCACAATAATTGAGGTAATAAACATTTGGCTGTTCCAGAATGGATATGATAAGCATGAAAATATTAAACAAATATTTAAAAAAATTGAATAAAATATTTCGGCTACATGATTTAAAGTACAACACATTTTTATTGTGTCCATATCTTATGTAAAAAGTGTCATGTAATCTCATTGTGTGTTTCTTACATTTATCAGTTTATTACTGTGACAAATTTAAAAGTTTCCAAGCCAACGTTCATTGACCTCATATATTTTTTAATCTAGTGTATGACGTGTATGACGTTTTTAACTTTAATAAACTGAAACAATACGAAATGAACGGACAACCTAGAAATTACTGTGAAATGACTGATTAAATCATCAAGAAACAACGCTTTGATTTACTATTTCGCACAGATGAAGCATTCCTGGTGAGTAGTAACTATTGCGAGTATATTTTTATCGGGTATTTATGTTTATTTTCGGGGATGCTTTATTTGTTTTAGTATTAACATTAGATACTCGACCGAGTTCACTGACCGTGGATGACAGCTTAATTAATTTAGGCAAACATTTTTGGCAAGAAACACAAATACAATGAAATTATCAGAATGACAAGAAGCGCATTACAAAGTTGGTATTTAGCTATCAAGTTTGCACAATGGATATTTAAATTTTAATTTTAATTTCTGTGTCATTTAATGAGTATTTTAAGTTGACCTCTATCTTTTCAAACGGTGATATACAAATTGGATACACAAAGATAAGATAGATACTTGAGGTACTTATCTAAATTCAGTAGGTAATCTAAAGGTTAATTATTAGTGAATTTTCTTTTAAAAAAATCACTACTGAGGAGATCCCGAATTTTGAATTTTGAAAAAATTTCTTCAAATGAGCGCTAATTAGGCCCCCCAGAACTCATATCCGGGGTCAGTTTCAATTTTTATATGTTTATATATATATATATATATATATATATATATATATATATATATATATATATATATATATATATATATATATATATATACAGTGTGGAACAGCCAAATGGAATAAATTCGATAACGGATAAATGAGGACGTGTTGGGAAAAACGGTTGGACACGTCGATTTGTATTTTTAACTGCGCATCTTTTTCAAGAAAAAAAAATTATATAGGGTGCGTCATGTGACAGTGGCCAATACCAACTTTCTTATTTTAAATACAAGCCCCTGTATATTATTAATTTTTTGGATTCTTCAGAAAATTCTAGACATAATTCATGTACAATGTCCTATACCTATCTTCAACTGTTTCGGAAATATTAAGTATTTTCAGATTTATTACAAAAATTAACATTAAAAATAGAAAATTATTTTATTTCACAAATTCTAATAAGAAATACTGATTATTTCTTAATAATTTAAAAAAACAAAAAAAAATTAATGTCAATGTAGTAAATGTTCAAAATGCTCGCCACGAACATCTTGGCAACATGCTAATCTGGTATAGAAATGTCTTCTAACATTACTCAACATCTCAGGCGTGACTGATCTAATCGCAAGCGTGATTCGTCTTTTTAAGTCATCTAAGTTGAGGGGCTTAGTTTTGTATACAATACTTTTGACATATCCCCACAAAAAGTAGTCTAATAGCGACAGATCAGGAGATCGTGCTGGCCATTCTATCGATCCGCGCCTCCCTATCCACCGATTTGGAAAAATTTGGTTCAGGTACTGCCGGACATTGATTTAGTAATGGGGCGGTGCTCCATCTTGCTGAAACCATATTTTATTGGCAGGAACTTGTGGGTTTGCTGGATCTGGATATAAGTTTGTCAAAGTTGGCACGACATTATTTTGGAGCAGTTCTAAATATTTATCCCCATTCAAGTTGCCATCAATGAAAAAGGGACCTACGATATGATTTCCAACAAGTCCTGCCCAAACATTAACTTTTTCAGGATATTGCGTATGTTCCTCTCTCATCCAATGAGGATTCTCATTAGACCAATAGCGGCAATTTTGACGATTAACATGACCGTGAAGTGTAAATGTGCTCTCATCAGAAAACAAAACATCTTCTAATTGGATCACATTGTTATCTAACATTGCCATCATTTGTTCACAAAAATACGTTCTCCTATCGAAATCGTCCTCCATGAGCTCCTGAGTTGGTATCATTTTATAGGGATGCATTTTACTTTCCTTTAATGTTCATAAAATTGCTGTGTGGCTAACGTTGAATAGTTGGGCTGCTTGTCGACCAGAAGTATGTGGGTTTTCTTGAAACTCAAGCGTAATATCCAATTTCGTATCATCACTTACTGCATTGGCAGCTACTTTTTTTATCTGTCTCACATGACCAAGCTCGCGAAACTGCTTTTCTATTTTGCTAATTGTTCCTTGGGATACAGGCGGCAAATTTGGAAAATTTTCGTGAAATAAGCGAGACACTTCCATCTGTGTCCGTGTGTTATCTCCATAACCAATCATTTGTAGAATGGTTATTTTGTGCATTTCTGTTAAATGAACCATTTTTCTGATATTATTACGTACAGTTAACGAAATTCAAACGACAATAGCACTGACACTAATCACTACTGTCATGCAGGCAGACAACAAGTTGCTAAGGCTACGAGTTTTATACGAACAGAAAGAAAACTGTTTTTGTTTTTGTTTCATTTCATATCAGTAAAAAGAAACGCAGGAATGGTTTTTGTTTACTTTCTCATTATCAAGAGCTGAATGGGAAATAAGTATTGAATGCAATGTAGCGAATTTGTGAAATAAAATAATTTTCTATTTTTAATGTTAATTTTTGTAATAAATTTGAAAATACTTAATATTTCCGAAACAGTTGAAGATAGGTATAGAACATTGTACATGAATTATGTCTAGAATTTTCTGAAGAATCCAAAAAATTAATAATATACAGGGGCTTGTATTTAAAATAAGAAAGTTGGTATTGGCCACTGTCACATGACGCACCCTATATAATTTTTTTTTCTTGAAAAAGATGCGCAGTTAAAAATACAAATCGACGTGTCCAAGCGTTTTTCCCAACACGCCCTCATTTATCCGTTATCGAATTTATTCCATTTGGCTGTTCCACACTGTATATATATATATATATATATATATATATATATATATATATATATATATATATATATATATATATATATATATATATATATATATATATATATATCACACCGATAACTCTAAAATAATAGGCCGATTTTGATTAAATTTGGTGAGTACCTTCCTTTTGCAAATGGCTTGATAAGTTCGTTAGCCAGGAAAATCGGCCCAGGTTTTCCCAAAAAATTTTGTGTTTTCTTTCAAAAAAATGGATATATCCCGAATTAACAAAGTAAGGGCAACTAAATTTGGTACGCGAGTTTATATCATTATATGTAAGTTACCTACCACAATTTAGCTTTGTAGGTCAAAAGTCAAAAAAGTTATAGGCATTTAAATAAAAATTAATTGGGGTTTTCCTCAAAACGTCAAAGTTGCGATTTAAAACGTCAAAATTGGCAACATTCAGGCAAAGAACTTGAATATAATACGGGCTTTCGAAAGAAAATGTCTCAAGAATAATATTTTACAAACCCTGAAGTCTTAGTTACAACCGTCATTGTCCTTCATTTTACTAAAATATTTCCAGAAAATTCATTTCAAATAGACCCTTTCTCTGATGCTTGGCAGTAGCCTTAGCTATAGAGTTTATCGTTTAATGGTAAATAAATTTTGTAGAATTTTCGTAAAAAGACAATAAAGCTCAATATATCCATTATTATACAAGATAGTATAGGCATTTAAATAAACATTCATTAAGGTTTTCCTCAAAACGTCAAAGTTGCGATTTAAAACGTCAAAATTGGCAACATTTAGGCACAGAACTTGAATATAATACGGGCTATCGAAAGAAAATGTCTCAAGAAGAATGTTTTACAAATCCTGAAGTCTTAGTTTCAACCGTCATTGTCCTTCATTTTACTAAAATATTTCCAGAAAATTCATTTCAAATAGACCCTTTCTCTGATGCTTGGCAGTAGCCTTAGCTATAGAGTTTATCGTTTAATGGTATATAATTTTTGTCGAATTTTCGTAAAAAATCAATAAAGCTCAATATATCCATTATACAAGATATGAAAAAAAATTATACATTAATTATAGGGTGTCTTGAGCTACATCTTAAAAAATATCTCTACAATCACAGGGTGGCCCATAAGTCGTTGGTGATACAAATTCTCTTTTTTTTTAATCAAACACGCCTTATGTTATTGCATTTTTGCATTTTCCATCGAAATATAATGCATGTTTGTAAGAAAAGAAATTCTGGACGAAGCAAGTGCGTTGTGGTAGCGAATTTTGATCAAATGCTTCATATTTGAATAGCCCAATTTTCTATTAGCCTATAAGGTTGACCAAGAAACGACTTTTTTCGGGGACATTTTAAGTTTACTTTTGGAAATTTTTGTACATTTTCAAACAATAAAGTTATTTTGATGAAACATGGCACATTGTTTTTACTATAAAGGGTATACTGGTAACCAAATTTAATTCCTGCTTTCGTAAAAAAACACACATATTTGCTATTAAAAACATTTTAATGAAAATTCACTACCATAACGAACTTGATGCGTCCAGACTTTTGTTATTTAATTGCAATATTGAAAAATAAGTACCTGTATTTTCATTGCATTCGGTAGTTTAAATGTTTGATGCATAACGAAACTATTAATAGAAGTAGAGACGCAATAAGAGCGTTATGGTAGCGAATTTTCATAGAAATGTTTTTAATGTTAAATATCTTTGTTTTAATAAAAGACATCAAATTTACTAGAAAGTGTAACCTTTATAGTAAAAACCACATATAATATTCCATCAAAATAACTCTATTGGTTGAGCAAGTACAAAACTTTCCCGAACATGAACTGAAAATTTTCCCCCAAAAAAAATGCGTTATTCCTGTCCAATCAAACTATCCAAGCAGATTACATAACATTTCGTGACGTAGCAAGTGCGTTATAGTAGTATATTTTCATAAAAATTGTACACTATACGGCATATTGCTAAAATTAATACTTTAAACTTACACATACCTTGTGGATCGATTTTAGAGGGCCTAGTACGCACACATTTGAAGCATTCTTTCGAAAGTGCTACCATAAATATATCTCTGTTATCAAAAAAACATTGTGTTCTAACTCCTTTTGAGAAAAATGACCAAAACTCAATTTTTTATGAAGCTAGAAAATTAAATTGGGCCATATCTGTAGATAGTGTAAGTCTCTTTAAAAGAAACTTGTATTACAAGTTTCTTTAAAATTACAAAAGCTTTCCAGAAGGAACATTAATTCATATTTAGAAAATTAACGTATCTGCCAACGTAAAAAAGTAACAGTTATTTTTCCTTATTAATCGCCTGAATGATTTCGTTATAGTCAACCTAATCAAACTAGTTTTTTCAATATCAACAATAAGAAAATGTTTGCTGAAAATTATAATTTTAGACACAAAAGTGACAAAGTTATTCTGGCATTTAAAACAATAATGAGATCTTCTTCAAAGGGTACGAAATCTGTACCCTATTGTTTTTGGAAATGTCAAAGTAAAACAAACAAAAAAACCATTGATTCATAGAGCAAGAATCGATCTCGGAACCTTCTGCGTAGAAGACGAGCGCCCTACCAATAAACCATCTGGGATAGGTTAACTGACGCTTCGTTTAAATGATACTTGACGCCGGCTTCATGCCACGTGATATTTTATATTATATGAAAAGTAAACGTAACAATCAATTGCAGAATTAGTATAATTGTCACTTGAAACACATTCAACGACTGTTTCGATCTTAGATGATATCTTATGTTTAAGTTTAAAGATAAAAGAACAAACTATTGTAAAATCATTATTATGGGGTCGTGACTTGATTTTGTTTACATTTTCACTGTATTATGCTACACTTTCAGTTTAAAACTATATTTGGGGCCGTTCCTCAAGCTACAAATATAGTGTATTTTGAAAATTTATTGAACCCCAGTAAAAAGCAATCACTTGGCAAATTTTTAATTTCATGTCGGTTGTCATTTGAGATATTTGTATCCGAAGTTTCACGACTGTTGGTTCGGGTAGTACGTTTTATGTCTGTTATTTATTTTGTTTGGTTATCGTTGATGTATGGTTTATACCTGTATGAATCAATTTAGGCATGGCAGTTAACTACTCTGTCTGCCAGGCATTGGACTTTAACCACTAAGTCGGTTTAAAGCGCCTCTGTGGCCGTGCGGGAAAGTCGATTCAGACTTTCCAATACGGACTCGGGGGACGACGGTTCTAGACTCACCGGCGGCGGATGATTTTTCAAATCACTGTCCTCGTTGAGATCGAGCTCAAGGTGGAGGGTAGGTTAGTTTAGATGAGCAAACAGGGTCAGCAATGACCTAATTGTCAGTAAGCATCTTACCTTTACCTTTTAAGTCGTTTTAACGCAAGTCGGATTTTGTTTTTAATTTGGAAAACTCTAAATTTTGTTAATTACTTACAATTCGATACAATGTTTTGTAGAATTTCATGCTAGCTCCAAATATGACTTGTATTTTGCCATGCCTCTTTTCGTTTTCGAGATAATTTGAAAAAAACAAAATTTGTCAATTTATTTTTTCTTCAATATCTAAGAAGGCGTTGATCTGACATGTCTAAGACTTGCAGATTATTAGGATACTTTTTACAGAGTAGTCATTATGTGGTATCCTCAACTTTGGATTGTCATTTGTTTTTGAGCTACAGGTATCAACGTTTGTTTTTATTATGGCAGCCATATTGGATTTTTTGCTCATGTGATAGCCTGTAAAAAGAGATTTCCAACGATGTACAACATACTTAAGCATTCTTCTGATTGCACTGACAGTTTTGAGAAAAACTGTTTTGTGGAGAGTAGGCTATGAAATCCAATACCAGAAAACAAATGAAAAAAAAAGTGTTCAAATAGCAGTAGGCCATGGAGTCAATAATCCGATTGTACTCCTCGTAAATAGAAGTTATATTCAAAAGTCGTCGTATATTTTACTTATGTCGGAAGATGACGTTTAAAATTTTCATCTCCTAGGCAACCTGATAAACTGACTAATAATTATTTTTTATCGCAAATAATGATTAAATATCTTCAAATCGGTGGGACTTAGGTATAGGGAATGCTCATACCAATCGAAGGGACAATAAAAAGTACATGAACTAACGTTATAAAATATAGGATGTTCTATTTAAAATAAGATAGTTATTAGGTTTTAAAGTTGTCACGATTGACCGGTCTATTTCAGACACCCTGTCTAATTTGTACTGGTTTTAGTAAATTCCAAATATTTTATGGCTATTCAGAATTTGGATTTTAAAATTCTAAGTTTTCAGGTTAAAAAATAAGGGAGATACAGGTGTGTAAATCTGACAATGTTTTTTAAGAAATTTTTGAAAAAAGTTAAATATCTCGAAAATGATTGAGAAAAATGGCATAATATGTTAGTAAAACCTACCATAAAATTTGACGGTAAATCTAGATCCGTACTAAAAAACAGCATCTTCCATTTGAAATAAGAAAGTTGACGTCTGAAATCCCATACTAACGTCATTTTCTATGAACTGGAAATTTCGAGAAACCCACGTGCGTGAATTTTCAGAATTCAATTGTGAGCCGTACTCCAGAAAAGGCTAATGGAAGGTCTACGTGGGACACCCTATATATATATATATATATATATATATATATATATATATATATATATATATATATATATATATATATATATATATATATATATATATATATATTAATATGATATGACATTATTATTATTATTATTATTCTTTATTAGCAAAAATTATACATTATGTTAATACAATAAGTCTTATGCGACTTGTGGTGTACCATATAACACAATTTAGAAGGTTGAATCCTAAATAGTTTCACAGTCCTACACCAAATTCCATAAACTTCAAATTTTGACGTACCAAATTTTAATTAATTTTTCTCTGCTATTTCGCACCTTCTAACACGTCAACCATCATCTTCATTTACCATAAATCTCTGCTATTCCATAATGTCTTTCTAACTGCTATTATTTCCCAACAACCCATATTTTCACCAAAATTTTTTAAATTTGTGGGAGATAAAAATTACTTTATGCATTCCAAAAAATTTCTTAATTTCTAATGTGGTTAGTTTCTTTTCTTTTCCAGTTGTTTGCAAATAATATTGTAAAGTGTAAGTTGCCACTAATTGGAAAAAAATCATAGTCCAGATATTTCTGAAAATATTCGTTGGGTGTTTTTACTTCTAATAGAGTAATGTTGTCTTTGGGAGGTTGTTCTTTGCTACTGAAGCTAACATCTTTCCAGCGGTAAGTCGTCCTCGATATCCCAAGCAGAAGCATTTTCATCATCACCAGTCAACGTATCATCAACATCGTCGTTAGACGTTGGGTTAACAAAGTGGTTCGTCGTCAATGTAGTAAAAAAGTTCAAAAACAAACCGTGATATATATCTACCGCTAACTTATTAAATATGTGTTATAACAATTCTGATTAAAATGTTCAGATTTAATGATATTTTACAAATAATCGGAACTGGTCACTTTTATGGTACACAGAACGCACGTGAAGACAGGGACAAAGATTTTTGCACGGTGAGACTGAAATGTCACTGTCACAGCAGGTACGGCCATGCTGATTTAAAATCATATTTTGGTAGGTACCTATTTACACAGAAAATAAGGAAGTCGAAATTGTCTCGGTGGGGAGCGTAAGGGTTAAAATTAAGGAATTTGGCTCGCTTTGTACACTCTGTTAATAAATAAATATACACGTATATATTTTATGCTTCCATTCAAAATGATGACAAAATCGAAAGATTGTGTTCAAGTTATACAGTTATATGTACCTATAGGTATTTTTTTAAATTGTATGAAGTTTTTGGTGAATTTTACCAGTTAATATCTAAATCTTAAGATATAGTAAATAAGGAAAAGCTTTTGGGACATTTTTAAACAAAACGAAGTTATTAACATAAGTAAACATATTCGAAGAAAGATAAACGAAATGAAGCGGCATAGTAATGCTTTGCTTAATACCTGCCCACACAATTTCTCGTATTTAAACGACAATTTAGAAAACGATCTGACCTTGCCTTGAATTAATTGAGCATTGAACTTTAAAGATCGCCACGGAACTAACGTAATTAATTTGGAGATTGTAATTGTTATAGAGACAAGCATTGTTGCCATATTTGTAAAATATATTTGGATATACAGTGTCGAGAAGAATGGCATTGGAGTCATAAATAGTCTTGATTAGTTATTTAACGACTTCGGCATCTCAAGTCGTTAGCGCAATATTTGCCAATCGTTAACTATTGTTCAGTTTTTTAGGCAGGATCAACTTTAAAATAGCTCGCCTGGTAATCCAACCCGGAACCTTTCACCATGTAAGCTGACGCCTAGCAGTCTTCGCCACGAGAGAGTCAGGTCAGTTAAGTGATATAAGATAGATCCCAACCCTTTCCAGAGTTGTTGTACAAGCAAGTCATGCATTATTGTCTATAACCTGCCTATTTCTCTGTATTAATGTAAATTTATAGTAACATCTCTCAAATAACGTAGTCTATTAACTACAACTCCGCGAACTGGGACGAAATGCGAGATTACTTTTCCTCATTTCCATGGGCGTCTGTCTGCTTCTCCCATCCTGACCCCTCTGATATCTCACAAAACGTCACCGAAATTATCCAAGCTGGCATGGAATTATTTATTCCACGTACACAAAAAACCTCTCCAGCCACTCAAAAGCCCTGGTTCTCTAAATCCTGTGACAAGGCCAGACTTGAAAAGGGTTAAAGCTGACAGAACGATTCTACACAATCCCAGTCAAGAAAACCGTCAAGCATTTAACGACGCAAGAAACCGGTATGTCCGCATTCTTTCTGAGGCAAAAAACTCGTTTAATAACCACATCAAAAACAAAGTTCAAGCTCCAACGGCACCAAACCCTTCTGGACTCTTGCTAAATCTTTTGGGAATAATTTCTGCAAGAGCACGTTCCGACCTCTTGTCTCAGGGGATGAAATTGTTTCTACCGCCCTGGGCAAGGCTGAACTTTTTGCCTCGTTCGCCGGCAATTCTACTCTCAACCCACCTCCAAATGTTCAACCACCAACAGTCCCTAATGTCGCGCATAAAATGACGGTTATCATTTTCAAAACTAAAAAGTTACGAAATATGCTCTCTTCTCTTAATAGCAGAAAAGCCTCTGGCCTTGACGAGATCCCAGCAATTGTTCTCAAAAAATTCGCATCAGAACTTGCTCCTGTCCTGACTCGTCTGTTTCAGACATCTTACAATCGAGGCATATTCCCTAGTAACTGGAAAACTGCTCGAGTACAACCCGTCCCCAAAAAAAGGATCCAAAGCGCTTCCTAGCAACTAAAGGCCTATTTCTATCCTTTCAGTCATCTTTAGAGTGATGGAAAAGTATGTAAACACCGAATTACTAAAATTTCTTGAAAAACACAATCTATTCCACGACAGGCAGTATGCATTCCGTCAGCGCAGATCAACTGCCGACCTCCTTTCCCTTGTCACCAATTCTTGGAACAAGTCTATGGAACTACGCGGTGAATCCCAGATTGTCGCTTTAGACATTTCCAAGGCATTCGACCAGGTCTGGCACGCAGCGCTGCTTAATAAACTTCCGGCCTATGGCCTACCACCAAAACTCTGTACCTGGACAGCAAATTTCCTCTCCAACCGGGGAATTTCTGTTGTCGTGGATGGCCATTCCTCTAAACTGTATCTAATTAATGCAGGAGTTCCTCAAGGTTCAGCTTTAGCCCCTACTTTGTTTCTCCACACCAATGACCTCCTCTCTAGCACATCCAACCCAGTTCACAGTTACGCGGACGACAGCACCCTCCACTCAAATATACAATATTCTAAGCCTGTCTCTTTAGCCCAATTAGATGAGGATCGCAGACGCATGGAGGGTTCTGTCTCCGTGGATCTCCAAAAAATATTAGACTGGGGAAGTAGAAATCTTGTACAATTCAACCCCACCAAATCACAGTCTTGCTTTCTTTCTCATAAGAGATACACCAGCCCTAGACCAATCACAATGAACAACCAAGTTATTCAAAGTAATGAGTCCTTTTAACTTGTTGGCATTTCTGTGGATCGAAATCTGAATTGGCATCAACATGTCACATCAATTGCAGAAGCGGCTGCTAAGAAATTTGGTTTCCTCTTCCGGGCTCGCAAATACTTTTCACCAGCTAATCTATATACCTTATATACTTCACAAATAAGACCAAACCTCGAATACTGCTCCCACATCTAGGGTGCTGCTGCCGCTTCTACACTCGCTATCCTGGACTCCATTCAGAAGAGAGATATGCATCTCATCGGTGACCCTACCCTCACACAAAGGCTGCCATTTCTTGCCCACCGACGTGCTGTTGGTGACCTCTCTCTCTCTCTTTTATAGATATCTGCTCGGGCACTGCTCAGAGGAGCTTTCTTCCATAGTTCCTCCACCTGCTGCCTCCAACAGATCTACCAGGGGAACAGAGCGAATGCACCCTTTTACTGTCCAGGTCACCAGACATAGAACATCTTGTTATGCCCCCTCTTTTGTCCCGAGGACTTCCAAGTTGTGGAATTCCTTGCCGGCACATGTTTTTCCTTGTCCCCCGAACCTACAAACCTTCAAGTCCAGAATTAACAAGTTGCCTCTTTCCTCCTTGTCGATACCCACGGTACGATAGTATTTAGGCTGTAAGCCCTCGTGGTGTGTTGTTGAAATAAAAAAAATAATAAAAAATTTGGGTTGAAATAGCTTATTTAATTGCTTACTGTTATTATTTACCACATGTATATTTACTGTAAACTTTATTAGTGGTCACTCGAAGTAAAACGGTTTGTCGAATATTAAACAGACTCAAATTATTTTGTTACCAGTAGAATTTAACAGCTTATTAATTTTTAAGTTTAAGAATAATTGTTGGTATCGTAATACATCTAGTATATATTTAATAATCTTATCGGCCTCTCTTGTTAGTGAATTTTCTTAAAAAAATTCACTAATAAGGAGATCCCGACTTTTGAATTTTGAAAAAATTTTCTCAAATGAGCGCTAATTAGGCCCCCCAGAACACATATCCGGGGTCAGTTTCAATTTTTATATGTTTATATATATATATATATATATATATATATATATATATATATATATATATATATATATATATATATATATATATATATTTATATATATATATATATATATATATATATATATATATATATATTTATATATATATATATATATGTATCACACCGATAACTCAAAAAATAATGGTCCGATTTTGATTAAATTTGGTGAATAAATTCCTTTTGCAAATGGCTTGGATAAGTTCGTTAGCCAGGAAAATCTGCCCAGGTTTTCCCGGAAAATTTTGTGTTTTCTTTCAAAAAAAAATTATATCTCCGAAATTAACAAAGTAAGGGCAACCAAATTTGGTACGCGGGTTTACATCCTTATAGGTAAGTTACCTACCAAAATTTAGCTATGTAGGTTAAAAGACAAAAAAGTTATAGGCATTTAAAGAAAAATAAATTGGGGTTTTCTTCAAAACGTCAAAGTTGCGATATAAAACGTCAAAATCGGCAACATTTAGGCGAATAACGTGAATCTAATACGGGCTATGGGAATCAAATGTCTCAAGAAGGATGTTTTAAAAACCCTAAAGTCTTAGTTTCAACAGTCATTGTCCTTCAATTTACTAAAATGTTTCCAGAAAATTCATTTCAAATAGACCCCTTCTCTGATGCTGGGCAGTAGTTTTAGCTATAGAGTTTATCGTTTAATGGTATATAATTTTTGTCGAATTTTCGTAGAAAATCAATAAAGCTCAATATATCCGTTATTATACAAGATATGAAAAATATCTTTATACATTAATTATAGGGTGTCTTGAGCTACATCTTCAAAAAATATTTCTACAATCACAGGCTGGCCCAAAAGTCGTCGGTGATACAAACTGTCTTTTTTTTTAAATCAAACACGCCTTATGTTATTGCATTTTTGCATTTTCCATCGAAATATAATGCATGTTTGTAAAAAAGAAATTCCGGATGCAGCAAGTGCGTTATGGTAGCGAATTTTGATCAAATGCTTCATATTTATATAGCCCAATTTGCTATTAACCTATAAGGTTGACCAAGAATCGAGTTTTTCCGGGAACACTTTAAGTTTACTTTAGGAAATGTTTGTACATTTTCACACAATAAAGTTATTTTTATGAAACATGGCACATTGTTTTTACTATATAGGTTATTTGAATAGCTCAATTTGCTATTAACCTATAAGGTTGACCAAGTAACGAGTTTTTTCGGGAACACTTTAAGTTTACTTTCGGAAATTTTTGTACCTTTTCAAGCAATAAAGTTATTTTGATGAAACATGGCACATTGTTTTTACTATATAGGTTATACTGGTAACCAAATTTGATGCCTGCTTTCTTAAAAAAACACACATTATTGCTATTAAAAAAATAGTTTTATGAAAATTCACTACCATAACGCACTTGCTGCGTCCAGAGTTTTTTCTTTATTTATTAACATCTTAGAATCTTATAACCTAACCGTCCAACATTTATTTGTCTTGCTTTGCCGTTTATCACTTGTTACCTGAGACTGTTACCACTCAACCCAAGAGTGACAGCCCAGCAGCAACTAAGAGTCATAGACATCAGTGTGTGTAGACTTTCGTAATCTTATCACTTATTTTCTATTTTCTTTTTAATTGTGGCGTGGAAAAGTCAGGCATAGTTTAGAATAATGCCAACAATAACGTTCACAAGTAATTGGAAGGGAGAAACACAGGTATACATGAACATGGAAGAAATAGCAGTAAACTACACAATCATTAAAATTGATTGTTTTTAAGAAAGACATGTACAGCATATCTGGATCTAGCAACTACGTTATAGTAACCACTTTTTATTTAATTACAAAATTTCCACATCTAGGTACCCATTGGAATAGAGGCGCAAACGATTTTCACCTGGTTTATCAATAATATAGTATTAGCCCTGCAACTCGTTTCACTTTTACGGCATCGTTAGACAAACTGAAATCGGGCTTGTTAATATGCAACCATAATAACTAAATTAAATTGATTATTAAGAACCTCGGTGGTTCAGGGGTAAGAACGTGTGCTTCTGAACCGAAAGGTACTGGGTTCGATCACAGGGTACTCCTTTCACTTTTTCAGTACAAACTGTAACATTAACATCAACCGAGGTTCTGGCATTGTATTTGAGCAAGTTGAATGTCTGCACGTTCCGCCCTTCGGAGGGGGCGTAAAGCCGTCGGTCCCGTGTCAATGCGATGTTGGACACGTTAAAGATCCCTACCCTCCTTACAGAAAGGCAGGGGTTCGGCAAAATTTCCAGGATAGTGAGGTGAAACTGCTCCCTGGCGTCGCTGATTGGCCATAGTCGCGGAAATAGGCCGACGTTAAAGAAAAAAAACACACCCACAAATTGATTATTACGTTAGGTTATTTTAATAAAAAAAAGTAGAATAAAAGATAGAAAAGAAGACGCATCAAGTGCGTTATGATAGTGAATTTTCATTAAAATGTTTTAAATAGCAAATATGTTTTTTTTTTTTTTAAACAGACATCAAATTTGGTTACCAGTATAACATATATAGTTGAAATAATGTACCATATTTCATCAAAATAACTTTATTGTCTAAAAATGTACAAACATTTTTCGAAAATAAACTTAAAATGTTCCCGAAATAACTAGTTTCCTGGCCAAAGAACCTTATAGGTTAATAGCAAATTGAGCTATTCAAATTTGAGGCATTCAATAAAAACTCGCTACCATAACTAACTTGCTGAGTCCCGAATTTATTTTCTTACAAACATGCATTATAATTTCGTGGTGGAAATTCCATACATTTAAGGTCAGTTTAGAACTGACGCTGATAGGGGGAATCCATCTGTCTAATTAAAATAAATCATTGTTTAATCTACTTCAACTGTGCAGATTTTCCTGGTTAACGAACTTATACAAGCCACTTGCAAAAGGAAGGTACTCACCAAATTTTATCAAAATCGGCCCATTATTTTTTGAGTTATCGGTGTGATACACACACACACACACACACACACACACACACACACACACACACACATATATATATATATATATATATATATATATATATATATATATATATATATATATATATAACATATAAAAATTGAAATCGACCCCGGATATGTGTTCTCGGGGGCCTAATTAGTGCTAATATGAAGGAATTTTTTTAAAATTCTAAAGTCGAAATCGCCTCATTAGTGATATTTTTTTTTTTAAGAAAATTTACTAAAAGACAGATTACTTCCCTGAAATGTATGTCAATATTTTGCTTATCCTCTTACCACGTGGTTTAACTTTATCTTAAAAACTCATACATTTCCTAAAATGTGGAAGAATTCCCGAGTTACCTCTGTTTACAAAAAAATATGATAAAATTCGGGGCACAGCAAATGCGTGATGGTAGCGAATTATATATGAATGTTTCAGTTTTGTATAATTCAATTTTCTATAAGCCTAGAAAGTTGAATCTTGATATGTAGTAAGTAACCTATTTACGGGCGCAATATATCAACCAAATTTCATCAAAATATATTAGTTATTTTTTGAGATACAATTTTTTTTTTAGAAAAACTAGTCCGATAGGGCTCGCGAACGAACTCATCCAAGCTATTAATAAAAGAAAGATTCCTGCCGAATTTTCTACAAACTCAGAAAGTTGAATTTTGGTACGTAGTAAGGCCTCTCCCAAGGGAACATATTCACAAAATTTCATTAATAGCTTTGTAATTTTCGGGAAAACAATTTTTTTTTGGGAGTAAATTCAAAATTTTCCCGAAAAATCTCGTCTGATTTTCCTGGCTAAGGAACTCATCCAAGCCATTAATAAAAGAAAGACACTTGCTGAGTTTCATCGAAATCGGTTGATTACTTTTTGAGTTATTGGTTGGATATATATATATATATATATATATATATATATATATATATATATATATATATATATATATATATATATATACTAGCTGACCCGGCCACGCGTTGCTGTGGCTAAAGTTTTTGTTATATTACATTATAGTAAACAATCTAAGAGGAACAATAAGAGAACATCAGTCACGGAGTCCACTATGCTTTTTCACACAGATGGTATTTGTAAAAAAATATGGTGATCTCCTTATTTGACTTTCTACTACTATAACCCTTTAGTACAATGAAATTATTTACGAACAAAGACGAAAATGTTTATGTTGGTATACAAATTCACTGGATTGAGATTTGAAGGGGAAGTACGTTGAACACAATTAATTAAAATGTTCTTACACTTGATATTAAGCAAAAATCAATAGGTACAAAATAAAAATTTATCTATATATACTGTAAAAACGTGACTGTGATATACTTAATACACAACTGGTGATAATAAATTATGAACTTATACCAGCGAATGAGTGTTTTACATTTATAATTAGCATTGAATACCCAAAGTCCCAGTATCATCTATCTATCTATCTAGTATCTAACAAATGCAATTTACACTTCAGTCTAAGTAACACGTGGCCGGCACCAAAAATTTAAAAATTGGAAATAATTGAATTATACGGTATTTCGTTCACTACAAAATAAATTTAATTAATTTTATAGCGTCAACAACACGTGGTAATTATGCTGTTAAAATGTAGCTTATATGACACGTTCGTAGATTTACCATAGCAGCGCCATCTATTGATTACTTACTCAACCCAGTCGAAAGGTATCGACATCTGTTATAATCATTTGGAGTTAACAGATAATTGCGACTGTCAAATAATAACAGACAAATAATTAGCAATAAATTAAAATTGCGACTATAATTTGAGATTTAAACTATCCTATCTCTCAAGTTGGATCGAACTGCACATGGTGTGCGAATTTTATTATAATCGGTTAAGTGGTTTAGGAGTCCATTGAGGACAAACATTGTGACACGAGATATATATATATTAAGAAGATATATATATATATATATATATATATATATATATATATATATATATATATATATATATATATATATAAACTGAAACTGACTCCGAATGTGGGTTCTAGGGGTCCTAGTTCGAGCTAATTTGAAAAGATTTTTGCAAAGTCTCACCATCGACACCTCTCTATTAGTGATTTTTTAAAATAAAAATTCAGTAAAAGACTATTCCATCTTAGATCATTCTCCTCTTTATAAATAGATGGTGACTGCAAAAATTGGCAACTGTGTTCATTGTTCGCAGGGTTGCGCTTAGGCTCGTTACACTTCTATTTTTTTTCTTGGCCCCGCGTTAATTAATCGATGAAGAATACGAGTATTTATAAATTATTATTTAATATATTTCCGAGCACTTGGCAATGTTATGGGTACACATTCGTTTACTAATGAATCATTTGAACTTTGAGCTCTGTGGACGTAGTACAAATTTCCTTTTACTGGAAGAAATGTTACAGTAATGTTTCTCGTTGATGTGTATGTGTGTGACGTAACAACGAAATTAGTAAATGAGGAATTAAATTTTTAAATGGCAAAACATAGTAAATGGCAAAAAAAAAAAGCAGTCGTAACCAAAATGGTTTATTTAGAAAATTTTAAAACCTATTAACACAAAAATATTGTTATATGGAGTAATAATGATATTTTACAGTTTTACATTTGTTAGTGGTGTCACAACACGTATTTGCATTATCATTATGTTATTTTTCTTACGTCCTCATATTTTCCTTGGATTAAGTTAAGAGACAGTACAAACGTTACTTTCTGCAATAAATAATCTTTAGTTTGGTGTGTATTAGTTTCTCTTTAATTTTCATTAAGAGAAATTCGCTAATAGAGAGGTCACGATGAAAAGCTTTCGAGAAAATTTCCACAGATCAGCGCGTATTTGGATCCTTAGAACCCAAAACCAAGATGCGTTAAAAATTTTATATGTTTATATACATATATATATATATATATATATATATATATATATATATATATATATATATATATATATATATATATATATATATATGACTTTATATGTGGCTAGAAATAGTACAAATAAATCTGTGTTGTGAATTTTTTAAGTAGTTTGGTACACAATATTTAGAGTTATTTCTAAATTAAAAATAAAATCCCAAAGACATGAGTTGAAACACCTTAGTGGTTAAAGTCCAATGCCTGACAGCCAGAGTAGTTAACTGCCACGCGTAGATTAATTCATACAACAGGTATAATCCATACATCAACGGTAACCAAACTAAATATATACGAGGCATAATACATACTACCCGAACCAACAATCCTGAAATTTCGGCCACAATTATGGAAAATGGCAGACGACATGAAATTAAAAATTTGCCAATTGATTGTTATTTAACTGGGCGATTCAATCAATTATTTAAAATCTCTGGACGCAGCAAGTGCGTTATGGTAGCGAATTTTCTATAAAATATTTTTAATAGCAAATGTATTTCTTTGATGAAAGCAGGCATCAAACTTGGTTGCCTATATAGTAGAAACAAGGTACCATATTTCTTCGAAATAAATATATTGTTTGAAAATATATAAACATTTTTAAAAAGCCTGGATGCAGCAAATGTGTTATGGAATGAATTTCCATAAAAATGTTTTTAATAGCATATGCGAGCAGGCATCAATCTGATTATCGGTATAGCCTATGTACTATATCTTATCAAAATTACTTATGGTTTGAAAATATACAAAAACTGCTTGAAAGCTGTCTATTTGAAGCCATATCCCCATTAAACCCTGCCTACCCCGCACAGTACCCCTATTTGCCCCAGGTCACGTTACTTCCTTGCTGGGATGAACAAGAAGTTTTTCTTGTGGTTTATGCAACGAGGGTGGTTATATGCACACGAGGGGGGGGTTGCATACGACGAAGCAGAACCCCCCCCCCCCTGTACGACTTGTGGCAGGGATTGGAGGGTGGCTGCTTTGTCGTGGGGAAAATGTCTTGTTCCTACCCGCCAAGGAAGTTACAGCACCTGGGGCGATAGGGGTGCTGTGCGGGGTAGGTTTAAGGGGGATATGGCTTCAAGATGTGAAAAAGGCAGCTTTCAAGGCCGTTTTATTCGAATTTTCTGCTCGTATTTTCTTTTTACTACCTACCCCGCCCAGCACCCCTACTCACTCCTGCTCCCGTAACTTCCTTGCGGGGGTGTGAACAAGAAATTTTTCCTGGGGTTTGAGGATCCAGGGCGTGGGGGGGGTGTAGGGACTAGGCAGGTTTCTGAAAACAGTTTTTTTAAGCGTTCGGGAGCTATTTTGATAAAAAATGCAAAAATGCATTAACGAATTTGTTTTACGAAAATTGGCTAAAAAAACTATACACACCTACTCACTCCTGATCCTGTAACTTCCTTGGGGGTGTGAACAAGAAATTTTTCTTGGGGTTGGTGGATCGAGGGGGGGGGGGGGCTAGGCAGGTTTCTGAAAACAGTTTTTTTTTAAAGCGTTCGGGAGCTAAACTGCAAATTTACCGAAAATTCGCTACCAAAACGCACTTATTGCGTTCAGATTTTTTTCTTACAAACGCATCATATTTCGATAAAAAATTTTGTTCTACGAAAATTAGCATAAAAACAATTATAGACCGTTAAACCACAAACTTCACTAAACCTACAAATAAATATCCAAAAAGGCACCAACTTAACTAAACTGACAGCCAAAGCATCACAAAAAGGGTCTATTTGAAATGAATATTTTGTAAATATTTTAGTAAAATGAAGGGCAATGACGGTTGAATCTGAAACTTAAGGGTTTGCAGAACACTCTTCTTGCAACATTTTCTTTTCACAATCCGTGTTTGTTTCACGTTCTTTGCCTAAACATTGCCAATTTTGACGTTTAAAATTGCGTGTTTGACGTTTTGAGGAAAACTCCAAAATTTGTTTCTTTAACTGCCCATAACTTCTTTGTCTTTAACACTAGAGACCTATTTTGGTACAGAGTTTACTCTTTATAATAAAACACGCGTATCAAATTTGGTTGCTCTTACTTTATTATTTCCGGAGATGTGAATTTTTTTAGAAGGAAAACGCAAAATTTTCCGGGAAAACCTGGTCCGACTTTCCTGGCTAACGAACTTATCCAAGCCACTTGCAAAAGGAAGGTACTCACCAAATTTGATCAAGATTGGTTCATTATTTTTTGAGTTATCGGTCGGATATATATATATATATATATATATATATATATATATATATATATATATATATATATATATATATATATATATATGAACACAGATATCCTCATTAGCAAATAAAAAAAAAATCGCTAATACACTATAATTGTAGCTTGCTTACACGTTCACTGCTGGGCTGATACGGCAAAACTTGCCAATGTGCTGAAGTGGTATTCTCATGAGAATATATTTTTTTGTATAAATATGCAGTATATACGATAATTACTTTACAGGAGCCTTTTTGGCGCCATTTTTGAAATGTGGCACGAATCCGTGCCACTAGCACACCGGGACGATTTTCAGTGCTGTGTGCTGACCGACACGAATCCGTGTCACCTTTTTTCATGTTTTTGATACTGAAACTACTCATACTTGATAAATATTTCATTAGTTCCTAAAAGTAACGATAGCAACACATTTGGTTTAAAAATAAACATCGCAAACTCAGACAAAATAACAAAAACAAAAATAAAGAACAATGTGGTGTAGACATAAAATTTATTTTTATTAAAAAAATAAACAAATCCATTGGCAAATAGCATCAATAAACAAAAAAACTTTTTTCATAGTCCTTTCAAAGTTGTCTGGTGCTGAACGACAAGGTGGCACTTACTCATTTTCCAGAAATCTACGCACAATGTAAGCAGTTGCGAAGATTACTGCTTTTTACATAGCCTTACAGAAGTTCTATCCAAGGCCCACTTTCTTAATATTTTCTAGAAGATGGTTAATAACCACACCAGTGACGACGTAACGATCGGGGTCACTCGGGTACTATCCTGACCTCCACTGTCGCTTTACTTGCACCTCGAGGTCTCTGAACTTGATGGTATATCATTGTACTTTGTCTTCCAATGATTGGTGTATTCGCAATGGTCATATCAATCAGCCTCACATACAGGATTTATATTATTCTTATATCTGATGTACGTAACTCGTTGGTTTGTGAGCACGCTCCGATCCGAGTACAACCTGTGTTCAGAGTTTTTAAGAAGAAGCTCAGCGACACCATACTGTTATTTAAAAGTCCTATTTTCAGATAAAGTATTTTCGCCATTGCGCCATGCCTCACTTTGTATTCTCTTGCAGCAAACACTTGGCGTTCTAGTGACGTGCTTGATAGTCTTTGGCGTCTGAATTCCAAATCTGCATTTGTCATCTTGGACCCAATGATCTCCAACTATATACTTTACATAGTTTCTAGTTAGAGTGACCTGATCTTTTATAGGAACCAAATATCCCTGTGTTTCTGGAAACATCTGCGTTGACATCAACCCGTAGTTTGATGTCTATTTATTAACATGTCCCTGGAAGACCCATGAAGAGTCGAACGCATCCAGGATTGCAGTGTATCCTGATCAGTCAGATGCTGACTTTGTATTTTCCTTTCCCTTAATAATTAATTGTAACGGTGTTGTATCATTTTTATTACGCTTATAAGTGGTTGGTTGGTTGTTCGGTTTAACTTCTACGGTTATTAACCACCCTTACGCATATGTATTTTTTAAAATTGGGTTTATATCTGCTTTAGTAAATTTGATCCTTTTGGAAAGATGGCAAGTTTTCTTAAAGTTTCAGGAGCGTTATCATAACATAGTTTCAACCCTTCAGGCATAAGCAATTCGCGACAAAGATGGGAAAATTTAGAGCATTTTAAAAGCAAATGTTCTACTGTCAATAGACTTTTGCACATTTTACAAATAGATCGAAGTGTTACTTGAAAGTAGATGCTGTGATGTTATTCTTGTACGACCGATTCTCAGTCTTGTAACTGCTACTTATGGTACAGGCAATAAAGGAGCCCGTTACTCTTGTCCATTATGCACTAAACTACAGGAGTTTTTTTTCATACATAGGTTCAGAATGACGTACTGAATGTAAAAACACAAAATCCTTACAAATTAGGAGGCGGGAAGTGCCGCCATTTTAAGAAAAACCGTTTCGGCCTATATCTCCGTAACAGTGCACTTTAGGCCAAAAATGTTAATGACCTTTTTTTTTTTTTTTTTTTTAATTTAATATTATTGGCTGCGGCATCTCAGGCCATTAGCACATTTTTCCCATCATTCTATATTTTTTAAAATTTTCCAGACAGAGTCAAATTGGCTCGCCCGGGAATCGAACCCGGGACCTCTCGCTTAGCAGGCTGGCACCTATACACCTGCGCCACGAGGGCGTCTTAATGACCTTTATTGTAGATAATTGCATTTCTCATATTTTTTGTTAAATATTTTTTTTGTATCACTCACCGTTTACAACTTATAGGACTATTACGATTCATTTAATGAATATATATATATATATATATATATATATATATATATATATATATATATATATATATATATATATATATATATATATATATATTGCGAAATATAATAATAAAAGGTGTATGAATTCGGCTCAGCCGCCTATGGCCAGTTTATTGATTGACCACTTTACGAAAAGATAGATAATAAAAGAAATGTCTATTGGCCACAGACTTTTGTTTTCTCTAAATAACACTTATTTTTCTCTATTCAATTTCGAGAACACTGGCCGTATTATTTTTACGCGTACTAAAGCTTTTCTTTTATTTGATCAACAGTCGATGTAGCTCTTACAATACTTACTAATTATTTATTATATACATAAATTGTACATATATTCGCACGTACATGCAGTGACTGCCACCTGGTTTTTTTTTGACATACGATATACTTTGTAATTTTCGGAGAAATTTTTTTTCGAAAGAAAACTCAAAAGTTTCCCGGAAAACCTTGTCTGATTTTCCTGGATAACGAAAACATCCAACTCATTAATAAAAGTCAGGTCCGTTTCATCAAAATAGGTTAATAATTTTTGACTTATCGTGCGGATACACAAATATATATATATATATATATATATATATATATATATATATATATATATATATATATATATATATATATATATATGATGGCGCATTGAAAACGAAACAGATCGATTTGCGCCCAGAGAATTTTTTAAAAGAAAGTTGAAACACGTCAATTTTAATATTGAGTGGGACATGTTTTGACAGAAAACTCAACTTTGTCACATCAACCCCTTAAGGGTAGTGATAACAACTCTTATATTTTAAATAGGGAACATGGGTCGAGGGTTACATCATTTGAAAGCTCTTTCTTTTCTGAATTCAGCAGACAAATTTTTTTGGAAGTTTTATAAACTCGTTTAAAACCTATTCATAGTTGAAGATGCAAAAACGCATTTCACTCATTCCGATAAGAAATGTGCTGATAGTCAATGTTTTGTTGGTTTGTAAACAAAAAATTTACTATCAGAACATTTCTTATCGAAATGAAAGAAATACGGTTTATTATTTCAGTTTATCGGTCGGTTTGATACTTGATAGTACTACCGAAGATTAATCTCACAATGGTGTATTCTGTAGAAGAAAGAGTTGAAATAATTACTCTTTTTTTCAAAAACGATGACTGTGCCAACCGTACCGCAAATTTGTTTAATGAACGACATCCGAACAGACATGTTAACAGAAAATACATTTTGGAGTTAGTTCAAAGTGTCAGTAGCCAACAAAAAACGGGATCCTGAACGTAAATTTCCGGTTAGAAATGAAACTATTGAGATTGAAGTTTTAGGACAAATTCCTGCAGACCCAACTTTGAGCACGAGAAAATTGGCCACGGTTTCAAATATCAAAAGTAGAACTATTCAGCGAATATTGAAGCATCATAAATTTCACCCGTATAAAATTAATCTTGGTCAACACCGAATGAAGATTATTTTGATCGGCGGCTGGAGTTTTGTGAAGTTATATGCACGAATAGGTGATAACGGGAACTTTCTTTTCAATATCTGTTTTTCAGACGAGTGTACGTTGTTATTAAACTCTACAGTCAATCGTCATAATTGTCGTCATTGAGCAGATAATAATCCAAGGAATTTTCACGAAGTCCACAGTCAAACTCCACAGAAATTGAATGTCTGGACTGGCATTTTTAGATACCGTTTAATCGGACCAATTTTTCTTGATGGCAATTTGAGTGGAGAACCATATTTGGAGTTACTAGAAGATATCGTTTACCCTCTACTAATTGACATTGTTGAAAATGATTATCGCTATCAAGAAAATCAATTCGTGTTTCAACAAGATGGAGCTCCTCCGCATTTTTCACAACGTGTTAGGAAGTTTTTGAACAGAGAGTTTCCAGAGCAATGGATTGGGCGTAGAGGTCCCCTATATCACCGGATTTAACTCCTTTAGACTTCTTTTAATGGGGTAATTTAAAGAGTAGAATTTTCGCAACAGAACTGGAGTCTCTGGAAGAATTACGACGACGCATTGTTGAAGAATGCCATCTAATAACTCAAGAAATGCTCCAGAATGTCAGAGCTCGTTTTGAACAAAATTTGTACTTTTGTATGGAAGCTGGTGGTCAACAATTTGAACACTTAATTAACTGAATAAACATTTTTGAACGTTTGGTTTTGTTTTTTTAGTTTTTTTAACGAAAAATTGACTAATTAGTGCATTTCTTATCACGCAATGAATGAAATACGTTCTTACAAATCCAACTGTGAATAATTTTTAAACGAATTGATAAAACTTCAAAAAAAAATTAGTGTGCTGAATTCAAAAAAGAAAGAGCTTTCAAATGAAGTAACACTCGACTCATGTTCCCTATTTAACATACAAGGGTTGTTATCACCACCTTTAAGGAGTTGATGTCACAAAGTTAAGTTTTATGTCAAAACATGTCTCCCTCAATATTAAAAGTGACGTGTTTCAGCGTTTCTTAAAAAAAATATTCTCTGGACGCAAATCGGTCTGTTTCGTTTTCAACGCGCCACTCTGTATATATATATATATATATATATATATATATATATATATATATATAAACATATAAAAACTGGAACTGACCCTGGATATGGGTTCTAGGGGTCCCAGTTCGCGCTCATTTGAAAAAATGTTTGCAAAGTTTCAAGTTTCACCATCGATATACCTCTCTATTAGTAATTAGATATATTAAACAATAATTGTGTGTGAAATAATTTATCAAACACCAGGCGTAAGATTAAAATATCCTTAGCTTCGTAAAGGTTAAGTAAAGAACCATCACCAAAACAAATAGATGGTGGGAAAAAGTAGACACGTGCTTAAGTGAACCGTGTTAAACGCACATTTGCAGAACCAATAAGCCAAGATTACTAATGCGAAACATAGTAATTAAATTACAAATGTTGTAACATGAGAATTCGTAAAAAGCCTGTGTGTAATTTCTCGCCATGGTTATAACAAATTGTTCAAGCAGCATTTCTGCAACTAAAAGCAGTCTCTAAAAAAGATACTGAAACTGTGAGCAAATATGGACAATAATCAGGAGTGTTTTCAATCAAAATCAATATGAGAGGTTATATCAACAGAACAGATACCACCGGAAATAAATAAATTTTTATTTTTAGCGTATTTTCGTAAAAAAAATTCGCTTTTGAGACCGCGATTTTTGAATTTAAAAAAGTGTATTTCAATGAGTGAGAACTAGGTGTCCTGGAACCCATATACGAGGTCAGTTTGAGACTTTATATGTTTACACAGGGTGTTTCAAAAACATGTGCCATCGCTCGTGGTTATATACCTCACGTAAAAATAAGACTTTTAGTGAATTTTCATTAAGAAAATTCACTAACAGTGGCAACGATGGTAAGACCTTCGTAACATTTTTTCCAATGAACGCGAATTAGGGCCCAAATCCAAGATCCGTTTAATTATATATATATATATATATATATATATATATATATATATATATATATATATATATATATATATATATATATATATAGTGGCAACACCGCACCTACGTCTATTGAAGTGCTTTGTAACACTGCCCCCCTCCTTAAGACTGTTCGTCCCGAACAGTATTTACCGGCCGCCAACTTGGGGGTTCGTTGCCCCGATAGGGACTCAACCTCTCTATGTGAACAACTTTGGGTTTAGTTCTTGGAGACAGCTGGATTCTGTAGACTAGGTCGTTAATTTTCTTAGTCACCAAGTATGGCCCTTCCCATGGTTTCTGAAGTTTGGGACTGAGGCCCTTTCTCCTTGTTGGTTGGTACAGCCACACTGCATCACCTTCCTTGAATGTATGGGGTGTTGCTCTGCGATCCAAGCGCATCTTCATCCGGTCACTGCTTAAGAGGAGCCTATCTCTGACACATATGTGTATAGTGCGCAGTTTTCCTTCTAGGTCGGCGACATACTCAGGTAACGTAGCTAGGTCCGCTATGTCCTCGTTCGGTGGTGGTCTCGTCATGTCGATTGGTAGCCGCATCTCTCTGCCGGTCAACATCATGGATGGAGTGTAGCCGGTAGATTCATGCTGAGAGCTTCTGTAAGCTAGGAGGAACAGAGGTATCAGCTTGTCCCAGGTTCTCTGATTCTCGTCAACAAACATAGCAAGATACTGATTGATGGTCCTGTTATGCCGTTCTACCATGCCGTCTGATTGAGGGTGGAGTGGCGTTGTTCTCGTTTTCTTTATGCCTAGCAAGTCCATTAGGCTCTTCCAGACCTCTGATTCGAAATTCCGGCCCTGGTCGGTGTGAATCTCCAAGGGTACGCCATGCCGTGATATGACATTTTCCATCAGGGCTTCTGCCACGGTCGTTGCCTCTTGGTTGGGGATCGGCGCAACTTCAGGCCATTTCGAGAAGTAGTCCATCGCCACCATTATGTATCTGTTCCCAGACTCCGTGATGGGAAAAGGTCCTGCGATGTCTACGGCAACTCTCTCCCACGGTGTACCTGAGATGTACTGCATCATTTTTCCTCTGGATCGGGTCTTTGGTCCTTTCTTTGAAGCACATTGGTCACACCTTTTGCACCATTCTTCCACGCTTCTTCGGAAGTTTATCCAATAGAAGCGGTCTCTCACTCTGGCAAGAGTCCTGTTGACCCCAAAGTGGCCTCCACTTCTACTATTGTGTAACTCTTGAAGAACACTGTCTATGCACTCACTTGGCACAACGGTCTGGTATATACAGTCTCTACCATCGGCAGTTTCCCATTTTCGAGTGATCATGTCATTCTTTAGACACAATGAGTCCCATTGTAGCCAGTAGCCTTTAACCTCCGCCCCAAACCGGGACACATCGTGCCACTCAGGTCTTTTCCCCTTTTGTAGCCATTCTCTAATATTTTTCAAGTCTGGATCTGTCTTCTGTGCGTCTCTGATGTATTCAAGATTTACGTCTAGATCGGTGTTATTCTCCAGTTGTTTGATCTGATGAGTTACTTTGTCGATCTCTTTGTTCTCTTGTCTCTCGCAAAATTTACATTCATGCACTGAACATGGTCTTCTTGACAGGCTGTCTGCATTGGCGTGACTTCTTCCTCTTCGATGTTCAATCCGGAAGTCGTAGCTCTGCAGTTTCTCTATCCATCGTGCTATCTGTCCTTCGGGATTTCTAAAGTTCAGAAGCCATTGCAGAGCAGAGTGATCCGACCTCACGCGGAATGTTCTTCCATACAGGAAGCTGTGGAAATGTTCGATGGATCTTACAACTGCCAGCAGTTCTTTCCGGGTTACACAGTAATTCCTTTCTGCTTTTCCGAACGTTTTGCTGAAGTAGCCTATCACAACTTCTTCTCCGGCTTGGAGCTGCGAGAGTACTGCCCCAATGCCATACTGGGAAGCAACGGTGTCCAGTATGAACAGTCCTTCGTCCCGAGGATAAGCCAGTATAGGAGCAGTGAGAAGACGATGTTTGAGTTCTCTAAAAGACTCTTGGCAATCTGGTGACCAGATGAACTCGACCTTATTTTCAGTCAGGCTATGCAGAGGTTTCGCAATGCTGCTGAAGTACTTCACAAAGCGTCGGTAGTAGCTGCAAAGTCCCGGAAAACTTCTGACCTCATGTTTGTTCTTCGGCACAGGCCAGTCTCTTACTGCCTTTATTTTCTCTGGATCAGTTTCTATCCCTTTCTCAGAAACGACATGTCCGAGGAAACTCACTTTCTTCTGGAAGAGGGCGCATTTCTTGGGATTAAGTTGCAGATTGGCACCTCTCAGCCTGGAGAAAACTTGCTTCAGATTCGACAGGTGTTCATCGAAAGTCCTTCCAATCACCATGACATCATCGAGATACACCAGGCATGTTTCCCATGCCAGTCCTCTCAGCACTAACTCCATTAGTCGCTCGAAGGTGGCAGGAGCATTACATAAGCCGAATGGCATGACCTTGAATTGGTACAACCCATTCCCGGTTGAAAAAGCAGTCTTCTCCTTATCGTCTTTATGGAGTTCTACTTGCCAGTAGCCACTTTTCAGGTCTAATGTAGAGAACCACTTTGATCCGGCCAAAGTGTTCAAAGTGTCGTCGATCCGGGGCAGGGGATAACTGTCTTTCTTGGTGACATCATTCAGCTTCCTATAGTCCACGCAAAATCTCATAGTGCCGTCTTTCTTGGTGACCAAAACTACTGGGGACGACCAAGGACTATTAGACTCCTCGATCACACCATCTTCCAGCATTTCGTTAACCATCGCCTTGATTTCTGATTGCTTGGCAAAAGGCAGTCTTCTCGGCGGCTGTCTAATTGGTCTTGCGTCGCCAGTATTAATTCTGTGTTGCACTAGACTCGTACGACCTGTGATTTTATCTTGAGCGAAGATATCAGCCTCCTCCAATACGAACTTCAGGGCCATCTCCATCTCCATATTGTTGAATTGGCCCCATGAATTCTTGAACCGCTCTACTATTTCTACTGGCAGTCTTCTGTCTAATGCAGTGGGTGTCACGTTTTTGGACAACATCACTCGGTCAATGGGTTCGCAAGTGGCGATAACCTCACCTTTCTTCAATGTGACCCTGTTAGTTTGTACGTTAGCCACTCTTATGGGTATTGTCTTCTTCGGGTCTACTAAGCATCGTGCGACGAGGGCACCATCACGTCTATCTTTTAGGGGCTCCGCTATGAGAGCAGACATACAATCAAGTTTCTTCTCTAGTCTGGCTCTGACAATCTTCTCACTGTTACCAGGAATCCGTGTATCCTCGTCGACAATAAGTCTCACCCTGGGATTAGCTTCGCCTGCTGTTGGAGATAAATACAACTCTTCGTTACCGATTTTCAAGATCTTATTCTGGAAGTCTACTGATAGGACATCTAAATCTTCCATTAAATCCAGGCCCAGAATAAATTCGTCGACGATTTCTGCGACGACAGCCCTTACCTGTAGCTCAGTACTGACCAGCCTAATGTAAACAGTGGCCTCTCCATGTACGGGTATTCTATCTCCTTTTGCCGTCTCCAACACAGGCTGTTTGTTGGTAGTGAGTGCTGACTTGTTTGGCAACATGTCTGGACGTACAACGGATCTAGTGGCGCCAGTATCGATGGTGAAACTGCATTGTCTCCCGTCTATGCTACCAGGTATAACGAGGCTCTCGCGGTAGCGTCGGATAGTGGAGACCCTGACTTTGGGGCCTTGGGTCTCGCATGCCACGTGTCGCCCACCTACACTGGCGTCAGGTCGTTTTCCCTGATGGCGCTCCCTGTTGGTGTATTCTTGTCTTCTGCGAGCCACCTGTTGGGTTTGTGAGCACTGCCTACTTATGTGCCCTTTCCTACCACACTTGTAGCATTCTATGTCTGACCAATCTGCTTTCATCCTACGTGCCCCAACAGGTACAGTGAGCTTGCTTATGGCTTCTTTTATCAACTTCATTTCTTGCCTTAGTTCCGCTGTCGTGTCTGCAAAGTCCTCTATCTCCTTCACTTCGCGCAGCCTGTTGCGGCGAGGTTGAGATGCATTCTTCGCTGCTTCAAATTCCAAGCCATAAATGACGCAGTCTGTAAGTGTTTTGAATCTTCCGAGCCTTAAAGCTTGTTGCATTTCATTGTCAAGTACCCCATCTATGAAGGTCTGGACTGTAATCTGGTTGACAAATTTTTCTGGGGCTTGGGGATATGCCAGTCGCACAAGTTTCTCCACTTCGGCACTGAATTCTTGCAGAGTCTCATTTGGCTTCTGGACCCTTGTCTTTAGTTGTGTCTGGTAGACTTGGCTCATGTACTTGTTACCATATCTCAAATCTAGGGCCTGTATCACTGTTAAGTAGTTTTGCTGTTTCGACTCCGGGATGTTCTGGAGGATTTCTAGGGCTTTACCTCGAAGCGAGAGAATTAGAGCAGTTGCTGCCTGTTGTTCGCTCCACCCATTGCTGAGAGCTGCCGCCTCAAACTGCCTCCTGTACATGGGCCACGATGTTTCTCCGTCAAAAGTCGGCGGCTTCAAGGTTCCATGAGGCTGCTGCACGGCTGGTACATCCGCCTCCGGCCGATTTTGAACTGGGGCCATTCCAGTAACTCCTCTTGGTTCAGTTCTATCAGTCTGGACAATCAACTGTTCGGTCAGTTCTTTATGTGTGCATTCTGTTCCTTTCATGATCATCTTCATTTGTTCTTTCAACCCTTCCACTTCTTCCCATCGTTTATTCAAATCCTCTGTTACATTTTCTACTTTCTTGTCCACATTTTCTACTTTCTTGTCCACATTTTCTATTTGTTCGTTGATCTGTTCAATTTCTTCTTTTACATCGACTCTTATATTGTGGAACATACTTCGGAGCTCTTCTTTATCTTCTTGTCGCCTCTGTTCCTCATCTTGCCGTCTTCTCTCGTCTTCTTCGCGCCGTCTTCTTTCATCTTCTTGTCGCCGTTGTTCGTCTTCTTCGCGTTGCCTCTTGAGGTCTTCTTTATCTTCTTGCCGCCATTGTTCGTCTTTTTCACGTTGCTTCTTGAGTTCTTCTTTATCTTCAAGGCGCCTCTGTTCTTCCTCTTGTCGTCTTCTTCGCGTTGTCTTTTCAGTAAGTCCATCAACTCTTTGATTTCAGCCATCTCGTCGTAGTCAGTCGATCTGGTGTTTACCATTTACAGCTAGCTTGCTTGTTCAATTCTTCACTCACTTATCCCACACTTCTGACACCAAATTGTTACGTTTTCTCCGAGTTCTGGATAAGTGAGACTTCGCCTGAGGGGGGTCACCCCAGGCACCCCCAGGGGGGTGGGGAGGCGGTGTTGCCAGACTGTGCAAAAATTCCCAGATGTTGGGGAAATTCTGGAGATGTGGCAACACCGCACCTACGTCTATTGAAGTGCTTTGTAACAATATATATATATATATATATATATATATATATATATATATATATATATATATATATGTATGTATATATATATATATATATATATATATATATATATATATATATGTATGTATATATATATATATATATATATATATATATATATATATATATATATATATATATATATATATATATATATATATATATATATATGAATGTATGTATGTATTCGAGCGATAACTCAAAAAATACTGAACTGATTTGAACGAAACTTGGCACATATCTTCATTGTATTAAAACCGCAATGGCTGTCGTATATCAGCTATAACGGAAATTTTTTTCCCCCAAAAATATACAAAAATATTTTTGAAAACGCTATATTTTTGTAAGTATTAAAGTTACTCAAATGAGACTTTTAATGTGACTAGAAATGATGTAAATAAACCTATGATGTGAATTTTAAGTAATTTGGTTCGCAATACTTAGAGTTTTTTCCAAATAAAAATAAAATCGAAAGACATGCGTTGAAACACCTTAGTGGTTAAAGTCCAATGCCTGACAGTCAGAGTAGTTAACTGTCACGCGAAGATTAATTCAAACAACAGGTATAAACCATACGTCAACGGCAACGAAACAAAATAAATAACAGGCATAAAACATACTACCCGAACCCACAATCGTGAAATCTGGCCAACAAATATCGCAAATGACAGACATGAAATTTAAAATTTGAAAAGTACCTAATTGTTATTTAACTTAAACATAAGACGTCATATAAGATCGAAACAGTCGTTTAATGTGTTTCAAGAACATTTATATTACTTCTGTAATTATAATTAATACATTTACTTTTAATATAATATATCCCTGTAGGCCCGGGGACTAACTAAAAGAATAGGCCCAAGGTAACTACTGCATGTCGTAAAGGGCGACTAATCGGGGCAGGTGGTAGTGGACTTTTCCTTTACGTAATAGTAAAGATTTTTTTCACGCCCGAGAAGGTACGACCCCTTACATCAAGGGGTGTCTCAATGCGGACGTTTCTGGTTCTGGGTTCTGGTGTACGAGTCGGTTTCCCTTACAAACAAAAATTATGATGGCTCCTTGTACAAAAGATTATATAAAATACCCCTCCATTCGGATCTCCGGGAGAGGGGTGTACAGGATCATCAGCATCAAGATTTAACATATCCTTCTCGAATATATGTGGTCTAAATTCTAACCTGAACTCCGTCCACCATTTCCTCCAAGCTAATAGGCCCCAATTCCTCTTCCTCTCCGAAACCCAAATCAGTGCCAAAACAGCCATTAATCACCTTAATTTCCCGGGTATGAGCTCCTTACTTCCTTTAGATTGCATGGAGGTGTGTGCGCATACGTCCGTAGCAATCTACCCTGCACCAGACTCCCCAATTTAGAAGCTGGAAGAAAAGACATACTTTGGTTGAAACTCTCTCTCAGGGCTGCAACTAAATTAATCTGTTGCATTTACTGGTCACCTTCTGACAACAACTTTGTCCAGCTCTTCGACTACCTTTCTGAAAAAACCGACCATCTGATTTCTGAATATTTTTCCTCCGAGGTCACTATTCTTGGTGACTTCAATGTCCATAATAAGGAATGGATAGGATCTTCAAAAACCGATCCACAAGGGAGAGCAGCGGAGGCCTTTGCAGTCAGCAATTCTTTAGCCAATATGTTTCAGCAACCTACCTACTTTCCCCGCATCCCAACATACAGCTCAAATCCCTTGGATCTCCTTCTTACTACAAAACTTGAATGCTATAAGACATCAGTCACCGCCCCCCTTGGTCGCTCAGACCACGGCGTGGTCACTGCTTCCTGCGCAATGCAACCCGAGGTCACACAATCATCACACCCACCTATCGTTTGGCACTACAACTCCGCGAACTGGGAAGAAATGCGGGATTACTTTTCTGTCTGCTTCTCTCATCCTGACCCCTCTGATATCTCACATAACGTCACCGAAATTATCCAAGCTGGCATGGAATTATTTATTCCACGTACACAGAAAACCTCTTCAGCCACTCAAAAGGCCTGGTTCTCTAAATCATGTGACAAGGCCAGACTTGAAAAGGTCAAAGTTCACAAAACGCTTCTACACAATCACAGTCAAGCATTTAACGACGCAAGAAACCGCTTCTGAGGCAAAAAACTCGTTTAAAAACTACATCAAAAACAAAGTCCTCTCAAGCTCCAACGGCAGCAAACCCTTCTAGACTCTTGCTAAATCTATTGGGAATAATTTCTGCAAGAGCACGTTCCCACCCCTTGTTTCAGTGGCCGAAATTGTTTCTACCGCCCTGAGCAAGGCTGAACTTTTAGCCTCGTTGTTCGCCGGCAATTCTACTCTCAATCCACCTCCAAATGTTCAACCACCAACAATCCTTAACGTCGCGCATAAAATGACGGATATCATGTTCAAAACTAAAAAGATACGAAATATGCCCTCTTCTCTTAATACCAGGAAAGCCTCTGGCTTTGACGAGATCCCAGCAATGGTTCTCAAAAAATACGCACCAGAACTCGCTCCTGTCCTGACTCGTCTGTTTCAAACATCTTACAATAAAGGCATATTCCCTAGTAACTGGAAAACTGCTGGAGTACAAACCGTCCCCAAGAAAGGATCCAAAGCGCTTCCTGGCAACTACAGGTCTATTTTTCTCCTTTCAGTCGTCTCTAAAGTGATGGAAAAGTATATAAACACCGAGTTACTAAATTTTCTTGAAAAACACAGTCTAATCCACGACAGGCAGTATGGATTCCGTCAGCGCAGATCAACTGCCGACCTCCTTTCCTTTCTCACCCATTCTTGGAACAAGTCTATGGAACTACACGGTGAATCCCAGATTGTCGCTCTAGACATATCCAAAGCATTCGACCAGGTCTGGCACGCAGCGCGGCTTAATAAACTTCCGGCCTATGGCCTACCACCAAAACTCTGTACCTGGACAGCAAATTTCATCTCCAACCGGAGCATTTCTGTTGTCGTGGATGGCCATTCCTCTAAACTGTATCCAATTAATCCAGGAGTCCCTCAAGGTTCAGCTTTAGCCCCTACTTTGTTTCTTCTCCACATCAATGACCTCCTCTCTAGCACATTCAACCCAATTCACAGTTACGCGGACGACAGCACCCTCCACTCAAATATACAATATTCTAAGCCTGTCTCTTTAGCCTAATTAGATGAGGATCGCAGACTCATGGAGGGTTCTGTCTCTGTGGATCTCCAAACAAATATTGGACTGGGGAGTAGAAATCTTGTAAAATTCAACCCCACCAAATCTCAGTCTTGCTTTCTTTCTCATAAGAGATACACCAGCCCTAGACCCATCACAGTGAACAACCAAGTTATTCAAAGTAATGAGTCCTTTTCACTTGTTGGCATTTCTGTGGATCGAAATCTCAATTGGCACCAACATGTCACATCAATTGCAGAAGCGGCTGCTAAGAAATTAGGTTTCCTCTTCCAGGCTCGCAAATACCTTTCACCAGCTAATCTCTATACCTTATATACTTCACAAATAAGGCCAAGCCTCGAATACTGCTCTCACATCTGGGGTGCCGCTACCGCTTCTACACTCGCTATCCTGGACTCAATTCAGAAGAGAACTAGACGTCTCATCAGTGACCCTACCCTCACCCAAAGGCTGCCATCACTTGCCCACCGACGTGCCGTTGGTGACCTCTCTCTCTTTTACAGATATCAGCACGGGCACTGCTCAGAGGAGCTTTCTTCTATAGTTCCTCCCCCTACTGCCCCCAACAGATCTACCAGGGGAACAGAGCGAATGCACCCTTTTACTGTCCAGGTCACCAGACAGAACATCTTGTTATGCCCGCTCTTTTGTCCCGAGAACTTCCAAGTTGTGGAATTCCTTGCCGGCACATGTTTTTCCTTCTCCTCCGAACCTCCAAACCTTCAAGTCCAGAATTAACAAGTTGCCTCTTTCCTTCTTGCCGACACCCACGGTACGATAGTATTTAGGCTGTGAGCCCTCGTGATGTGTTGTTGAAATAAAAAAAGAAATTATTTTTTTTAACTTAAAATAGAGTGTATGACTAAATTACACAACTATTATATGTACCTAAGTATCTAGTTACAGCAGAACAATTTCAGATTGCAGAGCAAGAGTCATTACTTTTTTCTTCTTCCTATACTTTTTCTTAATTTTTTAGTCAAACATGCTTCCTATATGGGCTATATCTGTCAATAATTTAACTGCACATATATTTTTTCGGAACATTACTGTACAATTACACCTGATATTTTAAATTCTTAATAATATTCACCAGTGCAACGTTCCATGATTATGTCACATTGTCACAGTGACACCAACATTTCAGAAATATTATGTTAGAGTTAAAATTAAATGTTTCAAATTGGATGATTATTGTCAATTTTGAAATGTTTCGTGTATGTGTCTTGTTTAGCGGGAAGTAATGTGGCAATTAATATCACTTAGGTTAGGTTAGGTTTGATTGTTAGTGGGCCTTACCGGTCCCTCCACTGCGACCATAAGGCCTATTGTGGCTCACGCCTAATAGTCTATATTTCGCCCAACAAAGCCAGCCTCCTGCAGAGGTCGATAATCTTTGTGGGCGAAAGTTAATCCAGATCTTCCGGAGCAAGCTTTGTCTTGCCAAAGATCAGGTGTCTAGTCCTGTCCGCCGCCGGACAGGAACACAGTACGTGCTCTGCTGTTTCTTTACACTCCATACACAGCCGGCACTCAGTTTCATGACCGACTCCAATTCGGTGCATGTGGTGGTGCAAGCGGCAGTGTCCTGTATACAGGCCGACTAGAGTACTCAGTTGTTGTCTGTTTAGCTGAAGAAGTTTTTTAGCCCTTGACTCTGACAGGCCATTTATGAAGGCCTTAGAGTGAGCTAATCCTGACAGGTTCTGCCATTGCTGGATTGTTGTTCTTTCTGTCCAGGTCTTTAAGGTGCGTTTTGTTGTGCATGATGATATCCCCAGCAGAGGTTCTGGTCTGAGCCCCCTGGGCTCCACTCCTGGCAAGTGTGTCGGCCGCAACATTGCCATCATGGTCCGAGTGACCTGGTATCCAGCCAGCGACACCTCATTGCAGCTGCCCAGTTCGTTGAGGGCAGATTTACAACTCCATACCGTTTTTGAATTGCAACGGTAGGAACCAAGAGCCTTTATTGCAGCTTTATATATATATATATATATATATATATATATATATATATATATCTTTATCGATTTGTGTGTGCAATGGTTTTCTATACTTTCCCTTGCACACATCTCGATGGTATACACTTCTGCCTGGTTGCGTACTTTCTGAGGCTAGTTGATAGTCTAGCATCAGTGTTGTTCCCATATGTGCCAGCTCCCACATCGCCCCCCCCCCCCTGCTTTTGGAGCCGTCAGTATACCAGCAGATATCGGCGCTCAATAGGGTCGTTTGATTTCGTTCCCAGTCCTCCCTTACCAGGAGGACGGTCTTGAAAGACTGATCTTTGTAGGCATCAAGTCCGAGACCATTCCCAGAATCCCATGACCCTCAATGTCATCGAGGAGTTTGGGCCCTCCCAGACTGATTTACTTCGGCATGCTGTCAGCCGTTTGTTTTAATCTGTACGTTGTCCACCTCACCACCCTCTCCAGCCAAATGTGAAGAGGTGAAATATTATGGAGCACCTCCAGAGCGATGCTTATCGCTCCCGTTATCATCAGACAAGCTTGTCTCTGTAGATGAGCCAGTTTGGACCTTGCGATACCACGAAGTGCCTTGGGCCACCAAACTATGGCTCCATATGTTATCATTGGTCTGATAACCACTACATAGAGCCAGTACATCTGTTGGGGGTTTGTTGCCCAGTTATTTCCACAGATTCTACGGCATGTCCACAGGGACAGTTTAGCCCTGCAGATTACATTTTCTAACTGTACGTCCCAGTTGAGCTTCTTATCTAGGGTAACCCTCCAAATAGTTTGTTTGTTCCGTAAATGGAATTGTTTCCCACATTAGAATAGGTGGTTTTAATTTATCAAACCTTCTTCTGGTAAATGGAGCAATGATCGATTTGCGGGGGTTAATATTACTTGGTCCAAAACCATGAGAGGAAAATGTTTGTTGGATAGTGGGGAATCAGCTGCTTCAATTAGTCATCTCTTACAACATGCAGAAGATTCCGTGGACCTATTCTTTTCATATCCTTGAAATTAAAGTTCTTGGAGAATACGGTTAAAATAACATACGAATGGGTTTGAGTTTCTTTATTACAAAAAAAAAAAAGAAAGAAAAAGATAAACAACAATTATATGAACAAGAAAAGATATCACAGAATGTCAAATTGCCTAAAACCTAAAATAAATACAACATGCTGTGTCATGCAAAAAAATTAATACAATTCAATAAATTCTTAGTAACTTCCATTATTATGGAAGAGAAACAAAATAATACATTATTTAAATAAGTATCTTCAAATAACAATACTTCAGCAATTCTTTAGACCTACACAATTTATAGAATAAAAGACTGAAAAATAAAACCAAAACAAATTAATCTAAATATAGAATAAAGGATATATTTTGAATTATAATAAAACACAATATATACAAATGTAGCGGCTTATCAAAATCTTTTTAACCTTGGCTTCAAGATTTATCAGAGAGAGAAGATCTCACCAAAGTGTGTCTATCTGTTAAGTCTCACAATTATTAGTCGTGTGTAAAAAATATCAACATAAGGTTAGAGAAATAGACAAGCTATCTACAGCGGTCATAAGATATGAGATGCAGTTTAGTTTAAATAAAAAGACAATACTTAGATATTTCAAGAAAAAAAATAAAAAAAATAGAAGGGGTCCCAACAAACACATACGTAATGTTTACATACCAAACAGGGATCACTAAAAAAACAGTGTTACATGCAGGTGTTATATAGAAGTTATGTCAAACCTACATAAAAATGTTTACAATCAAAGATCACTGATGTAACAGGTTTACATAACAGTGCAACATACATTATATGGAAAATGTATATTGCAAGGCAATGTAAAATGTGACGTAAAATTTGCATATCTTTTTGTTTATTTCTCTTATAAAAATAGCCTTTTGTAGGCATAAGTAGGAAGACTGTCTCTGTCGCTTTAGACAGGTGGACTGAGAAAGCTATGGAGAGGCACTGGGGGTCGGTTGGTGGCTGTAGGCAGGCGAGGGACTTTGTGGAGGGCCCGGACAGAAATAAAGCTGTCTGGCTACTTGGTAGGAGTCGACCTACGCTTGGCCGCATCCTTGGGGTGCTGACAGGCCACTGTGCCCTTAGAAGACACCTCACATTGATAGGCGTAGAGAGGGATCCCATTTGCCAGGACTGTGGCGAGGATGAAGAAACGTCTTACCACTACCTGTGTGAATGCGAGGCTTTTGGGAGTCTTCGAACAGAAATGTTCGGTTCGAGGACTCTGCAGAGAAATCAGGTAAGTACCGTACAATAGAAGACCGTCACCGCCTTCATTTCGAAGTCGAGGTGGTTTGGCGACAGAACCGAGGAAAAGTAGAGCATGGTTGCTGGGGTTGGCAAAAAGGGCCCATTGTGGCCTACTTGCTTGGCGTTAGCCTCCCCACCACTGCTACTACTACTACTTCATTTTATAGTAACTCTAGATGCTTCGACTTATTCTAATTTCGATCATCATTGGGAGTTATTAATGTCCACCAAATCTTAATTTTCTATCGATATTTATCATTTTACTTCTATTTTCCATAGAAAATTCAGATTTACAAAATGTGGACATTAACTCCTATTAATGACGACTGAAATTATTACAGTAGATCGAGACATTCTTGATTGAACATCGATATTCTGTGTACCGGGGTTCCATATAGACTAAATAAATTGTTGCTGCTCTACATCCAGACAAATGACAGCAATGGCCGACGGGCCACAAAAATTACACTCACAAAGATTAAAGATAGCTATTTTGGTTTTGGCATTTGTCATTTATAGTGTTTGTCTGTTTGTCTACAACACAAGTTTTGTTAAATGTGCACTTCATGCCCTCCAGGTCACTTCACTTCAACCGCCCATCTCTAAACCCTTCCCCCCACCAATTGTCTCTTCCCCTGACCGATAGTTTACTTAATGAAATGGTGGGGGAAGGAAAACCATAGTGTAGTGTAGAGATATGGGCGGGCATGAAATGCACACTTACCCAATTTTTACTTGTTTTGTGCAATAATTAATTAATCAGCGTGTAGTGAAAGTGATATTTATTAAAAAGGCAAGTCTATTATCGTGATATTGTATCTAAAGAGCAGATGTGTTTGTTTAACTTTTCCTAACTGACCTTCATGTGAATTTATCTGGTCAATAAACAACCCCAATGTGATCTTTAATAGTAAGGAAGTACAGTACTGTTAATACATTAGACCAATTATTTAGTACGCTATAACCCTATAGGTTAATAACATAAGATGTTACATACAGACTTGGAGACTACTTCTGTGGCTTCACTGTTGGTTTTCGTTTTTGTAGGTGAAGGACGTAGCCAGCACGTAAGCTAACTGGAGCAGGTGGCCTTTACGAATTCTGGATGTTCTTCAATGTTGAAGAACATCCTAGAACATCCAGAATTCGTAAGAGCCACTTGTTCCAGTTAGATTACGCACTGGCTACGTCCTTCACCTACAAAAACGAAAACCAACAGTGAATCCAGAGAAGTAGTCTCCAAATCTATGTATAGTATGGACAAGTTTCACCAAGTAAGGGCAACAACGGGGTTAAGGAGTCGCGGGCCAAAGGACTCCAGGGGGCAAGCTGAGGAAGTGGAAATAACAACATAAACTCCCGATGAAGCTTTCCCCAAGACCGTCATGCGCGGTAAAAATCCGCATCCTGCACGAGGTGACCCTGCTAATAACTAAACATGACGGATCTAGACAAGGAGGTCGAACTAAACTCCCCCAATCTACGGTGTCACGTGACCCGTGCCTATGGATGGATGGCACCAGGGCGATGGTGTCGTGAACGGAACCTCTGGAGTACCAGGCAACCCTCCAGAGTAACCCGCCTTGCACCACACAGGGGGTTCTGATGGTGTGGACAGTATTTCCCCCATTCTCGTGGGAACAACATGAAGATTATAAATACATATAAAACCAAAACCAATGAGGCTCGAGGAGTGGCTCCGGCTACAGACTTGAGCCTTGAGTCTATCCCGGAAACGGAGACGAGCCAGGGTGCGGCAGCGGACTCTGGAGGTCCCACGACCGGCGTAGATACGGGGGATCAGGGGGTAGCTTCGGCCAGAGACCTGTCCCCGACACCCAAGCTGGAGGCTGGGTCCCACCGGAGGGCGGCGAGCTCCGCGGACTCCGGGGGCCCCTCCACCAGTGAGGACTCTACTGTTAGAGTAGAGGGACTGCCCCGGCAGTCCAAGCGTCTTTCCGGGGCGCAAAGAAAGAAGCTCCGGAGGGCGCAAAAAATGGCGGCCGGGACCTGGACGGTCGAGAAACCTGTAAAGGCGCAAGAGGGGAGTGCGGGTCAGAAGAGGACGCGCTCGAACTCTAGCACGCCCACTACAGACAGACGTTCCAAAAGGGCCAGGGTGCCTGTAAAGGCGCAAGAGGAGAGTGCGAGTCGGAAGACGCCGCGCTCTGGCTCTAGCACGCCTACTACAGACAGACCTCCCAAAGGAACTAAGGCCGGAACACCGGCGCAGACTGGCTCTTACAGGGAGGCTGCGGAGGGCCTCGGGATGGCGGTGATTGACAGACGCCATCCTGAGGTCACGCTAGACCAGGGGAAGGCGGACCTGATCCAGGCTGCGGTGGTAGCTGCAGTGGACTCTCTTCAGGAAGGGGAGAGCCCGCCTCAGTTCCACCGGACGCGCCTGACGGGGGGCATCCTCTGGATAACCTGTGCCGGCCCGCAGTCGCGGGACTGGCTGCGGAAAACGATCGGGGGCCTCGGTCAGATTTGGGAGGGGGCGGACTTGACAGCCGTCGAGCCCAAGGAACTCCCAAAGAGACGCAAGGTCCTCGTACGGATCCCTGACACCGTCCCGCAGGAGACGGTGATCAGCAGACTTAAGATCCAGAACCCTGAACTGGGGACGCAACACTGGTCGGTTCTAAGCAGGAAGGCAGAGGAGAAAGGACAGACGCTCGCCTTCTCGATCGACCCGACATCTTACAGAGCCCTTGAAGGAACCTCCTTCAAGGCATTCTGGGGCATGGGAAGGGTTAGCTTCCGCCCACTGGGGAAGCAATTAAGGGTTAATGGGACTTAGGTTCCTTCAGGTCAACCTCCAACACAGTAGGGCAGCCACGGCCGGACTACTAATGGCTCTGAGGAACACGGATGTGGCCCTCATCCAGGAACCGTACTCCTACAAAGGAGAGATCAAGGGACTCGGCGGAGCTAATGGAAAGCTCATCTACAGCAGGTCCAGCGAGAATCCGAGGGCCTGCATTTTTGTCAGGGAAGGGATAGAGTTTCTCCCTCTAATGAATTTCTGTTCCAGGGACCTGGCAACGATCAAAATCCGATGTGGAGGAGCGGATGGGCTGAGGGACATTACTGTCGCGTCAGCCTATCTGCCAGGGGACAGCACGGACCCTCCTCCACCCAACGAATTGGAGCAGCTGATGGTGGGTAGCAGAGCAGGTGGATGGCAGACCATCATCGGCATGGATGCGAATGCGCACCATGAGTTGTGGGGTAGCTCGGACACAAACTCTAGGGGTGAGGCACTTTTACAATTCTTTATGAAATTTAATTTAGACATATTGAATAGAGGTAATAAACCGACATTCGTCACAACACGGCGTGAGGAAGTTTTAGACCTAACAGTTTCCACCCAGTTTCTGGGTGACTTTGTTAAAAGCTGGGCTGTGTCTGGGGAAGTGAGTAGCTCAGACCACAGATACATCCGGTTTGAAATCGCCAAAGTCGAAAGAGAAACGGTATGGTACCGGGACCCCCGCAAGGCGGACTGGGAAGCCTACAGGGCAGACCTAGCTGTGGAACTGCGGGGGGTTGAGAGGGCCATAAGGGATTCAATAGACCTCGAGATTGCAGCAGTCCAATTGCGAGACGCAATTACCTCGGCCTATAACGCCAACTGCCCCCTGAAAATGAGGGTGTCCACCAGGAACGTCCCATGGTGGAACGAGGACCTCAGGCAAAGGAGGACGCAGGTTCGTAAGCTGTTTAACGCGGCCAAAAGGTCGGGAGCATGGGATGAATATAGACAGGCCCTATCGACCTATAACAAAAGACTGAGGGACGCCAAGAAGGAGTCGTGGAGGAGGCACTGCGAAGAAGTGGAAAACACGTCCGAGAGTGCTCGACTACACAAGATCCTGTCTAAGGGCCCTCAGACTAACATAGGCTCCCTTAGAACACCCACGGGAGGCTTTACAAGCTCGGGGGAGGAAACTATGGAAATTTTACTCCAGACGCACTTCCCCGGCTGTAACATAATAAACCAATCACCTCCGGACTGGGAACACTCAGAAATAGAGGCGCCTTATAGGCGGGCATCTAGAGTAGACTGGACAGTCGCTAAAGAGGTGGTTACCTGGAGCAAAATCAGATGGGCCATTAACAGCTTTAAGCCATACAAATCGCCGGGATTTGATGGAATAATGCCCATCATGCTCCAACAGGGGATAGATATACTGGCGCCGGTGCTTACCCTCATTATGAGGGCCAGCCTGGCTCTGGGGTACATTCCGAGGGCATGGAGACTGGCCAGGGTTGTATTTATTCCTAAACCTGGGCGTCCAACAGACCAGGCAAAGTCCCTGAGGCCAATAAGTCTCATGTCCTTCTTGCTGAAAACAGTGGAAAAACTGCTCGACCGGCACATTAGGGGCGGTGTACTGGAAGCATATCCTCTACACTGCGGACAATATGCATACAGAGCAGGATTCTCAACAGAAACAGCACTGCACCAACTGGTGCTGAAACTGGAGAATACGCTGGAGAACAAGGAGGTGGCGCTGGGGGCCTTCCTAGACATAGAGGGGGCCTTTAGCAACACCTCGTTCGGATCGGTTCTGGCAGCTGCCCGGGAGCGTGGAATAGAGGAGACCTGCTGCAGGTGGATCGGTTCCATGCTCAGGGACAGGGCGGTGTTCACCTCACTCGCGGGAGGGACTCTGCTGGCGGGGGTCGCGGCGGGGTGTCCGCAGGGGAGCGTTCTGTCTCCCTTGCTCTGGTGTCTAGTCGTGGACGGCCTGCTGGGGAGGCTCTCGGGAGGGGGGTATGAGGTACAGGGCTATGCGGACGACATTGTCATCATAGTCCGAGGAAAGGTCACACAGGCAGTGTGGGAGCGTATGCAGACTGCACTGAAAGTGGTGGAAGGGTGGACGGTTGATCAAGGGCTCGGGGTGAGCCCCGAGAAAGCAACCGTCGTGCCGTTTACGAGGAGGAGGAAGTGTGAAAGCCACAGAACTCTCACTCTATACGGTAGGAGCGTTCCAATGGCCAGGGAGGTAAAATATCTTGGGGTCGTATTGGACTCTAAGCTAACCTGGAATGGTCACATTGGAAAAATACTGCGTAAGGCAGTCATGACCTTAGCCGTCACTAGGCGGCTATATGGAAAAACGTGGGGACTAAGACCTAGTATGGCCCACTGGCTGTACACAAGGGTGGTCAGACCATCGTTAACATATGCGGCACTGGTCTGGTGGCCTAAGGTGACACAATCCAGTGCCAAACAAAAACTAGGCAAGATCCAAAGGATGGCTTGCCTAGGCATCACAGGGGCCATGTCTTCAACCCCAACAGCCGCCATGGAGGTGTTGCTGGATCTACCCCCCCTACACTTCGTTATTATGGGAGAGGCCAGGCTAGGACTATACAGACTAGCCTGCAATGGTAGACTGAAGATCAACCCAGGCTTCAGGGGCCACTGCAAAATTCAGGAGATCGTGAAGGAACCCATGCTTGAAATGAGGTCAGACTTCGCGAGCCCGCGAATGTGCAGGGAAAACAACTTCACAGTGGAAATCCCTGATCGCGGGGCATGGCGGGAGGAGACACCGGGCATACCACGGGACGCGCTCGTCTGGTTCACGGACGGATCTGGCGGGGAGCGTGGGACGGGGGCAGGTGTTTACTCGGAAGGACCGAGGGTAAGTCACAGTATTTCCCTCGGAGCCCATGCAACGGTGTTTCAGGCCGAGATGTACGCCATCCTGCACTGTGTGCGGGAGAACAAGAGGAGGGGCTACACCAACAAGCGGATCCTCATAGCCACAGACAGCCAGGCAGCCCTTAAGGCACTAAGTAGCCCACGGGTAAATTCCTGGCTGGTGAGTGAGTGCCGAGACGAGACGAGCGACCTGGCTGGGCAGAATGAGGTGACCCTCATCTGGGTGCCGGGTCACTCGGGGGTCAAAGGCAATGAAGAAGCTGACAGTCTCGCAAAGAGGGGGTCAGCAGAACCATTTATGGGACCAGAACCGGCTCTGGGCGTGTCAAAGAGCACTGCCAGGGGAGCCATTAAGTCCTGGGTCAGAAACCAACACAAGGTGTACTGGGCGGACTGTCCAGGGCTCAGACATGGGAAGTCAATAATTGACGGACCCAGTTCAAAGAGAGCTGTGGAGCTGCTAAACCTTAGCAGAGGACAGCTCAGAAACACAACAGGTCTCTTGACGGGACACATGGCCGTCAAGAAACACCTACATAAAATGGGGCGGTTCGAAGGGGACCTCGCATGCAGACTCTGCGGCGAGGGGGAGGAATCAGCCCAGCACATCTTGTGCGAGTGTATAGCTCTGGACCGGAAAAGACAACTGATCTACGGTCACTCTAGACCGGAGACAGAGCAATATAAAACTTCACCCTACCAATCGCTGTGCAGACTAGTTCAAGGCACAGTGATTTTGGAATGGGTGGAGTAAGACTAGGGGTATGCACAATCAACCAAGGGTTGCGGTGCTATCGGGGCGGCAAGGCCGCGGACGAGCCCTGAGGGAACAAAAAAAAAAAAAAAAGGGCAACAACAATCAACTTAAGATGTAACAAAAAGTTGATCAGTAAATATATTGAAATAGAAACTAACTACTTCAGCAAAATTCCACTAAACTTTGTACACTCAAATACCCCTTTAGAGGTCGCTACATTCTTGAATTTCACAGATTTCAGTTTTCACCTGCCTTCTAACAATTTTGTATTTTAAAAGGCAGGTGAAAACTCAACTTTATCTTCGAGGTTATTATATGTAATTCGAAAAAAGGGACATCTAAGTAGTGTTTCAGTGAATAAGTTTAGTGGAATTTTAACCTGAAATAGTTAGTTTCTTTGTCAGTATGGAAAATTAAGTTCCACAAAATTAGATCTGACACAATTAATAACAGTAAATATATGTAAACTTGCAGAGACTTCTAGATTTGTTACTGGGTGCATGTAGACCATAAACATTTGTTTTTATATTTTGACTATATATTTTATTTTATTACAATTGCAATTGATTCAACAGTTGCAGGACACAAAGGGACAGACTTTGAAAAAACCGCCAGTGAATAATTTCGTCTGCTTTGATATGTTCGAGCAGTAAAAAGGAATGAACCCCATTCAATTTGATGTTTCAAAAGTGAAGTTTTTGCAGTTTACTTTGTTAAGTTTTAGGAATACATATTCGAATATTTGTTTCTTTTTATATATTTCATATTCTTCATTCAGAAGTATTTTTAAGTTTAAAAACAAATATATTTAACTATTTTTAATTGTTTTTATTTTGTTCTTTGTATCTCTATTACATAACAGGGAATTAAAATTTTACAAACCAACAATAATGTTTATTATTGTCACAAAATTTTATTAAAATTTGTTACAATCCTGCTTTTACATTTTGTTATCATGACTGTATTATATCATTGTCGCTGTTATTGCAATTTAAATACGTGCAAAAATTTTATCTTCATAGGGAGAATAATAAAAAGATGTCTTTATTTGAACCACTTTTTCTGAAAAAAGTCGTTTTTATATGGTCTCTTTTTAGTATTAAATAAAAATATTTTTGATAAATTAAATTTTTAAAGGATAGAAAAAGTTCGGGACGCAGCAAGTGCATTATGGTAGTGAATTTTTATTAAATGCTTCAAATTTGAATAACTCAATTTTCTATAAACTTAGAAAGTTTAATTTTTGGTATGTAGTAAGGTCTTTCCTAAGGCAATATAACCACCAAATTTCATTAAAATAACTTTCTAATTTCCGAAGAAAATTTTTTTTTTCTCGAAAGATAACTCAAAAATTTTCCTCGCTAACGAACTTATCCAAGTATTTTTTTTTGTTATTGAAAAGTGTAATTAATTTTTTTTATATTATGTGTATTATTTATGTATTTTTACGAACTATATCACCATACATTAAAAATTTCAATACAAAAAATATTATTTACTCTACTCTTTGCCATCATCATCAATAACTATAACATCATCATCTGGTATGTCTTCATCTGTTTCATCTAATACTATAAAATCATCAGAAAGTTGATCTTCATCAGCACCGCTTGAGCGAGGTTCTACTTCATCATCTGGTTCACTGTCTTCAATAAAATGATGCGTATTCTTATCATAATCGTGATACGCATCATATTCGAGATCACCTAGATCTTCGTCTGTTATTAACTTTTGGATGGCCCTGAAAAAGAAATCAATTAAGAAATGCAGTGAATATCATTTGTTTTACTCCAACTAATGAGGAGTTCTTTTTGCTAAACATACTTGTCAATTCACCATGGCTCGAAACGATGCCAACATCTTCTACAGAACTGGTAGAAAAAGAGCACAAAGTTATGCAAGCAACTGCTATTAAAAGTAAAACAGACGAGGCATCTCCGTAAAATAAGGTCTCCAATTTATTTTTCACAAAGAAAAACAAGTTTATTTGCAATGAATTATACATCATTGGAAAGCGTGGAGTTACACACATTCCCCGCGTAACACGTCACACGTATTTAACATGTGTGTAACATGTCCCACGTGTCACCACCTTTCTCCGAACTATAAAGCTACTGAATCAATCCCACTAGTGACGTCAAAGTCGATGATACTGCATACATAGCCCATGGTCAATCTTAACTCGATGATGATGCACCTGCAAGCGTGACAACTCGACGATATGTCAAGATAAGAACTCTCTTTATAAGACGATCTGAATACGTGACACGTCCTCTTCTCTGTTATTAAGTCAACCTCAGAACATGTTATCGCATAGTTAATTTAATTAGGGAAGGCAACATGCCTAATTGGGTAAGTTATACTTATAATACTCGCTTATTTTCTAATTGTTTGTGAACTTCATTGTGATTGATATGTGATTGCTTACTAGTATGTGCTGCACTGAATTTACTTTCAATAATTGTTCTCTTCATTATAAATTATATACTGTTTAATGGTGGCTTGTGGTAGCGTTCAAAAATTAAATGATTGCGTGCTATTATGCAGTAATAACTGTGCTTTCAAAAGGGTCAATTAAAGTTTTATTTCATTTATTTTATTCTATTTTAGTTATTAGCACCAAGACAAATTTTATACTTAAACGCAACCTGCTACCAGCCGCCTCATGTAAATCATAAAGACTTGAACCGACACTAATCCGACTGAAATTTTATAGCCACCCCGCTGGTCAGGGACCCGCTAGTCTGGAACCGCTATTCAGAAACCAGCTATTGGACCGCTATTCTGGGACCCGTTCTTCGGGCACCCATCATTATGGGATCCACTACTCACAACTCAGCATTTTGAGACCCATCGTCCTGAAGTAACTTCAATAATAACGAAGATGCATATACACAGTGAGCCCCCCCAACATCCTGGCCTAGACGGATCTAGTCGTCACTTCAAGGGCAAATGTAATATTATGCTCCACAATTCATTTCAACAGTTTTATATGTCCAGTTAAAGTAGTTAATCATTTTTGTATTTTGTATTTAAATCTGAATAATTTCAAGTAGTCATTTTTTATATTCTTTTTACTTAAATTTGCTCAATTGAAAACAATCAGCATTACATAGCTTCAACATTTTTTCAATAAACCGATTTTCTATTTTACTCCTGATTTTTATTTGTGCATTTTAAAACCCAGCAAGTACAAGTGCTAAAGCCTACGCCCTGCGTTTAATTTATATTACAATTTGTGCCTAGACTGAGTAGCCAAGTTAAATGTTATTCATTAATTCTTTAATTAATACACAGAGTATTAATTTAAGTTATACCCGTTGCAATCAATGCATATTTGCATGTGATGTGACATTTTTCGTATACCCGTGTTATAGAACTCTCCACCGCGTTGCGCAGGTAGCGTGCGACTTCTGCAGTTGAAATTTGTTCCACCCAGGTATGACGTAATTCAGGGAAAGAGATGATGATCACTTGGTGCTAAGTACGGGCTGTAGGGGGGATGTGTGACGTTGTCCCATCCAAGTTGGTTGAGGACATCGGTTGTTGCATGGGCGGTGTGGAGATGAGCGTTATCCTGATGAAAATGCAGTCCCTTCTTTTGTTTTTAATTGCACGGCGGCGGTTCTTCAAAGTCTGACGCAAGCGATCAGCGTTTATTGTTGTTCCAGTAGACATAAACTTGCACAACAATCCCCCCTTCCTGTCTCAAAACACAGACGCCATCACTTTGCCAGCAGACATTGCTTAAATATTTTCGGCGTCGCTGAATGTGAAGCCAATGACGGGACTGTTCTTTTGTTTTTGGTATTGTGTAGTAAACCCAGGTTTCATGGCTAGTGACAATTGAGCCAAACATTCCTCGCCCTCTAGTGCATAGCACTCCAGGAATTCGTGGGCCGCTTCAACCCGTTGCCGTTCGTGATATTCAGTGAGGATGCACCTTGCAGACACCTTCTGATGATGCAAATGTTGTTTTGGCCTTCACACTTTTACAATCGTTTCCTCTAAAACTCGATCTAGTTCCTGGCTTCTTGGTGCGCGACTGCTTATATGCTTTCCTGACTTCACTTAAGGAATTTTTAAAAATTAATTCTTAGATCTGGCACATTCCCTACGATTTGAAAGGTTTATCCTGTCTTCTGCTTACAAAACTCTTGGGTTTCTAATAAGAAACAGCAACAATTTCTCCCTGAGTGACACCCTTTCTCTCCTCTTTTGTTGTCGGGTTACGTCCTGACTTGAGTGTGGCTTGGTGGGCTCCTACTTATGACATACTGTAATGGTATAAAAGCAACTTTTAGTATATTTACTATAGTTTTCGTTGATTTAAACTAGCCCTTTCTCATTTTAATGATTTTATATGGCTTTACTTGCGGTTATTCGATTTGCATTGCGATCTGATTTGTTGAATTATTCACTTGCTGTCTGCTTGACTCTTATGGGACAGACTGTATATAGCCGTATGCAGTGTATTTTGTGTATCGTCAAGTTTAATCGCGATTGTGGGATGACGACAGCGGCGACTGACGTCAGGCATTGGCACTATCACAGAGCGCTGAACGATGTTGAATATATATGGAGAGTCACTAGGTGAGACGGAGCGGAGATAGGTCGCTGGCGCAGGTCCGACAGCCACGCCTCAGTAGAATGTACAGCGGTCGGGAAAGGGCGTGAGAGGTAACGGATTGTGAAAGAAGGGTTTGTGGTTAGCTTCGAAAGAACAGGTGGACATAACGAGAGATTTGGTGTGATTTAAGTGATAGAAAAGTAGTTGAAAGAGAGGTTTCATCCACCCTAGGAGTTAGGGACTTGTCTACACTTAAATTAGAATTGCACGTGTCCTGGAGAAGTGATTAAGACACAGCAATACCTGTGAGAGGGGATTTAATATGCCTTTTGGTTGCAAGTTACGCCACGTGTGAGAGGAAATATTTGAGAAATTTCGGAGTCAGGAGGGAGAGTCATGGACTGGTAATCGTGTGAAATAATTGTATACTTCAACCTCAAAGTAATTTAATTCCCCTCAAATAGGAGGGTTCTTGTACCAGGCAGATTGTCCTAGTGCCTGCTAGAAACTAAACTACTCTAGTGTCAGGCAGAAATATATATATATATATATATATATATATATATATATATATATATATATATATATATATATATATATATATATATATATATTATAGTTTTTATTATCCCAACGTTTTTGATGTCATTCGATTAAACTTTTCTCTTTGTGTGGGAATTTTTATAATATGTACGATAATAATATATATTCATTATATTTACCTGTTATATTTAGTTGCCCTTGGAATCCTTATTTTCTTTTAGTTAATTTTGCATGAGACTCTTTATAAAAATGTACAAATATATTGTTTTTTTTTGTTTTAATCTTTTTATATTAATAAATTATTAATAAATCTCAGAGCTTGGGTTCATGAGTCGAAAAATGCACCACTTTGTTAATAAAAATTTGTATGAGCTGTATTACGAGATTCAGGTTTTTTTTCTTAATAATTAAATGGATTTCAAATTCAATTGAATAATTTATTAACAAACAATTTAAATAACAAACAAAATAGAACAGTTTTTTTTAACTAGGAAAAGAAATATTGCTTAACTATAAAAAACTCTTATTAATATTACAATTTCTTAATAATTAAACTTCCCTTGAAAGGGTACTCACGATTTTTATGCAGGTACAGTCCTTTTTATTTATTTATTAAATTATTATTATTTTTGTTAATAGCTACTGAGCTACATAACATAAGTTCCATTCACCAACCTTTAAATGTCACTTGAAGTATTTGCCTCCATGTGTTCTAATAGTTATTCTGTCCAGCATACATTTGGGTTATCTGTATAGTTTCTGGGTCTAATTTCATTTTTACTGATTCTTCTTTCGATCAGATAAAGATAAAAAAATCTCGGGACGCAGCAAGTGCGTTATGGTAGTGAATTTTCATAAAAATGTTTTTATTGCAAATATGTGTGTTTTCTTTTTAAGAAAGCAGACATCAATTTTGGTTACCAGTATAACCTATATAGAAAAAGCAGGCATCAAATTTGATTACCAGTATAACATATATAGTAAAAACAATGTGCCATGTTTCATCAAAATAACTTGATTGTTTGAAAACGTACAGAAATTTCCAAAAGTAAACCAAAAGTGTTACTGAAAAAATCCGTTTCTTGGTCAACCTTATAGGTTAATAACAAATTGAGGTTTTCAAATATGAAGCATTTAATCAAAATTCGCAACCACAACGCACTTGCTTCCTCCAGAATTTCTTCACTTACAAACATGCATTATATTTCGATGGAAAATGCAAAAAAATAAGGCGTTTTTGACAAAAAAAATTATTTGTATCACCAACGACTTATGGGCCACCCTGTGATTGTCGCAATAATTTTTTAAGATGTAGCTCAAAACACCGTATATTTAATGTATACAATATTTTTTCATATCTTGTATAATAACGAATATATTGAGCTTTATTGATTTTTTACGAAAATTCGACAACAATTATATACCATTAAACAATAAACTCTATAGCTAAGGCTACTGCCAAGCATCAGAGAAAGGGTCTATTAGAAATGAATTTTCTGGAAATATTTTAGTAAAATGAAGGACAATGACGGTTGAAACTAAGAGTTCGGTGTATGTAAAACATTCTTCTTGAGACATTTTCTTTCCATAGCCCGTATTAGATTCAAGTTATTTGCCTAAATGTTGCGAATTTTGACGTTTTCAATTGTCACTTTGACGTTTTGAGGAAACCCCCAATTTATTTTTCTTTAAATGCCCATAACTTTTTTGTCTTTTGACCTACAGAGCTAAATTTTGGTAGGTGGCACACCTATAATGATATAAACCAGCATACCAAATTTGGTTGCCCTTACTTTGTTAATTTTGGAGATATAAATATTTTGCGAAAGAAAACACAAATTTTTCCGGGAAAACCTCGGCGGATTTTCCTGGCTAACAAAATTATCCAAGCGACTTGCGAAAGGAATGTACTCACCAATTTTGACGTTTAAAATCGCAATTTTGACGTTTTGAGGAAAATCCAAATTTATTTTTCTTTGAATGCCTGTAACTTTTTTATCCTTTAACCTACGGAACTAAATTTTGGTAGGTGACTTGCCTATAATGATATAAATCCGCATATGAAATTTGGTTGCCCTTACTTTGTTAATTCTGGAGATATAATTTTTTTTTGAAAGAAAACACAAAATTTTCCGGGAAAACCTGGATCGATTTTCCTGGCTAACGAACTTATCCAAGCCATTTGCAAAAGGAATTTATTCACCAAATTTGATCAAAATCGGCCCATTATTTTTTGAGTTATCGGTGTGATACATATATATATATATATATATATATATATATATATATATATATATATATATATATATATATATATATATATATATATATATATATATATATATATATAACATATAAAAATTGAAACCGACCCCAGATATGTGTTCTGGGGGGCCTAATTAGCGCTCATTTGAAGAAATTTTTTCAAAATTCCAAAGTCGGGATCTCCTCATTAGTGAATTTTTTTTAAGAAAATTCACTAAAAGGAATCCCTTGCCTAGTCTAATGGCAGTTGACAGTTTGGGTTTTTTTATTTTTATTTACTATTTACTAATAAAATTCCAACATTAATTTACCATATATTTTCCAGTTTCCATTAATTGATTGAATAATATTTGTTCCAATACAGTTATTAATAATAATCAGATAGCAGAAATAAACAGGTAAGTTGAAAATTGTCAGACTTATTTAATTATTTTCCTTTAAAAATATAACCTAAAATTGTTGAGAATAAATGCTGGAAATCAATTAAAATTCTGATTTGCTCTCTTTAGCTACTTAAATTCAACTGCCTCGATTAAATAATTCGACTTTTCTTTCATATAAAAACAGAAAAAAATTGAATTAGCGTCCTGACGCCATGTTAATTTTATACCTTCTTATTTAGGATTTTTTTTATATTACAGTTAGCCAAACGTGCTATACTTTAAAAGAAAGCTTGTTTGAAACTGCGTATTTTGATACCCCATACATGTGGTTTCATTATACCGTATGTTCTAAATTTGTATGGCAAACTTGACATTTCTCAAAATTGACAATTGTCATAAATATGAAAATTACTGACCGCTAATCTTTATAATACACAAATTATATAATGAAAAACTTATTATAGACAATTTCCTGATTACATAGAGCTATTTTACATGTGATTTGGTTCAGTGATAATCTTATAATCTATACATGAAATTTGCAATTCTTTTATCTGTTGACATTTCAATTTCCAGTCTAAAATTGTTTATAATAATCTACTTACCTACAATTATAAATATATACAGTAATCAAAAATACAGTTTAATACACTATTAAACAATAAACAACAACAAACAATATCAAATATTATACATAAGCCGTCCTCTCGTAACATGATGTTCGACAATTGTTAAAAGTTGCATTTTTCTTTCATTTTCCTTTATTTTCGTTGCTACTATGTTACTCTAGAGATTCATAATGATATAATCAACCAAATGCTTTCAAATTATTAAATCTGTTTTCATTTTACAGGTATTATCAAAATTTTGTGGAAATTCCGAAATGCCATATTATGTAAATTTTGAAATGACATGCACTATCAATTATTATATGGACGTGACACTGATATGGTCCACAATATATATAGTTACTATTTATGGTTTCTGTCAATTTTGATCATGAAAATTGCTGTGGAAAGGAGTTTTCCTAATTATGTTATAATTGTACTGGATCGCACCTCAAAATAACAGGTAATCTATAAGATGTCAATAATTTCTGATTGCTATACCTTCATATAATTCTAATCATGTTGTGTTCGTATTTTTCCACACATTTTATCCTATTTGCTTCCTAAATTAATTGAATTTTATTGTTATAGTATCAAAGTTTATCACTCTGACGATTTGTTTGCTGCGTTTAACGTACCTATCAAGATGGAGACGTGATTCAGCCACAGAATGCTTATTTTAATTAGCTTCAGTGATCTCGTCTACTGCTTTATTAAATATAATATTTTAATTTTGAATGTATAGTCTTTGGAAAATAAACGTTTTTTATGTAAGTTGCACGCTTTGATTTCAAATACTAATTTTATATGATATTTTTGATATTATCATGCATTAAGGTGTTTATTTTTTATTTATTTTGATTTGAATACTTAGCCCCTTGCATGCTTATCGACTTTTCTTTTTAAATTCCCCTTTTTTAACCCGTCTCTGGCAAGACATATTGTAATAAGAATAACGTAAATTTCCCAAGATTTTCTCTTTCCATTTTTCTAAATTTAGATGCATTTCTGGTACATTAAAATTACCATAGCTATATATATATATATATATATATATATATATATATATATATATATATATATATATATATATATATATATATATATATATATATATATATATATATATATATATATATATATATATATATATATATATATATATATATATATATATATATACACATATATACTTACTCCAATAAAACTACATCTTTTGAGGTTTTTGTCCAATCTACAACTCCAGGATGTGTGATCTTGTACTCCAAAAACCAATTTAATCTGTTTCTTAACTCCTCAATCAGGCTTAGTGTGCTCTTGGAACAAATAAAGCATAGATTGTCACCAATTGATATCATACTGCCTGTGCTTTTAGTAACACGTTTGTAGCAATCTCCAAAAAATATCATCGGTAACGGGTGTACCATGGTAGCGTCGTATATGAAGTCAGCAGATGATTTCAACCTTTTATGGTATACAAGGAGAGGCGAGTTAAAATATGGCTTATCAAATTTAGTGTTGAACAGCGATTGGGGATGAAACTTGACTCGCTTATCGTCAGTTAGTTTAAGTATAAAATTGTTTTTCTTTGGCCTGAAAGAAAACAAAACATAAAAATATTATAGTTAGTAGTCTGCTATTACAAAATAATAATTTAAAGAAAAGATTTTTTTTTTGTTCTCTTAGGACACGTCCATGTGTTTGTCGCCCCGATAGCACCGGCTTATGGTGCATGCCCTTTGTCTTTTCTACTCCACCCATTCCAAAATCACTGTGTCTTGAACTAGTCTGCACAGCAATTGGGAGGGTGATGTCTTATATTGCTCAGTCTCCGGTCTAGGCTGTCCGTAGATCAGTTGTCTTTTGCGGTCCAGAGCTTTACACTCGCACAAGATTGGCTGAGCTGATTCCTCCCTCTCGTCACAGAGTCTGTATGCCAGGTCCCCCTCAAACCACCCCATTTAATGCAGGTGTTTCTTGACGGCCATGTGTCCCGTCAAAAGTCCTGTTATGTTCCTGAGCTGTCTTCTGCTAAGGTTTAGCAGCTCTCTTTGAACTGGGTTATTCTATTACTGACTTCCCATGTCTGAGCCCTGAACAGTCTGCCCAGTACCCCTTATGTTCGTTTCTGACCTAGGACTTAATGGATCCCCTAGCAGTGCCCTTTGTCACGCCCAGGACCGGATCTGGTCCCATAAATGATTCTGATGACCCCCTGTTCGCGAGACTGTCAGCCTCTTCATTACCTTTGACCCCCGAGTGACCCAGCACCAAAATTAGGGTGTCCTCATTCTGCCCAGCCAGGTCGCTCGTCTCGTCTCGGCATTCACTTACCAGCCTGGAATTTAACCGTGGACTACTTAGGGCCTTAAAGGCTGTCTGTGGCTATGAGGCTCGGCTTGTTGGTATAGCCTTTCCTCTTGTTCTCTCGCACGCATTGCAAGATGGCATACATTTCGGCCTGAAAGACCGTTTCGTGAGCTCCGAGGGAAATATTGTGACTTACCCTCGGTCCTTCCAAATAAACGCCTGCCCCCTTCCCACGCTCCCCGCCGGATCCGTCCGTAAACCAGACGAGCGCTTTCACGTGGTAGACCCGGCGTCTTCCCACGCCGTCGGGGATTTATCCAAAGCATTCGACCAGGTCTGGCACGCAGCGCTGCTTAGTAAACTTCCGGCCTATGGCCTACCACCAAAACTTTGTACCTGGACAGCAAATTTTCTCTCCAACCGGAGCATTTCTGTTGTCGTGGATGTCCATTCCTGTAAACTGTATCCAATTAATGCAGGAGTCCCTCAAGGTTCAGCTTTAGCCCCTACTTTATTTCTTCTCCACATCAATGACCTCCTCTCTAGCACATCCAACCCAGTTCACAGTTACGCACACGACAGCACCCTCCACTCAAATATACCATATTCTAAACTTGTCCCTTTACTTCAATTAGATAAGGATCGCAGACTCATGGAGGGGTCTGCCTCTGTGGATCTCCAAAAAATATTAGACTGGGGAAGTAGAAATCTTGTATAATTCAACTGCACCAAATCTCAGTCTGGCTCTCTATCTTATAAGAGATACACCAGCCCTAGACCCATCACAATGAACAACCAAGGTATTCAAAGTAATGAGTCCTTTTCACTTGTTGGCATCTCTGTGGATCAAAATCTCATTTGGCACCAACATCAATTGCAGAAGCAGCTGCTGTTTCCTCTTCCGGGCTCGCAAATACTTTTAACCAGCTAATATCTATACCTTATATACTTCACAAATAAGGCCAAACCTCGAATACTGCTTCCCCATCTGGGGTGCCCCTGCCGCTTCTACACTCGCTATCGAGGACTCCAAGCAGAAGAGAGCTATGCGTCTCATCGGTGACCCAACCCTCACCCAAAGGCTGCCATCCCTTGCCCACCGACGTGCCGTTGGTGACCTCTCTCTCATAGATATTTGCACGGGCACTGCTCAGAGGAGCTTTCTTCCATAGTTCCTCCACCTGCTGCCCCCAACAGATCTACCAGGGGAACAGAGCGAATGGACCCTTTTACTGTCCAGGTCACCAGACATAGAACATCTTGTGATGCCTGTTCTTTTGTCCCGAGGACTTCCAAGTTGTGGAATTCCTTGTGGACACATGTTTTTCCTTCTCGTCTGAATCTTCAGATCCAGAATTAACAAGTTGCCTCTTTCCTCCTTGTCGACACCCACGGTATGATAGTATTTAAGCTGTAAGTCCTCGTGGTGTGTTGTTGAAATATAAAAAAACTTAGCGATAAACAATAGACTGAAATCTGCAGACCACTGCTCAACCAGCTTGAAATTCTAACCATAGTATCAGTATACATACTTGCTTGTCTCACATATGTACATAACAAGATTAAATTAATGCAACACGAAGATATCCATACATACGATACAAGACATGAAAGTAATTATATAATACCCTATCACAGCCTAAAGCGAACTCAGGCTGGAGTAAACTATTCTGCAGTAAAGTTGTATAACCATTTATCAATTGACTATAAAGAAATGGCAAGAGTCCCTTTTAAGGCACTGGTAAAAAAGAAGTTAACGTCCAAATCATATTACACAGAAAAGTGTTTTGCTGATTCTATTTAAATTTTCTTTTTGATTTGTATTTGGTGTATGTATATATTGTATATTTTGTTTATACTAATTATATTATTGGTATATTATGTGTTTATACAGTAATACTGTTAGTAATTGTAATTCTTTATTGTTGTTTTTTGCGGACTTGGCTCTATAGCCGTTAATAAATTATCATTATTATTATATTTCTGAGAACTATGTGAAAACTGTAACCTGTGATGAGCACTAATCAGTACACTTGGAGAACCCAAATCACCAGAACACATATTTCAGAGACCTTACGATCATTTCGTTGACCATGTCAACATCTTCAGAGGGAGAAACAATCTAAAATTAAACTACCAGCCACAGTGTATTTATATCGTGTCTAGGTAAACAAACTAGTCTGAAGTAAAATTGTCGTCGAAGACCCATCATATGTTTATTGTGAAGTGAAACTACGAGGTCAAAGACGTGCTTTAATCTTCTGGTCGACAAATTTATGAGTCCTTATCTAATATAAGGATAATAAGCTTAAAAGGAACGGTACCGAGTTATTTAAGGAATCTGCACGTTCCCTTTCGATCTAGAAATTTACTATGTGGATATTGGAGCAAGCCGACACGCACATCTGGCGGGACAAACGCCATAACCTCCGCTCATCTTTTTTATATAGAAAACTAAACCCGGGTGTTTGGCTCACAATGTTAACTCTAACAAAGGATAAATAATTCAACTAAAATACTACATAAAAACTATATTTATATTGATTTTAATTCTTCATAAACAGTATTTATATTGACTTCATAGATACAAAGAAAACGAAAGGGTCTTTAAGTCGAGACAAGCGTAGAGATTAGTATATGTATAGACCGGCCGAGTTATTGACAGTAATTTATTATTCTACCAAACAAATTAGGAGTGTTTAAGTGGTCAAATGGAAAGTGAAAATAAAGGGCTTGAAATTAAAGGTGCCGCACGATTCAATTAAGTTGTTCTTAATTGACCTTGATATAAAAATACTTTCTAATGAATCAAGCATAGTTTGATGTCTAACATTTTTGACAAGTTTCAAATTTTCTTTGTCAATGTGGTGATTATTATCCCATATATGTTGTGCCACACATGATTTGTCCACCATACCATATCGTAAATGTGCGAGATGTTCACGAAATCTAGTGGCTGTGTTTCTCCTCGTTTGAGCCACGTAAGATTGCAATCTTTGCAACTAATCTCATAAATACCGGACATTTCAGTGACTTTGTCTTTATCTTTCGTATTACCCAACAAATTTTTAAAATTACTTTTCGTCGAAATAGTCAAATGTAAATCGCCTTTCTTAAAAATACTTTCCAAACCCTTTGTGATTTGTGGTTCATAAGGTAAACACACAAATTATTTCTCTATTTTATCATTCTTAAATGTCGTACATTCAGATATCACCTTCTTTGTTCTGAGTTTGTTAACTAATTTGTCTATTAAACCATCCGAGTAACCGTTATATCTCGCCACATTTTTTATGAATTTTAATTCAGTATTAAATCTAGTTTTGCTCAACGGAAATTTGATCAATCTATTTACTAAGAAATTTAAACTAGCCGTTTTTTGTGCAAACGTATGATGTGAGTCGTTAGGAATATAACTAATAGTAGCCGTTTCCTTCCTATAGACATTGAATTCAAGCGAGCCATTATTTTTATTTTTAATAACTAGTACATCTAGGAACGAAAGTTTATTGTTGATTTCTATTTCGTGGTTAAATTTTATTGAATCAAATTGACTATTCAGTTTTTCAGTAAATTCCTCAACTTTACATGTATTTGTGTCAAACTCTGCAAAAATATCATCGACATAACGAAACCAAACTCTAGGGAAATACCCATTTTTATTTTTTAAATCCGTCTCAAATCTACTCATAAACAAGTCTGCAATAAAAGGAGATAATGGATTGCCCATTGCTGTGCCTTCAGTTTGTTCAAAAAACTCATTGTTAAATTGGAAAATATTTTGTTTTATACAAAGGCTAGTTAGAGTTAAATTTTCATTGCAGACGTCTTCACTTATATTGTCCAATGTTAACAATTGTTCCCAATACTCCAACGTTTGTTTTGTGGGTACACTAGGAAATAATGACGCCACGTCGAATGACATCAAAATCTCACCTTCCAACAATTTAACATCTTTAATTCAGTCTTAATTGTGGTTCGCTACGAGAAGGACACAGCTGATAGTGATTGTGATAATAAAATAAAATATTGTGACAGAGAGAATTTTATTAATTAAATGAGTACTGGACAAGGTAAAAACCCCCCGGATAGGGGCAAAGGAGATCTAATGAATTGGAATGATGTACAGGATGAGGATGAAGCAATGGATACGGTATTTGATTCAGGTAACAAAAAAAATAAAAATGATATAATGGAAAGTAAACAAAAAGAAGTGGATCAAGTAAGTACAATTATTACAAATAAACATAGTAAAACAGGTGAAGGGAATTATGATGAAACTTTGAATTTGGGTTGTAAAATACGCGTTGAAAATATAGACGTTATTAATAATGTAAACAAAACAGATCAAGATAAGAACGTAAAAATGGTAAATAATTTATATTCTTTAAATGATAACGGACCGTTCGTGGTATACGTGGAAAATAATACAGGAAATATTGGTCGGGCTCATATAATAGGGACATCTAAATTAATTCAATTAGCAGAACCCACAATAAAAAATGACATAGTTAATATAAGTAGCATCGGCAGAAATAGAATAAAAATAACATTGACAAACAGAAATAGTGCAAACAAACTGGTAATGTCGACTTACCTGAAATCAAAAAACTATAATGCATATATACCGAGATATCTAGTTAGACGACTGGGTGTTATAAAAAATGTTGATGAAGATATATCAGACGCAGATCTATTAAAAATAATTAAACCAGCCCCGGGAGAAAAAACATTTGAAGTATACGAAGTAAAACGTTTTAAACGCAAGGTTCTTGAAAGGAATAATGATAACAATGAGATAAGATATGTAGCAACACCTTCAGTATTGGTTACATTTAGTGGCCAAATACTTCCAAATAAAGTAATAATAGAGAGAATAATTTTTCCAGTGGAACCTTATGTTCAAAAAGTTTTTCAATGTTTGAAATGCCTCCGTTACGGGCATATGAGCACTCAGTGTAAGGGTAAGGAACGCTGTAGCAATTGTGGCGGGGAACATAATAATAATGACTGTAACTCAGAAAACCCACCTTTCTGTATACATTGTAAAGGACAGCATCGCGCTACAGATCGCAAATTATGTAACGAATTTTTCAGACAAAAGTCCATAAAAAATATAATGGGACACGAAAATGTCTCTTATAAAGACGCTTTAGAAAAATTTAATAACAGTTACGTCAATGCTACGCTATGCCAAAATGTACCTGTAAACAACAATACCGAATACCAAAAGACAACTTACAAAACAAACGAACATATAACACCCCATTTGAGATATACACAGAACATAAATACACAGAACTCAAATACACCTGCAAATACGAGAACTTCAAACACACAATTTCGGCATCACTATACCACAGAACAGATAAAACGTAGACGTACTGACACACATGAATACAACACATCAGGATATAGCCAAGCACACAGAGACATACTGGCAACACCAATAGTGCCCAGAAATCAACAAGTTACAAACAATTACAACACAAACACAGCAGAATACAGGACAACTAATAGGGATGTTGAAAATAGAGAAAACATTAGCGAAGCTTTGGTTACACTAATTAGGGATATTTTCGAAGAAAAGGACCGTAGTATTTTACAAGATAATTGGTTAGATCAAATAAGGATAAAGATTCAACAAATAATTTATCGCCAAAATGTTTAGTTGGAATTTTTTACAGTGGAATGCGCGGTCAATTATTTCGAATAAGGGACAACTAGAGCGGTGTATATACGACTATAATATACATGTTGCTTTAGTCAGTGAAACTTGGCTGACGCAAACTAAATATATTCATTTTAGCGAGTACAATATTTATAGAAAAGATAGAGATGACGGGTACGGGGGAGTAGCAATACTTGCGAAAAATAATTTGCATTATAAACCACTTCTTTCTAGTTTAAATGAACCGAATGGTCTAGAGTGCGTTGCGGGAGAAATATTGCAGGGTAACAGAGGACAAACAATAAATGTTTATTCCATATATGTAACACCTACAGCAAATATTTCTGCTGAGCAATGGAAAGGATTTTTTAGCAACTTGAAAAAACCATTTATTGTAGGGGGAGACTATAATGCCCACAATCTGGCTTGGGGCTGCTCGTGGACAGATACTAAGGGTAAAAAGTTGTTGGACGCTCTGGAAGAGTGTAACTTGGTTTTTTTAAATACGGGTGCAGAAACTTTGGTCGGATTACCACAGAGCAGTTCCAGATCAGCAATAGATATCACGGTTTGTTCTACTGATATTGCACATTGTTTTGACTGGAAAGTTCATGATTTTACCTTGGGCTCCAATCATTACGCAGTTGAATATTCATATACAATGCACAAAAATATTAATGACAGCAACAGCCAAAATATTACTTTTCCACAAAATGTAAATAACAGTGTAAATAATAGTTTATCCAATGTTTATTTATCTGCATATAGCAATAAATGGAATGTAAATAAAGCTGATTGGACTTTTTTTTCTTACCACATGGAGCAAAATAATTTTGAGCATAGTCAAGAGACAGTTAATAGATATGATACTTTTTTTAAAACAGTGAATGTTGCAAGTGAGCAATCAGTTCCATTTAAGAAGAAAGGGTCTAATAAAAAATTTAATAAAGTCTGGTGGAATGATAGTTGTCAACAAGCCATAGCCTGTCAAAATCAAGCCTTGCGAGACTATAAAAGAAACCCTAGCATGCAAAATTTTATTAACTACAAACAAGCCCAAGCAGTCGCAAAAAAAACAATATTAGAAAGTAAACGAAATTCTTGGAAAAAATTCTGCAATAATTTAAATAAAAATACTCCCATAACAGAAATATGGAATGAAATAAAAAAAATCAAAAATATTTATAAACCTTATTCAACACATACAGTTGATGAACATTGGGCATACAATATATTGTGTAAAATAACACCAGATTGGGTTCAAAAACCTATTGATTATGAGATAGTTCAAGAGGAACATGAGTTGCTTAAACCTATTCATTTCGGCGAACTGGAACAATCTCTTAAATATACAGCAAATTCGGCTCCAGGTATCGATAACTTACACTATTTAATGTTATCGAAATTACCCCATGTAGGGAAAATAGAACTACTTGAGATATTCAATCAAATTTTTGAAACTGAAGAAATTCCAAATACCTGGAAAATATATGTGGCCGTGTATTTCTTAAAACCTCAAAAAAACCCACAAACAATAGATTCATACAGAGTGATATGTCTAGCGTCTTGCGTACTGAAGACATATGAAAGAATTTTAAAAAACCGTTTAGAATCTTGGCTCGAAGTTAATCACAAACTTGGAAAAACACAGTTTGGTTTCAGAAAAGGTTGTTCAACAGCTGAAAACGTGACACACCTGATCACAGATATAAATTTGTCATTTACAAATTCAAAAGCTGTGGTAGCCTTATTTGTAGATATCTCTGGAGCATATGATCATGTTAACTTTGAGATACTAAAAAAGAAAATGGAAAACCTAGGTATTCCGAAAAACTTAATCAGAAAAATTTTAAAACTATACGAACATCGACAACTGTTTCTCAAAGTTAACGAAAAATTAATTGGCCCAAGAATAACGAACATAGGATTGCCTCAAGGTGGAATTTTAAGCCCATTACTATATCTTATATATACGACAGACCTAGAAAATGATCTGGGTGACATTGAAATTTTACAGTTTGCAGACGATGTCTGTATATACGCTAAGGACTTAAACATTGAAGAAGGTATAACACAGCTTGAAAAAGCAACGGAAAAATTTGAGGCATGGTGCTATAAAAACGGTCTATCTATGTGTGCAAAAAAATCTCAGTTGTGTATATTCTCCAGAAAACGTGCAATAACGCAAGAAAATATAAAACTAGGAGCATCAAGCTATCCAGTTATGCCTAAAGTGACTTATTTGGGGATTACGTTGGACCGAAAATTATTGTGGAAAGATCAAATAGACAACACAATAAAAAAAACGGAAAAGGGCATTAATATTCTTAGAATGGTAACACATACCAGCTGGGGTGCAGATCCAGGAATATCTCTGATTTTCTACAAAGCCTTCATAAGATCGGTTATGGATTACGGTGCCATATTTTACCATCAAGCAGCAGACGTGCATCTCAATAAGTTAGAGATAATTCAAAACAGATGTATAAGAATCTGCTTGGGGGCACTAAAAAGTACCCCTCTAGATAACCTAAGAGCAGAAAGTGGCGAGATGCCCCTATGTCATAGAAGACTGATGCTGGCAGAGAGATTCCTCATAAAAATGTATGAAAAGAAGAGTGACGTTACTACAAAACTCCATAGACTTTTTATCTACGACCTGACAAAACAATTTTGGGTGAAGAAAAAATCGGTGCCTCTAGTGGAATCATACAACAATATCTTGGATTTAATGCAACAGGTTCAACAATATGAAGTCAACCCAAACTTTACCTACAAAAAATATGTGAAATTTCACACGACATATATGAGGGATCTAGCCAATTATCCACAAAATCTTAGACATCACTTATTAAAGTCTGATTTAGAAAATCTAATGCCTAATGCGTACCATATTTACACTGATGGATCAAAAAATGGAGAATACACAGGTTACGCAATTTATGACCCCCAAAACGAATTTAACAAAAAAGTTAAAACAAATAGAATTATGAGCATATACACGGTTGAGATGTTAGCTATATGGGAAGCCCTTAAATATATAAAAACTATTAACCATGAAAGTTTTATTATATTATCTGATAGTAGGAGCTGCATAGATGTTAGAAAATATATATGTTTCAAAAAAATGTGAATATCTGACCTCATTGATGAGTGAAACTTTATACGAGCTTGAAATGAATGGGAAACAGATTATTTTTTGTTGGATAAAAGGACACTGTGGAATAAGAGGCAACGAAAAAGTAGATACTTTGGCAAAACAAGCCTTACTAAATGGTTGCATCGCAATAGAATTCTTATGCCCAGCAAACGATATTTTAAATGAAATAAAGAAACAGCAATGGGAGAATTGGGTAAAACGATACCAAAATGGCAATAAAGGGCAATATTACAAAGGACTACAGGTGACACCTACAAAAAAACCTTGGTTTCTAGACATGAATTTAGAGAAGAACTCTGTCAAAACAATTTGCAGGCTGCGATTTAACCATGCCTTATTTCCCGCGTATTTATATAAGATAAATATTAGAGAAAATCCCTTTTGTGAATGTGGCGAGTTAGGGGACGCCGAGCACTTATTGTTGGGTTGTGGAAAAAATGAAAGTGTTATTAATAAATATTTAAATGTGTTGTATAATATACAAGGGCTTGTGCCTCCCTTCAACTTGAAACATATTTTACAGACAAAAAATAAAAGAGTATACCAACTTCTTGTGACAATGCTAAAAGAATTACAAATTAAGGTGTAAGAATATTTGCACTGTTATTAATATAAGGTAGATATAGTGTGAGTACATTGTAAATAGTAATATTAGATGAAAACCTAAATGTCTTTCCAAATGTGATCCTGCACTATCCGTGGTTCTCTTGTTCGTGTAAAAGTGGCCATGACAAACCCCATGGTCCAATGTGTCCCTGTTCTCCCAAATAATGAATTTGAAAAAAAAAAAACAAAAAAAAACAAAAAACAAAAAAACAAACAAAAAAAAACAAAAAAAAACAAAACAAAAAAAAACAGAACAAACAAAAAAAAGAGAAAAGAAAAACAACTAATAACAAAAATTAAGGTAGAATAAGGTATAGAATATCTTAAAGAATGTAAGGTAAGATTTTGGCAAAAACAAAACTAAGCATAATATAAACTGATTTCTGACTTGGAGTTCCAGGTAAAAAATAATGATAAAGGTGATAAATATAAAAATATGGTAACTTGAGCGAATGGCAGTTTGCCGCAGCCAAACCCCTAGAATTAAAAAAAAAAAAAAACATCTTTAATTTTATCAATAAAATCAAGAGAATTTAGCACCTGACAACTTTTCTGTTTAATAGGTAGGCTTTTAAACTCGTTTGACAACCACTTTGCCAAATTATATGTTGGAGAATCTATAGCCGAAATAATAGGCCTCAATAATTTTCCCGGTTTATGAATTTTCGGGAGACATTCTTTTTTGAGGACTTTAGGATAGGAACATGTACAGGATAATAATCACCACATTGACAAAGAAAATTTTAAACTTGTCAAAAATGTTAGGCATCAAACTATGCTTGATTCATTAGAAAGTATTTTTATATCAAGGTCGATTAAGAACAAAACTTCACTGAATCGTGCGGCACCTTTAATTTCAAGCCCTTTATTTTCACCTTGCATTTGACCACTTAAACACTCCTAATTAGTTTGGTAGAATAATAAATTACTGTCAATAACTCGGCCGGTCTATACATATACTAATCGCTACGCTTGTCTCGACTTAAAGACCCTTTCGTTTTCTTTGTATCTATGAAGTCAATATAAATACTGTTTACAAAGAATTAAAATCAATATAAATATAGTTTTTATGTAGTATTTTAGTTGAATTATTTATCCTTTGTTAGAGTTAACATTGTGAGCTAGACACCCGGGTTTAGTTTTCTATATAAAAAAGATGAGCAGAGGTTATGGTGTTTGTCTTGCCAGATGTGCTTGTCAGCTTGCTTCAATATCCACATAGTAAATTTCTAGATCGAAAGGGAACGTGCAGATTCCTTAAATAACTCGGTACCTTTCCTTCTAAGCCTATTATCCTTATATTAGATAAGGGCTCATAAATTTGTCGACCAGAAGATAAAAGCAGGTCTTCAACCTCGTAATTTCACTACACAATAAACAAACGATGGGTCTTTGATGACAATTTTACTTCAGACTAGTTCGTTTACCTAGACGTGATATAAATACACTGTAGCTGGTAGTTTAATTTTAGAATTTTTCTTCCTCTGAAGATGTTGACATGGTCAACGAAACGATCGTAAGGTTACTGAAATATGTGTTGTGGTGATTTGGGTTCTCCAAGTGTACTTATTCTGAATACTGATAAAATAATGTGTTTGATTTTCTACAACAAATTTCGACGTTTTGACAATTGAATGTCTTCAGTTACTAATAATGTAGCCCTTTAGCCAATTATTAAATAGAACAGGCAAATAAAAACTTGACCTACCTTGCTATTGCTACATTAGGATATAATCCCGCACAAATGATAGCTTTTATAAGACTAACATTATTAGAATTGACGTTGCATTCAGCACATTTAGGATCCATGTTGGGTACAAATTTCATATCATACAGATGCCTCATGAATTCATTCTTTAACTGTAGCAACATTACAATGGTATGGTAGTTTAAAAAATACTCATTACAAAATGCTCTTTTGCTGTACGTTTCTTCAAACATAGACAAAACTCTATGTGAAACAATATGATCACTCTTCTCTCCATCAGCTAATTCCAACTTTTTATGAAAAAGTTTCTTATTCATATCATCTCCCATCTGCATCGTAAAAGCATCCTTAAAGTCTAGTGACGCCGCCACAGATAAAATTGGATCTAAGCAGCTGAAAATGGCACCGAAAAGAATCATTTTACCAACTTGTGCCCCTATTGGTAGCTTCGCAAGGTGATAACCAAGTGGTGTGAGGTTTTCTTCTTCGTCTATGGCATTCATTCGAGCAAGCAGATCCAGAGATGTTTCTACAGCTTTCAGTTCTGGTGAATCCAAAAGTTTGGAGAAAAACGTGAGCACTTTCCCGACCTGCAGGAGTTTCGCTGATAGTATTACGTCTTCTAATCGTTTTCTTAGTATCTCTGGTTTCTGGAAGGGATCCAGACACATGTTTCTAGCAGAAGAAAACAAGTGAAAACACTGGCCAGCTTGTACTCTTCCAGCACGACCTTTTCTTTGAGCTGCGTTTGCTGAAGCTACCCACTCCGGCAAGAGAGTTTGAGTGTTGGTTCTGGGATCGAAATTGGTCATTTTAATTTTACCACAATCTATGACATAAACAACATCGTTAATGGTGATGGATGTTTCAGCAATGTTTGTTGACACTACAATTTTTCTTTTGCCCTTAGGGGCTGGATCGAACACTTGCCTTTGACTGACAGTTGATAGCTGTGAGTGCAGAGGTATTATGATATAACGACTCGATGGAAATTTTCCTGAAGTCTCCAATCGCTTTATGAGGCTGGAGATCTCTGAAATGCCAGTCAAAAATACAAGAATAGCTCCTTTATCTTCTTCCTGAAAAAAAAAAGAAGAAAATAAAAATATTTAGAATACAGTTATATTATTTATCTTGATTTTAGACCAGTAGTCGCCAAACCATCAACATCGCTACCAATGGCTCATGTGGATAATGCTGGTAGCTCAGACTGAATTTTCATGATAATAGATAAAATATGCTGCTCCTGCACATCGGATCTGACGTCACAAATATAGAACCTGCTGGACTAGACCCTGAAGCCAAGAACATTACCTAATTACTGCGATTTTCTTATGAAAGTTAATAACTATTCAGAGGGTAATATTTCTCTTTTGAACTCTTATATGTTGCCAGAACACTTGATCAATAATCCTAAAATCTGTATGAAAATAGAAGAGATAATTAATAGCAAACCTATTATAAAAATTTTTATTTTTATTGAGCCTGAAAATATAGCACTTCATGAATCCATGGTACTTCATTATAGTGATTCAGTTGCTAATGAAGCTGTAGGACAAGTTGCTGGTGGCAACAGTAAAACTTATTTTTTAGGTACAAAAAAGTAGAGTTCTCAGTTGTACTTTTAAATATTCAATCTGTACGTAATAAGGTTGATGAATTGAGTTTATTCTTGGATAGTATAGGCAATCCTGAGATACTGCTGCTAACTGAGCATTGACTAAAGCCAGAAGAAGGTTTTTCTGTGCCCCCTTATGTTATAATATCCCGGTTTAATAGATCTTATTTTTCTCATGGCGGTACATTGATTATGATAAGACTTTTTAGAATGTTATAACTTTGTTGATGTTGATAAGTACAATCAGCTCATAGTGGAAAAGGATTTTGAGTTCTCTATTGCCTGCTGCAAGAAATTGAATATGTATGTTTTGTGCATTTATAGATCGCCTACTTCTAATAGTAGTTTTTTTCTTCAAAAATTGGAGATGGTTCTCTCTGTGTTGCCTGTAAATTCTACTGTGGTTCTCACAGGAGATTTTAATCTCGATTATTTAAATAAAGTCTCTTCTAATGCTGTCAACCTGTCTTGTATGTTGGATTCTTTTGATCTGCATATGTTGATAGATTCACCAACTAGATGTTCCCAGTACTCCAGAAGTATTATAGACTACATATGTACAAATGTAGGTATGAATGTTTTGGACTGTTGCATTGTTAACGCTGGTTTGTCTGATCATGAAGCTTGCTTATGTAAGTTGTCTTTAACCGATTCCAAAAGAAAAATTGTAAAAAAACGTAGAAGAGTGTTTGCTCAGCATAAATACAGTATATTTTCACAACTATGTGCAACAAATAGCTGGGATTGTATATTGAATTCTTCAGATCCCTTAAGCGAGTTCCATAATAGATTAATATACTTCTTCAATATTGCATTTTCTTTGAAGGACATAAAGAATAAAATAAAGAAACCATGGATTACTAAAGGATTGAAAGTGTCATCAAGAAACATGTGTTGGCTGCATACAACTAGAAAATGTGCTGGTAACAATACCACATTCATATTCTATTTTAATAATTATCAACGGACATACAGAAGAGTTTTAAAGGTTGCAAAACAACAATATTATAGACAAAGGATACTGCGGTCTTCAAATAGACAGAGAGAGTCATGGTCGATTGTTAATGATCTTTCGGGAGGACAAGGTTCTCATCAGGTGACTCCTAAACTGGATCCTAATCATCTCAATGATTATTATCGTTCCATTGCTTCTGGGCTGATACAGTGGAGGGTCCCTTGGACGGATCCACTGGGCTTCATGGATGATGTTTTTATCCCCCGCACCTTCTTTTTTACGCCGGTCGATTCTGCTGAGATTCATGGAGTGCTCCATGACTTTAAGAACAATGATTCTATCAGGTGGGATGGTATCTCTGTCAAACTGCTTCTTTACCTTCCTAACTGGGTTCTCGAAATCTTGGCAGATGCAATCAATACTTCGATTATAACGGGATATTTTCCTTCGTCTCTGAAAATGGCTAGAGTAATTCTTGCATATAAAGGAGGTGAAACAGATTCTCCAAATCGTTTTCGTGCTCTGTCTCTACTTCCTACCATCTCTAAAATAGTTGAGAAATTAATTAAAAATAGAATGCAGGTATTTCTTGGTAAACACAAGATCCTAAAATCTTCCCAGTTTGGATTTCAACCTAAAAAAGGTACAAATGATGCAATATTTTCTTTTCTTGAAAATCTGTACCTTTCACTGAATAACAATCAGGTAGCTGCGGCAGTGTTCTGTGATCTCACTAAAGCATTTGATTGTGTTGACCATGAGATACTGTTACATAAATTTCCTACTTATGGCTTTAGGGGGACTTTGCTTGAATGGTTGAGGTCCTATTTATCTGATCATCAGCAGAGTGTTCAACTTGGTCATATTAGCTCTGGGTACCAACATATTCACCATGGTGTTCCGCAGGGGTCTGTTCTTGGCCCACTGTTGTTTTTACTTTATATTAATGACCTGTCTATGTTAAAAATTAAGGGTGATATTACTATCTATGCTGATGATATAACCATATTGTGGAGTAGTGATAGTGTTGGAGCACTGGAGTGCACTGTGGCAGAGAATATGAAGATGATAGAAAACTGGTTCATTTCAAATCTGTTAATAATATCTGACTAATATCATGCATTTTAAATTTAGTCTGCCTGCTGTGACTCTAGCAGCTGAGGAACTTGGGAAAGAGAGCTGTTAGGTTTCTGGGACTATACATTGATGAATCGTTAAAATTTGAAACATATAAATCATCTATGTAAGAAGCTTTCATCAGGTTGTCACGCACTGAGAGTTGTTTCAAAAAGCTTGGACAAGAGTACATCTAGAAGTGTTTACTTCTCACTTGTGGAGTCCCATCTAAGGCATGGCATTTGTTACTGGGGCTCTTGTGCAGGTTATCTTTTCAATTCTGTATTTATTCTGCAGAAAAGAGCCCTCAGATATTTGTGTGGGTTAGTGTCCGTGACTCTTGTAGACCTTTATTTGTTTCTGAGCCTACCGTCTCTGTTTGTTTTGGAGACTGCATGCCTCATGCATGAAAAATATGTAGATGATACCAGGTCAGTGTCTTCTCGTAATACAAGACAAAAGAACTGCATTCCTCTTCCTATACCGTCCACATCATTGTTAAAGAGGTCATTAATATATAATAGTAAAAAGATATTTAACCACACACCACTAAACTTGAGTAGGATTGGTGACATTGAAATTTTTAGGAAAGAGCTTAGGGAATTTTTAATTGAAAAATGTTATTATTCAATAGATGAATTTTGTAATGATGCACTACTGTGACAGATTCGATTGGTGTTGTTTGGGAGTTTTCATTTGGGCTGCTTTCTATATATTGTGTGTTTTTATTATATTGTTAGTTAGCTGTGTATTTATGTTTATATTGTTTTTTATATTGTTGTTTATATATAGTTATACTAGTTACATGTGCACTTATCTTACTATTTGTTGTTAACTTATATTTTTGTGTTTTTATCTTTTGACAACTTTTACTTTTATATGTTAACACTTTGCTTGTCAATAAGATTTTTATCTTTGGACAATAAAGCACCTATCTATCTATCTATCTATTCGACGATGACAGACAACAAGAAATAGTAGAAGAGGACACAGAAGGATATTTCGGCACAACAATAACAAAGGAAGATCTAATAGAGGCGGTAAAAATGGCAAAGTCTAATAAAGCTCGAGGACCCGAGGAAATTCCAGCAGAAATAAACTAATCACAGAAGATCAAATGGACATATTGGTGGAACTATTTAACACAATATACAACACAGGAATCATTCCCCGAGAATGGCTTAGATCGACCTTCATTACATTACCAAAAAAGGTTGATGCAAAAGAATGTAGCGACCACTGAACCATCAGTCTAATGAGTCACACTCTCAAAATATTCCTAAAGATAATACACCAGAGAATGTTTAGGAAATTAGAACAAGATATTAGTGAAACCCAATTTGGCTTCAGAAATGCAATGGGAACAAGAGAAGCCTTGTTTGCCTTCAATGTGTTGACTCAAAGATTCATGGACATCAATTAGCCGATGTATGTCTGTTTCCTTGACTACAACAAAGCATTTGATAGAGTCCGCCACAACCACCCTATTCAGTTACTTAAAAGTAAAAATATAGACATGAAAGATATTAGAATAATAAATAACTTATACTACAGCCAGACGGCTAATATTAAGGTGGACAATGAACTCTCAGAAGAAGTAAAAATACAACGTGGTGTAAGGCAAGGATGTGTACTATCGCCGCTATTATTTAATCTTTACTCAAAAGAAATCATTCAGAGAGCGCTGGAAGAAACAACAGTAGGAGGAAAGGTCAATGGAATACCCATTAACAATATCCGGTATGCAGACGACACCATACTCATTGCCGAAACAATAGAAGATTTACAGAGCTTAGTAGATCAAGTAGTGACGAGTAGCGAGGGGAGCCGACTTATCTTAAATATCAAAAAGACCAAATTTATGACCATTACAAAATCAGTTCAGCAACAGGAAAACCTATCGATCAACGGAGAACTAGTAGAGAAAGTCACTAAGTACAGGTACCTGGAAAGAACTGTCAATGAAAATAATGAGTACACTGAAGAAACTAAATCAATAATTGGACAAGCCAGAACCATATTTAACAGAATGAGAAGCGTGTTATGCAGTAGAGATCTTAACTTACAACTTAGAGTCAGAATATTGAGATGCTACGTTTTCTCGGTGTTGCTATATGGGATGGAATCATGGACGTTAAAGAAAGATATAAGTGATCGACTGGAGGCATTTGAGATGTGGTCATATAGAAGGATCTTGAGGGTAAGTTGGGTAGACATGGTAACAAATGAGCAGGTACTGGGAAGAATGAGAAAAGAAAAAGAAATATTGAACACAATTAAAATAAGGAAGTTGAAATATCTGGGCCACGTGATGAAATGAGAGAAATATGTATTGTTGCAGAATATTTTGCAGGGAAAGATACTGGGAAAGAGAAGCAGAGGAAGAAGACACATTTCCTGGCTAAATAACTTGAGAAAATGGTACAACTGTAGTTCTGTTGAGTTGTTTAGAGCTGCAGCATCAAAAGTGAGAGTAGTCATGATGATAGCCAACCTTCTAAGAGGAGACGGCACTTGAAGAAGAAGAATAAATTTAAACCCTATTGTTCTCTTAATATTTTTAATTTTCTTGCTTCGCATCGTGAGAACACCCTAAAAAAAACCAAGTCTTCCAGTCAAAATAAGGCGTTTATGAACACAGATATGAAAAATCCAGTAATTTTATGTCTTTAGATTACACAATGAACCATTACAAACATGTTTGTGTTAGAAATTTTTTTCCAACTATGAAATTAAACCCGTACTCAGCGAAAATAAGTACAAGCGGCTATCTCTGTAATGGATATCACTCTGTGAGTGACGTCATGCGTGTGGCAGCCGAAACCTGAACGCCGGAGCATACGGCCCTGAGTTGCTATCACTTCAGGAGTGCCACAGGGTAGCATTCTGGAACCTGTTCTATTTATCATTTTCATTGATGACTTACAAAGTGCAAATGGTAGCAGCACGCATCTAGTGAACTATGCAAATGACATAAATTTGCTAATAGAGGGCATAAGTTTTGATGATATTGCTAGAAAAGCAAGAGAAAAAAATGTGTAATTATAAAACTGGTTTGTGTGCATCAAACTCATCAGAAATGAGTCAAAAACTAATTACATTTTATTTAGCACTAGAGCAGATGATCATAGTGAAATAAATATTAATAATTAAATTTGTTCGCTAACAGACAGTATTAAGTTTTTAGGAGTTGATATAGATCATGCATTAGATTGGTCAAAACATATTCATCACCTTTTCAGAATACTAGGAAGTGTGTGCTACTCATTTTATGTCATACAGACATATCTTTATCTCTGTCAGTTGAAAACTATTTATTTTGCGAATTTTGAATCTTCGTCAAGATATGGCATTACATTTTGGGGAAAATCGAGAGACACTGAGAGAGTATTTATTATTCAAAAACGCATAATAAGAACAATGACTAAGGTGTCCTTCAATGAAGATGTCCTTCAAAGGGACATTTGGAAGTAATAATGTACTCACCCCCTTGGTCGCTCAGACCACGGCATGGTCACTGCTTCCTGCACAATGCAACCCGAGATCACACAGTCATCACACCCACCTATCATTTGGCACTACAACTCCGCGAACTGGAACGAAATGCGGAATTACTTTTCACCATTTCCATGGGCGTCTGTCTGCTTCTCCCATCCTGACCCCTCTGATATCTCACAAAACGTCACTGAAATCATCCAAGCTGGCATGGAATTATTTATTCCACGTACACAGAAAACCTCTTCAGCCACTCAAAAGCCCTGGTTCTTTAAATCCTGTGACAAGGCCAGGCTTGAAAAGGTCAAAGCTCACAAAACGTTTCTACACAATTCTAGTCAAGAAAACCGTCAAGCATTTAACGACTCAAGAAACCGCTATGTCCGCATTCTTTCTGAGGCAAAAAACTGGTTTAATAACCACGTCAAAAACAAAGTCCTCTCAAGCTCCAACAGCAACAAACCCTTCTAGACTCTTGCTAAATCTATTGGGAATAATTTCTGCAAGAACAAGTTCCCACCTCTTGTTTCAGGGGATGAAATTGTTTCTACCGCCCTGGGCAAGGCTGAACTGTTTGCCTCGTTGTTCGCCAGCAATTCTACTCTCAACCCACCTCCAAATGTTCAACCACCAACAGTCCCCAATGTCGTGCATAAAATGACGGATAACATTTTCAAAAATAAAAAGGTACGAAAGATGCTCTTCTCTTAATACCAGGAAAGCCTCTGGCCCTGACGAGATCCCAGCAATTGTTCTCAAAAACTGTGCACCAGAACTTGCTCCTGTCCTGACTCGTCTGTTTCAGACATCTTACAATAGAGGCATATTCCCTAGTAACTGGGAAACTGCTCAAGTACAACCCGTCCCCAAGAAAGCATCCAAAGCGCTTCCTAGTAACTACAGGCCTATTTCTCTCATTTCAGTCGTCTTTAAAGTGATGGAAATGTATATAAACACCGAATTACTTATATTTCTTAAAAAACACAGTCTAATCCATCACAGGCAATATGGATTCTGTAAGCGCAGATCAACTGCCGACCTCCTTTCCTTTGTCATCCATTCTTGGAGCAAATCTATCGCACTACACGGTGAATCCCAGATTGTCGCTCTAGACATATCCAAGGCATTCGACCAGGTCTGGAACGCAGCGCAGCTTAATAAAGTTCTCATCGGTGACCCTACCCTCACCCAAAGGCTGCCATCCCTTGCCCACTGACGTGCTGTTGGTGACCTCTCTCTCTCTCTCTCTCTCTCTCTCTCTCTCTCTCTCTCTCTCTCTCTCTCTCTCTCTCTCTCTCTCTCTCTCTCTCTCTCTCTCTCTCTCTCTCTCTCTCTCTCTCTCTCTCTCTCTCTCTCTCTCTCTCTCTCTCTCTCTCTCTCTCTCTCTCTCTCTCTCTCTCTCTCTCTCTCTCTCTCTCTCTCTCTCTCTCTCTCTCTCTCTCTCTCTCTCTCTCTCTCTCTCTCTCTCTCTCTCTCACATAGCTATCTGCACAGGCACTGCTCAGAGGAGCTTTCTTCCATAGTTCCTCCACCTGCTTCCCCCAACGGATCTACCAGGCGAATATAGGGAATGCACCCTTTTACTGTCCAGGTCACCAGACATAGAACATCTTGTTATGCCCGCTCTTTTGTCCCGAGAACTTCCAAGTTGTGGAATTCCTTGCCGGCACATGTTTTTTCTTCGCCTCCGAACCTCCAAACCTTCAAGTCCAGAATTAACAAGTTGTCTCTTTCCTCCTTGTCCACACCCATAGTAAGATAGTATTTAGGCTGTGAGCCCTCGTGGTGTGTTGTGGAAATAATAATAATTAAAAAAAAAAAAAACGTGGGATAAATATACATTTATGAAACAGTTATTAGCTTCTTTAAATACAATTCAAGTGTAGAAAGCTATTGTTTCCAGCATAGTTATCAAATTATATTAACGAATTATGTATGTCCTAAACACAGCCCAACAAAGGATAAAAAGAGACCTCTTTATATGGGCATTAAGCTGTTCAACCAGCTTCCTATAGATATCAAAGATGTAAACAACATAAAACATTCAAGACGAGTCAAGAAAGCAATTTAATTCGAATTCAGCATTATAATATAAATGAATTTTTGAATGATTAACTTATTAACTTTAATATGGAGCAGATGGCCTCTGGAGTTTGATGCTGGGGTTGCATGTATGTTTTTTTTTATTTTATTTTTTATTTCAACAACACACCACGAGGGCTTACAGCCTAAATACTATCGTACCGTGGGTGTCGACAAGGAGGAAAGAGGCAACTTGTTAATTCTGGACTTGTAGGTTTGCAGGTTCGGAGGAGAAGGAAAAACATGTGCCGGCACGGAATTCCACAACTTTGTCCTCGGGACAAAAGAGCGGGCACAACAAGATGTTCTATGTCTGGTGACCTGGACAGTAAAAGGGTGGATTCGCTCTGTTCCCCTGGTAGATCTATTGGGGGCAGCAGGTGGAGGAACTATGGAAGAAAGCTCCCCTGAGCAGTGCCCGTGCAGATATCTATAAGAGAGAGAGAGGTCACCAACAGCACTTCAGTGGGCAAGGGATGGCAGCCTTTGGGTGAGGGTAGGGTCACCGATGAGACGTATAGCTCTCTTCTGAATGGAGTCCAGGATAGCGAGTGTAGAAGCGGCAGCAGCACCCCAGATGTAGGTAGGATGAAAGTATTCGAGGTTTGGTCTTATTTGTGAAGTATAAAAGGTATAGACATTAGCTCGTGAAAAGTATTTGCAGGCCCGGAAGAGGAAACCTAATTTTTTAGCAGTCGCTTCTGCAATTGATGTGACATGTTGGTGCCAATTTAGATTTCGATCCACAGAAATGCCAACAAGTAAAAAGGACTCATTACTTTGAATAACTTGATTGTTTATTGTGATGGGTGGTCTAGGGCTGGTGTATCTCTTATGAGAAAGAAAGCAAGACTGTGATTTGGTGGGGTTGAATTGTACAAGATTTCTACTTCCCCAGACTAATATTTTTTGAAGATCCACGGAGATAGAACCCTCCATGAGTCTGTGATCCTCATCTAATTGGGCTAAAGAGACAGGCTTAGAATATTGTATATTTGAGTGGAGGGTGCTGTCATCCGTGTAACTGTGAACTGGGTTGGATGTGCTAGAGATAGGTCATTGATGTGGAGAAGAAAAACTCCTGCATTAATTGGATACAGTTTAGAGGAATGGCCATCCACGACAACAGAAATGCTCCGGTTGGAGAGGAAATTTGCTGTCCACGTATAGAGTTTTGGTGATAGGCCATAGGCCGGTAGTTTATTAAGCAGCGCTGCGTGGCAGACCTGGTCGAATGCTTTGGATATGTCTAGAGCGACAATCTGGGATTCACCGTGTAGTTCCATAGACATGTTCCCAGAATGGGTGACAAAGGAAAGAAGGTCGGCAGTTGATCTGCGCTGACGGAATACGTACTGCCTGTCGTGGATTAGACTGAGTTTTTCAAGAAATTTTAATAATTCAGTGTTTATATACTTTTCCATCACTTTAGAGACGACTGAAAGGAGAGAAATAGGCATGTAGTTGCTAGGAAGTGCTTTGGATCCTTTCTTGGGGACGGGTTGTACTCGAGCAGTTTTCCAGTTACTAGGGAATATGCCTCTATTGTAAGATGTCTGAAACAGACGAGTCAGGATAGGAGCAAGTTCTGGTGCGCATTTTTTGAGAACAATTGCTGGGATCTCGTCAAGGCTAGAGGCTTTCCTGGTATTAAGAGAAGAGGGCATCTTTCGTACTTTTTTAGTTTTGAAAATGATATCTGTCATTTTATGTGCGACATTGGGGATTCTTGGTGGTTGAACATTTGGAGGTGGGTTGAGAGTAGAATTGCCGGCGAACGAGGCAAAAAGTTCAGCCTTGCCCAGGGCGGTAGAAACAATTCCATCTCGAGACAAGAGGTGGGAACGTGCTCTTGCAGAAATTATTCCCAATAGATTTAGCAAGAGTCCAGAAGGATTTGCTGCCGCTGGAGCTTGAGACGACTTTGTTTTTGATGTGGTTATTAAACGAGTTTTTTGCATCAGAAAGAATGCAGACATAGCAGTTTCTTGCCTCGTTAAATGCTTGACGGTTTTCTTGACTGGGAATGTGTAGAAGCTTTTTGTGAGCTTTGACCTTTTCAAGTCTGGCCTTGTCACAGGATTTAGAAAACCAGGGCTTTTGAGTGGCTGCAGAGGTTTTCTGTGTACGTGGAATAAATAATTCCATGCCAGCTTGGATAATTTCGGTGACATTTTGTTAGATATCAGAGGGGTCAGGATGAAAGAAGCAGACAGATGCCCATGGAAATGAGGAAAAGTAATCTCGCATTTCATGCCAGTTCGCGGAGTTGTAGTGCCAAACGATATGTGGATGTGATGACTGTATGACCTCGGGTTGCATTGCGCAGGAAGCAGTGATTATGCTGTGGTCTGAGCGACTGATATCTTATAGCAGTCAGGATTTGTAGTGAGAAGGAGATCCAAAGGATTTGAGCTGTGTGTTGGGATGCGAGGAAAGTAAGTAGGTTGCTGAACCATATTGGCCAAAGAATTGCTGACTGCAAAGGCCTCTGCTGCTCTTCCTTGTAGATCGGTTTTTGAAGATCCTAGCCATTCCTTATTATGGACATTGAAGTCACCAAGAATAGTGACCTCGGAGGAAGGATATTCAGAAATCAGATGGTCGTTTTTTTCAGAAAGGTAGTCAAAGAGCTGGCCAAAGTTGTTGTCAGAAGGTGACCGGTAAATGCAACAGATGAATTTAGTTCCAGCCCTGAGAGAGAGAGAGAGAGAGTTTTATCCATAGTATTTTTTCTTCCAGCTTCTAAATTGGGGAGTCTGGTGCAGGGTAAATTGCTACGGACGTAAACGCACACGCCTCCATGCAATCTAAAGGAGGTAACGTGTGTTTGTGATGCTCCTTTTTTTTGGTATTGTTGGCGATTATCTTTTATTTCAACACTATTTCTAATTTTGTTATGTTTGTAACATAAACTTTTGAAATTAAGCTTACTATTATTATTATTACCTTATGTTTTACGGAACAAAGGGTGAATAGTGAAAGGATCGTGGTTGCAAACGTTTGAAAAATTTCTGCGAGCGACACTGAGTGTTGATGTATAACAGTCTTGTGAAAATAATAGATTTGGTGTAAGAGGAAAACTATACAAACTTCACATCTTCACTTACCTTGGCACATATATCGACAATTAACTCATAAATTAAATCCAATGAAACTTTCTCAGCCATGGGATGTTGTAACTGTTCAACTGTGTTTTTTGAAAAGTCCTTTTGTAACTGTCTAAGGCTCGGTGCCATTTGTTCCTCGAATTTCTTTCTTTCTTTTCTGCCACTCTGATAAGATCTACATTCTTTCTCCTTGTATTTATATTTTAACCTCTCTATCACATGTTCTAAATAGAACTCCTTCACAGGATAAGTGAACCCAGGTATGGTAAGGTGTGGGGCATTGTTGTAATAAGTGGAAAAAGCTTCTGCGTTCAAGGTAGCGCTCATCAAGATGACTTTCAGATCCTGCCTGATAGTTATGATTTGTTTAACGACACAGAGTAGAAAGTCAGACTGAACATCTCTCTCGTGAATTTCGTCAATGATGAGATGTGATATGCTTTTGAGAGATGCATCACATTCCAACTGCCGAAGGACTATACCAGTTGTACAAAATATTATAGAAGCTCGATCTCTTGGTGGACGTCTGCAAGGAAAGATATTAATCATAGACAAAAATAATAGCAATAAAAATAATAATAATGAGTGAAGTACAGGTACAGTATGACCTCTTCAATCCGAAGTTCTTCTTATCTAAAACTCCAGTAATCTAAACATCGGGAACACGAAGTTATAATCTGAAAATCGCCTCCTCAATCCGAACAAAGAAGAGATTCTCGCTATCGTAAATAGGGTAATCCCATGTTTTTGAAGATTTGCTTTGTTTACTGAGCATTATAGTCCACGTTGCTGGTTCACTTTGCACTGTGATTTAAAGCAGAGATGACTTTTAAAAGGAAACACTTTACCTTATTAATAAAAGAAAAGATTGAGCTTATTAAGAGTTTAGAGGCAGGTTATACAGCGAGTGCTTTATCAGGAAAATACAAGGTGGGAAAATTAACGATTTGCAACATCAAAAAGAACAAGTCGAGGATTCTATCCTATGCCACCACATCCAGATCTGTAATCAATAAGGAAATAAATTCCGGCAAGCAGCAAGTGCGTTATCTTAGCGATTTTTTTATTAAATTCTTCAAATTTGTATAGCTCAATTTTTGGTTGAGTACAACGCAAGGGACGGTCACCGAAACTACATAAACCATGGGAAGGTCCTTATAAGGTGGTCAAAAGGATCAATGATGTTGTTTATCGAATTCAGAGGAGCCTGAAGAGCAAGATGCAGGTGGTCCATATACACAGACTTACGCCATTCCAAGAAATGTCAATTCGATCGGGACGATCGAATATAAGAGGGGGGCAGTGTCACATTTGTCTATGCGAATTAAGTTTATGGACTTTGTTACTTCTATGATCAGATGTCGGTTATAAAGTGTGTTGGTAAGAGCGGACACTCTGGCATTATATTTCTAGAAAGGACCAGAAGTGACAGGTGCAGAAAAGTGCTCTCTATGGAGAGTATAAATAGACGAACGGTACATAGAGCTAGTTAGTTCAGTATTGACATAGTGTGGTGCAGAGTAAGTGATCATAGAGTATTAAACGAGTCGACAGTAAGTGTTGGTGCATAAGAAGTGATTATAGAAGGCGAATAGTGGAATATAGTTCTATGGACATTTAATAATAGAGAGAAATATTTTAGTTGATACTGGTGTTGGAAAATAGTTGCTTATAATACATTAGTAGTTTGAAAAGCTGTGTTTTGTTAGTCAACAAATCCAGAACCCCGTAGAACGTAACAATATATAAAATCTGCCATTAATTATAGAATATGATATCGACCAAACGCATACCATGGACGAAATAATTATGAAATTTGAAAACTGTCAGTTTGACAGAAGAAAAATGATACCAGCTTGAATTCAACCTCTCACTGGGACACCTTTGTTTATAATATAAAAGTTTGGCCTTACGCTTTCATAAAATTAAATACAAAAATAAACTATTTACAAAGTAGAAACAACTTGTTTACCTTTCTAATCTGATGGAATATCCTGCTGATATCCCCAGTGATTCACTCCTTTCATAAGCTACTCTTTCAGCAATAGAGATGGCACTAATTCTTCTGGGTTGTGTACAAACAATCCTGCACATAGATCCCTTTCTTTTCAATAAACAATCATCAAGAATAAACTGTGGTACCTGTGTCGTCTTACCGCAACCGGTTTCACCACTTATAACAACCACCTAAAACAAAAAGATCATTATCAGTCCATAACTTGGATCATATGTGAAAACACTATGTGAAAACTGGAACCTGTGATGAGCACTAATAAGTACACTTAGAGAACACCCAAATCACCACAACACATATTTCAGAGACCTTACGATCGTTTCGTTGACCATGTCAACATCTTTAGAGGAAGAAAAATTCTAAAATAAAAAACTAGCTACGGTGTATTTATATCGCGTCAAAGTAAACGAACTAGTCCAAAGTAAAGTTGTCGTCCAAGAACGATCGTTTGTACATAGAGGTTATAAAAACCATATCCAGGGCCAGTTAAAAAGTATGTATATATATATATATATATATATATATATATATATATATATATATATATATATATATATATATATATATATATATATACGAGGGCGGGCCAATAAGTCCGTGTCTTTTTGAATTAAACACAGGTTTTTTGACAAAAAATCAGTTTATTTGTCAACATAGTCTTCTTTGAGGTATATACACTTCGTCCAATGTTTCTCCAATTTTTTTCTTCCTTCCAAAAAGTAAGATTTGTCGAGGTCCTCAAAATAGGTATTTGTTTGTAAGATGCTTTCATCATTGGAGTCAAATCTCTTTCCGCCGAGCCATTTCTTTTAGTTTAGAAACAAGGAATAGTCACTCAGGGCTAAATCAGGAGAATAAGATGGATGAGGGAGCAATTCGTAGCCCAATATATGCAATTTCGCCATGGAGACTACACATGTGTGCACCCTTGCATTGTCTTTGTGGAAAATAACTTTTTTCTTGGCTAAATGCGGTCGTTTTTTCTTCAAATCGTCATTGAATCAGTCCAATAAGTTGGTATAATATTCGCCATTGATTGTTCTTCCCTTTTGAAGGTAATCAATGTGGATTATACCACAAGCATCCCAAAAAACGGTCACCATGACTTTATTGACTGACAAACCCACCTTGGTCTTTTTCGGAGCCAATTCTCACAGAGAAGCCCACAGGTTTGACTGCTGTTTGGAATCTGGTGTGTTGTGGTGAATCCATGTTTTGTCCACGGTTACGAAAAGGCGCAAAAACTCGTCCCTAATGCGGTTGAACAATGCCAAACCCTCCTTCGAAGTTGTCACACGGTTGCGTTTGTGGTCGATTGTGAGAAAACGCAGCACCCATCTTGCGGATAGTTTTCTCATACCCAAGTGATCATGCAAAATCGAAACCACTGAGCCATGTGATATGCCTATGGCCTCCACAATCTCCCGCACTTTGTGAATTTTTTCAATTGTTTCGGGTGTAGCGAACTTAACTGGGCGTCCAGAACGTTCAGCGTCATTTGTTCTTGTACGGTCGCAACGAAATTCAGTAAACCACTTTTTTACAGTGGAAATTGGTGGTGCTGTCCCCCATAGTATTTATCAAGCTTAGCCTTGGTTTAAGTGATGGTTTTTTTGGCAAAAAATAATGTTTGATGAGCACACGAATTTCACTTTTTTTCATTTTCGTTATAACTCAAGAGGTTGTCTGCTTTCAATGTGTATCCAACACAAACTAAATGACGCAGCTGGTTCAAAATTTGAGTCAACTGACAGATGCTTGTTGACAAGAGCAGTGTTGCCTTTCCTGTGAAGAGGCGGGAAATTCAAAAGGTCACAGAATTTATGGACCCGCTCTTATAGATGTCCACACACAAGTGTATCACTTTTGTGGGCGGTACTGCTGTATGTATCACTGCTGAGTGTGCATAGGCTAGCCTGGATACAAAGTGTATATGTTTCCTTAAGTCCAATTATTTGTAATGTTTTGTTGTAAACACTTTTTTATTATTGTTATTATTATTATCCCAAGGATTTATAAAGTATTGTGATTATCACTGGTATAGCAGACTGGCAAACTCTAATAAGAGTGACACATGTACATGTTTTAAATGATGATGGTCAGAATGCACTTAGCCTAACATATATATATATATATATATATATATATATATATATATATATATATATATATATATATATATATATATATATATATATACATATATAGTGTCACATTTGTCTATGAGAATTAAGTTTATGGACTTTGTTTATTCTGTGGTCAGATGTAGTGTGTTTGTAACAGCGAACACTCTGGAATGATATTTGTAGAAGGGACCAGAAGTGACAGGTGTAGAAAAGTGTAGAAGGTCTAGAATCTCTATGGAGAGTATAAATAGACGAACGGTACATAGAGTGAGTTAGTTCAGTATTAAGTCGGTGTGGCGAAGAAGTGATCATAGAGTATTAAGCGAGTCAGCAGTAAGTGTTGGTATTTAAGAAGCGATCATAGAAGGCGAATAGTGGAATATAATTCTATGGACATTTAATAATAGAGAGAAACATTTTAGTTGATACTGGTGTTGGAAAATAGTTGCTTATAATAAATTTGTAGTTTGTAAAGCTGTGTTTTGTTCCTCAACAAATCCAGAACCCTGTAGAACGTAACAACTGGTGTCGGAAGTGGGATTTTCAAGCTGCTAGCAGAAATATTTTCCGGAATATTCGTTGAACAACGTGGAAATTTCTAGAACCTCTGGAAGATCAGTGTCAGCAGTAATTCATAACTGGGTGTTGGAAAATAGTTGCTTATAATAAATTAGTAGTTTGAAAAGCTGTGTTTTGTTCGCCAACAAATCCAGAACCCCGTAGAATGTAACAATATATATATATATATATATATATATATATATATATATATATATATATATATATATATATATATATATATATATATATATATATATATTTATCAAAAAATTGTGGGAACGCCGTCAGTTGTAGAATAAAACTCTTTATTATACGCCGAGCTTTCGGAAAAATTTATTCCTTTATCGAGGCTACAACATGGAAAGAAAAAAGTTTACAATTTACTTGGAAAAAATATAAAAGTAAATTGTAAACTTTTTTCTTTCCATGTTGTAGCCTCGATAAAGGAATAAATTTTTCCGAAAGCTCGGCGTATAATAAAGAGTTTTATTCTACAACTGACGGCGTTCCCACAATTTTTTGATAAATAACACTATTACCGTCACAAAAATTTAATACTATATATATATATATATATATATATATATATATATATATATATATATATATATATATATATATATATATATATATATATATATATATATATATATATATATATATATATATATATATATATATATATATATATATATATATATATATATATATATATATATATATATATATATATATATATATATATATATATATATATATATATATATATATATATATATATATATATATATATATATATATATATATATATATATATATATATATATATATATATATATATATAGAACATTTTAATATGGGTTCTAGAGGCTCCAATTCGCGCTCATTTGAAGACGATTTCCGAAATCTCGTGTTCATGAAATCGCTACTTGTGAATTTTCTTGATAAAACTTCACCAAAACCGAAAGCAAATGAATTAACTTTGGCAAAGAATGAAACTCACCTGATTTTTATTTATAAGTTCCAGGATCTGATCTTTCTTTTGGTGTGCTGGCAATTTTTCTCTATCGGCTACCCTTTGTTTATAAAGCGGGTCAGTGTTCTGTGTGTAAATGAATTCATCATATAACTCTTCATCAAGGCTAATATTCCGTTCAAATTCTGTGGATGAGTACAACAATTTCTCATCCAAGGTTCCTCTGATGTTGTTGATGAATTCTCTTTTGAATGTTGAATCCTTAACATGATCATAACTTGTACCATCTACTACATAATGAGTTACAGGGGACTGGGAAATAATCTTCTGGATGTGGTCCTTGGTGTTGCCTGAGAGAAGGACAGTACCTAACTGAAAAAAAGAAAATCAAAATAAAGTACAACTATATACAATAGGTCATGGTTTAAAAGGCTTTAAAGATGTTTTTCTTGCAGCAAAGAAGTCCTTATATGCCAATTTCACCAGATCTTTTAAGCCTAAAGCCGGATTTGAAAAAAATAATAGAAAACGAATATTTTTAACCAGCGCAGGTTCGCAAAAAGGGTCCAATGTGGTCTACTTGCTCGGTGCTAGCATCCCCACAATTGCTACTACTGCTTGTCTAGATGCATTCAAAAAGAGACATGGAATTAGATTTTTGAAAATTTGTATAGGAAAAGTCTCTAATAATATAAGCTTGGTGGTATAATTCTAACAAAAGTTTCCCATTATGGTAAACAGAGCGAATTTGCCAGAAGACCAGGTGTATAAGTCTGATGCAACTGCGTCATTTCGGAAAACTTTGCTTTGCTTGGGTCCACAACCAAGAAAAATTAGCTCATGGTCATGCAATGCACACACAAACAGCCACTACTTGTTTTTTGCAAATAAAACACCGGATATCTTAAAGACATCAATCGCCCCATCGAGTATAAAGTCGGCAAGAGAGGATGAATGGCTCAAACAATACTAATTAATACTTGAATTAATTTAGCCGATACTTGATGACAATCTATCACAACTGATTGAGTAACACACATGGTACCCGAGGGCCTGCATTTTTGTCAGGGAAGCGATAGAGTTTCTGCCTTTAATGAATTTCTGTTCCACGGACCTGGAAACGATCAAAATTCGATGTGGAGGAGCGGATGGGCCGAGGGCCATTACTGTCGGATCGGCCTATCTGCCAGGGGACAGCACGGGCCCTCCTCCACCCTGTAACAAGTTTAGAACTGCCAGAAGGGAGTTTAAGAAGGAATTACGATGGAGTAAACGAGCTGGTTGGCGCGCGTACTGCGGGGAAGTTAACTCCCTGCCGGACGCAGCCAGGCTGGTAAGGGTACTCAAACAGGAGTCAGGTACTACTGTAGGATCTTTAAGGAAACGAAACTGGAGCTGGACCAACACCAGCGAGGAAACCTTGCAAACCTCTCACCAAAGTTCACCTTATGGGCGATGAAGGCGTCACGGGGGCTGCCGACCTGGGCCGCTGGACGGTCCCGAATGCGGACTGGCAGCTGGCGGAGGGGGTGGTCACAGATGGCTCTATAACCTGGGCGGTGAACGAGTTTGCTCCATTCAAGTCCGCAGGCTGTAATGGGATCTTTCCGGCCCTGCTCCAGGGGGGCCTGGATATACTGCTTCCCAACATAAGAGAGGTTTAGTCTCTATTTTATAACATTTTTTGTTATTTGGAGCTGTCGTCACAACATACTACTTGGTTCCGCAACAAGATGGTGACTCCTGTCTTACATTTCACTTGGTGACGATCATACAGGTTAAAATAGAATAAGCACATTCACAGCACAGCTCTACCCGACCAATACCTAAAATGCATTTTCCATCTTATGCATTAAAGGAATAACATTCCAAGTGAGATGTACATATGAGCCATATTTGAGATGCTATTTGCATCGGCGCATCATGTGACATACACTGCAGAAATTTTCGGATTTAATTAATATAGGTACCAAAGGTGAGCCGCATTGTTATCAGATATATTTTCCCAGGTATAAGAACACTATTTACGTGAGAAAATTCATATAATATATATGAAATGAAAATAAAAATGCATCTGCTAGTGACGAAATTTTACAAATATATAATGTCCAGGTCTACTGAATGATTTCCATAACATTTGAGTAAAATCACAAATTTCCCTGACAATTCCTTGACATTTTAGGGGGTATTTCACATTCACTGATTTCTCCAGGTTTTTCCAGGTCTTTGGGTACCCTGACTTTGGACCACCCTGTGATTGTCAAAATATTTTTATAAAATGCATCTTAAGACGCCCTATAATAATATACAATTTTTTCTCGTATCTTGTATAATAACAATTAGATTGAGCTTTACTGTAGAAATGCGTCACCCTGTACATATCTAAACAGATAAAAACCTAAAGTAAACCTGGATATGGATTCTGGTGGGTCTAGCTTGCGCTCATTTGAAGATTTATTTTTAAAATTCAAAAGTCGCAGACTCCTCAATAACGAATTTCTTCTACGAAAATTAGCTAAAAATTATAGGCACTTAAACCCTAGACTTAACTAAACATACAGCCAAAGCATCAGAGAAATGAAGGACAATGATGGTTGAAGCTGAAACTTAAGGGTTTGCAGAACACTCTTCTTGAGATATTTTCTTTACATAATCCATATTTGTTTCAGGTTCTTTGCATAAATGTTGCGAATTTTGACGTTGCAAATCGTGACTTTACGTTTTGAGAAAAACTGCAAATTTGTTTTCTTGAACTGCCCAGAACTTTTTTTGTCTCTAAACTTACAGACCTAAATTTTGGTACATGGTTCACTCTTTATAAGACAAACTCGCATACCCAATTTGGTCGCACTTTGTTATTTCCAGAGATAAAAATTTTTTCCGAAAGAAAACACACAATTTTCTTGGAAAACCTGGGCCGATCTTCCTGTACAACGAACTTATCGACGACACTTGCAAAAGGAAGGTACTCACCAGGTTTTATCAAAATCGGCCCATTTTTTTTTTTAGGTATTGGTGTAACATATATATATATATATATATATATATATATATATATATATATATATATATATATATATATATATATATATATATATATATATATACATACACACATATAAAGTCTAAAACCGACCTCGGATTTGGGTTCCAGGGGTCCTTAAGTGCGCTCATTTGAAGAAAATTTTTCAAAATTCAAATCGTGATCTCCTCATTAGTGAATTTTTTTTAAAGAAAATTCACTAGTGAATACAAATTAATAGACATTTAACAGGCCAGTCGCACCTAAAATCAATTATCGTAAAAAAACTTTTAGAAGAACTAAGATCAAACATATTTTAGATGACAAGCTGTGAAAATGCAGTAGAATGTACAACCAGCAAGTTCAAAAAATATGAAGGTACAGTAAAGTTTGCTTATAACGATGATCAGGGGACCGTCGAATTTTCGTCGTTATAGGCGGACGTTGTTATATAGGTCTGGAGTTTTCTTTGTAACAAAAAAATGCAATTAAATCATATTATAACAAGTTTGTTTAGAGATATAAAATCAACAAGTTATAAAAAACAAAATTTAAGTAAATACATGAATAATGTTTTTTGAAACAATTTTTAATTTTTATTTGCTTATGGGATTGTAGAAAATAGTCTTTTTCCAGTGTTGTTTCCAATATTATTACATTCTTAGCGAAATTTTCATTTACCTTGTCCATAAATAAGATATGATTTTCCACAATTTTTAAGCTCCAATAGCCTCTAATGTTGAGGGCGGCTTAAATTCTATGTTCGGATTATTCTCGTCTTCTTCCGCACCACGTGCCTTTTGTTATATTTGTGAACTATTGCAGTTGGCAACAAAGTATTCATCATTCTCCCCATGTTTCCACATCTTTATCAACATCAACGAAATCATAAAACGTACTAATCAAATTTTTATTTACCACATTTATTTCTTTGATTAATTGGCCCAAGAAGTGGTATCCTCATTGTCCAAATCATACACTTGTTCTGAGAGAAATACTGAAGAAAAAACCCAGCGTGACGAAAACACTGCGCAATTGTTTTTTCTGAAACAGCATCCCATGCTTTGGATATCATCATAATGATGCAGATAAGGTTTATTTTTGTCTCAATGTTTATATCTGAATTTTCTACCATTTTCCCAAATAAAGTTTTTCAGAAATGCCCCTTCAGGTTTTTATTATACCTTGATCAAGGGGTTGTAGAAACGATGTTGAATTTGGTGGAAGAAAGCACATAATTTCAACTTTCATTTCATTTCAAGTTATCAACATTAGGATGAGCGCTACAATTATCCACCACCAATAAAATTTTCTTTTTTTGTCGCACATAGCTCTTTATCCCAATTTCGCAAAAACTTCTAAAATATCTCTGAGACCAGCTAAGCATGTCTATTGGATCTGTAATCGACAGAGTCTCCTACATTCCTAAAACACCGCGGATTTTTTGCTTTTGCAATAACTAGCAACTTCTTTTTAATTGTACCAGCCGTATTAGCGGCGACCAATATTGTAATCCTGTCCTTAGACATTTTATCCTGAGAACATTTCTCTCCTTTGAAATCTAGGATTTTGTTGGGAGTCATTTCTAAAAACAATCCTGTTTTATCTGCCTTAAATAGCTGTTCGGCACTGTAACTTTGACATTTTTCTGCAAAAACGTTTTTTAACCATTCTTGAATTTTACGATCCGATGCAGATGCAGATCCACCAGAAACAGTGGCATTTACAATATTGTGACGGCTTCTTTATAGTTTTATCTAACTTTCTGAACATTCAAAATCTTCCTTTCCATAAATTTTGCAAAATCGTTGGCTTTGGCTTATAAGATGGGCCCCGATATAGGGATTCCTTGGTTTCGTTTTTCTTTAAACCATCCCAACATCATTCTTATCTGCTCGCACGTTGTTATATCCGGTCTAAGGTCGAGCACAGCAGGCCGTTAAAAGCGACTTGTTCGTTATATCCGGACATAAAAAGCATTACCGTATATACAAATCCAACCAATTGTCTACGGTTCGGTTGTTACAAGCGACTAGTTGTTATAAGCGACGTCGCTATAAGTGACTTTCACTGTATTAAAAAAAGTTGATGTGCTGTTTCCTAATCGTACATAAGCTTGGTTTTTGAAGGTACAATTAATCTAAAATACCTTTAATTACAGGGAATTATGTAGGACTGATAACTTAATCGCTACATAGGATGAGATATTAAAACTATGTACATTTGACATTTAGAAGATCCTATGTATTTCAGGAGGAATTTAATTTAATTTAAAATGATTTAACTGTAAACATCTGAGAACTTGTGCTGAATAAATTATATAATAAATAAAGACTGTGTACAACCAACCAACTTGGTGACAACGTACTAGCTGGTTCCGCACCTGGTCGCCAGAGATGGCGACTCTCTCGCACATCTCACAATATTCTAGAAGGCTGGCTATTGTAGCCGAAATTACGTTAGGTGTATTCTCGCTGTAATTTGTATAGCTCACTGATGAACTCTAATAAAGAGCGAAACCGGTATGCGTTTCTAATTATGGTGAGAATACATCTAGCCTTACATGCGTTGTCCCTATATTAGGGAAGAAAGGGCCAGGGTTGAAAATTTACAAAATTGTTAGTTGGTTGTACACAGTCTCTATTTACAACATTTTGTCTTTATTACGCTGCCGTGACAACATACTGTCTGGTTTCGCACAGAGAATGCGACCCTGTCATACATCTCACATTGTTCCGGATATGTCTTTTGTGTTTAGCACATATTTATTTGGTTTTCTGGTCAATAATTATTTTCTGAACACATGCTGATCACGGGTCTGGGTTTTAGAGGTCGTCTTTTCAAATCGTCTCTTGTGAATTTTTTTTTTCATATTAAAAAAATACGACTTTCTTTACAACAAAATTTTGTCTAAAATCAAGAAACCGATAAAAAAATGCTATTCAATTGATAATAATCTCGAATTTCGTTTCTGCCCTCAACGATTGAAAACTTATGATTTTTTACTAGAGGTTGTTTTTCGCAAGATTTTGTAAAATATTATAAAAAATATACTCCCAGACAAGTAAACTCAGGTAGGTAAAAGTCCACAAAGTTGAGCTAAAATCGAATATAGATTTCAAAAATATAACAATAAACAAATATTTCGTTAAAATAACGAATACGGCCATGTACAAATGAAACCGAGAGTATCGCGGGACTCAAAATATTTTTAGGTTGTAAATGATGAACATCTGAGCAAAAAATTTATCTTGACTTTTTCTCTCTAAAATTAATAATAAAGCCACTATCGAATATAGAAGGGAAAGTGGTAAAGCCTGTATAGGTAAAGACTCGCTGGTAGAATGTGAACAGTATAGAGTTTGATCCTGCAATGAAAAACCGTGTTCCTTCGGGACAAGACAGGGGCGTGAAAGTGTTGAAGTTCAATCTTCGAGCTTGGAACTGTGAAATATTGAATATGGAAATAATAGCACACCTATCACCAATACATTGTGTATGCAGTATGATGAGAAACTGCCATTACACAATACTCGCCCCGTTACAGAACAAAGAAAATTCAACTCTTCAATAACAGAGGTGTTTGAGCGGTTCAGTGAATTTTCAACGAATGGCAGATTCCATTGAAAAACTTCAATATTGTGTGTCAAACCTTCCGGTATGGGCATTATTTTTTTGGAACAAGATACGTCAACGCACCGAGTCCATTCTCTCCACATCATTTATCTGCTTTTATTTCGGTTATTGGTAAAAGTAATAGAAAAGGAAAAAGTCTGGACGTAGCTAGCGCGCTGTGGTAGCGAATTTTCGTTTATATTATTTTATTTTAAAAACATTTCAACAGTTAATAGAAAGTTAATAGGAAAAACAAAATATTAAATAACCCTTATTTCTTTTCAGTAAGATTGAATTGTTTTTTTTGGTCTTCAGGGATAATCAAGAAAGTAATTGAACGCTTAATCTATTCAAATGTTCAAATGTAAAAAGTTATTTTAACTAAAACGTTTTGCCTTTATATAAGAATTGTCAACTATCAAATTTTAAGTTTTTAACTTAATTAATATATAAAGTTAAAAACTTAAAATTTAATAATTGACAATGCTTATATAAAGGCAACACATTTTCGTTAAAATAACTTTTTAAGTTTGAACATTTGAGTAGTCTATGGAAAAGGAACCCTATTAAGCCGGTTAAGTTCTCAAAAAATGCGCACCAGAACTTGCTCCTGTCCTGACTCGTCTGTTTCAGACATCTTACAGCAGAGGCATATTCCCTAGTGATTGGAAAACTACTCGAGTACAACCCATCCCCAACAAAGGACCCAAAGCGCTTCCTAGCAACTACATGCCTATTTCTCTCATTTCAGTCGCCTTTAAAGTGAGGGAAAAGTATATAAACACCGAATTACAAAAATTTCTTGAAAAACACAGTCTAATCTACGACAGGCAGTATGGATTCCGTCAGCGCAGATCAACTCCCGACCCCCTTTCCTTTGTCACCCATTCTTGGAGCAAGTCTATGGAACTACACGGTGAATCTCAGATTGTCGCGGAAGACATATTCATAGCATTCGACTAGGTCTGGCACACAGCGCTGCTTAATAAACTTCCGGCCTATTGCCTACCACCAAAACTCTGTACCTGGACAGCAAATTTCCTCTCCAACCGGAGCATTTCTGTTGTCGTGGATGGTCATTCCTCTAAACTGTATCCAATTAATGCAGGAGTCCCTCAAGGTACAGCTTTAACCCCTACTTTGTTTCTCCTTCACATCAAAGAAGACCTCATCTCTATCACATCACACATTTAGCACTAAAATACTTACAGGATGCGTTGCTTTCTGCTGCTTCTTCCTCTCAGCTTTCGAAAGATTTCCTCCCTTCTCCCTGTTTCTTCGAGCATAAAATAAACCTATTTGTTTGCCTCTTAAGTGTTTTGGATGGCGGTTTGGATTAGGTACATCATCATTAGAAGTGCCTTGGCTGGATTCTCCCAGTGAATTTCCCGGCTTCCTTGGTCTACGTTGCCTAAACATTTTGTTCCTTTCTCTTCTTTCACGTCGCTCCAATCTAGTAGACTCACTGGGTGCACTAAAATCGTCTGACATGGTTCGAAACGACTTTTGTGTTTTTGTCGAACGTTTAAGAAAATAAGCTATAACAAATTGCTTCTACATGTTCATCAAAACGCACGACACAAATTATTACTTTCAATATTAGTTAGTGAAAACTTATTACAAAGTTAACTTAACCGGAGAAAACTGTTAAAAATTTATAATTTCATAACCTCTAACCTAAGTGTCTATTCTGTTAGTAGTGACAATTGACAAATGTCATTTCCATAAAATGTGTCAATTCATAGAAAAACTTTTATTTCTCTTTAGGAACAATGGACCAATATCCACTAAGGCCAAGGTTTATAGACTAGATAGGTTGTCTGGTAACTCTCGACCAATCAGAGAGTGGAGCGGGAATGCATCACATGAAAACCGAATTTAAATCTAGTGGAATAATAGTGCATTGAATATTGAAATAAGACGGCAATTTTATGTTCGTCTTTCAGAGTTATGCTCTTTTTGAACTTAAAACAAGGTTAACTATTTAAACTATAAGATTTTGTTTATATAGTAACAGAAAGTATTGAAATTTTAGGATATTAATCGATTTCAAATTAACGGAGTCAATTAATTGGTTTAAAAGGATTGAAAAAATGTATTATTATTTCTCAAATTATAAATTGAAAATGCTTCAAATTGGACAGAACGTTTTTCTTGTAAACCACAACCTAGGTTTGTGTTTACATGTACCTAATCACAATTAGTAAACTATTTAAATTTATAATACGTAGGTAGGTATGTATTTTTACACAGAAAATAGTAGCTTTATAATTTTTACAATAAATTTCTAAGCAAAAAACTCAGACATCTAATACTTAATTTTGAAATCATAGTAAATTATGCCAGCCCAATAAATAAATTATGAATATATAATAATACTTGGTGAATTTTCAGATGAGCTCACGGAGGGCTTTTAGAAAACAATTTTCAGAAACGTGCTTAGAACCTACCTTGGATGCATAAAACACAAGAATAATTTCTTGTGTTTTAAAGAATTACGGGACCAGGAGTGTTGCTGGGGAAGAAGAAGCGAAAAATGCGAAAAAACAGCTTAGCCGGATCTACATATATTCCATTATTATTATACCATTCTGCAGTTACATCTCCTTAAAATCATGTTTACCCCGCACAGAACCCTTATTCACCTCAGGTCCAATACCTTTCTTGTGGGTTGTGGTGGAAGGAAAACCCCCTGGACGAAGCCGCACCCCCACCCCCGTCCCATGCTGTCATAGCCCTTCCCTAACACGGGGACAGGGGTTTATTCCCCCTCTGCATGCTTACAACCACCCTCAATGCACAAAAAATTATTAATTGGATACAGCTTAGAGGAATGGCCATCCACGACAACAGAAATGCTCCGGTTGGAGAGGAGATTTACTGTCCAGGTACATAGAAAGGAGGTCGGCAGTTGATCTGCGCTGACGGAATCCATACTGCCGGTCCTGGATTAGACTGTGTTTTTTAATAAATTTTAGTAATTCAGTGTTTGTATACTCTTCCATCACTTTAGAGACGGTTGAAAGGAGAGAAATAGGCCTGTAGTTGCTAGGAAGCGCTTTGAATGCTTGCTTGGGGACGGGTTGTATTCGAGCAGTTTTCCAGTTACTAGGGAATATGCCTCTATTGTAAGATGTCTAAAACACACGAGTCAGGACAGGAGAAAGTTCTGGTGCGCATTTTTTGAGAACAATTGCTGGGATCTCGTGAAGGCCAGGGGCTTTCCTGGTATTAAGAGAAGAGAGAGAGAGAAGAATAAGAGATAGTGCCTCTTACTCTTTAAATCTCGGTAAATTGCCGGTTCCCCCTATATATGCAGTCCACACCTCAACACCTTCTCCAACGCTAACTAATTTAAAGATTTAGTAAATTATCTTTCTTCCCCACATTGTTAGCGAAACGATCGTCACGTCAGAAAATTATGATGAATTAGGTTTCGAAAGTGTACTTACCTGACTTATTATTCAAACTTTAGATAATAACACAAACACTCTAATTTTTCAACACCTTATCATAGAACCTCGGTGGTTCAGTGGTAAGACCGTGCGACACTGAACTGAAGGGTACTGGGTTCGTGTCCAGTGTCCTCATTTTCACTTTTTCAGTAGATACTGTATAACATTAACATCAACCGAGGTTGTGGCATTGCATTTGTGCAAGTTGAATGCAAGTCTGCGCGTTCCGCTCTTGGGAGGGGGCGTAAAGCCGTCGGTCCCGTGTCCATGAGATGTTGGGCACGTTAAAGATCCCTACCTTTCTTACAGAAAGACAGGGGTTCGGCAAAATTTCCGGGATAGTGAGGCGAAACTCCTCTCTGGCGTTGATGATTGGTCATATTGGCGGAAATGGACTGATGCGTTAAAAAAAACTTTATTGCAGCTCAAAGCGATTAGGCAAAAAAATGCAAAACGGAAATAAACAGCACTTTAAAGGATGACCTGCACCACTAACTTATTTTTCGCTTTGTGTGCATTTTTCGCTAAATTTTATAAATGTTAAAGTCACCGACCTTCATTGGACGCCCTTAAGGGTGGTATATCCTTCGATGTAGCTACAATCTCTTCAATACGTACCCTGAAACAAACAAAAAACGCTTTATGTATAAAATATTATTATTTTATATATTATTACCTTTATTATCTTAAATTATACATGTTTATTCAGCAAGTCTAATGCCCAGTTTCACAGAGCTTGATTAAATATTAAACGGCCGGTTAGATAATCAAGGCTTTAGACGACCAATCACAGACTACGATGCGGGTTTTGGACATGACAACCAAATATTTTGAAGCTGTGATTGGTCGTCTGATGCCTTGATTAACTAACCGGCCGTTAAATATGTAATCGAGCTTTGTGAAACCGGCCACTAGACTGCTACTGAATATAATAATATAATTATTTTAGTGAATTTTCTCCTAAAAAAATCACTAATGAGGAGATCCCGACTTTTGAATTTTGAAAACATTTCTTCAAATGAGCGCTAATTACGCCCCCTAGAACACATATCCGGGGTCAGTTTCAATTTTTATATGTATACCTTCCTTTTGCAAGTGACTTGGATAAATTCGTCAGTCAGGAAAAGCGGCCCAGGTTTTCCCGGAATATTTTGTGTTTTCTTTTGAAAAAAAATCATATCTCCGGAAATAACAAAGTAAGGGCAACCAAATTTGCTACGCGGGTTTATATCATTATAAGTAAATTACCTACAAAACTTAGCTCTGTAAGTTAAAAGATAAAAAGGTTATGGGCATTTACAGAAAAAATAATTGGGGTTTTCCTCAAAACGTAAAAGTTCCGATTTAAAACGTCAAAATTGGCAACATTTAGGCAAAGAACCTGAAACTAATAGGAGCTATGGAAAGAAAATGTCTCAAGAAGAATGTTTTTCAAAGCCTGAAGTCTTAGATTCAACCGTCATTGTCCTTCATTTTACTAAAATATTCCCAGAAAATTCTTTTCAAATATACCCTTTCTCTGATGCTTTGGCAGTAGCCTATTAGCTATAGAGTTTATCGTTTAATGTTATATAATTTTTGTCGAATTTTCGTAAAAAATCAATAAAGTTCAATATATCCGTTACAAGATACGAAAAAAATTGTATACATTAATTATAGGGTGTCTTGAGCTACATCTTAGAAAAAAATTATACAATCACAGGCTGGCCCATAAGTCGTTGGTGATACAAATTCTCTCTTTTTAGTGAATTTTCTTAAAAAAAATTCACTAATGAGGAGATCTCGACTTTCGAATTTTGAAAAAATTTCTTCAAATGAGCGCTATATAGGACCCCCGGAACCCAAATCCGAGGTCAGTTTCAGACTTTATATGTTATATATATATATATATATATATATATATATATATATATATATATATATATATATATATATATATATATATATATATATATATAAGTGTCACACCTATAACTTAAAAAATAATGGGCCGATTTTGATAAAATTTGGCACATACCTTCCTTTCGCAAGTCGCTTGGATAAGTTCGTTAGCCAGGAAAATCCGCCGAGGTTTTCCCGGAAAATTTTGTGTTTTCTTTCGAAAAAAATCGAAAAAAATTTATATTTCCAAAATTAACAAAGTAAGGGCAACCAAATTTCATACGCGGGTTTATATCATTAAAGGAAAGTCACCTACCAAAATTTAACTCCGTAGATTAAATGACAAAAAAGTTACAGGCATTCAAAGAAAAATAAATTTGGGTTCTCCTCAAAACGTCAAAATCGCGATTTTAAACGTCAAAATTGGTGAGTACCTTCCTTTTGCAAGTGGCTTGGATATGTTCGTTATTTAGGAAAATCCGACGTGGTTTTCCCGGAAAATTTTGTGTTTTCTTTCGAAAAAAAATTATATCTCCAAAATTAACAAAGTAAGGGCAACCAAATTTTATACGCGGGTTTATATCATTATAAGGAAGTTACCTACCAAAATTTAGCTCTGTAGGTCAAAAGACAAAAAAGTTATAGGCATTTAAACAAAAATAAATTGGGGTTTTTCACAAAACGTCAAAGTTGCGATTTAAACGTCAAAATTGGCAACATTTAGGAAAATAACTTGAATCTAATACCGGCTATGGAAATAAAATGTCTCAAGAAGAATGTTTTACAAACCCTGAAGTCTTAGCTTCAACCGTCATTGTCCTTCATTTTAATAAAATGTTTCCAGAAAATTTATTTCAAATAGACCCTTTCTCTGACACTTGGCAGTAGTCTTAGCTATAGAGTTTATCGTTAAGAGGGGGGTTCAATAAAATGCTTAAAATACACTATATTTGTAGCTTGTTGAACTGTCCCAATTAAAGCCTTAGACTGAAAATATAGTATACAATAGATTGATTGAGGTTTGAGGAAGGCAATAAAGATTTTTGTAAGCAAATATCCCGTTTATAACGAAAATACAACGTTTTTGCCAAACCATGATTTGACAATTTTTTGTCACAGAATTAGCTCAAAATCACTCTTTGCCTAGATTAGGTATCCAAGAATAAGTTTCTTAAATTTCAGGTCTTTTGGATTCCAAATAAAAACGTAATGCAAAGTGAAATGTAAAATATGACATACCTTAATTATTTAGTCAATATGTGTTGTCAAACTAGCGCGTTTCGGCACCATCCGTAGACCAGCTATTTTCTAAAAGATGGCGCACTAAAATTGTGATTCCACGAACGCACTTCATTTTCATTCATAATATGTCAAATCATCTTTAAGGTTACATGCCATTAGTAACATTTGAATGTTATTTAAGACCGAAACAGTCTACACTCGAATATGTTTCAGCGATCGGCGAAATAAATCAATCAATTCTGCAATTTGCTATTTAGCTAGCTACTTACATTTAATTTCCGATACCAAATTCCTGACGGTAAGGTGCTGTATGTGTAAATACAATGTAAAGAATTCGTTTATTACGAAGCGTCGGTAGCTCATTGGAAGAGTACTTTGTATCTCAAGCGGACGATGCTGGTTCGAGTCCGGCCCGGTCCGCTTCTCCTTTTAGTGAATTTTTATTGGGAAAAATTAACTAAATTCAAATGGAGAGGTATCTATGGTGAGATTTGACAAACATTTTTTTCAAATGACTGCGAAATAGGACCCATAGGACAAATATCCTGGGTCAGTTTCAATTTTTATATGTTTATATAAATATAATATAAATAAAAATTTTAAGTTTTCTTTCGAAAAAAATGTTTATCTCCGAAAATTACAAAGCTATTTTGATGAAATTTATGTGAATATGTTGTCTTGGTAAAGGCCTTACCACGTGCCAAAATTCAACCTTCTAGGTTTATAAAAAATTGAGTTATTCAAATTTGAAGCATTTAATGAAAATTGATTACCATAACGCACTTGCTGCGTTCAGACTTTTTTTGCTTCCGCGACTTAAGCGGTTTGACCTTTGCTTTTTTTTATATTTAAAAAATGGTTAATCTTGCTGGTGCGTATGGATGCAGTAATGAATATAATTCATAAAAACTAATTTCTTTCTTTTGTGCAAGTAAAAGATATTTAACGGTAATTATGCAGATGATCGGCATACGTGAGTTTTGAAAAATATTTCAGTAAACATGCTTAAAAGACTCAATGTGTGTATAAGCAACAAGATATATGTTGTGGAATCAACCCCTCCAAAAGTTACGAGACCCGGAGTGAATAGGGATGCTCGGCGGAGAAGGAAATATAAAGGAAAAATCAGTAAAAACAACTTAGTTCGACCTCTATAAGCAGCCTTTTCACTTTTTGTATCAACACTTTCTCCTAAACATGTTTTTCCCCTGCACCACGTATATTTGCTCCTAGTCCCCCGCAGCTTTTTGGGGGTTGAAGGGACACCATTTTTCATGTTTATGCACTAAACACTCTACGAAGCAGACCTGAACGACCTAACCTGACCTAACCTGACCTGACCTGATCCGGACCTGACCCGGATCCTTTTACCTAACCCTGGACTGACAAAAAAACGTAGAAGAAAACCGAAAAGCAGAATAACATGCATTTAAAAAAAAATCTTATGATTTAAAATATTTTTGATACCGCTAGCTATTCCTCGAGACACAGTATCAATGGGCTCTATCCTGAATCCATATAAGCTACACAAACAAATTTTGTTAAAAAATAAAAAACTATAGTGAAAAAGCAAAAGCGACTACTTAAAAAGTCAAAGACGCAGCAAGTGCGTTATGGTAGTGAATTTTCATAGAAATGATCTGGCACCAAATATTTTATTATAACTTTTTTTTCTTGCAACATAGAAATCTAAATTTTTGTGTATAGTTTACTTTTTAGTGAATTTTCTTTAAAAAAATTCACTAATGAGGAGATCCCGACTTTTAAATTTTGAAAAAATTTCTTCAAATGAGCGCTAATTAGGCCCCCCAGAACACATATCTAGGGTCGGTTTAAATTTTTATATGTTTATATATATATATATATATATATATATATATATATATATATATATATATATATATATATATATATATATGTATATATTTATATATATATTATATATATATATATATATATATATATATATATATATATATATATATATATATATATATATATATATATATATATATATGTATCACACCGATAACTCAAAAAATAATGGGCCGATTTTGATTAAATTTGGTGAATAAATTCCTTTTGCAAATGGCTTGGATAAGTTCGTTAGCCAGGAAAATCGGTCCAGGTTTTCCCGGAAAATTTTGTGTTTTCTTTCTAAAAAAATATATATCTCCGGAATTAACAAAGTAAGGGCAACCAAATTTCATATGCGGATTTATATCATTATAGGCAAGTTATCTACCAAAATTTAGCTCCGTAGGTTAAAGGATAAAAAAGTTACAGGCATTCAAAGAAAAATAAATTTGGAATTTCCTCAAAACGTCAAAATTGCGATTTTAAACGTCAAAATTGGTGAGTACATTCCTTTCGCAAGTCGCTTGGATAATTTTGTTAGCCAGGAAAATCCTCCAAGGTTTTCCCGGAAAAATTTGTGTTTTCTTTCGCAAAATATTTATATCTCCAAAATTAACAAAGTAAGGGCAACCAAATTTGGTAAGCTGGTTTATATCGTTATAGGTGTGCCACCTACCAAAATTTAGCTCTGTAGGTCAAAAGACAAAAAAGTTATCGGCATTTAAAGAAAAATAAATTGGGGGTTTCCTCAAAACGTCAAAGTGACAATTGAAAACGTCAAAATTCGCAACATTTAGGCAAATAACTTGAATCTAATACGGGCTATGGAAAGAAAATGTCTCAAGAAGAATGTTTTACATACACCGAACTCTTAGTTTCAACCGTCATTGTCCTTCATTTTACTAAAATGTTTCCAGAAAATTCATTTCTAATAGACCCTTTCTCTGATGCTTGGCAGTAGCCTTAGCTATAGAGTTTATTGTTTAATGGTATATAATTTTTGTCGAATTTTCGTAAAAAATCAATAAAGCTCAATATATTCGTTATTATACAAGATATGAAAAAATATTGTATACATTAATTATACGGTGTTTTGAGCTACATCTTAAAAAATTATTGCGACAATCACAGGGTGGCCCATAAGTCGTTGGTGATACAAATAATTTTTTTTTGTCGAAAACGCCTAATTTTTTTGCATTTTCCATCGAAATATAATGCATGTTTGTAAGTTAAGAAATTTTGGAGGCAGCAAGTGCGTTGTGGTTGCGAATTTTGATTAAATGCTTCATATTTGAAAAGCTCAATTTGCTATTAACCTATAAGGTTGACCAAGAAACGGATTTTTTCAGTAACACTTTTGGTTTACTTTTGGAAATTTCTGTACCTTTTCAAACAATCAAGTTATTTTGATGAAACATGGCACATTGTTTTTACTATATATGTTATACTGGTAATCAAATTTGATGCCTGCTTTTTCTATATAGGTTATACTGGTAACCAAAATTGATGTCTGCTTTCTTAAAAAGAAAACACACATATTTGCAATAAAAACATTTTTATGAAAATTCACTACCATAACGCACTTGCTGCGTCCAGAGATTTTTTAATCGAACACGCCTTATTGGATTTTTGCATTTTCCAAGGAAATATAATGCATGTTTGTAAGAAAAGAAATTCGGGACGCAGCAAATGCGTTATGGTAGCGAATTTTCATTAAAAGCTTCAAATTTGAATAGCTCAATTTGCTATTAACCTATAAGGTTGACCAATAACCCAGTTTTTCGGGAACACTAAGTTAACAATAAAGTTATTTAGATGAGACATGGCACATTGTTTCTCCTATATAGGTTATATTGGTAGTCAAATTTGATGCATGTTTTCTTTCAAAAAAAAAAACACACATATTTGCTATTAAAAACATTTTTATAAAAATTCACTACCATAACGCACCTGCTGCGTCCCGACTTTTATAGTTTGATTGACAGCACTGCAAATTCAGCAAAAAAACGTTCTCTCTTCTATTTTTTATATAAAGTATAAAAAATTCTAGGCGCAGCCAGTGCGCTATGGTAGCGAATTTTTAATTGAAAATATGTCTTTTTTAATGAAACCAGGCATCAAATTTGGTTACCAGTATAACATTTATAGTAAAAACATTGTACCATATTTCATTAAAATAACTTTATTGTTTGAAAATGTACTCCGAAAATAAACTTAATATGTTCCCGAAAAAGCTTTTCCTATTTAGTGTCCAACGAACCTCTTCAAGCACACATGCGAAGATATTATTACTAACAAGCTTTTTGACAAAAATTACAAAACCAATTTTCAGATGAAAATTAGCAAACAATTTCTCTTACGAAACATTGCAATTTTTTTGACTAAAATTGGCTTAAGTAAAGTTACACAAAAATGACATTTTTTAAGACAATTTGCTAAACAATTTTTTTCACGAAAACTCGAGAACTTGTTTTTTTTACAAAAAGTTAAAACGGTTTCACAATTACGTTAAACATTAATTATTAATTATTAGCAACAAAAATTTGAATTAACTAACGATTTTTTACTCAAAATTTACTGAAAAATACATAAAATTTAAATTATATATCTAATCTGTAATTGCAATTAAAAAATAAATCCAAATTTACCCATTAAGCATGGTTACTTATAAATGCTTACCACAACCTTACATATAAGTCGCAAAAAAACAAGTTCAGTTTCTAAAATTTTTAAATGTTTGCAGCTAAAAAACCATAGCAAACTTACAAATGAAACTTTAACATAACTTTCAAATGTAATACCTCCTTTGCCAGCTTGTTGTTTGTCTCCATTTGTAATCTCCTGCAAAGTTACAATTGTAATAAGTACACTTGGAGAACCCAAATCACCGCAACAGATCTTTTTTTAAAGACCTGACGATCGTTTCACTAACGTTTATTGCCTTAGAAATATAAATACTTTCGTACGCATGTAGCTTCGCTGGTTGTCTAAAATTTTTCAAAACAAAAATGAATTCTAAATATGTACATACATATAAACTTCTAAAAAAAATTAACATTTATTTAATGCAGCACAAAACAATAAATTTTTCGATAAACCTTAAATTTTAAGAAGAAACAAAGTCTCAAAATATAAATATAAAAATAAAAATGAATTCCAAACGTGTAGGTAAATGCAAACTCCTAAAAAATTTTAACATGTATTTTATGAACCACAAAACCATATTTTTTTCAGTAAACACCAAATAAAAAACAAAATTCTCATAATACTGTCACATTTGTCTATGAGAATTAAGTATATGGACTTTGTAACTTCTATGGTCAGTTGTAGTATGTTGGTAACAGCGAATACTCTGGAATGATATTTCTAGAAGGGACCAGAAATGACAGGTGTAGAAAAGTGTAGAAGGTCTAGAATCTCTATGGAGAGTATAAATAGACGAACGGTACATAGAGTGAGTCAGTTCAGTATTGAATTAGTGTGGTGCAGAGTATGTGATTATATAGTATTAAACGAGTCAGCAGTAGTAAGTGTTGGTGTATAAGAAGCGATCATATAGAAGGCAGATAGTGGAATATAGTTCTATGGATATTTAGTAATAGAGAGAAATATTTTAGTTAATGTGCTTATGGTGTTGGAAAATAGTTGCTTATAATAAATAGTAGTTTGAAAAGCTGTGTTTTGTTAGTCAACAAATCCAGAACCCCGTAGAACGTAAAAACTGGTGTCAGAAGAGGGATTTTCGAGCTGCTAGCGGAAATATTTTCCAGAATATTCGTTAAAAATGCGGAAATTTCTAGAATCTCTGGAAGATCGGTGTCAGCAGTAATTCTGAACTGGGTGTTTAAAACAGAACAAACTGTGTACCGGCTTTAAATACGTCTATGTCTAAGGCACGTAGCGCAGTAACCAATATGGACACCCAGCTATTGGAATTGATTAAAGAAATGAAAAAAGAAGTCAGAAAAAGAGACGAAGAAGCCAAGGAAGAAATGAGAAAAAGAGATAAAGAAGCCAGAAAAAAAGACGAAGAAACCAAATGAAGAATGAGAAAAAGATATGAAGAAGCCAGAAAAAGAGAGGAAGAAGCCAAAGAATAAATGAGAAAGAGACGAAGAGACAATAGAGGAACTGAGAAAAAGGGACGAAGAAGCCAAAGAAGAAATGAGAAAAAGAGATGAAGAAGGCAGAAAAAGAGACAAAGAAGCCAAAGAAGAAAAGAGAAGAGGAGATGAAGAAACAAAGACAATTCTGCAAGAACAAGCCAGTAGAATTGAGAATATTACTTCGCGTGTGGACAAACGTATGAAGCAGGTAAAAGACGACATCTTCCAACAAGTAGAAAGTCGAGTAAGGGGTATCAGCGACGATGTACATGACATGCTGACGAGTGTGCAGGAAGTACAAGAGGAGGTACAGGAGAAAATGCAATCACTAGAAAAGAGGTATGATAAACTAGTCAAGGGAAAGATAATTGTATTTGAGCAAGTCGAATGTCTGCACGTTCCGCCCTTTGGAGGGGGCGTAAAGCCGTCGGTCCCCTGTCCATGCGATGTTGGGCACGTTGAAGATCCCTACCCTCCTCACAGTAAGGCAGGGGTTCGGCGAAATTTCTAGGATAGTGAGGTGAAACTGTTCCCTGGCGTCGGTGATTGGCCATAGTCGCGGAAATCGGCCGAGGTTAAAGAAACAAAAAACACACACAGGCTCGAAGATAGCCCAGTCGCAAGAATTAAGGTCCCCAAATTTGATAGCTCAGTCCTGTGGGGTATTTATCTACACCAGTTTGAAGCCTCTGCTACAGCAAATGGTTGGGGCGAGAGAGAGAGAGAGAGAGAGAGAGAGAGAGAGAGAGAGAGAGAGAGAGAAAGCGACTTTGTTAATTGTGGCTCTCAGAGGAGATGCTCTAGATGTGCTCCAAGATATTCCTAGGGAAGAACCGTTGAGTTTTGACAGCATTAAACATCAATTAGAGATGAGGTTTGGCGACCAGCATTTACAACAGCTGCATCGATTGTAGTTGAAAAGTCGTTGTCAGAAATCGGGCGAAAGTCTCCAACATCTCCACGCTGACGTTGTCAGACTGACATGATTAGCCTACCCCATAGGTTCGAAAGAGTTTCTAAACCAGCTGTCGCTGCAAACCTTCATTGACGGCATCAGAGATACCGACACGCAACAGGCGCTGAGGATGGCGAGACACAAAAACCTGAACGATGCTTTGGCACATTCCTTGGAGTTTGAAGCGGTAAAGCAAGCATCGGAAAATCATGTGAAAGTTCGCAGTCTCCAAGTCCAAGAAGAAAATAAAACAGATTCATCAGCAGCTACTAGAGAAAATAGTAGAACAAATAAGGCCGACGTCTCATGGACACTCAATAAGAGCTTATCGTGCAAATACCTTGCGCTGCTGGAACTGCGGCAAGGTGGGACATATAAGAGGCGAATGTTTAGCTCTAAGATCACGGGCAAGGGAGAAAGTGAAGCTAAGGCCGGTAACCATTTCTCAGGTTAGCTATTATGGCAGCGCTCTCGTCGTAAAGGGATACGTAAGCGGTAATAAGACCCAGATGGTCGTCGACACAGGCGCACCTAGGACGATTATTCGCCGCGACATGGTTCCAAGATGGCGAATAAGACAGCCAGACAGAGTGTACAGAGTAAATGCAGCCGGTGGTGATCGAATCCAGGTATTTGGCGAAACTGAGGTCGAACTGCAGACTGGGACATGGCAGGCAAAGCAGAGAGCGACCCAGTTACTCAGCCAGCAGCAAGCGGGGAAGAAATTATGAGAGAAGTACCAAGATGAAGTGTGTAAAGACCATGCAAATGTGAAGCCAACCCAGAAAAAGGTCAGTGGAGTAGAAACACCAGAACAAGAGCAAATACACGGAAGAACCAGTACCACGTAAGAACTTCGCTTGAAAAAAGTTCCGACATATTGACGAGAAGGAAAACCATCCACTCTGCTGTCGGAATGCATATACGAATAGAAAGCGACCGACTGAAGACCCGTTATGACGTGCGAGCTAATGCAGCTGGTTTTAAAGAAGGAGATCGTGTGTGGTTCTACAATCCAGTTCGACGCAAGCGACGGTCAACGAAACTACAGAAATTATGGGAAGGTCCTTATAAGGTGGTCACAAGGATCAATGACGTTTTCTATCGCATTCAGAGGAGCCCGAAGAGCAAGATGAAGGTGGTCCATATGCATAGACTTACGCCATACCAAGAAATGTCAGAATTCGACCTGGGACGATCGAATATAAAAGGGGGGGCAGTGTCACATTTGTCTATGAGAATTAAGTTTATGGACTTTGTAACTTCTATGGTCTGTTGTAGTATGTTGGTAACAGCCAAAACTCTGGAATGATATTTCCAGAAGGAGGTGGTCCATATGCACAGACTAACGTCATACCAAGAAATGTCAGAATTCGACCGGATAGATCGAATATAAGAGGGAGGCAGTGTCACATTTGTCTATGAGAATTAAGTTTATGGACTTTGTTAGATCTATGGTCGGTTGTAGTGTGTTGGTAACAGCGAACACTCTGGAATGATATTTCTAGAAGGGACCAGAAGTGACAGGTGTAGAAAATTGTAGAAGGTCTAGAATCTCTATGGATAGTATAAATAGACAAACGGTACATAGAGTGAGTCAGTTCAGTATTAAGTCAGTGTGGTGTAGAAGAAATGATCATAGAGTATTAAGCGAGTCAGCAGTTGGTGTATAAGAAGCGATCATAGATGGCGAATAGTGGGATACAGTTCTATGGACATTTAATAAGAGAGAGAAATATTTTAGTGGATATTGGAGTTGGAAAACAGTTGGTTATAATAAATTAGTAGTTTGAAAAGCTGTGTTTTGTTAGTCAACTAATCCAGAACCCCGTATAACGTAACAATATAATATATTGCTAACGAATTTTTTTAAATACTACGCACGAAAATTTATTTTCTTTAGTGCATCATCTGTCTAATTCTTCAAATTGTTAAGATACGTTGATATGTCTAATTCGCCAAGTTGTTCGCGATTCAGCTTTATATCCATTTTCGAGGTCCAGCCTTTACTCATTTAATTTTCCTCTCATATTGATTTAGAATTCAGATCATATTATTAAATATTAGGTTGTTAAAAGAACATAATTTCTAGTTGTGCACGAGAAATCGCTACTGCAATTACGGCTTGCAGTACAATATACAAATTATAGTAAAAGTTTCATTGGTTAACTACTATGGTTAACTCATATGTTTCACAATTAGTGATGGGTCGTCATTTAACTCTCAACTATTTTTAAACGGTTACCGAGCCGTAACGGTAACCACCAGTTATGGATTGATAAAAATAACAGCTTAAAAAGTAACGCTTTTTACACTAAACTAGAATTCGGAGTCGTGTCTGTTTCAGTTCTACTGCAACTAGGTTCGATGAATAAACATCGGTTTTATCGGCAACTGTTATTTAACCATTTAACGGGATGAATAGCCTTGAGATTGGGAATGCTAAATATGTATGGTTATACAGTATAGAGCGGACTGTACTTCATAACATTATTATTTATACTAGTGTGCCCGCTCTCGCTCACAGCTTTAGGGACGTACGATCTTCGGTACAATAAAACGGTTTAATTTTAATTTTAACTTTAACCGGTTGTTGATGGGGATACGGCATACGGACACTACTACACAGAGTTAATCTGTTAAACTGAGAAGCTGTTATTTTTAAACAGTTGAGTTTCCTACTAGTATGTAAAGCCAAATATTTAATAATAAAAAATGTTGGGTGAAAAGATGAATTTCTGTAAAAACGTGTTATTACTTTCACTATAGACAACGCAAAATAGGGTTATTACACGTGAAATTAAAGTAATTATTTATTTAAATTTATATACATTACCTAAGAAAACAGTTGACACGTCATTTTCGTTTGTCTGATAATAGTTATCAAATTGATAAAAAAAAATAATGATACAACATTTTTTAATATCTATATACATTTAAATATAAAAAATGAAATGAATGTATATATATAAATATATATATATATATATATATATATATATATATATATATATATATATATATATATATATATATATATATATATATATATATATATATACAGGGTGTTTCCAAATTGATGCGAAAAATTTTACAGGGTGATTCTTTGGAGAAAAATAAGGGGTGTCTTTTTATTAAGTTTTTCTTGAAACCCCTTCTCCTCCAAGTTACAGCCCTTTGAAATTTTTGAAACTAATTTTAAAACAACGAATATTAAAATAAGTAAATAAACAATTAATACTATATATCTTCCAATTTTTTTTAAAACTCAAACTCAAACTCAATTTTTTATACTGTTGGCTGTTGTTTGCACAGTTATTAAAAGTGGACTGATAAAGATGACCAGTTACCCGAAAATGTAACTAGAGATAGAGATCTTTCTAAGAAAGAATAAAAGCATAATGTAATAACAAACCATATGTACAGAATAAAGGCAAATTTCTTTACCGAAATTTTATGAGCTGCGTTATGTTATGGAGTTCTTAGAATCACTCCCTGTGTAGCAATAAAAGTTCTAACGTCTAACGTCCCAAGACGTGATAAATAATGATATTTATTGATTCTTGCTGTGGCATTGACATTTACGTAAAGACCCCTCATAAAATAAATTTGTTAGAAATTACTAGTTTATAATTCCTAAAACATCTAAGTAAATACTAATATAAGACTCCTTTCTGATTTCTAAAAGTTTCACTTCAGAGTGGCAAAAGATTTACGACACGCTTATTATAATTTCTTAACCCTTTGTTCCCTTTTCATATCGACAAAATTTGAGATTTATACACTACGTGAAATAACGGGGTAAAAATACAATGCATTTATACTAGTGTGCTCGCTCTCGCTCACAGCTTTGGGAATGTAGGATACTATCGATCGACTATCCAGTTTAAAATAACTGAAGCCGTTATTTTCAACGGTTATTATTAAATAACGTTAACGGCTTCAACAGTTAACAGAAAAAAACCGTTTTTCCCATCACTATTCACAATACGTAGTATCGTTGGTGACCTCTACCAACACAATCCGGCACACAAGTCTTGTCGATCCATTGACTAACTGCTTAATGTTTGGGTTATCCTATAGTTCTCAGCTAAGAAGTTCTCGTAATTATGATTACAGAGTCCTATCCAGAAGAATTCTAAATGAAGGGCATTTTAAGGTGATGTAACAAGAGGACTCTCTCATTGTATAAGCATACCTAACTTATGTTCCTAGTAATTACCTTCTCTATGCTATTAAAAAAAATATAAAGCTTGGTAAAATAGCTATAATGTGGCACTAAATAATGACAAACCTGCATTTTAGCGATTTTTTATTAAACAAAATTCAATAATAGAGAAGGAGCGATGGTGAGATTTTGCTAAAAAAATTTCAAACGAGAATTTGCTCTTTGGGTGTGTTGAATAAAAAAAGGCTTTTTCTTTCCAAACAATTTTTTATTCCTTCTTCCGACGCGTTTCGACCTTTTTAACCGGTCATCCTCAGGGGAATTTGTCTATTATTAAACTGGACTAAAAAACTATACAGTTGAATGCCCAAGGAACACGCTTCTTCTATTGTTGTAGGATGGATCCATTGAGTCAGAGGTGTTACTGACCCGAAAGGGAGCAACCTTTATTGAAATTATGTACGAATTTTTGTTTTAACTTGTGAAAATTAAGACTAAAACAGACGTCTCTAGTGACTACTATTAGTCACTATTAATTTTTGTTTTAACTTGTAAAAATGAAGATTAAAATAGACGTCTCTAGTGACTACTAGTAGTTTCACAAGTTATAACAAAAATTCGTACTTAATTTCAATAATGGTTGCTCCCTTTCGGGTCAGTAACACCTCTGACTCAATGGATCCATCGTACAACAACAGAAGAAGCGTGTTCCTTGGGCATTCAACTGTATAGTTTTTTAGTCCTGTTTAATAATGGAGAAATTCCCCTGAGATGACCGGTTAAAAAGGTCGAAACGCGTCGGTAGAAGGACTAAAAATTGTTTGGAAAGAAAAATCCTTTTATTCAACACACCCAAAGATGTCAACCCCAAACATTTTGACGTTTAGGAACAATATGAGAATTTGCTCCCTAGAACCCAAAACCAAAGTCCGTTTCAATTATATATATATATATATATATATATATATATATATATATATATATATATATATATATATATATATATATATACATATATATATATATATATATATATATATATATATATATATATATATATATATATATATATATATGTACACGAATCCGAGAAATAACTCAAAAATGACTAAACTGATTTTAACTAAACTTGGCACATATCTTCATCTTATTGACACCGCGGATGAGTTCGTTAGCCAACCCGATCGGAGCCGTTTTTCTTAAAAAAAAAACATAGTCTGCAAATTTAATCACAACTTCCACACAGCTGTGATAATCTAATCTCCTAAGAAAGGCATTCTCATGAAATGAATTTAGGGTCTATGAAAGGCTAGATGCATTCTCACCACAAGTAGAACCGTAGAATGGTTTCGCTCTAATTAGAGCTCGTTAGTACGGCATACTAATTGCAGCGAAAATACACCTATAAAGTAATACGGCTACGGTAGCCAGCCTTCCAAAACTAAGTGAGGTGTAAGACACGAAACACGTGCCGCCATCTCGTTGCGGAACCAAGTAGTATGTTGTCACAGCAGCTCCAAATAACATAGAATGTTAAAAAACTGTATACAACCAACTAACAATATAATAAATTGTCAGCACTGGCCCATTTCTACCTCAATATAAGGACAAAGTATGTAAGGCTAGATGCATTCTCACCACAATTAGAACCGTAGACCGGTTTCGCTTTAATTAGAGCTCATCAGTACGGCATACTAATTGCAGCGAAAATATACCTATAAAGTAATACGGCTATGGTAGCCAGCCTTCCAGGACTAACTGAGATGTAAGACACGAAACATGTGCCGCCATCTCGTTAAGGAACCAAGTAGTATGTTATCACGGCAGCTCCAAATAACAGAATGTTAAAAAACAGAGACTGTATACAACCAACTAACAATTTAGAAAATTGTCAGCGCCTGCCCATTTCTACCCCAATATAGGGACAAAGTATGTAAGGCTAGATGCATTCTCACCACAATTAGAACCGTATAACGGTTTCGCTCTAATTAGAGTTCGTCAATACGGCATACTAATTGCAGCGAAAGTACACCTATAAAGTAATACAGCTATGGTAGCCAGCCTTCCAAAACTAAGTTAGATGTAAGACACGAAACACGTGCTGCCATCTCGTTGCGAAACCAAGTAGTATGTTGTCACGGCAGCTCCAAATAACATAGAAACGCAACTAGATGGCGGCACGTGTTTCGTGTGTTACATCTCACTTAGTTTTAGGGTCTATAACTTGACTACAAAGAAAATATTCGTATTATTTTACTCATAAACTTCTAAAACGTTATATTACTTGAGGTTTAACGAAAAAATTCAATTTTTCACCAAATCACCACTCATTTATTCCCGACACCCTAAAGCCATCTTACCCAAAAACAATTTGAAGCTCTACTTTGGACACCGACATTGAAGATGATATCTCAATTCGTTCGAAAGTTGTTGCGCCTACTAACAGACAGACGTACAGACCGACAGACCGATCCATCAACAGACTCACAGACAAAAAAATGTCGTTCAAGAATCAAGTTTTCTATATGTTTTAAGACTTTTTACACCGTTTTAGCAAAAAAAATTCGAATTTTCTGTTACCTATATTCCACCCCAGGCATTCAACCTCTAATTCAATTTAAGCACATAATACACAGAATAAACACACCCTAAAACGTTATATTACTCGAGTTTTACAGAAAAAACACAAATTTTCACCAAATCACCCCCCATTCATCCCCTACCCCCTAGAGCGATTTACCCACAAAAAAAATCCTACCCGTTCGTCGGGTGATAACTGTTTACAAAATTTGGAGACGATATCTCAATTCGTTCTAAAGTTATCGTGGCTACAAACAGACAGACATACAGATCGACAGGCCAAGGGAGAAAAATTTTCGTTCCCAAATCAGGTTTTTTATATGTTTTGACACTTTGTACGAGATTTAAGGGTAAATTTTTTTTTTTGAAATTGTTGTCGCCGATGCCGTACTTTGTACACGTATTGATGATGATGCAGTAATAATTGCTTTTTTTTTTAAAGAAATTTGTATCTCAAAATTTAACAAACCTATCTTGATGACATTTGGTAGGTATGTTGTACCGCTAAAGTCCTTACTATATATCAAAATTACGGTTTTTAGGTTTATAGCGAATTGAGGTATTCAAATTTGAAGAATTTCATAAAAATTCGCTACCATAAAACACTTGCTGTGTACCCAATTTTTTTTAACTAGACAGGTCCCACGTAGACCTTCCATTTGCCGTTTCTGGAGTACGTCTCACAATTGAATTCTGGAAATTCACGGACGTGGGTTTCTCAAAATTTCCAGTTCACTGAAAATATTGACGTTAGTATGGGACTTCCGGTTATACCGGAAGTTAACGTCAACTTTCTGATTTCAAATAGAAGATGGTGTTTCTTATTACGGATCTACAATGCCCGTCAATTTTTATGGTAGGTTTTACCAACATGTTATGTAATTTTTTTAACCATTTTCGAGATATTTGACTAAAAAAAAATAACTAAAAAACATTGTCACATTTACACACCTGTATCTCTCTTATTGTTCAACCTGAAGAGTTGAAATTTTAAAGTGCAAATTCCAAAATGCCACAAAACTTTTGGAATTTATCTAAAGCTAGTATAAGTTAGACAGGCTGTCCGAAATAGACCGCTCAATAGTGACAACTTCAAAACCTAATATCTGTTATTTTGAATAGAATACCCTATATTTTATAACGTTAGTTCATATACTTTTTATTGTTCTTTCCATTGGTATCAGTATTCGCTCTACCTAAGTCCCACCGATTTGAAGATATTTAAACATTGTTTGCGATAAGAAATAATTATTAGTCAGTTTATCAGGTTGCTTAGGAGATGAAAATTTTAAAGGTCATCTTCCGACATAAGTAAAATATGCAACGATTTTGGAATATAACTTTTATTTACGAGGAGTATAATCTAATTATTAACAGAAGATGTCGTGTGGTTGCAAAGAGATTTTCGCATAAACACAGATCAACTCGTTACATGAGCAGAATACTACTAAAATAATTCTAAGAATGGAGTGTTTCGTCCAAAATTTCATGAGAGTAAAGGATTATTAGGGAACAAATATATTTGTGTGTTATCACTTCACAATAGATGTTCGAAATTTGCAACGTTCACGTTGAGGCATATTTGCGATAAGAAATAATTATCAGTCAGTTGAGGTTGCCTAGGAGATGAAAATTTTAAACGTCATTTTTCGACAGTGAACTTAGTGATTGTACTGTAAAGTACGTTTGTCAATTGTATTTTAACCAAACAGAGCATTTTCCATAATAATGGCACACTTCAATTAATCAAACGATGGCTTTTAGTGAATTTTCTTAAAAAAAAATTCACTAATGAGGAGATCCCGACTTTTGAATTTTGAAAAAATTTCTTCAAATGAGCGCTAATTAGGCCCCCCAGAACACATATCCGGGGTCAGTTTCAATTTTTATATGTTTATATATATATATATATATATATATATATATATATATATATATATATATATATATATATATATATATATATATATATATATATATATATATATATATATACAGGGTCGCTGATAAGTCTGGAAACGGTCGATTATCCGGGAAAATATACAAGGTGTCGAAAAAAGTTTTATACAAAAGTTTTTGGGTTCTTCAATGTCTACTAGGCGGTGATAATTTTATTTATACAGGGTTGGTCATACAGGCGTGGCACACCAATATTAATTTTTTTTTAATGGAACACCCTATATATTATTCGATATTTCAATCCTTCTCTTAATTTTGAGCAACATTTATCAGAAGCATGATGTACATAAACTCAATCGTTTCCGGGTAAAAAAATAAATAAAAATAAACGCTACTGTTTTTAAAATCTATTGGATGAAGAACAAAAATAAATGAAAAGTAGAATATCTCTTGAAAACAATCTGTGAGTGTGAAAAGAACCGGTTGCGATGTTTTTAACATTGTTTGGAATCCCAAGATAAGATAAGATGCCCATAAGAAACGCAGTATTATTCTTTTGTTTTAAAATGTTTCCAGGACAACGAATGTCAAACATTCATTCAGTGTCAACAGTTTTGAAACATTAGTAATTTAGTGTCAACAGTTTTTGTGCAAAATGGCAAGTTTAAGTGAAACCGAATGTATCGAAATCTTAATGATGATAGGGTACGGTGATAGAACACGAAGTTTTGCTCAAGTGGTGATTATGTTCAATGAGTTGCATCCTGAGCGGGAATCGATCTCCAAATCCACAGTTTCGAAAACTTTGCATCGTTTTCACGAAACTGGCGGTATCAAGGATAAACCTAGAACTGGAAGGCCAGTAACCGTTACAAATGAAGAAAATTCTTTGAATGTAATATTGGATGTGGTGGAAAATCCGAAAACTTCGGCACAGCAATTGGCTTTAAATCACAATATGAGTCGATATTCAATTCAAAAGATTACGAAGCGGGAAAAGTTCCGTCCATATAAAATTCATTTATTGCAAGAACTGAGTGAAGACGATTTTGATCGCAGAATCGAGTTCTGTGAACTTATTATGGAGAAGTTACGCCAAAATTTTAACTTTGCCAACCACATTTTGTTTTCCGACGAATCTACATTTTGTTTGAATGGACAAGTCAACCGACACAACTGTAGGTACTGGTCAGACGAAAACCCACATTGGATGGAACAAATTCACACCCAAAGACCGCAAAAAGTAAATGTTTGGTGTGCTATTATTGGTGGACATATCATAGGACCTTATTTTATACACGGTAATTTGAACTCTGCTCGATATTTGACACTTTTGCAAGAATCAATTGTTCCAGACGTAAGTCGATTATTTCCGAACAATAACGACCCAAATCTACCAGCGGAAGAAATATGGTTTCAGCAGGATGGGGCACCCCCTCATTTTGGAATTGAGGTACGGGAATATCTGAATCAAACCTTTCCTGGCAGATGGATAGGGCGCAGGGGAACTATTGAATGGCCAGCTAGGTCTCCCGACATGACGCCGCTTGACTTTTTTTTGTGGGGTCATGTAAAAAATTTAATTTACCAAAATAGACCGCAGAATATTGAAGAGTTGCAAGCAAGGATTGTGCATGAAATTAATAACATTCCTCAAAACGCTCTTGTAAATGCAGTGCAATGTTTTGTTAAGCGAATTCATTATTGTCAGGAGGTCAATGGAGAACACTTTGAACATCTTATAAAATAGGATTCCAAACAATGTTAAAAACATCGCAACCGGTTCTTTTCACACTCACAGATTGTTTTCAAGAGATATTCTACTTTTCATTTATTTTTGTTCTTCATCCAATAGATTTTAAAAACAATAGCGTTTATTTTTATTTATTTTTTTACCCGGAAACGATTGAGTTTATGTACATCATGCTTCTGATAAATGTTGCTCAAAATTAAGACAAGGATTGAAATATCGAATAATATATAGGGTGTTCCATTAAAAAAAATTAATATTGGTGTGCCACGCCTGTATGACCAACCCTGTATAAATGAAATTATCACCGCCTAGTAGACATTGAAGAACCCAAAAACTTTTGTATAAAACTTTTTTCGACACCTTGTATATTTTCCCGGATAATCGACCGTTTCCAGACTTATCAGCGACCCTGTATATATATATATATATATATATATATATATATATATATATATATATATATATATATATATATATATATATATATATATATATATATATATATATATATATATATATATGTATCACACCGATAAGTCAAAAAATAATGGGCCGATTTTGATTAAATTTGGTCAACACCTTCCTTTTGCAAATGGCTTGGATAAGTTCGTTAGTCAGGAAAATCGGCCCAGGTTTTCCCGGAAAATTTTGGGTTTTCCTTCAAAAAAAATTTATATCTCCGGAATTAACAAAGTAAGGGCAACCAAATTTAGTATGCTAGTTTATGTCATTATAGGTAAGGCGCCTACCAAAATTTAGCTCTGTAGGTCAAAAGACAAAAAAGTTATGTGCATTTAAATAAAAATAAATTGGGGTTTTCCTCAAACGTCAACGTGACAATTGAAAACGTCGAAATTCGCAACATTTAGGCAAAGAACTTGAATCTAATACGATCTCTGGAAAGAAAATGTCTTAAGAAGAATGTTTTACAAACCCTGAAGTCTTAGTTTCAACCGTCATCGTCCTTCATTTTACTAAAATATTTCCAGAAAATTCATTTCAAATAGACCCTTTCTCTGAAGCTTGGCAGTAGCCTTAGCTATAGAATTTATCGTTTAATGGTATATAATTTTTGTAGAATTTTCGTAAAAAATCAATAAAACTCAATATATCCGTTATTATACAAGATATGAAAAAATATTGTATACATTAATTGTACGATGTCTTGAGCTACACCTTAAAAAATTATTGCTACCATCACAGGATGGCCCATAAGTCGTTGGTGATACAAATAAAAAAAATTTAGTGGAAAACGCCTTATGTTTTTGCATTTTCTATCGAAATATAATGCATGTTTGTAAGTTAAGAAATTGTGGACGCAGCAAGTGCGTTATGGTAGCGAATTTTGATTAAATGCTTCATATTTGAAAAGCTCAATTTGCTATTAACCTATAAGGTTGACCAAGAAAGGGATTTTTTCGGTTACATTTTAAGTTTACTTTCGGAAATTTCTGTACGTTTTCAAACAATAAAGTTATTTTGATGAAACATGGCACATTGTTTTTACTATATAGGTTATACTGGTAACCAAATTTGATGCCTGCTTTCTGAAAAAAAAACACATATTTGCTATTAAAAACATTTTTATGAAAATTCACTACCATAACGCACTTGCTGCGTCCAGAACTTTTTTTAATTTAATTATTATTTACGGGGAGTCTAATCGAATTGTTAGCAGAGCATGTCGTGTGTTTGCAGAGATTTCCAGATATACATAGACCAATACCTGACATGATCAGAAGACTATTGAAAATTTGTTCTGAGAATGGAATGTTTCGTTTAGAAGGCAATAAAAATAAACGACTATTGGACAATGAAGAGACACAAATAAATGTTTTCGCATTTTTTACTGCTTATCCGTATGCGTCAATCCGAGACTTCAGTAGAAATTTGCATGTTTCAAGAGGAACTATTCACATAATTCTAAAAATTAACAAATGGACACCATTTTTGTTCACTTTAATACACCATTTAGAACCTGGGGATTTTTCCCGGCGTGTAGAATTCTGCGAATGATATATTTTGAAAATTCAATAAGATGAAAATGTCTCAAGAAAAATTATATGGTGCGATGAGTCAAAATTTTCAAAGAGGGGCATGTTCAATCGTCACAACAGTCACTATTGGTCGGACGAAAATCCTCACATTACCAGAGAATCAAATTTATAGGACTGTTGGAGTTTCAATTGTATTTTGCGCAGTAAAACACAATAGAATTTTTGTCCTTAACATTTATGATGAGAACCTAACAGGTTGGTACCAATAATATTAAGCAATACTGAATTTCATTTGCGTATTAGTACATTATGTTATTAAAATATTTATTAGACTCACTGAAACTAAATTTTTAAATATGACCCTTTTATTCATATCAGTAATAATGGTAAGATTTGAAAAAAAGGTAAGAACGAATTCTAAACGTGCAGTATTCACAGGTCGTGGATATTGTCACATTCTGCAGCAAGTAATAATACCAGCGCTGAACTCCTTGCATGAACACGAAGCTGCAGAAGTTTGGTATCAACAAGATGGAGCTCCACCACACAACTCCCAGATAGTAAGCAACCAACTCCAGGAAACGTTTGAAGACAGATGGATAGCTAAGATTGGTTCTCATCGTTGGCCGGCCCGCTCACCAGACTTGACTCCACTAGATGTTAGTATTTGGGCGTGCATTAAGAACAAACTTTCCCAGGAACCACTTACTACAAAACAAGATATGATAGTTAGAGTATTAGAGGCCTTCAACGCAGTGGAGCAAGATTACCTTTCTCGAGCCACGGGTACCATCATTAAAAGAGCCATGAAATGCCCTGAAGTGAACGGTGCAAATTTTGAACATTTATTGTGAAGTGATAACAAACAAATTTCTTTGCTCCCTAATAATGCTTTACTCTTATGAAATTTTGGACGAAACACCCCATTCTTAGAAATGTTTTAGTAGTATTCTGATCATGTAACGAGTTGACCTGTGTTTATGTGGAAATCTCTTTGCAACCACACGACATCTTCTGTTAATAATTAGATTATACTCCACGCAAATAAAAGTTATATTCCAAAATCGGTGCATATTTTACTTATGTCGAAAGATGACGTTAAAATTTTCATCGCCTAGGCAACCTGATAAACTGACTAATCATTATTTCTTATCGCAAATAATGTTTAAATATCTTCAAATCGGTGGGACTTAGGTATAGGAATGCTGATACTAATTGAAAGAACAATAAAAAGTACATGAACTAACGTTATAAAATATAGGGTGTTCTATTTGAAATAAGAGAGTTATTAGTTTTTAAAGTTGTCACGATTGACTGGTCTATTTCGGACACCCTGTCTAACTTGTACTAGCTTTAGTAAATTACAAATATTTTGTCGTACCTTAGAATTTGCACTTTAAAATTTTAACTCTTCAGGTGTGTAAATGTGACAATGTTTTTTAAGAAATTTTTGAAAAAAGTCAAATATATCAAAAACGGTTGAGAAAAATGACACAATATGTTAGTGAAGCCTACCATAAAATTTGACGAGCAATCTAGATCCGTAATAAAAAAATACCATCTTCTATCTGAAATAAGAAAGTTGACATCTACTTCCGGTATAATTGGAAGTCCCATACTAACGTCAATATTTTCAGTGAACTGGAAATTTTGAAAAACACACGTGCGTTAATTTTCAGAATTCAATTGTGAGTTGTACTCCAGAAACGGCTAATGAAAGTTTTACGTGTGACACCCTGCATATATATATATATATATATATATATATATATATATATATATATATATATATATATATATATATATAATTATGTCACCCTGTATAATTGCGTCGCCCTGTATGTGGCAACCATAAAAGAACAATACCAGGACATCCGTTCAGATATAGTCCACTCAGCAATGACATCGACCTCAGGCGGTCACAGAGTTCAATCAGAAACCGCATCATAATCAATCCTAGTTTATAAGTATGAGTTATGTAGATTTAGAATTCATTCTTTACTTGTCCACGATTAACAACATTCATAGTTCGTTAGTTGTAACTTGTAATTAATCACTTTGTTAATTAATAGTACTTTTTGGGTTTAAATAAATTATTTTTTATCATAAAGCCAAAAGGGCCTTATTTAACTGGCGCTGCGAACTGTATCCAGTAACGACGTTTTGGCAACTTAAAAGTAGCAAAATTGTCGGTCGTTTTTGAACGTTTGTGCTGGAAGAACCATCCAAGAAGAAAGAGCAAGGGCATTGGAAGAAAAGCCATAGATGACCAACAAAGCAGTTTCCCTTCTGTAAGTTGATCCATTTCTTTCATTTCCTATGCAATTGTGTCTTTTATGTATTTGCAAAATTCATTTTTCGTAAATACAAATTATTTTTAGTATTCACAAAGTTTTTCTTTGGCAATACTTATATTTAAGGCATCATAAAAATCTTTTTTTTTCATAAATGCCCTATAATTGATTATTAATAATTATTAATATTATCACAAAGCTATCTTCTTTCGTGATACCTATTATAATTAATATTTTGTTAATAGCGTTAACAAATTTCTTTTAATTTACTACATACAAGCCTTATTTTTTAAACGAATAATTATTGATATTATTACAAGGTACTTTTTCATAGTACAAGTTATAAAGACAAGCATTTTTTACTGTATTTTCAAATTTAATTTTTCGAAAATACATGAAATAAAGCAGAATTATTTTTATACAGTTAACAAATTCTTAGCATTAAGTGATAATTACGTTAATAAATATATTTTATCTAATGAAATTTCTCTAAAATTAACGCAGTATCACAAGTTAGTCGTTGTTTAATAAAAACACTGCATGCACTTAGTTAACCGTCGCATTTAATTTGATATTCAGTCATTGTACGTAAAAAACTGATGACAAAATAAAAAACTTTACAGACACGATATTATACAAGATTCAATTTCAACAGAATAGTGTGATATCCGTTGTAACTAGATAAAACGCTTTGGAATACACATTATAACAAGCAAGCATTGTCAGCGTAGAAATTAAAACATTTAGTACAATTAGAGTAAATTTTTATCGTATAAATATCCACTGTAATTAAAAACTCTCTAGATAAACAATTTTAACGGAAATATTTTAAAGCATTAAGATTTTATACAGTTATAATATTTTGCACCGCATTAATTAACCTTTTAGTTATAAATTATCGATTACTTTAGAATTAAACATTTATTTTTAAGAGTGATTATTATTCTATTAATTACAACTTTTATCTACTTATTACAACAACAAAAATTATACCCTTATTACCCTGTAATTAATATTTAAAAAGAAAATCTCCTTTATATCTATTAATACATTACATGAGCCTTCGTGAAAGGTCTCCCATAAGATTCACCCGAATTCCGGAAAGAATCTTGCCAAATTTAACCGCAGATTCACTCATTTTTAATTCATCAGAAACCCCTAATTTCCAAAACATGTCAGAGGCATCAATCACCCAAATCTGTCAAGCTTCGGCGATGATTCCTGAGTACAATGGTGGACAAAAACAATTGGCATATTTTCTGAATCAATGCCGCACTTATATCCTATGTTACAAAAGACAAGGCGACACACCTGACGACCTACATTGTAACCGAATGATTATTGAATTCATTAAGGCCAAAATCACAGATGAAGCCCGAGATATACTTATGAAACTAGACGACATTTCTTGGCAAAATATTGAAAATGTCCTTAAGGCCCAATATACAGACCCTAGATCAGAAGACCTTTTAATGACAGATCTACGAACTAGTTATATGCGTAAAACTCAAACTGCCACTGATTTTTACAACACTATACAAGACAAATTAAAAATGTTAAACGAACATATTTCCCTACAAGCCCTAGACGACATTATAAAAACCTACAAGAAACAGCAATACGAAACAGCAGCTGTTACTTCTTTCAAAATAGGAATAGCCGAACCATATCACAGTCACTTACGGTTATTAAACATCCCTAATTTAGAAACAGCGTTGCTCGAATGCCATCGCATTGATAACGAGCAGATGCAAGTAAATTTCCTAAAAGTCATAAAAGACATAGATGAATCTCATTTCCGTCAAAACGACAAGCATCCTCAGCAACAAAAAACACACATAGTTAATAGAAAAATAAACGACTTCTACCCCAATTTCCGGAAAATACCTCAACAAAATTATAACCATCAGCCCGATTTCCAGAGAATACCCCAACAAAATCATAACTATCGGCCCAATTTCCAGAGAATACCCCCACAAAGGCATAATCAACAACCAACGTTTCGACAACCCTTTCCAAGCCGACCTATCTCGAACTTAAGACCAATTCCACAACAAAGAAATTACCCCACTAATTCACAAGTCTTCGGAAGAAGAATTAATCAAGCAACCCCTATGTCAATTTCTACTAACCTAACAAACAATCGCCCTCGTACAAATCACCCCATTCCTCAAATAAACAACAACCAAACTTTTCAAGAGCAGGAACAAGAGCCTGACTATTTATACCAGGATGATAATGATTATCAACCTGATGAGGACTTCTATAACGAGGAACTCGAGGAACCAGAGGAACCGTATAGTGAAAACCAGGATTTTCACAATACAGCCTCGGAAACACTATAAAACTTGACTTAAATAATATTGCCATGCAACCCAAACTGCCCTTCTTCTGTCTACCCTCTTTAGGCCTACAAATCCTCATTGACAGTGGTGCGTCTGATAGCATGATGAATCCAGGTCCGGCTTACGAATTTTTCAGCGAATATCTCTATCAAAAACCCTTCGCCATGAAATCCGTTGGCAAAATTTCCAGAGGTATTGATAACATTCAGTTCCCTATATTACAAGAATATGGCATTAAATTCCCCTTCGATTTTCATGTCATGCAATGGCATGATCGTTTCGACGCCTTGATCGGTTCTGCTCACTTCCAGAAATTGAAAGCACGTATAAACTACGAGACACAGACTATAACGTTAGGCAAGACAGAGATCCCTTTCTATTTCGAACTTAACCATCAAAATTTTAAGCCCTTTAAACAAATATGCGTAAATAGTATCAAAATTCCTGTTAACGTAGAAAATGGAACCGTTCTGATTCCCCAACTATCCGACAACACTGTAACTGTAGAAGAAGCTATAGCTACTTCTCATTCTGGCATTTGCACAATTCCCATTACAAAAAATACATCTGACAACGTCGAAGTTTACTTCAACGAACGAATTAAAGTCACTCCTTTACAAAACTATTACGAACTGAACGAAACAATAAAACACAACCAACCTAACATTTTAAAACAATTAAGAGTAGAGCATCTCAACGCCCAAGAAAAGTCAAGATTATTTTCTTTATGTCACAAATACAAAAACATATTTTACCATGAAAACAGTGACCTTACGTTTACCAACTGTGTTAAACATGACATACGAACAAAAGATGATGAACCAATACATGTAAAATCATACAGACACCCCTACCACTTGAACATTGAAATACAAAAGGAAATTCAAAATTTATTGGATAACAAAATTATTAGGCCTTCTATATCCCCTTATTCCTCTCCGGTATGGATTATTTCAAAGAAAGTAAACTCACCAGAAAAGACAAAATGGCGATTAGTTGTGGATTATAGGAAGCTTAACGAGAAAACCATAACTGAAAAATACCCCTTACCAAAAGTCGACGAGATTCTAAATAATTTAGGAAAATGTACATATTTTACTACCCTCGAATTGGCACCAGGATTTCATCAGATCGAATTAACTCCCGAAAGTAGTGAAAAAACAGCCTTCAGCGTAAATAACGGTCATTATGAGTACGTGAAAATACCCCATGGTCTCCGTAATTCGGCCATAACCTTCAAAAAAGTAATGCATGATGTTTTAAAAGAATTCCTATACAAAAGCTGTTTTGTCTACATGGATGATATTATAATATTTTCTAAATCCCTTCAGGAACACCTTCTCCATATTAAACAAATTTTCCAAAAATTGCGGGACGTTAACTTAAAGGTACAATTAAACAAATCCGAATTCCTTAGAAAAGAAGTTGAGTTTTTAGGACATATCGTCACAAAAGACCAGGTAAAAGCAAATCCGAACAAAATTAAATGTATAAAAGATTTTCCCATTCCCAAGTCTCAAAAGGAATTAAAATCATTTCTCAGTTTGATAGGCTATTACCGCCGCTTCATTAGGAATTTCGCAAAAATCCTATTCCCCTTAACCAAATGCCTTAAGAGAGACTCTAAAATTGACATTAACGACACAGATTACGTAAATGCCTTCAGAGAAGCCAAAAAACTTATTACAAATTCACCTATACTGACGTATCCAGACTTTACAAAAACTTTTCACCTGACTACCGACGCTAGTAATATCGCTATAGGAGGCGTTTTGTCACAAAACGACAGGCCCATAGCTTACTATAGCCGCACTTTAAATTCCGCTGAAAGGAACTACTCAACAATTGAGAAGGAACTCCTTTCAATAGTCGAAAACACTAAGCACTTTAGGCCTTACCTTTTTGGAAATAAATTTACGATCGAAACTGATCATAAACCACTTGTATGGTTATTTTCTATTAAAGAGCCAAATTCACGTTTAGTGAAATGGCGTTTGAAATTAGAAGAGTTCGATTACGAAATTAAATATAAAAGAGGTAAAGAAAACGTAGTAGCCGATGCTTTATCTCGTGTCGAAATCAACGCAGTTGAGGACGACGATGATCTGGCATCAATTTTCAATAATCTAGATCCATCAGATCTTAGAGTATTAAACGACGACGATCTTAAAGATTTAGGTATTAACACTCAGGAAGACGAACGACATTCTGACTCACAAACACAACACACTTCTGCAGAAAACCCCGTCTTTACTATGCCCATTTCTGAAAACCCTTTAAATCACTTCAAATATCAGATAATTATGTATTACGGACCTCATAACGAAATAAAGACAGACAACTTATTTAAAAACAAATGCTACAGAGTATACATCCAAAGACAACACGAACTGCAACAGATGACTGACTTCTTAAAATCTTACATCAACCCTAATAATAATTACGGTATATTATTCTTGGACCCACAACTCGAACATTACTTTAGAATAATAGCTTCCAATCTATTCAATAGTTCGGTTAAAATAATTAAATGTACAAAACGATTACAAGACGTAACGAAACTTACTGAACAAAAAGGAACAATACAAGACTATCACGAACAAAACCATAACGGCACTAACGAAACGTACGCACAATTAACAACAAAATTTTATTGGCCTAACATGAAAATTCAAATTAACGACCTTATTAATAAATGCGACGTATGCCTTCAGGCAAAATATGATCGTAACCCTTACAAACCCCCGTTTCAAGGACCACTGACTGCTTCTAGACCCTTCGAAGTTATACACATCGACGTATTCAGCTTTGATAACTGCAAATTCTTAACCATTGTCGATCTGTTCAGTAAATATGCCCAAGCATACTACATTATCGATACTACGGCCCTAACCATCGTTAACAAACTACGTCACTTCTTCTCTCATCATAACTACCCTTCTAAGATTGTCTCAAATTCTGACCGAGAACTCAAAAATGTTGTACTCAAAGAGTTCTGTTCCATGTTTAAAATCGATTTGCACATTACTACCCCTCAGAACCCTATTTCAAATTCTCCTGTAGAATTTTTACAGTCGACACTACTAGAAAAAATACGTGTCCTGAAAAATCAAAATCCAAACGAAAGCCCTCAATCCTTCATGATCACAGCTGTATTGATCTACAACCAATCTATACATTCTTCGACAGGTCACTCCCCTTTCAAACTGCTCTATGGCCCATATGATGACATACCACCCATTGATCCCCATCAAACAGTTCTCGAAGAATATAACAATAGACGCTTAAAAGAAATACTTCCATTTTACCAGTCTATTTATGAAAAGCAAAAGCAAAAAGCAACGCAGCGTCTCGAGAAAATCAACGAAACTCGAGAACAAAATATCCAAATTAATGAAGAAAATGTTGCAGTAAGAGTACCACCAGTCAGAAAAGCTGATCCCCTTTACAAAATTCATTCCGACCCTATACAATTACCTCGCAATAAAATACTTCTTCCCCATTCGAGAAAGCAAACCGCTCATATTAATAAGACTAAAAGAGCACGAAAGAAATTTCCTTCTTTAGAGCCTGCTGTGCCTATGTCTGAGGACAGCCCTACTCCTTCAACTTCAAACCATCCAAACTAATGGCTAATTCAAGAGTATGTCGAAATCGCCAAAATCCTAAATCATTATCTTAGTTTTTACTTTACTTCAATCCCACACTTGTAGAAGAAAACTATAATTAAATATTACTGTTTTTATAATACTATTATTATTAATTAATGTCCAATACTTATCAGAATATCAAATTATGTGAAATTCAATTAATAGATAGTATAACAGATTTAAAACAGCCAATTAAAAGCCACATAAATTAAATTACAAAAGCTCATACATATTAGAGACAAAATAAACCTCATAGATGGTGCAAGATCAATTATAAGAATAACCACTGGCAAATTTAGAAGAAGATCTAAAAGAAATAAATAAAAAAACATAGATTTATTTTATGCAAATGAGAATGAGATGATGGTTCCGTTCAATAACTTAAAATCATTCAGTAATATCATGACTCACAGATTAGAAAAAGATTAAGTTTCAATTAACAAAAATTTAGAGTAATTAAAAAACCACCTTAGATGCAATGCAAAATAAAACGGAATATAAGGCATAGAATTTAAATAATACCAAGTTAGGAATTATCAGAAAGTATAAAAGTATTACAAGGAACAACTTTACTTAATTTTAATCAGTTAACCAATATAGGAAATATTTAAGCTTAATCATAATGACGATGAATTATTTTCCACTAAAATCACATTTTTAAAATTTTTTGATTTTACCAAATTTAATGTTTATCTTTAAAAGACGCAACTGTTATCTCCTAAACTTCCTATTCCAATATCTTAATTCCTAATTGTTCCAATAACCCAAACCAATAAAGTCCTTGTATCACCTGCTTTGGTTTACCTAAGAACATTATCATAAGAAAATCAGTATCACTAAAGAATGCCATTAAGATCAGATAGATGGACCACCACAATAACACCCTCATAGCCAACCAGGAAAATGTCAAATATCCATGAACAGCAACTTATGGAAAAACCAATCCAAACATTACATGGGTACCTGAGTTGATACAACCCCTACAGTCACAGCCGCAACATCTCATCAGATTCAACCCTATACATCTCAAAGAAGCTAGCAAATTGAAAAGTCAGATGGAGAAAAGGAAGCATCATAATGTACTGCATCCCTTGGTACATTCAACACACCTGGGAATGACTACCATAACCACAGTCATTCTAATGGTCATCCTATGCTACATCTTCAGCAGATAATTATGAAGAAAGCCATGCAGCCCAAGTCCAAGAACCAACTTACACCAGAAGAGCCCACCGGAAAGAACGAGGACGTTCTTTACACTAAGGGTGGAGGAATTATGTCACCCTGTATAATTGCGTCGCCCTGTATGTGGCAACCATAAAAGAACAATACCAGGACATCCGTTCAGATATAGTCCACTCAGCAATGACATCGACCTCAGGCGGTCACAGAGTTCAATCAGAAACCGCATCATAATCAATCCTAGTTTATAAGTATGAGTTATGTAGATTTAGAATTCATTCTTTACTTGTCCACGATTAACAACATTCATAGTTCGTTAGTTGTAACTTGTAATTAATCACTTTGTTAATTAATAGTACTTTTTGGGTTTAAATAAATTATTTTTTATCATAAAGCCAAAAGGGCCTTATTTAACTATATATATATATATATATATATATATATATATATATATATATATATATATATATATATATATATATATATATATACAAACATATTGAAAACGACTCCGAATATGGGCCTAAGGTTCGCGCGCACTAGATTTTGTTTTTCAAAATTCAAATTTGGCGGTTTTTTTTGCTACCAAAATCCACTAAAAATGTCGAAACTTAAGAATAAAAAAATTGATGATTTCAGTGTTTTGACTTAAGACGTCTACTAACGAACTCTTCTATGCTCCATTGTATATACACAAAATAAAATCTACGATAAGCTGACTCTTTGTCTTGATTATCGCCGAGCAAAAAGAGCTTAAATAAAGGTCTGTCGAGTGTTCTCCATTTGATTTTTGAATCAATACTAAATTAAAGCACTCTGCTCCCCGCCTGGGTTGAAGTCAGTCCATCACAGAGGAGAATACAATAGATGTATGCTGAGAGTCTCTAACTTCAATATAAATACATCCATTCGAAGCTAACGGTGCATAAGATTAAGGGTTTGAGATGAACATTTAGGAAGTAATACTTGAAGAGGGGAGGACACCAATGTTGATTACGATTCTTTTTATGTAATAGGCATGCCTTTGCATGCTATTATCTTACTAAGAGTAAGAGTAGTTGCTGAAATACAAAAAATTATAAAGTTACATATATACTCGATGTCGTAAAAATACCGCACGCAAGATGTATCACAATGTAAGGGAGCTGGCAGTGAAATCATTGGCAAACGTTCTGATAACGACTTTCACATTATTTAATTTGTTTTTAAATGAGTGCAAACTAGAGCCCCCAGAACCCTTATCCGAGATCAGTAAACTTTTTTATATATTTTTTATATTTCAACAACACACCACAAGGGCTTACAGCCTAAATACTATCGTACCGTGGGTGTCGACAAGCAGGAAAAAGGCAACTTGTTAATGCTGGACCTGAATATTTGGAGTTTCGGAGGAGAAGGAGAGACATCTGCTGGCAAGGAATTCCATAACTTGGAAGTCCTCGGGACAAAAGAGCGGGCATAACAAGATGGTCTATGTCTAGTGACCTGGACAGTAAAAGGGTGCATTCGCTCTGTTCCTCTCGTAGATCTGTTGGGGACAGCAGGTAGAGGAACTATGGAAGAAAGCTCCTGAATAGTGTCCGTGCAGATATATATAAAAGAGAGAGAGCGGTCACCAACGGCACGTCGGTGGGCAAGGGATGGCAGCCTTTGGGTGAGGGTAGGGTCACCGATGAGACTCTTCTGAATGGAGTCCAGGATAGCGAGTGTAGAAGCGGCACCGGAACCCCAGATGTGGGAGTCGTATTCGAGGTTTGGCCTTATTTGTGAAGTATATAAGGTATAGAGATTAGCTGGTGAAAAGTATTTGCGAGCCCGGAGGAGGAAACCTAATTTATTAGCAGCCGCTTCTGCAATTGATGTGACTTGTTGGTGCCAATTGAGATTTCCATCCACAGAAATGCAACCAGTGAAAAGGACTCATTACTTTGAATAACTTGGTTTCATCATTGTGATGGGTCTAGGGCTGGTGTATCTCTTATGAGATAGAAAGCAAGAATGATATTTCTACTTCCTCAGTCTTATATTTTTTGGAGATCTACAGAGACAGAACTCTCCATGAGTCTGCGATCCTCATCTAATTGGGCTAAAGAGACATGCTTAGAATATTGTATATTTGAGTGGAGGGTGCTGTCGTGCGCGTAACTGTAAACTGAGTTGGATGTGCTAGAGAGGAGGTCATTGATGTGGAGAAGAAACAAAGTAGGGGCTAACGCTGAACCTTGAGGACCTCCTGCGTCAATTGGATACAGTTTAGAGGAATAGCCGTCCGCGACAACAGAAATGCTCCGGTTGGAGAGGAAATTTGCTGCCCAGGTACAGAGTTTTGGTGGTAGGCCATAGGCCGGAAGTTTATTAAGCAGCGCTGCGTGCCAGACCTGGTCGAATGCTTTGGATATGTCTAGAGCGACCATCTGGGATTCACCGTGTAGTTCCATAGACTTGTCGTGTTTGTCAAGAAATTTTAGTAATTCGGTGTTTATATACTTTTCCATCACTTTAGAGACAACTAAAAGGAGGGAAATAGGCCTGTAATTGCTAGGAAGCGCTTTGGATCCCTTCTTGGGAACGGGTTGTACTCCAGCAATTTTGCAGTTACTATAGTTTATTTTATACACATTTTTGAATCATAAAGTTGCAAGAAGTAATTATTTTAGTAGTATATTCCACAAAAATGTACAACCTTGATGACAAATACAACGTTTTGAAACTCAAACAGCCAAAATTGTAGCTTCCAGTTTTTTTTCTTAAAAACTGCAAGTCAATGTAAAACGAAATCTTAAACAATACCCGTCAAATTTAACTTTTTTTATCTACGTTTTGCATGTGGTGCCCTTCATTTGTTGCAGCCACTGACAAACTCTCATTATTTTAATAAAGAATATCTAGAAGTGAAGTCTTTGAAGAAAACAATAAAAAACTAACGGGACGCAGCAAATGCGTTATGGTAGTGAATTTTCATTAAATGCTTCAAATTTCAATAACTCAATTTTCTATAAACTTAGAAAGTTTAATTTTGGTGTGCAGTAAGGTCTTTCCCAATGCAAGATATTCACCAAATTTCATTAAAATAACTTTGTAATTTTCGGAGAAATTTTTTTTTTCAAAAGAAAATTCAAAATTTGAATAACTCAATTTTATATAAACTTAGAAAGTTGAATTTTGGTACCTAATAAGGTCTCTCCTAAGGCAATATATCCCTCAAATTTCATTAGAACATCTTTGTAATTTTCTAAAAAAAAAATTGTTTTGAAAGAAAACTCAAATTTTTTCCGGAAAACCCCGTCGGATTTTCCTGGATAACGAAGTCATCCAAGCCAATATATACATAAACATATAAAAATTCAAACTGATCCCGGTGTGGCGGTGGTTCCGACCGCAGTGTTTCCCAGTGTTTCCGTCAACACTACTCTGTGTTTCTGCATAAATACTCTTGACAGTTAAACGTTACGTTATGTTCTGCGACAGCCAGCTGTCAAGATCTACAGCAACGAAGAAACACCAGAGCGATCTCTCTCTTCTCTACCAACCGCTACAGTGAACACACGTCCTCCACGCTCGGTCAGTTATCTGCTATGTACTCATGTACTGTTGTAATTGTATTATAGTTAAATGTATCATATAGTTTATTCAGTTAGTGAAATAATAGCAACATTTCAAAGATATTTACATTCAATTTTAAGACATCTTGACTTTGCCTACTCCTATCTTGACGATATTCTCGTTGCATCAGCCTCTGAAAAAGAACATCAAGAGCATCTAGCAAAACTTTTTCAGACACTTCAAGACAACGGCATCCGTATCAATTCATCTAAATGTGAATTCGGAGTGGTCGAAATTTCATTTTTAGGTTTTCGTGTAAATAAATCTGGATTATTTCCACTTCCTGAACGCATCAAAGTTATTACCGACCTACCTCTTCCTGATACCATTGAAAAACTCAGAAGATTTCTAGGTCTCATAAATTTCTACCGTCGTTCTCTTCCACGTGCTGCGGATATTCAGCAACCACTATTCGACATCTGCCAGAATCCCAAAAAACGCGACAAACGTAAAATCGAGTGGACTCCTCAGACTCGAGAAGCATCCGAACGTTTGAAAGAGGCACTAAAAAACGCTACACTAATAGCTCATCCGTCTTCTTCGCTACCACTGATTCTCCATGTCGATGCTTCTGATTATGCCGTAGGTGCTTCCCTCCAACAACTACGTGATCAAACACTAGAACCCCTAGGTTTCTACTCTAAAAAGCTTACTTCAGTCCAAAAATCTTACAGCACCTACGATCGCGAACTTCTAGCTGCTTATCAGGCAGTTAAATACTTTAGATATACCCTAGAAGGTCGCCATTTCACCATTTATACGGACCACAAACCTTTGACATACGCTTTTCAACAACGCGTCGATAAAGCATCTCCAAGGCAACTACGACATTTAGACTTCATAGGTCAATTTACCACAGACATTCGCTACATACCAGGTCCTACAAACATTCCCGCAGACTATTGTTCTCGCATTGAAACAATTTCACTTTCTTCCACTGTGTCACTCCAAGAAATTGCGCAAGCTCAGTCATCTTGTGAGGAACTCAAACACCTTCTGCAGTCTAAATCTTCCTCATACAAATTTCAAAACATGCCTCTTCACAACGGATTGAATCTTATTTACGATTCTTCTTCAAAGAAACTTCGCCCATTCATTCCGCTCAAATTTCGCCGAAAGATTTTCGATTCTATCCACAATTTATCTCACCCAGGCATATCAGCTTCAGTCGATCTGGTCCAGGATAGATTTTGTTGGCCCAAATTGAAACGTGATGTATCTCTTTGGTCTAAAACTTGCATTCCCTGCCAGAAAGTCAAGATATGGAGACACACTTCCAGTGCCATTGGACAATACACCCCAGCCATGAGAAGATTTTCGCATGTAAATGTTGACATTGTGCGACCATTACCACCATCACAAGGTCAACGCTATCTGTTAACAATAATAGACAGATTTTCCCGATGGCCCGAAGCAATTCCATTTTCAGATATTACAGCAGAAACAGTAGCGAACACTATTTTATCATGCTGGACCTCTCGTTTCGGTGTTCCGCAATACATCACCACAGACAGAGGTAAACAATTCGATTGCCACCTTTTCACACACCTCACTAAAACACTAGGTGCAGACCACATCAAGACCACAGCTTACCACCTAGCAGCAAATGGTGTAATCGAGAGATGGCATAGAGTTCTGAAATATGCCTTGAAAGCTCATATGGACGAAAACTGGGTCGCTAAATTGCCAATTGTGTTACTAGGACTCAGATCGTACATAATTCCAGAATATCGCTCAACACCCGCTGAAATAGTCTACAGAGAATCAATCAAACTTCCCACCGACTTTTTTTAACAGCACACAAGCTCATGATGTTCCACCACTTATATCTCAGCTGAAAGAAGACATAAGGAAACTTCGACCAGTACCTTTTAAACATCATACTGCAAAAAAGGTATTTGTCCATCCTAAGCTTATGGAAGCTCCTTTTGTTTTTGTTCGCATTGATATTCCGCTAAAAACCCTCGAACCAGTTTATGACGGCCCCTTTGAATTGTTATCCCGAAATGACAAAGTCTTCAAAATGAAGAAATCACACGGAGAAGAGACAATTTCTGTTGACCGTCTTAAACCCGCATTCATTCTTTGTGATAACGAACAGACAACTTTCCAGCCTCAGAGACATCCTAGTGAAACTGAAAGTGACAGTGAAAGTCCAACACCTAGTGAAACTGAAAGTGACAGTGAAGTTCCCGTTCCAGTTCAAACTACACGCCATGGACGTAGAGTTCGATTTCCACGAAGATACTTGAACTAATAGCGTTGCCACTGAGAGGGAAGTATGTGGCGGTGGTTCCGACCGCAGTGTTTCCGTCAACACTACCCTGTGTTTCTGCATAAATACTCTTGACAGTTAAACGTTACGTCATGTTCTGCGACAGCCAGCTGTCAATATCTACAGCAACGAAGAAACACCAGAGCGTTCTCTCTCTTCTCTACCAACCGCTACAGTGAACACACGTCCTCCACGCTCGGTCAGTTATCTGCTATGTACTCATGTACTGTTGTAGTTGTATTATAGTTAAACGTATCATATAGTTTATTCAGTTAGTGAAATAATAAAGTATATCAAGTGTTTACCTATGGATTTAATATCACGATCCCAGGTAATATCAACAAGTGCAATTAACATCCATACCCGGATATGGGTTCTAGGGGTCCTAGTTCGCGCTCGTTTGAAATTTTTTTTGCAAAGTCTCACCATCGATACCTCTCTATTAGTGATTTTTTAAAAATAAAAATTCACTAAAATCACAATGACCTGCCACAAAGCTGAACATATCAAACTTAAAGTGAAATTATCTTCTTAGTTTGACAGATAATATTGGCTGCATAAGGTCATTTCGGCTTTTATTAATCTTATGCAAGTAATAACCGTATCAGTGTTCTTGCTATTATGTCAGTCTTTATTACCGCTCTGTTTCAATTTAGACAGGGATCGCATGTGAAGTGTTGTCTTATTTCTGGTGTAACTGTCTGCATCCCGCCACTCACACTCGCATCCAGAAGGCCCTACAGTCACATGTGAGTGACGATGTGACGACTGCTGTGGTCATTACCGCGGTCAGTTAGTTCTTCCCCCAATGGAGGAACCACTTCACTACATGCATCTATCACTGCCTAGCTTCCGGTTACTTCCAGGCGCAATTACCCCACAACATTGTCTCTAGTGACTAGATCGCAGGCTGTGTGGAGTTGCGAGTTGCATCCGTGGGCTCTGTTGCCATGATCAGGAGTTTCCTCGGAAACAGTTGTTTTTAACGAAATCTTTTACAATCGAATACAGTGTGTCCCAAACTGGATGGAAATGTATCGCTATCTCCGTTATTATTAGAGATAGGGAGACGGTTTAGCAATGTTTTGTAGAATTTAATGCTCGTTTTAAGTATGACTTGTATTTTGCCATGCCCCTTATAGTTTTCGAGTTATTTTGAAAAAACTAAAATTTGTCCATCTTTTTCTGCAATATCTAAGTAGGCGTTGATCTGACATGTTTAAGACTTCCACATTATTAGGACACTTTTTACAGAGTAATCTTTTTGTGCTATTCTCAACTTTGGATTGTCATTTGTTTTTGAGCTACAGGTATCAAAGTTTGTTTTTATTATGGCAGCTATATTGGATTTTTTGCTCATGTGATGGCCTGTGAAAAGAGCTCTCCAATGATATACAACATGCTTGAGGAATCTTGTAATTTCACTGACAATTTTGAGAAAAACCGTTTTGAGGATAGAAGTCCAATACCAGTAAACAAATGACATAAAAAAGTGTTCAAAAAGCAGTGATTAAATGATATTTTACATTACAGCATTAACCTAAAAAATTGTTCTAATTTAATTAAATAGGTAAAATTTACTAACAGAACTCAATAAAAAGCAGATTAATGATTTACGAAGACGCCTTTGAATATTGTTTGATTTTTAAACGTAAGTCAACTGAAAAACAACAGAAGGAAGGTTGATATGGATCGCGACAATTAAGAATACTGTCATTATTAATTATATGAACAATTTGAGGTGTATTTAACACGTTGTTTACAATTTTGTACTAAATAGTTTGTTTCCTGTTTATTTTAAATATTATTCAACAATATGTTCAGTAATGAAGAATATTTCGACATGTTGGAATGTTATATTCGCTCTAACCGAAACACTGAGGCAGTTGCAAATTCATATCAAAACAACTACACAGAAAGACGACAATCAAACACCAAAATGTTTCGCAGGATAGTGACCAATCTATTGAACGACGGTAGCTTCCACGCAAAGAAGCTACCAATGCCTAGAAATGAAGAAAAAAATAATGCCGTCTTACAGGTTTCAAACGAAAACCCTCCGCAATATATTCGGTTTTATAGTGAGAAAATTGACGTTCTAAAAAGTACGGTACAGCGTGTATTAAAAAAAGTCATTAGCATCCGTACAAACCTACAATCGTACAAGCCTTAAATGTTGACGATTACCCCAAGGGACTTCAATTATGCAGATGTTATCAAGGACAATATCAGCAAGATGGAAATTTTCATTTGAAAATAATATGAACTCATGAATACAGATTTGTGTGTGTGTTTTGTTTCTTTAACGTCGGCCTATTTCCGCGACTATGGCCAATCACCGACGCCAGGGAGCAGTTTCACCTCACTATCCTGGAAATTTTGCCGAACTCCTGCCTTTATGTAAGGAGGGTAGGGATCTTTAAGGTGCCCAACATCGTATGAACACGGGACCGACGACTTTACGCCCCCTCCGAAGGGCGGAACGTGCAGATATTCAACTTGCTCAAATACAATGCCAGAACCTCGGCCGATGTTATTGTTACAGTTTGTACTGAAAAAGTGAAAGGAGTACCCTCGGATCGAACCCAGTACCTTTCGGTTCAGAGGCACACGTTCTTACCCTTGAACCACCGAGGTTCTGAATCCAGATTTACAAATTGTGGTGTGTATAATTGCCATAAAAGCATTATTGGGTCAATGAAAATCCCCATCTAAAGGAAGAAAGACCATTGCAAGACAGATTTGGTATTAATGTTTGGTGCGGCTTATTAGGTAAAAAACTGTTATTTTAATTTGTAGATTAGACGGCTAATTTGAAAAAAAAATCAGGTAACTTCATTGTTGGTCCGTTCTTTATTGAAAATAACCAGAGTTTGAAGGCATGTTTCAAAAAGTATATAAAGTGCATTGAACAAAACGGTGGCCATATTGAACAATTTTCATTTAGTGTATTTTTAAGTTTCCATTTTATTATTTGTTGAGTTCCATTTCTAATTGTGTTGTTTTGTGGAGTTTAAGTTTCTATTCGTTATTGTCGGGTTTCCTTATTAAACTGTTTCACATAATATTACCTAGCATTATTACTTAATTAAGTATTATAAATTAAATCACAATATTTTTTATCGTGAATCATGACGGAAAATTATGTTAAAAGTAGAAGTCTATTGTTAGACTCCATGGCCTTCTGCTTTTTGAACACTTTTTTTGTCATTTGTTTTCTGGTATTAGATTTCATAACCTACTATCCTCAAAACGGTTTTTCTCACAATTGTCGGTGCAATTACACGATATCTCAAGCGTGCTATACATCATTGGAAAACTCTTTTCACAGGCTATCACATGAGCAAAAAATCCAATATGGCTGCCATAATATAAACAAACGTTGATACCTGTAGCTCAAAAACAAATGACAATCCAAAGTTGAGAATGGCACAAAAAGGTTACTCTGTAAAAAGTATTATGATAATATGCAAGTCTTAGACATGTTAGATCAACGTCTACTTAGATATTGAAGAAAAAAGAAATCGACAATTTTTCTTCTTCAAAATAACTCGAAAACGAAAAGAGACAGGGCAAAATACAAGTCATATTTGGAACGAGCATAAAATTATACAAAACATTGCTAATTTAACCGTCTCCCTATATCTAATAATAACGGAGATAGCAATATATTCCTCTCCAGATTGGGACACACTGTATTTACTTAACTGCAGTGTACAATGTGGTCGACTTTTTGTAGCAGCACTTTAACAGTCGATAGGAAAACTTATTTTGAGACGAAAATGTCATATCAATATAACCCAGAAACGCTTGGTTTCGAAAATACAAGGTGTTGAAATTTTCGAAAAAATAGCGATTTATTTTAAAATTTTACAAACCAGTGTAGTAAATCAAATTTGGTGAACATTATCAGCGTATAGGGCGCTACATTCAATCATAATATGAAGCTCCTCGAGCAATTAGTGACGGAGTTGTGGGATTTCACTGGTATTAAATTAGAAAAATTATCTGTCAAAAATCAAACTTATTATTTTACTTCCACATCGTCACAACTTGTGGAAGTGTCGCATCGGCGACAAAAATTTAATTTTTTTTTTAAACATCGCAAAAAGTATCAGAACATTTAGAAAACATGATTTGGGAACGCAATTTTTTTGTCTGTCGATCTCTATGTCTAGGTGCTTGTAGCCACAATAGCTTTAGAACGAATTGAGATATCGTCTTCAAATTTGGTATACACTTGGAATTAGACAACCGAACAGTTCGGATTGTTTTTGGGGAAAACGCTTCTGGGGGGTAGGGGATGTATGGGGGGTGATTTGGTGAAAATTGATATTTTTTAGTTAAAACTCGAGTAATATAACGTTTTAGGGTTTATTTATTAGACAACTGTTAATCTCATCAAACATCTGTTATTCTGTGCTGAAATTAAAAAATATTAGTGAATTTTCTTAATGAAAATTCACTAAAAAAAGTCTGGACGCAGCAAGTACGTTATGGCAGTAAATTTTTATAAAAATGCTTTGAATAGCAAATATGTCTTTGTAATGCAAGCAGTCATCAAATCGGTTACTGGTATAACCTATTTAGTAGAAACAATGTGCCATATTTTATCAAAATAACTTATTGTTTGAAAATGTACAAACATTTTTCGACAGTAAACATTAAATGTTGGTTTCCTAGCCAACAAACCTTAGGTTAATAACAATTGAGTTATTAAAATTTGAAGCATTTAATGAAAATTTGCTACCAAAACGCACCTACTGCGTCTTGATTTTTTTCTTACACACCTATTTCGATAAAAAATGCAATAAAATAAGGCTGTTTGAAACAAAATTGTAGGGATCACCAACGACTTATGGGCCAGCCTGTGATTGCAAAAATAATTTTATAAGATGAAGCTCAAGACACCCTATAATTAACAATTTTTTCTCGTCTCTTGTATAATAATAATTATATTGAGCTTTACCGTAGAAATGCACCACCTTGTATATATGTAAACAGATAAAAACCTAAAGTAAACCCAGATATGGAATCTGGGGGGTCTAGTTTGTGCTCATTTGAAGAAATCTTTTTAAAATTCAAAAGTCACAGACTCCTCAATAATGCACGTAAATGGATTCCAGGGGGCCTAGTTTGCGCTCATTTGAAGAAATCTTTTTAAAATTCTAAAGTCGCGGTCTCCTCATTGACGAATTTTTTGTACAAGAATTAGCTGAAAATTGTGAACCGTTAAACCATAAACTTAACTAAAATTACCGCCAAAGCATCAGAGAGAAAATAACTAACCGGTTGCGTATCAGCCTTTTTGTAAAACTTCGCTCCTTTATATGTGTTGATAAAATATAACAAACACTGTTTAGTCCACCCACTAACATTAATAAAATCATAAAGGAATAATTTGCACTTGTATATAAAAATTACCAGATAACACAAATAATGTGTCAACTGAAACAGTAAAACAATCTAATATCACACGATAAACGTCAGTTACAGCGTGTAACAGACCTGCGCAATAATATCAAATTATCCGTTGCCAGACAACGCTCAGACATACTAGATCTCATATAAGCCAGGTTTGCCATTGTCAATGAAATGCGGAGATATTAAAAATAAATGTTTCAAATTTAAAGGGCTCAATTTTGTGTAAACCTAGAAAGCTGAATTTTGGTACATATTTAGGTCTTACCCAAATAAACGTGTACACCAAATTTCATCGAAATGGCTTTGTAATTTTCGGAGATAAAATTTTTTTTCGAAAGAAAACTCAAAATTTTCCAGGAAAACCTTGTCCGATTTTTTTTGGCTGACAAACTCATCCAAGCTATTAATATAAGAAAAGCACTTGCCGAGTTTCATCAAAATCGGTTAATTATTTTTTGAGTTATCGGTTGGATGCATATATATATATATATATATATATATATATATATATATATATATATATATATATATATATATATATATATATATATATATATATATATATATATATAAACATATAAAAATCGAAACTGACCCCGGATATGGGTTCTAGGGGCCCAAATTCGCGCTCATTTGAAAAATTGTTTGCAAAGTCTCACCATCGATACCTCTCTAATAGTGAATTTTTTTAAATAAAAATTCACTAATTAGGGGTTGAATGTGTGGGGGTGGAATATTGTTGACAAAAATTTCGTTTTTTTTTTCTAAAACAGCCTTAAATGTGCCAAAATATATAGAAAACTTGATTCTAGAACGAAGATTTTTTTGTCTGTCAGCTTGTCGGAATTGCATGCTAATAGTTCACTCCGTTCCAAAGATATTGTCAAAGATTGTTCAAAAATATTGAATTTCAACACCCTGTATCTCCGTTGGAAAGCAAACTAGAGGTTATATTTATATGCACTTTTTGTCTTAGAATCATCTGTTCTATCGACTGTTAAAGTCCTGTTACGATACACTGGGACACCCCGTAAAACAGATTTTTACTTGTAGTGTTTTGATGCCTACATTCTAAACTTACTACTGTAGTTTTACAAAATAGAAATCGCGATATTTTGGAATTATTATAGAGCTAAGTGTCTTTTTCCAATCTCTTTAACCACGAACAGAAAAGTACAATAGAAAGGAACCTCTTCAAATATATTAATGCACCCCACAGACAATACATTTTATGTTTAAAGTGCACTTGATTACTTAACATATGCGTCCTGTACTCTTCCCTGCTGCCAAAAACTAATCGCCATCATCTGAATATCGACCAGAGTAATCAGCAAATGCAGCACGCGGTAAAAATGACTGCGTTGCCTCAACTGGATGCAAAATTAGTCTCTTCTTGAGAGTCCAGACAGTGTTGTCAGCGCTAATATAACATGCTGTTTCAAAGCCCTAATATTTTAGCGAGTTTTCACTAAGAAAAATTCGCTATCAGAGAGGTCACGATGAAAAGCCTTTCAAAAAAATACTTCAGATGAGCGCGAATTTGGGTCCCTAGAACCCCAAACCGAGGTGCGTTAAATTTTTTTTATGTATATATACATATATATATATATATATATATATATATATATATATATATATATATATATATATATATACATATATATATATATATATATATATATATATATATATATATATATATATATATATATATATATAGGATGTTTCAAAAAACATGCACCATCGCTCGTGGGGCAATTCCTTACTAAAAAATAAGAAAAAAAGTTCCTGTGCACATAGGCCCGGAAACGCATAGTTTCCAATATACAGGGAGTTGAATTTTAATTTTTTTTTAATTTTTTATAAATAATTTCAAAACCACTGGATTGATTTTAACGAAACTTGGAACTTGAAAGTGTATTATGAAAGTGCATATTTTCAAGTGAGAATCTGCTTACAACTGCGTCAGTGGCGTGCGTACGGGGTAACTGTAAAAATTCATTTGGGGAAAAAATATGTGCGCCACTGTCTTTTTCCAATTTTGATACATCAGTTATGAATCTTATTACATAAGCCACAAAAGCTGCCTCTTGGTATTTTTTCGTTCAGGGTATCCCTTAGGAGATATGATTAATTTTATAAAAAGGGGCAAAGTACCGATTTGTTGGAGTAATGTAAACAGTAATCGTAAAGTGCCATGAAACTATAATTTTTGACAGTTCTCTAAATTCTACAATTTTGAAGTGCTTTGTAGGCGTCAAAAGAGTTTTCGTGCTATTCTTTAAATTTTGATACGGTGCAGTATTTTCGTTTTTAGTTATTTGTTGATACTGAGCTGTTCATTAATATTATTTCCTTCTCTCAAGATGGTTTTCATTAAGTACACTTCAGCGGATTTGACTGATATGTTGTTAATTTATGGACAAACAAATCAAAATGCTAGACAAGCTGTGCGAGTTTATCAGGAAACTTATCCGCAAAGAAGAATTCCTGACAAAAATATTTTCCCACGTATTGTAAGACATTTGAGAGAAACTGGTTCTTTAAAACCTTTAAAAGCTGACTCTGGACGCAGAAGATACCGCCGAACTGTACGAGTTGAAGAGGCAATATTAAATAGAGTTGAACGTGATCCTAGTACAAGTACGAGAATTATTGCCACCGAACTGGGTAATATTTCGGCATCATCAGTTCACAGAACTCTGCTATTATTGAAAATCACATAATTGGTCCTGTTGTTCTACCGAATCGTCTTGACCATGAATCATATTTAAACTTTTTACAAAATGATTTGCCGTTGTTACTACCGCTTTTTATGAGAAATGGTACAATGTGGTTCCAGCATGATGGTGCGCCCGCACATTTTGCAGCAGTTGTAAGAACATATATTATTATTATTATTATTATTATTATTATTATTATTATTATTATTATTATTATTATTATTATTATTATTATTATTATTATTATTATTATTATTATTATTATTATTATTATTATTATTATTATTATTATTATTATTACGCCGACTAATCGGTACTTTGCCCCTTTTTATAAAATTAATCATATCTCCTAGGGGATACCCTGATCGAAAAAATACCAGGAGGTAGCTTTTGTGGCTTATGTAATAAGCTTCATAACTGATGTATCAAAATTGGAAAAAGACAGTGGCACACATATTTTTCCCCAAATGAATTTTTACAATTGCCCCGTACGCACGCCACTGACGCAGTTGTAAGCAGATTCTCACTTGAAAATATGCACGTTCATAATACACTTTCAAGTTCCAAGTTTCATTAAAATCAATCCAGTGGTTTTGAAATTATTTATAAAAAATTAAAAAAAAATTAAAATTCAACTCCCTGTATATTGGAAACTATGCGTTTCCGGTCCCATGTGCACAGTAACTTTTTTTCTTATTTTTTAGTAAGGAATTGCCCCACGAGCGATGGTGCATGTTTTTTGAAACAGCCGTATATATATATATATATATATATATATATATATATATATATATATATATATATATATATATATATATATATATATATATATATATATATATATATATATATATGTATATAAGTATATATATATATTTATATATATATATATATATATGTATATATATATATATATATATATATATATATATATATATATATATGTATATATATATATATATATATATATATACAGGGTTGCCCAGAAGTCTGAAATAAAATTAATATACCCTTACACTTTAACTTTTGTGGAAAACGCTCGGACACGTCAAATTAATTTTATATATGCTCACATTTTGACCTTATTTGTTTGCTTTTTTACAGACTTTTGTCAAAGATATAGCCACATTGATATATATTTTTTTGGAAACATAAAACTTGTGATACATCATTTGAAAGCTAATATCTCGTACAGTATGCTCATACATTTTGAGGCGATTCTGTCAAGCTATTTCAAAATGGCGACTGTTAATTTTTTTTAATCCCTATTTAAATAAGCGGAAATGATAAATCATTGATGTGTTTTTTACCTTTCCAAGTAAGAGATTATCATTGTTTCACGTTCTGCCATTTTGTGAGTTTGCAATTTAAAAATACATAGCTATGGTTTATTTATTATTTATTTTGTCAAAAAAATAAAAAATAAACATGTAAAGAAGCAAAACAAAAAACCACAAAAGGCTGTTTAACGTGGCAAATGCTGGAAATGTCCTCCACTCTCTATTTGGCATGCTCCCAGACGATGGTAAAATCCGTCGACAGAATTCCTAATGGCTCCATCCGGTATGTTATGTGTCTCCAATCTAAGTTTGTTTTTCAAATCTTCAATATTATATAGCCTATTTTGGTAACCTTTTTCTTTTACATATCCCCAAAGAAAATAGTCTAGAGGCGTTAAGTGTGGGGACCTCGGTGGCCATTCAATTGTACCACGTCGTCCAATCCAGCGACCTGGAAATATCAGATCTAAATATCTTCTCACATTGACACCAAAATGCGGGGGAGCATCATCTTGCTGAAACCAAATTATTTCATTAGGTATATCGTGATCCATCGTTTGGAAAAATTACAGCTAGAGCAGGCATCAACTCGAAGGTTAAGAAATCCAGGTACCGTTCAGCTGTGACGGTTCCTTAAAAAAAGAATGGCCCTAAAATTCGGTTATTATTGATACCTGCCCAAACATTTACTCTCTTCAAATATCCATCGTGGATTTTCTTGACTCCAGAAATGATAATGATGTCAGTTAACCACCCTGTTTAAATATAAAGTAGCTTCATCAGAAAATAATATGTTGTCTGGAAACCTATTATTCTCGTCACACCGTATCATCATTTCTTCGCAAAATTGCAAACGCCTGTCATAGTAATCTTCTAAAAGCTCTTGGACAAGATATACTTTATAAGGGTGGTATTTTTCGGCTTTCAAAAATCTTCCAATAGTACCTCTAGATGTATCATGATTTTGAGCCAATGAAACTGTTGTAACATGCGGACTATACTGCAGAGATAATGCAATATCTCATTTTTCATCGTCGCCTAAAACACGTGGCCGCCCATTCCTAGGCAAGTCCTTTACTGTGCCATGTTCATCAAATTTGTGGCATATTTTACTAACAGTGCCCTGTGAAATTTGTTTTTCCGGATATTTACGCTATCTTTCCGACAAAAATTTTTGTTTAGAAGATTGTAAAATAGTACTTCCGAAATACCTAAATTAATTTGACAGGCTCAAAATGTCATAAAATGACAGAAAGTGAAACAATGATAATCTCTTACCTAGAAAGCTAAAAAACACATTAATGATTTATCATTTCCGCTTATTTAAATAGGGACTAAAAAAAATGTTAACAGTCGCCATTTTCAAATAGCTTGACAGAATCGCGCCAAAATTTAGAAGCGTACTGTACAATTTATTAGCTTCCACATGATGTATCACAAGTTATATGTTTTTATTTAAAAAAATATATCGATGTGGTCATATCTTTGACTAATGTCTATAAAAAAACAAACGAATACCGTCAAAATGTGAGCATACATAAAAATAAATTGACGTGTCCGAGCGTTTTCCCCAAATTTAAAGGTTAAGGGTATATTAATTTTATTCCGGACTTCTGGGCAGCCCTCTATATATGTAACTCAAAAAATACTAAGCTGATTTCATTCAACCTTGGCAAAAATCTTTTTTGGGCGAAAACCGAGGTCGAGTTCGTTAATCAGCCTTTATTCTCAAGTTTTCCAGTGGAAAATAGGGAAATCGGGGAAAACTTTTTGAAAACGCTATATTATTGTAATTATCAGTGTAACTAGAATGAAACTTTACATGTGGCTAGAAGCAGTGCAAGTGAACCTATGTTGTGATTTTCAAGTAATTTGGTAGACAATATTTAAAGTTTTTTCCCAATTAAAAATAAATGCCCTAAGACATACGTTGAGACGACTTAGTGGTTAAAGTCCAATGCCTGACAGACGGAGTAATTATCTGCCCCGCGTATACAACATCTATAAACCATACATCAACGCTAACCAAACTAAATATATACCAGGCATAATAACGAACCAACAATCGTGAAATTTCGCCCGCAATTATGGAAAATGACAGACGACATGAAATTAAAAATTTGCCAAGTGATTGTTACTTAACTGGGAGATTCAATCAATAATTAAAAAAAACTATATTTGTAGCTTTATTAACGACCCCAAATACAGTTTTATATATATATATATATATATATATATATATATATATATATATATATATATATATATATAATGCTATCGCATAATACAGCAGAAATGTAAACAAAATCAACCCAAGTCTCTATTAAAATGATTCTAAAATAGTTTCTTTTATCTTTAAACTTAAACATAAGACGTCATATAAGACCGAAACAGTCGTGATATGTGTTTAAATGGTAATTCTACTAATTATGGAATTAATTGTTACGTACACTTTGAATAAAATATCCCGGGCATAAATTCCGAAAGTCTGTAAAGATCGTCATCTGCATTACGATCACAAATATTGTTTTTATTTTTATACCACCCTGTTCTTTACCTGTCCGTTTTATGGCGTGCAGTTTATAGGGGCATAATCTGTATGTCTAACACATAAGATGTATAGCCATATTTTCTAGAAAATTAAATTAATGTGGGTCTCAGAACGACGGTAAAACAAACTAAATCGTGTGAAGTATCGTAAACGTGAGGAGATCGTGCAGTTTGAACCGGATCATATTTTCCATCAGGCTTTAGAAAAAGCTTTAGTTTACAGCAGAATTGGCTGTTATCGATTTTTAGTAGTTGAAGCGAGTTTGGGAGCTAACGATGGCTTTGCATACACCAGACGAGTTGGATAAGATTTTGTAACAGACTAGTGTCTAAAAAATTGTAAAAGTTTTTTGAGAGATTGGGTTAATTTAAATAGTTTTTAGTATAAGGTAAAGTCGCTTGCTCGACTTTTAAAATGTATCAGTTAGTAGTACCCTTTCAGATCTATCAGCTTAGTATTGCTTTTAAAATGGGTTCTTAATTACCTTGAGAAAAATAAATTTCAATACATAATCATAAATACTGACTTTCCAAAAAACCCGAACACCTAGTAAGAGTCGACCAATGAAATTTTCCATACTGCTCTGTTTTGTCTCTGATAAGAAATGTTAACAATGTGGCCAACCATTTTAACGGGTGTACACTTTTAAAATTTTGTTTTATCAAAAAATTATCTCTTTGCGTTTCCTTCAGTTTGAAGCAGTATCTCGTAACGATTTGTGCTTAATTTATTGTCATTAAGTCATTATGTGTAGGGGCTGTTTACGGAACAATTAGAATAATTTAAGTGAATTCTGAAGCGGACGCATTGTGGGTATGCGGAAAGCCAGTTTTACAATCAGACAAATTTCCGACCGCATAGGACGCAGTATGTCAACAGTGGTACAGTGTTGGTACGGGTGGTTTGAGGATTGCGGCCTCGCAGAGTTTCCACAACACAGTTGATTGCAATTTTTACAACGAAGAAGGCGCTTTTGTGCTTCGATCGCATAAACCATTTTATGACACCTTGATATCGTGGTGCTCCGCTAAGCGGTGTAACGGCAGACCAAATTGGGATGGTGAATGGAATCGTGTTGTGTTCCCGGACGAGTCCCGATTCTGCCTCTTTTTTTATTTCAACAACACACTATGAGGGCTTACAGCCTAAATACTATCGTACCGTGGGTCTCGACAAGGAAGAAAGAGACAACTTGTTAATTCTGGACTTGAAGGTTTGGAGGTTCGGAGGAGAAGGAAAAACATGTGCCGGCAAGGAATTTCACGATTCGGAAATCCTCGGGACAAGAGAGTGAACATAACAAGATGTTTTGTGTCTGGTGACCTGGACAGTAAAAGAGTGCATTCGCTCTGTTTCCCTGGTAGATCTGTTGGGGGCAACAAGTGGATGAACTATGGAAGAAAGCTCCTCTGAGCAGTGCCCGTGCAGATATTTATAAAAGACACACACACACACAGAGAGAGAGAGAGAGAGAGAGCGGTCACCAACGGCAAGGAATGGCAGCCTTTGGGTGAGGGTTGGTCACCGATGAGACGTATAACTTTATTATGAATGGAGTCCAGGATAGCGAGTGTAGAAGCGGCAGCGGCACCCCAGATGTGGGAACAGTATTCGAGGTTTGGCCTTATTTGTGAAGTACATAAGGTATAAAGATTATCTGGTGAAAAGTATTTGGGAGCCCGGAAGAGGAAACCTGATTTATTAGCAGCCGCTTCCGCAATTGATGTGACATGTTGGTGCCAATTGAGATTTCGTTCCACAGAAAAGCCAAAGTGAAAAGGACTCATTACTTTGAATAACTTGGTTGTTCATTGTGATGGGTCTGGGGCTGGTGTATCTTTTATGAGATAGAAAGCAAGACTGAGATTTGGTGGAGTTGAATTGTACAAGATTTCTACTTCCCCAGTCTAATATTTTTTGGAGATCCACAGAGACATAACCCTCCATGGGTCTGCGATCCTCATCTATTTGGGCTAAAGAGACAGGCTTAGAATATTGTGTATTGAAGTGGAGGGTGCTGTCATCCGCGTAACTGTGAACTGGGTTGGATGTGCTAGATAGGAGGTCATTGATGTGGAGAAGAAACAAAGTAGTGGCTAAAGCTGAATCTTGAGGGACTCCTGCATTAATTGGATACAGTTTAGAGGAATGGCCATCCACGACAACAGAAATGCTCCGGTTGAAGAGAAAATTTGCATGGCAGATGTTCAACGACCAACAGTCCGCAATGTCGCGCATAAAATGACGGATATAATTTTCAAAACTAAAAACGCACGAAAGGTGCTCTCTTTTCTTAATACCAGGAAAGCCTCTGGCCTTGACGAGATCCCAGCAATTTTCTCAAAAAATGCGCACCAGAACTTGCTCATGTCCTGACTGGTATGTTTCAGACATCTTACAATAGGTGCATATCCTCTAGTAACGGGAAAAGTGCTCGAGTACAACCCATCCCCAAGAAAGAACCCAAAGCGCTTCTAAGCAACTACAGGCCTATTTATCTCCTTTCAGTCGTCTCTAAAGTGATGGAAAAGTATATTAACACCGAATTACTAAAATTTCTTGAAAAACACAGTCTAATCCACGACAGGCAGTATGGATTCCGTCAGCGCAGATCAACTGCCGACCTCCTTTTCTTTGTCACCCATTCTTGGAACAAGTCTATGAAAGTACACGGTGAATCCCAGATTGTCTCTCTAGACATAGCCAAAGCATTCGACCAGGTCTGGCACGCAGCGCTGCTTAATAAACTTCCAGCCTATGGCCTACCATTAAAACTCTGTACCTGTACAGCAAATTTCCTCTCCAACCGGAACATTTCTGTTGTCGTGGATGGCCATTCCTCTGAACTGTATCCAATTAATGCAGAAGTTCATCAAGGTTCAGCTTTAGCCCCTACTTCGTTTCTTCTCCACACCAATGACCTCCTTTCTAGCACATCCGACCCAGTTCACAGTTACGCGGATGGCAACACCCTCCACTTAAATAAACAATATTCTAAGCCTGTCTCTTTAGCTCAATTAGATGATGATCGCAGATTCCGGGAGTGTTCTGTTTCTGTGCATCTCCAAAAAATATTAGACTGGGGAAATAGAAATCTTGTACAATTCAACTCCACCAAATCGCAGTCTTGCTTTCTATCTCATAAGAGATACACCAGCCCTAGACCCATCACAATGAACAACCAAGTTATTTAAAGTAATGTGTCCTTTTCAGTTGCTGGCATTTCTGAAATCTCAGTTGGCACCAACATGTCACATCAATTGCAGAAGCGGCTGCTAAGAAATTAGGTTTCCTCTTCCGGGCTCGCAAACTTTTCACCAGCTAATCTCTATACCTTATATACTTCACAAATAAGGCCAAACCTCGAATACTGCTCCCACATCTGTCCCCCTTGGTCGCTGCCGCTTTTAGACTCGCTATCCCGGATTCCATTCAGAAGAGAGCGTCTCATCCGTGACCCTATCCTCACCCAAAGACTGCCATCCCTTGCCCACCGACGTCTTTTATAGATATCTGCACGAGCACTGCTCAGAGGAGCTTTTTTCCATAGTTCCTCAACCTGCTACCCACAACAGATCTACCAGGGGAACAGAGCAAATGCATCCTTTTACTGTCCAGGTCAACTGACATAGAACATCTTGTTATGGCCGCTCTTTTGTCCCGAGGACTTCCAAGTTTTGGAATTTCTTACCGGCACATGTTTTTCCTTTTCCTCCGAACCTCCAAACCTTCAAGTCCATAATTAACAAGTTGCCCCTTTCGTCCTTGTCGACACCCACGGTACGATAGTATTTAGGCTGCGAGCAATCGCAGTGTGTTGGTGAAATAAAAAAATTAAAAAAATCAAGGGAAGCTTAAAACACCCTTATTATTTTTAAAATAAAACACCCTAAATGGTGCTATGAGATTCTGTGTGCTCTGTGTGATATGTATAATATTTCACGATCTAGTAATGCTCAGTTTTCCTGTAACTTCAAAGAAATTTTGTAATAGGAAAACTGTATTACGTGTTGGGTAGGAAGATTACAAAGAAAAAACAGGGAATTCCTCAGGTTTTTGAGAGTTTAGTTATTTATTATCGCAACCAAAAATTCATAATTATAAAATATATAAAATCAGTCAGCATACGGTATGTTCGCCTTTATTATTATTATTATTACCTTTATTGCTTAAAATTATACAACATGTTTATTCAATAAGTGTAAAACTTGTGGTGAATATTAACATAATTTTATACATAGTTGCATCCAAAACTGCTTGACAACACTCCAAATTCAACAACCTTAAAATTTTGACATTCCAAAAAATTTCTTTCCCGTTCCACTTTGTTCTTCGAATGTTTTACCTGATACCTCCATTTACAATTAATACTAATCACTCCATAATACTTTTCCAACTGCAAACCTTTCCCAACTACCCATATTTTTGCCGAAATTGTAAATTTTGTACGAGACCAAAAATGACATTTTAATTTGACATACTTCAAATTAATAATTATAAGTATTATATGTCTAGAATTTCTTAAACCTCGACGTTTCGGCTCCTGTGTTGGAGCCATTTTCAAGAGGTTAAGACAGCGAACTCCAAGGCCTCAATTTGCCTACTCTATAGAATGGTGGATAAGGATAGGTTTTGATGTTGTAGCTCGATTGCGGGGCATCAATCTGCCTACTCCCCAAATCTCGCTGTAGATCGTCTCCGAGGTCTCAGTGTGTTCAGCCCTAGACTTGAGAGATCTCTGAAAGTTCGTCGTAAGTCTTGTGTTATTTATAACCTTTAGTCTACCAATCTCTTATCGGTGTAATTAGTCGGGTAGAGGTCTATTAAGTCAGGTAATATAATCAATTTAATCCATTAGGCAAATATAAATATATTAAGTTAGATCATTTGTATAGAAAATATCACCCTAACTCGTATAATAACGAAGATAATTGTGATGAGCCGTTAAAAATTGACACTCTGTATATTCAATAATAAAGGGGTACGGTAGGTGAAAAGCATTTGAACTACTCCTTTATACCTTTAATGACTTCGGGTACAATTAAAATAAAATCTCGGGACGCAGCAAGTGCGTTATGGTAGTGAATTTTCATTAAAATGTTTTTATTGCAAATATGTGTGTTTTCTTTTTAAGAAAGCAGACATCAATTTTGGTTACCAGTATAACCTATATAGAAAAAGCAGGCATCAAATTTGATTACCAGTATAACATATATAGTAAAAACAATGTGCCATGTTTCATCAAAATAACTTGATTGTTTGAAAACGTACAGAAATTTCCAAAAGTAAACCAAAAGTGTTACTGAAAAAATCCGTTTCCTTGTCAACCTTATAGGTTAATAGCAAATTGAGCTTTTCAAATATGAAGCATTTAATCAAAATTCGCAACCACAACGCACTTGATGCCTCCAGAATTTCTTAACTTACAAACATGCATTATATTTCGATGGAAATTGCAAAAAAATTAAGCGTTTTCGACAAAAAAAATAATTATTTGTATCACCAACGACTTATGGGCCACCCTGTGATTGTCGCAATAATTTTTTAAGATGTAGCTCAAAACACCGTATAATTAATGTATACAATATTTTTTCATATCTTGTATAATAACGAATATATTGAGCTTTATTGATTTTTTACGAAAATTCGACAAAAATTATATACCATTAAACAATAAACTCTATAGCTAAGGCTACTGCCAAGCATCAGAGAAAGGGTCTATTAGAAATGAATTTTCTGGAAATATTTTAGTAAAATGAAGGACAATGACGGTTGAAACTAAGAGTTCGGTGTATGTAAAACATTCTTCTTGAGACATTTTCTTTCCATAGATCGTATTAGATTCAAGTTATTTGCCTAAATGTTGCGAATTTTGACGTTTTCAATTGTCACTTTGACGTTTTGAGGAAACCCCCAATTTATTTTTATTTAAATGCCCATAACTTTTTTGTCTTTTGACCTACAGAACTAAATTTTGGTAGGTGGCACACCTATAATGATATAAACCAGCTTACCAACAATTTGGTTGCCCTTGCTTTGTTAATTTTGGAGATATAAATATTTTGCGAAAGAAAACACAAAATTTTCCGGGAAAACCTCGGCGGATTTTCCTGGCTAACAAAATTATCCAAGCGACTTGCGAAAGGAATGTACTCACCAATTTTGACGTTTAAAATCGCAGTTTTGACGTTTTGAGGAAAATCCAAATTTATTTTTCTTTGAATGCTTGTAACTTTTTTATCCTTTAACCTACGGAGCTAAATTTTGGTAGGTAACTTGCCTATGATGAAATAAATCCGCATATGAAATTTGGTTGCCCTTACTTTGTTAATTCCGGAGATATAAATTTTTTTATAAAGAAAACACAAAATTTTCCGGGAAAACCTGGACCGATTTTCCTGGATAACGAGCTTATCCAAGCCATTTGCAAAATGAAGTTATTCACCAAATTTAATCAAAATCGGCCCATTATTTTTTGAGTTATTGGTGTGATACATATATATATATATATATATATATATATATATATATATATATATATATATATATATATATATATATATATATATATATATATATATATATATATATATATATATATATATATATATATATATATATAATATATATATATATATATATATATATATATATATATATATATATATATATATATATATACATATAAAAATTTAAACCGACCCCGGATATGTGTTCTGGAGGGCCTAATTAGCGCTCATTTGAAGAAATTTCTTCAAAATTCAAAAGTCGGGATCTCCTCATTAGTGAATTTTTTTAAAGAAAATTCACTAAAAGCGTAAATATATGTAATTATATAAAATTAAATCGTTAACTGACAGGTGGCAGTAAAGTAATGCTCTATATAAATTAAGACAACTGCGAACAGCAATTTCCTGCTAATTTCACGGTCCTGTCGGCTGTGCGGCTTGCATTAGACCGGGAGGACATATTTCCTGAGCCGATTAAAACTCCAGAAACACCTTAATGGTTTTCCGATAATTAAATTCAGCCAGCCGACCAGACCACGACACTTTGACACAACAAATCTTTCACGCGCAAATACTTTTTTTAACAGTTACACGGTTACGTTACGACCTAAAAAAATCATCTTTTATAGTTATATTGCTACCAGTGACAATCTAATAAAATATATGGGTTTTTGATAACGTCCAGATTCTTTTTCAACATCAAATTTCTTTTATATTGTTACGCTCGCCCTTTTAAGTCTGCTTACATTTTGATAATCTTACGAACTGTTTTAAAATTTTCAATGCCTACTATATTTTTAGTGAATTTTTATTTTAAAAAAAATCACCAATAGAGAGGTATCGATGGTAAAACTTTGCAAATTTTTTTTCAAATGAGCGCAAATTTGGGCCCCTAGAACTCATATCCGAGGTCAGTTTCTATTTTTATATGTTTCTTCGAAAATTACAAAGATATTTCGATTAAATTTGGTGCACATATTGCTTTGGGAAAGACCTAACAATGTGCCAAAATTCAGATTTCTAGGTTTACAGAAAATTAAGCTATTCAAATTTGAAACATTTATTTTTAATATCACCGTGTTTCATTGATTCTGAGATCTAGTATGTCGTTGCCTGACAACAGAACACTTGATATTATTGCGCAGGTCTGTTACACGCTGTAAGTAACGTTTATCGTATGGTATTAGATTTTTTATATGTTTATCGGTTTGAGTTGGCAAATTATTTGTGTTATTTGGGAAATTTTTATATACAAGTGCAAATTATTCTTTTATTAATGTTAGTGGGTGGACTAAACAGTGTTTGTATGTTTTATCAACACATATAAAAGATCGAAGTTTTACAGAAAGGGCTGATATGCAACAGGTTAGTTATTTTCTCTCTGCTGCTTTAGCGGTAGTTTTAGTTCGTACAAAAACTTCGTCAATGAGGAGATCGCGTCTTTAGAATTTTAAAAATATTTATTCAAATGAGCGCAAACTAGGCCCCCTGGAATCCATACCCGGGTTCACGTTCAGTTTTAATGTGTTTGCATATATACAGGGTGACGCATTTCTACGGTAAAGCTCAATATAATTATTATTATACAAGAGACGAGAAAAAATTGTATAAGTTAATTACAGGGTGTCTTGAGCTGCAGCTTATAAAATTATTTTGACAATCACCGGCTGGCCCACAAGTCGTTGGTGATCCCTACAATTTTTTTTCGAACAGCCTTATTTTATTGCATTTTTTATCGAAATATGTTTGTAAGAAAAAAAATCATGACGCACTAAGTGCGTTTTGGTAGCAAATTTTCATTAAATGCTTCAAATTTCAATAACTCAATTTGCTATTAACCTAAGGTTTGTTGGTTAGAAAACCAACGTTGAAAGTTTATTGTCGGAAACTTTTTGTACATTTTCAAACAATAAGTTATTTTGATAAAATATGGCACATTGTTTCTACTATATAGGTTATTCCGGTTACCAAATTGATGACTGCTTGCATTAAAAAGACATATTTGATATTCAAAGCATTTTTATAAAAATTCACTGCCATAACGTACTTGCTGGGTCCAGACTTATTAAATTTGAAATGAGCTAACAAATTTCGCTACTTGGTAAAACACCGTCTGCCTTCTGTTGGAAATTTTTAAAAGCAATATTAACTAGCTGATATCCAAGAAGATTTAACGGCTAGCGTATTAAATACAAATAACCATTGATTGCGAAGTAAAAATATTACATACAAGAGGCATTTTAATTCCTGGTAAAATAATGACTGAGGCCAATGGATTTGTCAACAACGCATTAAATACACAGTGTAAGGGTCCTAAAAAATTTAAGAGTTGGAAGGTTCTTCGAAGTGATGACCGTTCAAGAGATATTTAAGTTCAGGACCTATAAAAGACCGAGAGTATTTATTTGGTTGTTATTCGCGAGTGATATCTCACGATTGACCTCAAGTGGATCTAAATCCGGACGATAGTGAGGTCACCATCACCTACTGAACTCTAACCTAAATGTACCTATCTTTCAGATTTATTATTTACAAGATATAGAACACTTTATAAGGCTAGAAGATGTTAAGATAAATAAATACTTACTCTTCTTTCAAGTCGTTCTGCCCAAAGTCCTAGATTTATGAGATCTTCAAGTCAGAACACTGTTACTGTGAAGTTAAATTAAGTATAATTTATAGGTATCTAGTTAAACGATATAAAGAATCTTGTATCGCCAACAGCTTAAAGGAGTTTCAGGGTTGTTATTCAATTAAAGAAATATCATATATATATATATATATATATATATATATATATATATATATATATATATATATATATATATATATACTTACATTTATTGATGTAAGTTATTAAGGAAGTAAATCAATTAAATATTCCTGGTAAATTAAAATAATCATTGCATTTCACAGAAAAGAAAGAAAAAAATGTTAAGTGTCACAAGAAATAAGTCAACTATTGCATATAACAAAGATGAAAAATTCGGGACGCAGCAAGTGCGTTATGATAGTGAATTTTCATAAAAATGATCTCGCACAAAATATTTTATTATAACTTTTTTTTCTTGTAAGATAGAAATCTAAATTTTGGTGTATAGTTTACTTTTTATATCGTAAACCTACCTACCAAATTTGGTTATCATAGATTTTTTATTTTTTAAGATAAATTTTTTTTCAAATGAAAACTCAAAATTTTTCCGGAAAACCTCGTCTGATTTTTCTGATTAACGAACTTATCAAAGACATTTACAAAAGGAAGGTACGTGCCAAATTTTATCAACATCGGCCCATTATTCTTTGAGATAAAAATTTTTTTCGAATGAAAACTCAAAATTTTCCCAGAAAACCTCGTCCGATTTTCCTGGCTAACAAACTTATCAAGGCCATTTACAAAAGGAAGGTACATGCCAAATTTTATTTAAATCGGCTTATTACTTTTTGAGATAAGAATTTTTTTCGAATGAAAACTCAAAATTTTCCCGGAAAACCTCATCCGATTTTCCTGTCTAACGAACTTATCCAAGCTATTTACAAAAGAAATGTACATGCCAAATTTTATCAAAATCGGCCCATTATTTTTTTAGTTATCGGTGTGATATATATATATATATATATATATATATATATATATATATATATATATATATATATATATATATATATATATATATATATATATATATATATATATATATATATATATATATATATATATATATATATATATATATATATATATATATATATATATAATTGAAACTGACCCCGGATATGGGTTCTAGGGGTCCTAGTTCGCGCTCATTTGCAAAAATTTTTTCAAAATTCAAAAGTCGGGATCTCCCCATTAGTGAATTTTTTCTACGAAAATTCACTAAAAATGGGTATTATGTTACAAGAAATAAGGCAAGTTTCACATATTTACACGTAAGAAGTCAAATATGAAAATAAAGATTAGTTGTTAAGGTAATTGTTTCTCTGTCAAACTACTAATGCTCTCAAAATTTTGACCAATTAAGGTGGAATTCCTAGATATTGTCCTGATCAGGTTCGTTTTGTTCTTTAAATAAAATTGCCCAAGAGAAGCTCAGACAATTTCAAAGTTAAATTGCTGTTTACTGACTATGAATGAAAAATTTGAAACACTATAAGTTAGATAGTTCATTAACAAAACATTGATTGAACTTAAGTTACACAGTGAAAGTTCTGAATTTATATTACTAGCAAAATATTGAAAAAGAGATACAAAATATAGTTATTTTTAAACACAATCTGATAAAAATCTAATTTAACTTCGCTGGATTAAAGTTCATATTGCAAATTGGTTGAAAAGCTCTAGATAACGTATGAAAGTTTGAAAAATCACACACAGGTAAATCTTAAAATGACTCACCGAGGTTGGGTTATATGTTGGAGTTCAAACGTAAATTCCAGTTCACCTGTTGCTTGCTTCACACAGGTGGATGTCCGCTATCAGGGCCCAACACAGGCTCTTAATTTCCCACAAGAAAGCTTAAGACGTAGTGAAAAGCATTTCTATGGATAATGACCAGTAAACTTTTACGTACCATTATAATACAAAAACGAAAATGGCTAACCCGTAATTTAAATCTACAGCTCTTGAGATGACATCATCGGCAGGGAATTTATCTGTGACTTTTACGGCCAAAAATGCATCGGAAGGTATGTGGAATTTACTAACATTGAAAGCTAATTGGCTGTAGATATCAAATAAACTTTAGAAATGCACTTGAAATTGCATTATAAATTTCCCTCTGCCGAAAGAACAAAGCTTTACTGTTTAGGTCACATTTACTCAAAACGGATTATTAATTTCTACAAAAATCGAGATCAAAACACTTATAGCAACTACTGATAACTATATTAAGCGATATTAACGGTAAAAGATATAATTTTAGACCCCCTCTTGGGTTAAAAAGTGTCTTAACGCTTTTGGCCTTGTTAACTCGCTGCTTGCTGAAAACGGACTCTCTGTGTGCAGACAGTGAATGCTCCCACCTTATTGACTTTTTCGTGCCCTTTTTATGATCGTTAAACTTGAAGTCATATGTGCGAGAGAGATACAGATAGATTGAGCTCTCCTTGATACTACTATGGACGCGTCCGTTTTCCAACGATCTTTCGGATTACATCATCTTTATTGAGGAAGTGTCTACAATAATAAGATATTTTTCCTTAATAAAAATATTACGTCTTTCGATATTTTAATTTTAACGTATTTAAAGGGACTCAGTACGGATGTTACGATATAAAATTTATTAGTGAATTTTCAACGATTAATTTTTTAAACTAAAATTTGCCATGCTTTTCAGGGATAAATTACAGATGTCACTAATTAGGCTTCTTTGGGGTTCTCTTTAGATCTTCAACGTAGTAACGATGGTAATTAAAAAAAAAAGAAATCGTTACAACAGGGCCTATTCATTTGTGAAATAAGGACGAAAATAGTTCTATCGCTGAAGGTTAAAAATAAAACGCACTTGGCCGCGAATAGAGGTAGTTTTTCGGACTCGAAGATTCTCAACTGCGTCGTTGTATAAAATACATTCCACGAACTTTGAAATACGTTGCTCTTTTACCGGTCGGTAAATTTCCGCAAATGCTTGAGTTTCCGTATACAAAGCTGCTTTAGCCAATGGGAAGCGAGGAAATATTCAGATGCAAAACCTTGACGAGAAACAGGCGCGGGGTTATGTATTAAATTAAGGCAGAACACGGTTGAATTGGATATTCGACTAACGACCACTGAGTGTACCATTGATTCTTTGGGCGAAGCGGTTTCAAACCCCTATCTGGTTAAAAACTAACAGCCATTACATTTTAATAGCGTTTCAATTAAAGTTGATGAATTTGTGAATTTTTAGAAGTTTCAAAAATTTCCGAGTATTTACTTAACTGCAGAGGTCTTAGGCAAGTGTTAAAAATTGCCGAGCGGTAACTAATAAAAATTGCCGGTGTCGTCATATCAAATCGCTAACCTCTTTTTGTCCACTTTCAACTTGGGAATTTTTAACTCAAATTTTTGCTTTTTTTCTGGAAAATTTTATTGGATTTGAAATATTGATCAACATCAATATTTAAAATTCAATAAAATTTCCCTGTGTTCTTCCTGGTTCTTGTGCTCAACAGCCCAGTTTAAATTTCAATAACAAATGGGTGATTAGACAGAAGGATACATCTATGAGCCTTGGCGGGTTCTTAGGCGACAATGTGTCCCAGTCATTCCTTAAATTTTGAGAATTTCAAAAATGAAATAAAAAAAATCTCGGGACGCAGCAAGTGCGTTATGGTAGTGAATTTTCATAAAAATGTTTTTATTGCAAATATGTGTGTTTTCTTTTTAAGAAAGCAGACATCAATTTTGGTTATCAGTATAACCTATATAGAAAGAGCAGGCATCAAATTTGATCACCAGTATAACATATATAGTAAAAACAATGTGCCATGTTTCATCAAAATAACTTGATTGTTTGAAAACGTACAGAAATTTCCAAAAGTAAACCAAAAGTGTTACTGAAAAAATCCGTTTCTTGGTCAACCTTATAGGTTAATAGCAAATTGAGCTTTTCAAATATGAAGCATTTAATCAAAATTCGCTACCATAACTCAATTGCTGCGTCCAGAATTTCTTAACTTACAAACATGCATTATATTTCGATGAAAAATGCAAAAGCATAAGGCGTTTTCCACTAAAAAACAAATTATTTGTATCACCAACGACTTATGGGCCAGCCTGTGATGGTAGCAATAATTTTTTAAGGTGTGGCTCAAGACACCGTATAATTAATGTATACAATATTTTTTCATATCTTGTATAATAACAAATATATTGACTTTATTGATTTTTTACGAAAATTCGACAAAAATTATATACCATTAAACAATAAACACTATAGCTAAGGCTACTGCCAAGCATCAGAGAAAGGGTCTATTAGAAATGAATTTTCTGGAAATATTTTAGTAAAATGAAGGACAATGACGGTTGAAACTAAGAGTTCGGTGTATGTAAAACATTCTTCTTGAGACATTTTCTTTCCATAGCCCGTATTAGATTCAAGTTATTTGCCTAAATGTTGCGAATTTTGACGTTTTCAATTGTCACTTTGACGTTTTGAGGAAACCCCCAATTTATTTTTCTTTAAATGCCCATAACTTTTTTGTCTTTTGACACACAGAGCTAAATTTTGGTAGGTGGCACACCTATAACGATATAAACCAGCTTACCAAATTTGGTTGCCCTTACTTTGTTAATTTTGGATATATAAATATTTTGCGAAAGAAAACACAAATTTTTCCGGGAAAACCTCGGCGGATTTTCCTGACTAACAAAATTATCCAAGCGACTTGCGAAAGGAATGTACTCACCAATTTTGACGTTTAAAATCGCAATTTTAACGTTTTGAGGAAAATCCAAATTTATTTTTCTTTGAATGCCTGTAACTTTTTTATCCTTTAACCTACGGAGCTAAATTTTGGTAGGTAACTTGCCTATAATGATATAAATCCGCATATAAAATTTGGTTGCCCTTACTTTGTTAATTCCGGAGATATAATGTTTTTTTCGACAAAATTTTCCGGGAAAACCTGGACCGATTTTCCTGGCTAACGAACTTATCCAAGCCATTTGCAAAAGGAATTTATTCACCAAATTTAATCAAAATCAGCCCATTATTTTTTGAGTTATCGGTGTGATACATATATATATATATATATATATATATATATATATATATATATATATATATATATATATATATATATATATATATATATATATATATATAAATATATATATATATATGTATATATATATATATATATATATATATATATATATATATATATATATATAAACATATAAAAATTTAAATCGACCCCGGATATGTGTTCTGGGGGGCCTAATTAGCGCTCATTTGAAGAAATTTTTTCAAAATTCAAAAGTCGGGATCTCCTCATTAGTGAATTTTTTTTAAGAAAATTCACTAAAAAGCAAACAAATAAAAAATAGAAAAAAGATTAAATTAAAAAAAAACAAAAAAAAAGGTGGATAATAAAAAAAGACATATTATGTGCATGTATAGAAATTCAAAATCAGGTTTAAAAAAGTATAGTAATTAGAATTATATTTTAAGATTTATAAATGGTATTGTAAAGAGGATAATTGATCTATAGATTAGGTAGGTATGTTTGGATTGTATGTGTGAAGCAGTGGGTGAAAGCAGGTATGTATGTATTTAAGATTTTATGTAGGTGTGTATTGGTAACACTAATGTAATGATTGTGTTTACGTGAGATTGTGGTTATATGTATCCATTTGGTTTTCAGTTATAATTCGAAGAAGCCGCGAATATAGTAATTACCTGTTTATAGGAGAAAATCTAGTTATAGGTTTGCCGTACTGGGTGTGGTTATGAATCGAAACGAAATTTTAGGATAAAAGTCTGTGGTTGATGAATGAAAAATTTAAAACCATCCCGTGATTCAACACACACACAGACAGAAGGATACAAGTGACTCTTTTAAATTGAATGAATCTACTAACATTTTTCTCATCAAAATTTTTCTGGACAAGAAAGAAGTCAAGTAAAGACCATTTAGAAACCAAAAATTTTTTTAAATAATTATTTCAAAGTGACATTTCTGAAATTGTTACTAATAATAATTGAACTGTATTCTAACTTAAGTTATAATCTGTGATAACTTTTTTAGGTAATATTAATGAATTAGGAACTCCTTTTAAAATTAGAAGCCGTCTTTTTAATAGTTTTTTATTATAATAAATTTTCATTACAAATATAGACATTTTTTTCGTTTAAGAAAAATCTAAAATAGGTTTATATTTTGGTTCATTCAAGTTTAACTATATATTAAAATTAAAACAAGGAGCATTAAGCTCAAATTTAATTTATTTTGGAGCAGGGTATGCAGCTGTGGCAAATAAAATAACCGATCTGGCTAGGTACATATATCGCTATATTTAAGAACTTTTCCATATAAGAACCCATTTTAAAATTCAGTACATAATAATTGATTTATTTTCAACATGACAAATTAACATTTATCTCACTGGTTATCTCTTGAATAATTAATAGAAACTATTGTTGTGTTTTACTTCTGATTATTATTAAAATGAATTTCCTAACCAAATTTTATTAAGATAATCAACTGCATAATTATGGTGATATCGAGGTAACGAATTAATAGGTATCGATTTAAAGTGCCAAAATTTTGTACTAAAGGTCTGATAAATTTAAGCTTTTGGTCAAAATGAACACAGAAAAAGGAAGTATCTACTTTAATTACCTTTTTATATTCCCAATTCATCAACATAATTGTTTTTGACTAGTTAGGTAACCATAAAAATATCAGAAAAAGCAGTTACAAAATCCTTCTTTAAAACCATACATTACTGACCTAAATTTTAACCCTGTGTCTATTCTCACGTTAACGTGACTGCAACTCCATTTCTTATTTTCACGTCAAACGCCGGGGTTTAAAGGAAATCCTTTAGCCAACTTGGTTCAGCACCCTACTTACTTTCCTCGCATCCCAACATACAGCTCAAATCCCTTGGATTTCCTTCTTACTACAAAACCTGAATGCTATAAGACATCAGTGACCGCCCCTCTTGGTCGCTCAGACCACGGCGTGGTCACTGCTTCTTGCGCCATGCAACCAGAGGTCACACAATCATCACACCCACGTATCGTTTGGCACTACAACTCCGCGAACTGGGAAGAAATGCGGGATTACTTTTCCTCATTTCCATGAGCGTCTGTCTGCTTCTCTCATCCTGGCCCCTCTGATATGTCACAAAATGTAACCGAAATTATTCAAGCTGGCATTAAATTATTTATTGTACACAGAAAACTTCTTCAGCCACTCAAAAGCCCTGGTTCTCTAAATCATGTGACAAGGCCAGACTTGAAAGGTCAAAGCTCACAAAACACTTCTACACAATCCCAGTCAAGAAAACTGTCAAGCATTTAACGACACAAGGAACCGCTATGTCCGCATTCTTTCTGAGGCAAAAAAATCGTTTAATAACCACATCAAAAACAAAGTCCTCTCGACCTCCAACGACAGCAAACCATTCTGGATTCTTGCTAAATCTATTGGGAATAATTTCTGCAAGAGCACGTTCCCAGCCCTTGTTTCAAAGGAAGAAATTGTTTCTACCGCCCTGGGCAAGGCTGAACTTTTTGCCTCATTGTTCGCCGGCAATTATACTCTCAACCCACCTCCAAATGTTAAACCACCAACAACCCCCAATGTCGCGCATAAAATCACGGATATCATTTTCAAAACTAAAAAGGTACGAAAGATGCTTTCTTCTCTTAATACCAGGAAAGCCTCTGCCTTGACGAAATCCTAGCAATTGTTCTCAAAAAATGCGCACCAGACCTTGTTCCTGTCCTGACTCGTCTGTTTCAGACATCCTACAATAGAGGCATATTACCTAGTAGCTGGAAAACTGCTCGAGTACAATCCGTCCCCAAGAAAGGATCCAAATCTCTTCCTAGCAACTACAGGCCTATTTTTCCGTCTCTACAGTGACGGAAAAGTATATTAACCTCGAATTACTAAAATTTCTTGAAAAATACAGTCTAATCCACGACAGGCAGTATGGATTCCGTCAGCGCAGATCAACTGCCGACCTCCTTTCCTTTGTCACCTATTCTTGGAACAAGTCTATGGAACTACACGGTATTCGACCAGGTCTGCCACGCAGCGCTGCTTAATAAACTTCTGGCCTATGGCCCACCACCAAAACTTTGTACCTGGACAGCAAATTTTCTTTCCAACCGGAGCATTTCTGTTGTCGTGGATGGTCATTCCTCTAAACTGTATCCAATTAATGCAGGGGTCCCTCAAGGTTCAGCTTTAGCCACTACTTTGTTTCTTCTCCACATCAGTGACACCCTCTCTAGCACATCCAACCCAATTCACAGTTATGCGGACGACAGCACTCTCCACTCAAATATACAATATTCTAAGCCTGTCTTTTTAGCCTAATTAGATGAGGATCGCAGACTCATGGAGGGTTCTTTCTCTGTGGATCTCCAAAAAATAATGGACTGGGGAAGTAGAAATCTTGCACAATTCAACTCCATCAAATCTCAGTCTTGCTTTCTATCTCATATATATATATATATATATATATATATATATATATATATATATATATATATATATATATATATATATATATATATATATATATATATATATATATATATATATATATATATATATATATATATATATATATATATATATATATATACAGGGTGAGCCACGGTGGATGGAGTATTAAAAGTATATGGAGAATGAATCAACCGATTGCTCTGAAATTTTGGTTACGGATGTAATGGCGTATGGTCACTCGACCTAAAATATTTTTGAAAATGCAGTGTTGCCACATATACGTAAAACTGGCAACATCTTCGTAATTTTAAATGGAACACCCTATATATTTTTGCTTTTTTTGAATTGTCGTCTCTTTTTGAGTAACTTTTGTTGATATTTTCCTATACCTATCTCAAGTCGTTTTCGAGATAATAATTATTTTCTGAATTTATTACCAAAAATTTGACTTTCATTAAATCGTGTTTTCTCCTACCGACAAAGCGATTTAAAGATAATTTTTTAGCTACGGTTAGGCAAGGTCTAGGGGCATCTCCTCCAATAATCAAATGTTTAGAATATCATACAGGGTGAGTTAGAGAACGTTTTCTATAAGTGACTCGGAGAAATGCACGAAAGTCATTTTTTTTAAATAGAACGCCCTGTATATTTTAAAATTTTTTGGATCGTCTTCTCTTTTTGAGTAACTTTTGTTAATATTTCCTTATACCTATCTCAAGGCGTTTTCGATTTATGGTCACTTTTCTCTAACCTATCCAAGATTATTGGTCTTTTTGTATATCATAATGGGTGGGCCATGAAATTTCTATTTTGTCAATTTGACATGACAACAGACATGCTGTTTATCTAAATAAATTTGACTTTAGTTATATTTACATTCAATTTGAATAGCTATAGCACAAATATGGCAGAAAATAATTATACAAACACAGTTTTAATGGATTTGTTTATTATTCATGGACAGTGCAATAAGATTATCAGCAGAACTTGTAGAAGATTTAATGATAAATATCCGAATTTGCCGCAGATGAATAACAGAAAGTTTCTACGAATTCATAGGAATTTTATAAAATCTGGTGCGTCGTTAAGAGATGCAAGAAATCTACCCAAACCTGTGACATCTGACGAGGTAAATGAAATCAATGTGCTAGCGTATTTTCATGCGAATCCCCAGTATTCCATACGTTGTGCTGAACAGGATTTAGGATTGCCATATTCATCCATTCGAAGAATACTAGTAAATCATAAAATGCATAATTATAAATTTACAAGAGTTCAATTTCTCACGCCTCAGGATTATCTACAGAGAATAGAGTTGTGTGAAATGTTAGTTGTGCGTATGCAAGAGGACCCCAATTTTTTAAAGAAAATGATATGGACTGATGAATCCAAATTTTCTAGGGAGGGGATTTGTAACACACGAAATCGTCACTATTGGGCCACAGACAACCCCCACGTTACCAGAGAGGCTGGTTTTCAAGTCAAATTTAGTTTAAATGTTTTTTGTATGTTATTGGATGACAAAATAAAATATTACATATATGACGAAAAATTGAATTCCAGAAAATATTTAGATATAATTAGAACAATTGTGGAAGGCTTCCTTGATAATCTGTCAATTGAAACATATAGAACTTGTTGGTATCAACTCGACGGGGCTCCTGCACATTGTACATCCGAAATTAGTATGGAGTTGGACCGGCTTTTCGATGACCGTTGGATCAGACGTTTGGGACCGTGTAACTGACCTTACCCCGTTAGATTTTTATCTTTGGGGTATTCTTAAAGATCGAGTTTATAAAACCCCAGTCCACAACAGGGCAGAATTAGAACGTCGAGTGATTCAAGAGATTGAAAACTTGGACCCCGCTGAAATAAGAGCTGCTACAACAAACGCCGTGCATCATTGTATACAAAAGTGTCTGGAAGTTAACGGTCAACATTTCGAACAATTATTATAGTTTTAAGATTTTTATACATATTTATTACTGTCATTGGTATTATTTGTTATTGCTACTTGGCCTTTTTTACTATTATCGCTGATTAGGTATTAGTTTTTCCAAATACTGATAGTGTTATTGTTCTCATAACGACGAACCAAAATTTATAAAATTCCTGTGAATTCGTAAAAACTTTCTGTTATTCATCTGCGGCAAATTCGGATATTTCTCATTAAATCTTCTACAAGTTCTGCTGATAATCTTATTGCACTGTTCATGAATAAAAAACAAATCCATTAAAACTGTGTTTGTATAATTATTTTATGTCATGTTTGTGCTATAGCTATTCAAATTGAATGTAAATATCACTAACGTCAAATTTATTTAGATAAACAGCATGTCTGTTGTCATGACAAAGTGACAAAATAGAAATTTCATGGCCCACCCATTATGATATACAAAAAGACCAATAATCTTGGATAGGTTAGAGAAAAGTGACCATAAATCGAAAACGCCTTGAGATAGGTATAGGAAAATATTAACAAAAGTTACTCAAAAAGAGAAGGCGATCCAAAAAATTTGAAAATATACAGGGCGTTCTATTTAAAAAAAATGACTTTCGTGCATTTCTCCGAGTCACTTATAGAAAGCGTTCTCTAACTCACCCTGTATGATATTCTAAAGATTTGATTAATGGAGGAGATGCCCCTAGACCTTGCCTAACCGTAGCTAAAAAAATATCTTTAAATCGCTTCGTCGGTAGGAGAAAACATGATTTAATGAAAGTCAAATTTTTGGTAATAAATTCAGAAAATAATTATTATCTCGAAAACGACTTGAGATAGGTATAGGAAAATATCAACAAAAGTTACTCAAAAAGAGACGACAATTCAAAAAATGCAAAAATATATAGGGTGTTCCTTTTAAATTACGAAGATATTGCCAGTTTTACGTATATGTGGCAACACTGCATTTTCAAAAATATTTTAGGTCGAGAGATCATACTCCGTTACATCCGTAAACAAAATTTCAAAGCAATCGGTTGATTCGTTCTCTATATACTTTTAATACTCCATCCACCGTGGCTCACCCTGTATATATATATATATATATATATATATATATATATATATATATATATATATATATATATATATATATATATATATATATATATATATATAACTATAGAAAACTTTCGAAGTCATAACTATGTACCGTTGAACAGTAGTTTGAAGACCAAGACACATAATTTTCTGAGCGATTGGAATTGTTCTATAAACGTTTTGATAAATATATAAATCTCAGAGGAGATTACATATGTTAGAAAAATAATATATGGTTTAGAAAAAGTATCGCAGTTTTAAGTGTAGGGAAAGTACTTATAAATACATCCTCATATTTTTTTTCAGTTTTTTTACGCGACAATAATTTTAAAAACAAATCCATAATAAGATTGTTTACATTTACTTTGCTAATATATCGAATGAAGTATAAATGTGGCAATATTGTGATTAACTTATCCTGATTTTAAAGAACTTTTTTAATGTTGACAACACCGCCCCCTATAAGCAGGTCATCGGCACTGTCGTTTTTCCTGCTGCAACTTCTCATTTTTATCTAGGGACTAAACGAATTATACGCACATAATGAGGATCGTGATCCTCAGACGGACACAGAATTGGGGCCAGATACTATCTTTCAACTTAATGGAGCCTTAGAATCATGTTTCTGTCATATACCGCACGCTCACGTGTTGCTTTATTAAGTTGCCAGTTTTTATCGCGGAGAAATGCAGCAATGTTTAACACATCCAGGCTCGGGATAATGATTATAGGGATGAACCACAAAAAAACTACACGCAAAGAAAAAGAAAATAATGACCTCCTTGATGATGTAATATCCCCACTGCTACTGCAGGTGCTGACTGTAATAACTCTGCGTGTGTGGTTGGCTTTATCTTTTTTTAAATTTATAGCTAGCCACAGCTTGTAAGCAGTTTTTTCTCACTAACCTAGATAATTTTGTTAATGCCCGCTTGTGCAAAACACACAGTAATCTTTAATGTATTTAGCATAGAGCAAGTACACAGATCAACGGTATTATGCCACCTCCGAAGTGTCTAAGATCAAAAGAAAATAGTTTGAACTCTTGCTAAATTTATTGGGAATAATTTCTGCAAGAGCACGTTCCCACCTCTTGTTTCAGGGAATGAAATTGTTTTTACCCCCCTGGGCAAGGCTGAAATTTTTGCCTCGTTGTTTGTCGGCAATTCTACTCTCAACCCACCTCCAAATTTTCAACCACCAACAGTCCCCAATGTGGCGCATAAAACGACGGATATCATTTTCAAAACTAAAAAAGGTACGAAAAATGCTCTCTTCTCTTAATACCAGGAAAGCCTTTGGCCTTGACGAGATCCCAGCAATTGTTCTCAAAACATGCGCACTAGAACTTGCTCCTGTCCTGACTCGTCGGTTTCAGACATCTTACAATAGAGGCATAATCGCTAGTAACGGAAAAACTACTCGAGTACAACCCGTCCCCAAGAAAGGATCCAAAGTGTTTCTCAGCAACTACAGGCTTACTTATCTCCTTTCAGTTGTCTCTAAAGTGGTGGAAAAGTATATAAACACCGAATAACATATAAAATTTCTTGAAAAACACAGTCTAATCCATGACAGGCAGTATGGATTCCGTCAGTACAGATCAACTGCCGATCTCCTTTCCTTGGTCACCATTCTTGGACCAAGTCTATGGAACTACACGGTGAATCCCAGATTGTCGCTCTAGACATATCCAAAACATTCGACCAGGTCTGGCACGCAGCGCTGCTTAATAAACTTCTGGCATATGGCCTACCACCAAACTCGGTACCTGGACAGCAAACTTCCTCTCCAACCGGAGCATTTCTGTTGTCGTGGATGGCCATTCCTCTAAACTGTATTCAATTAATGCAGGAGTCCCTCAAGGTTCAGGTTTAGCCCCTACTTTGTTTCTTCTCCACATCAATGACCTCCTCTCTAGCACATCCAACCCAGCTCACAGTTACGCGGACGACATCACCCTTCACTCAAATATACAATAATCTAAGCCTGTCTCTTTAGCCCAATTAGATAAGGATCGCAGTCTCATGTAGCTGTGGATCTCCAAAAAATATTGGACTGGGGAAGTAGAAATCTTGTACAATTCAACTCCTTCAAATCTCAGTCTTGCTTTCTCATAAGATATACACCAGCCCTAGACCCATCACAATGAACAACCAAGTTATTCAAAGTAATGAGTCATTTTCACTTGTTGGCATTTCTGTGGATCGAAATCTCAATTGGCGCCAACATGTCACATAAATTGCAGAAGAAGCTGCTAAGAAATTAGGTTTCCTCTTCCGGGCTCGCAAATACTTTTTACCAGCTAATCTCTATACCTTATATACTTCACAAGTAAGGCACACCTCGAATACTGCTCCCACATCTGGGGTGCCGCTGCCGCTTCTATACTTTCTATCCTGGACTCCATTCAGAGGAGAGCTATACGTCTCATCGGTGACCGTACTCTTACCCAAAGGCTGCCATCCCTTGCCCACCGACGTGCCGTTGGTGACCTCTATCTTTTATAGATATCTGCACGGGCACTGCTCAGAGGAGCTTTCTTCCATAGTTCCTCTCCCTGCTGCCCCCAACAGATCTGCCAGGGGAACAGAGCGAATGCACCCTTTTACTGTCCAAGTCACCAGATATAGAACATGTTGTTATGCCCGTTCTTTTGTCCCGACGACTTCCAAGTTGTAGAATTGCTTGCCGGCACATGTTTTCCTTCTCCTCCGAACCTCCAAACCTTCAAGTCCAGAATGAACAAGTTGCCTCTTTCCTCCTTGTTGACACACACTGTACGATAGTATTTAGGCTGTGAGCACTCGTGGTGTGTTGTTAAAAAAAATTTGCGTAAAGCCGATTTTTCAATCAGTCAAATTTCTGACCGCATAGGACGTAGATATTATATTTGTTTAAAACTCCTGGATAATTTGGTTACCTTTGAGTCTAACATTATAATTTTAAGTAGACGTTTTTATATTATTGATTTTAGTGAATTTTTACTCAGAAAATTCACAAATAGAGAATTTGTTTTTTAAAGGTTTTTAGTTCCGAAAACCGAATCGATTAGGTTGGCTGAAACGCAATCATCCAAGCGATTAATAAGAAAAAATACCTGCCAGTTTATAATTTGGTAGATACTTTGCTTTTCTAAATATGAATTAATTTCTCTTATAACTTTTAAAGAATGTATATGTATATATTAAAAAAAAACTTAAAAACAAAAATAATAATAATAAATTATCATTAAAACAATAATGGTAATAATAATAATAATAATGATACCAATAGAAATTATATAACTATATCTGTGGGTGTATACTAAGCGATGTGGTTTAAGCCTCAATTTTGTTGCTCGTATTGTTAGTAATAAACCTTTCCTTACCTCTCGTTTGTCTAATACAACAGTTTGTGGCTAATGAACCTGGTTTCCGATGCCATCAGGATACAACACACACACACACACACAACTTTAAAAGAGGCTTTAGCACCTATATATATCAAATTTTAACTTTCGAGCTTCATAGACAATTGAGTTTTGGGAAATTTTTCTCAAAGGGAGCTAGATCACTTGATTAAAATACTTTTTTATAATAGAGATATATCGATGGTAACATCAAATACTATACAATGACAATACGGGACATTCCTATGCTTTAGCATTGGTGATATTTGTGACAAGTACACTAGCGCCACCTCGCGTGAAGTACTGACAACAGGGCGGGTAATTTGAATTGTATATTTACCTGCATATTCTTAATTTAGACAATTGGTTTATTATAGATGAATATAAAAACTTGTACATGACAAAACAGTGAACATTTTCTGATTATATAGTTATAAATAGAATTTGTATCAACAATCAGCTTGAAACCTAAATGAATTCAGCATGAATAATTCTGCAAATTTCTCTTACCCATAATCTTATTTCATCATAATTTAAAGTACTACATTGAAACCGCCGTTAAACTACTATTTCAAGGGCAGGTATAGGAATATACTGAAAGCTATATCTGAGGATATTAAGTTACAATCTACACTTACCTATAAATAGCTGTTCTAGGTGTAAATGGTAGCACAGTACTCAATTTGCTATATCTCTACATGAAACCTGTCTTATTAATCTAATATTTTAAAATATGTAACTGATATACTTAAATAATTAAGAAATTGTGCAGATGAAAGGTGAGACTTACTCTTACTTCCGTGAATAAATTTATTATAGGGCTGAATCTGATATTTATACTTGTCTCTTTAAAAACTTGTCTTGGGAAGATAATTAAAAGCCTTTACCAAGTAAAATAATTTTAAATGTGAAAAAAGTGACAATTTATGCCATACTGAAATAAAAAAAGGACACAGTAGAAGATGGAAAGACAGTTTTCTTATATTATTTATTATTAATGCAAAACTTTTTTTGCCTTCATATTTCTTTTTTTTTTGATGCACTGGAAGACAAGTTATGATTGAAGCCTTTCAACCATCCGTTTACGAAGTTTATCTATAAATAGGTACATGATGGTAAATATTACACAATAAATTTGCAACGTGGTATTTTTATAAATCCCCGTTTCAATTGATCATCTCCATAGTTGGTTTCATATTCCGGGTGAAGATCGTCATTTTAATTAAAATACTCAATTCCCCCAATCGACGCCGCTGTCAATGGTATCGATCTATCTCTTTCCCTGATATCTACTTCAGGCCGATATTTCGATATTTATCGGAAGGAGGTAGGAAATTGATAACGCTGAGACGGTGGGGTATCGTGCAGAACCTGCGGCGCTGGTAAAGTGATGGAAATTTATATCGTTCTCTGAATTGAATTGCCTTTTTAGTTATCCTACCTAAAGTTGTTATAAATCAAGGTCTAATTGCGTATTAGGTGAGCTTTATTTTTATACTGTATTCTTCGTAGTTCTAATGGAATCAACGTATTTAGGCCAATTGTTTATTTAGACTATAAAACGTTTCGTTTCTTTCTTAACAGGCCTTTTCCGGCATACGTCAATTTTCTGAATTTATTTGGTAAACTAAGCTTTGTCGGAGTGAAGACTTATTTGGTTTGGTGTTACGAAACAATATAGCAGTCAATGTTTGACCCAGAGGTTAAAAACCAATAACCTAAGGTAACACTTTTCTAATATTATCATTATACATACCAGAAGATAGAGAGAGAGAGAGAGCGATCTTCGAAGAGTTACCTACAAATTTGTGGTTAAAGCACTCGCCAAAATAAGTGAACTTATTTACGATTCATTTTTTTTTGTTCTTGTGAAAATTAAATAAAATACTTTTGGATGTTCAATTTCTTAGTATAATAATAACGTATCTTTGTATTTATAATGTAACGACATACGTTTGCAAACAGCCTGTCGCCTAATTATTATTGTTAATCTTACACTTTTATAAAGCTTGTTTTTGTTAAAGGATTTTCAATTAGACAACATATAAATTGGAGCAAGGGTTCACACCTTAGTATTAGTAGTGGTTTAAAATAAATAAATTATCAACTTAAATTTTTAGTAGGTTTTTCTATAGTTTTCCCAAATTAAATTAAATTATAGTGGCATCTCTGACAGTTTTACTTTCCTTTCTTGTAGATATATATTTTAAACGGATACCGATAATAAGAATCAGTTCCCTTATTTTCAAAAAAAAATAAAAAAAAATATTTAAAAAATTTTGAAATTAGCGTAGCAAATTATCTTCTGCGAACTGTACATATTGGCATAAAAGTGATTCTGAATTTGTCTTCTGCTTCAAATCATATTCACGTTTCGCCATCCTTTGGAAACCTATGGAATGTCTTTGATAGAATTAGCACATTATAATTCGTACAATTATAGATTGCAAACACCCAACCACTAACATTAATTGTAAAAAATACAGCTCAAACTTAATTATACACAGTTAAACACCAGCAATTGCTAGTGTTACACGTTCTCGAACGACGTAACATAAGTACTATCTGCTAGGGGCGCTGATATTATTGAAACACGAAATCAGCCGGAGTGTCCTGTATTGTCATTATATAGTATTTGACTGCAGTTTCGAACCGTCCTGGTTCATCATTAGCACGCTACCTACTCTGATCATTCCTGTGTGTTCTATTTCTCGCTACGTGACGCCTACGTGTTCAGTCTCTATTGGTCGGTTTACAGTTGTTTGATTGGCTGTGGTATCCGTTTGTGTTGATTGTATCGGTTCCCTCTTTTCATTACTGTGGTATTATAGATGGTCTTATGGTCTTTGTATGGCTTTTACTAAATTTTGTTTAAATGTTTGCACTTGGATTTGTTGTGGGATTAATTGTTTCTTATATATATATATATATATATATATATATATATATATATATATATATATATATATATATATATACAGGGTCGCTGATAAGTCTGGAAACGGTCGATTATCCGGGAAAATATACAAGGTGTCGAAAAAAGTTTTATACAAAAGTTTTTGGGTTCTTCAATGTCTACTAGGCGGTGATAATTTCATTTATACAGGGTTGGTCATACAGGCGTGGCACACCAATATTATTTTTTTTTAATGGAACATCCTATATATTATTCGATATTTCAATCCTTCTCTTAATTTTGAGCAACATTTATCAGAAGCATGATGTACATAAGCTCAATCGTTTCCGGGTAAAAAAATAAATAAAAATAAACGCTATTGTTTTTAAAATCTATTGGATGAAGAACAAAAATAAATGAAAAGTAGAATATCTCTTGAAAACAATCTGTGAGTGTGAAAAGAACCGGTTGCGATGTTTTTAACATTGTTTGAAATCCTATTTTATAAGATGTTCAAAGTGTTCTCCATTGACCTCCTGACAATAATGAATTCGCTTAACAAAACATTGCACTGCATTTACAAGAGCGTTTTGAGGAATGTTATTAATTTCATGCACAATCCTTGCTTGCAACTCTTCAATATTCTGCGGTCTATTTTGGTAAATTAAATTTTTTACATGACCCCACAAAAAAAAGTCAAGCGGCGTCATGTCGGGAGACCTAGCTGGCCATTCAATAGTTCCCCTGCGCCCTATCCATCTGCCAGGAAAGGTTTGATTCAGATATTCCCGTACCTCAATTCCAAAATGAGGGGGTGCCCCATCCTGCTGAAACCATATTTCTTCCGCTGGTAGATTTGGGTCGTTATTGTTCGGAAATAATCGACTAACGTCTGGAACAATTGATTCTTGCAAAAGTGTCAAATATCGAGCAGAGTTCAAATTACCGTGTATAAAATAAGGTCCTATGATATGTCCACCAATAATAGCACACCAAACATTTACTTTTTGCGGTCTTTGGGTGTGAATTTGTTCCATCCAATGTGGGTTTTCGTCTGACCAGTACCTACAGTTGTGTCGGTTGACTTGTCCATTCAAACAAAATGTAGATTCGTCGGGAAACAAAATGTGGTTGGCAAAGTTAAAATTTTGGCGTAACTTCTCCATAATAAGTTCACAGAACTCGATTCTGCGATCAAAATCGTCTTCACTCAGTTCTTGCAATAAATGAATTTTATATGGACGGAACTTTTCCCGCTTCGTAATCTTTTGAATTGAATATCGACTCATATTGTGATTTAAAGCCAATTGCTGTGCCGAAGTTTTCGGATTTTCCACCACATCCAATATTACATTCAAAGAATTTTCTTCATTTGTAACGGTTACTGGCCTTCCAGTTCTAGGTTTATCCTTGATACCGCCAGTTTCGTGAAAACGATGCAAAGTTTTCGAAACTGTGGATTTGGAGATCGATTCCCGCTCAGGATGCAACTCATTGAACATAATCACCACTTGAGCAAAACTTCGTGTTCTATCACCGTACCCTATCATCATTAAAATTTCGATACGTTCGGTTTCACTTAAACTTGCCATTTTGCACAAAAACTGTTGACACTAAATTACTAATGTTTCAAAACTGTTGACACTGAATGAATGTTTGACATTCGTTGTCCTGGAAACATTTTAAAACAAAAGAATAATACTGCGTTTCTTATGGGCATCTTATCTTATCTTGGGATTCCAAACAATGTTAAAAACATCGCAACTGGTTCTTTTCACACTCACAGATTGTTTTCAAGAGATATTCTACTTTTCATTTATTTTTGTTCTTCATCCAATAGATTTTAAAAACAGTAGCGTTTATTTTTATTTATTTTTTTACCCGGAAACGATTGAGTTTGGGTACATTATGCTTCTCATAAATGTTGCTCAAAATTAAGAGAAGGATTGAAATATCGAATAATATATAGGGTGTTCCATTAAAAAAAAATTAATATTGGTGTGCCACGCCTGTATGACCAACCCTGTATAAATAAAATTATCACCGCCTAGTAGACATTGAAGAACCCAAAAACTTTTGTATAAAACTTTTTTCGACACCTTGTATATTTTCCCGGATAATCGACCGTTTCCAGACTTATCAGCGACCCTGTATATATATATATATATATATATATATATATATATATATATATATATATATATATATATATATATATATATATATATATATATATACATAAACATATAAAATATAAACGGACCCTGGATATGGGTTCTAGGGGGCCTAGTTCGAGCTCATTTTAAGAATTTTTTTCAAAATTCAAATGTCGAAATCCCCTCATTTGTGAACTTTTTTAAAGAAAATTCACTAATAAATAAATAAACAAATAAATAAATAAATAAGTAAATAAATAAATAAATGAGTACGTTTTACCAAAATTCTGCTCAGCTTCAAACAAAATCCATCATACCACGGTATTTAACGTTATTTTTGAAAAAGAAACTTGCAAGATGAAGTCTCGCGTTTTTCTGGAACTGGACAACTTTAGACGAAGTAGCTTTAACTATTTTGCTTTCAACACCACTATCACTACTAATTATCAAGCTTCGATAGAAATGCACATTTCTATTTACATTATAAACATCTAGTTTTTTTCGTTGTTGTGGTAAACACAGTTGGCCGCAGAATAAAGCTGAACTGTCATAAACGAAGCAATTTGATGCAGTTTCCCAGTGACAAAGTCAACACTGGCCAACTGGATGAGCTCGGACTATGACAGCAGTTTCCAATTACCACGGTACAAACATACAAAGAGTTGTTTACTTTTCAGCGAAATTAAATTAAATTTTATAATTCCGCGCGCTGCATACGGGATCCTCGGCTGCAGTTACAAGGATTTACCAGTATTATGTTTAGTTTTGTTTCTTTTTCAAAGTCATTTCAGTATTAGAAAACTGAAAACTTATCTACTTTTACCACTGGCTATACTATTAATATCAAGTCGACATAAATTAATAATATTATAGGATATCATTAGATTATCCCATATATCTGAGTTTAAAAATATATGTTTATCGTACTTCTGTTAGCGAATTTTCATTAATAAAAATTCGCTAATAGAGAGGTCACGATGAAAAGCTTTCGAAAAAATTTCTTCAGATGAGCGCGAATTTAGGTCCATAGAACCAAAACCAAGGTCCGTTAAAATTTTTATATGTTTATATATATATATATATATATATATATATATATATATATATATATATATATATATATATATATAAACATATAAAAATTTTAACGGATATATATATATATATATATATATATATATATATATATATATATATATATATATATATATATATATATATATATATATATATATATATAGTATCAAGTTTTTGTGACGGTAATAGTGTTATTTATCAAAAAATTGTGGGAAAGCCGTCAGTTGCAAAATAAAACTCTTTATTATAGGCCGAGCTTTCGGAAAAATGTATTCCATTCTCAAGGCTACAACATAGAAAGAAAAAAAGTTTACAATTTACATGGGAAAAATATAAAAGTTTAAAATACTTACATATTACGTGAGTTCTACTAAACTAATTATTAAATAACAAACATAAAAAAACCTTTTTATAAATTTGACTGAAGTTGAAAAGTGCCAAACTGACATATAAAGCTAACTATTATCTAATTGAATTTGTTTTTTGTTTTTGTCTAGGAAATATAAATAGGGGTAGTGATTTCTAAAATTATTATCTTTCTTTAAGTTTATTAAATTGTCGTTAAAATAATTTAAAATTCTTCTAAACACATTCTTTTATTACTTGAGGTTTCACAGTGTAAAATAGAAACATTACTAAAATTTATATTGTGACGTACGTTTACAAAAAAGAACTTTCGCTCTGTCAGAACATAATCTCAACACTATATATGCCAGTTTGGCACTTTTCGACTTCAGTCAAATTTATAAAAGGTTTTTTTAAGTTTGTTATTTAATAATTAGTTTAGTAGAACTCACGTTATATGTAAGTATTTTAAACTTTTATATTTTTTCCATGTAAATTTTAAACTTTTTTCTTTCCATGTTGTAGCCTTCAGAATGGAATAAATTTTTCCGAAAGCTCGGCCTATAATAAAGAGTTTTATTTTGCAACTGACGGCTTTCCCACAATTTTTTGATAATATATATATATATATATATATATATATATATATATATATATATATATATATATATATATATATATATATATATATATATATATATATATATTTATATATATACGAGCAATAACTCAAAAAATACAAAAATACTTAACTGATTTTAATCAAACTTGGCAAAAAGCTTGTTTGGGCGAAAACCGAGGTTGAGTTCGTGAATCGGCCTTTATGCTCAAGATTTTCTGGTGAAAAATCTGGGAAAACTGTTTGAAAACGCTATATTTTTGTAAATATCAGAGTAACTGGAATGATACTTTACATGTGGCTAGAAATAGTGCAAATGAACCTATGTTGTAAATACTCAGTAATTTGGTACATAATATGTAGAGTTTCTTCCAAATTAAAAACAAAATCCCAAAGACATGCGTTGAGAAGACTTAGTGGTTAAAGTCCAATGCCTGACAAACAGAGTAGTTAACTGCCAGGCGTAGATTGATTCATACAACAGGTATAATCCATCACACCAACGGAACCAAACTAAATATATACCAGGCAAAACACATACTATTCGAAGCAACAATCGTGAAATCTCGGCCGCAATTATGGAAAATGTCGGACATGAAATAAAAAAAAATTTCCAAGTAATTGTTATTTAACTGGGGGGTTTAATCAATTATTAAAAGACACTATAATTCTAACTTTACGAACGACCTCAAATACAGTCTTAGCGCAGCGCATATATATTATGCTGTCGCATAATATAGTACGAATGTAAACAAAATCTGGCCAAGTCTGTATAAAAATGATTCTAAAATAGTTTCTTTCAGCTTTAAACTTAAACATAAGACGCCATATAATACCGAAACAGTCGTGGGAACTGTTTCAATGTTAATTATACTAATTGTTACGTATACTTTGAATATAATATCCCGGCCATGAAGCCGATATAATGTATCACCTAAACAAAACGTTTCTTGACGTATATCCAGATGGCTCAGAGACGTCCCGCTTTGCCTCATAAGTAGAATTGCATATTAACAGTGTCCCAAGGCAGTGAGATTTACCATTAAAAAGAGTTTAGGTTACCTAGATAATGTACATTACCATTTGAGAATCATTGTTCACATGTAATTTTAGGCCTAATCAAGTATCTAAAACAGGCTATTCTTTTATGACTGTCGTTTTTCCTGCAAATACTACCAAATTCTTTAATACATTCACATTGAACTCAAACAGATAAACTGTATGAAATATTTTTCGAAATATAGTAAAAATACACCTTGTGAAAATAAATCTAGTAGATAGATACTATATTATGTCGTCATACATTTAATATTATTTAATATAGTATGTAAATGTTTGTAACTTTATTAAATTTTAAATAAAGTATTGTTGAATTTAGCTGAGCTTTGCCTGATATGCAGAAGGTTACGCGACCGAATCCAGTTTGATAAATGTATGTTTTTTTGTTTTATTTTGACGTTTGGAGAAACAATAGTGCACAGATTTTTTACATTTTGAACAAGATCTCATTTTTGTTTAAAACGCTTAAATAAGTTTGTCACCTTTGAGTCTGAAATTATAATTTTGATATTGTTGAAAAAACCGGTTTGTTTAGGCTGGCGATTAATAAGGAAAAATAACAGCTGCGTTTATAATTTGGCAAATACTTTACTTTTCTAAATATGAATTAAGTTTCCTTCTGGAAATCTTCTGTATAACTTTAATGAAATTTGTAATACAAGTTTTTTTTTAAAGAGACTTACACTATCTAGAGATATAGCAAAAGGTAGTTTTTTAGCTTCATATAAAATGGAGTTTTGGGCATTTTTCTCAAAAGGAGTTACAATAGAAAAATTTTTTCTTATTGATAATTGAGAGATATCGATGGTAACACTTTCGAAAGAATTCTTCACATGTGTTATATATAACGCACCTGCTGTGTCTGCTCTTTCATTACTCCGGAAAAATTAAGATCAAGAATGCAACGATGTTACAAACTAAAGCCAGATGTGGCATTTGTGTTGTTTTGCTTGGCGTGAATAGACCACGTAACGCATAGCCAGGAATAGTGGCCACGTACAATAAAACTTCGATTAAACGCTTAGCAATTTTCTGTACAATACACTAATACATAAATCAAAAGTAGTCTGATTTATAATTCAGAATTGCAGGATTTGCAGGAACAAAAGCGCTGTCAATGCTGCTGCAGCTTGATCCAATTATATTTAAAGCTCTGATTTACGGGCTGATTAAAATCACTGGTGTCGCTTCCTCTCATAAATAAATTTAAACAATTGATGATGTTTTGTTCTCATTATATAATCGCGTATAAAATATGAATAAACTATGGTACAGAGGGTTTTGTGTGGATAATGTAGAATACAAAACAAAGGAGTCATTTTATGGCTTTTTAATGTTATCGGAGTGGTAAAATTTTAAATTATTACAAAACCGTCAATAAGTTTTGACAAGAGTTGTTTAACAAATTATGAAAACAAAATTGCTAGAAAACAAAAGAAGGATTTACTGTATTATAGTTCTAGCCTTACAATCAATTATTTTACCCTATATACAACAGATAATTAAACTAGTTCGTTATGGTAGGGAATTCCCATTGAACTGGAACATTATACCTTCATGCTCAAAAGGAAAAAAATCAGGATGCGTTATAGTAGTGAATTTTCATAAGAATTGTACAGGGTGTCCCACTTTGGTGGCAATTGGTGGGTTGTAAATAATATCGGCACCATATAAAGATTACTATTTCGTTTTGGAGCGTTAAAAGAAGTGATCTAAATTTAAACTTTATTATCGATTAAAGTGTACAGTAGAAATCAATATTGCATTCTTTAAGGGTTAATACGAATAACATATAAAGGAATGGCGGTCACGTGACGTTAGTATTAAAAGTTCTTTAGCTACCCTGCATTTGCATACCGTTACTCACTGCTGGCTCGACTTGCTCGCTACTTCTGCTGAATGGCGTTTGGCGGTTCTAGCGGCGCTGCAGTACTTGTCGTCCTTGATCCTGTGTGCGTCGACGCTGACGTTGGACCGTACTTGGTGCACGCTCTTTGCCTGTAATATATTTTCTACATCCTCGAGGGGGGGGGGGGGGAGTTCCAATGGATATAACAACTGTATAGGCTTCGAAGTAATGTTCCTCTGGGAAGTTGGAAATCGCAGGCTCGGGTTCTTCCATCTCTACCATGGTGAACTTGGCTAATTCGCACCATTTTCCACGTTAACTGGGGTGCGTATCGATAGTATAACAAAGCGATGTCATTCACCTTAAATCGTTCGTACGTTGATAATCAGCTGTTCGTGTTTACATTAGCGTTTCTTAACTGTTGTAAATAGTCGATTGACCATTTCTTCCAAATTTTTGATAGTACTCGTTGGCGTTCACGCCATTTATTTTTCTGAAAAATACGTTTCACGTACGCGTTAACACATATGCATTTTTCTAGTCGTTCATAATTGTCTATTGGAAATATTGGCTCCAGCGTTATATTTTCACAACGCGTTACACTTAAATTGGTAGTAAAAGGTTCGAGTTCACTTAAAAACATATCAGTGTCATCATTATCACTATATGAGTTATAGTCAGCTCGCGTTAGAAATTCAGGGCCGTGAAGCCGACTTTCAGATTTTAAAAGTTCATTTGCGCGGACACCTCGCGTTAATAAATAAGCAGGGTTTAAAATTCCGGCACAATGTCGCCAAACAGAGTCTTCTGTTAATGTCTGTATTTCGAACACTCGGTAATACACGTACGCTAAATACTCCTTTATTGACTTCCTTAAACCTTGAGATTCTCACCATATACTATATTCTCAGTACTAAACTTTAATTGCAGCCGTTCATCAAGCTACAAATATAGTGTCTTTTAAACATTTAATTGAATCCTCCATTTAAAAAACGATCGCTTCAAATTTCTTTTATTTTATGCCATCCGTCATTCCTATGCTGTAATTGTTGACAAACGATTTAAACGGATTAGGGATTTAAATGGACGAGATTTCTCGACCGCTAGTTCGGGTAGTATGTTTTACGTGTGTTATTTGTATTGTTTGATTATCGCTCAAGTATAATCTATGCCTAAGTATGTATAAATCTATGCATGACAGCTGACTAACCTGTCTTTGTCAGGCATTTGTCTTTAAACACTTGAATCGTTTTAATTTGCCTTTCAAATTTTATTTTTAATTTGGAGAGAACTCCAAATTTTGCGCACCAACTTACTTAAAATTCACAAAAGAGGTTTATTAATACTAAGTGAGTGGTGAATGTGTCGCCACCTAGTTGCGGAACTAAGTAGTATGTTGTCACGCCAGCTCCAAATAACACAAAGTGTTAAAAACAGATACTGTATACAACCAACTAACAATTTAATAAATTGTCAGTCCTGGCCCATTTCTACCCTAATATAGGGACAAAGTATGTAAGGCTAGATGCATTCGCACAACAATTAGAACCGTAGACCGGTTTCGCTCTAATTAGAGTTCGTCAGTACGGCATACTAATTGCTGCAAAAATACACCTATAAAGTAATACGGCTATAGTAGTCAGCCTTTCAACACTAAGTGAGTGGTGAGCGTGTCGCCACCTAGTTGCGGAACCAAGTAGTAGGTTGTCGAAAGCAGAGCGAAACCGGTCTGCGGTCTAATTGTTGTGAGAATGCATCTAGTCTTACATACTTTGTCCCTATATTAGGGTATAAATGGGTCAGGGCGGACAATTTATTAAATTGTTAGGTGTATTTTCGTAGCAATTAGTATGCCGTACTGACGATCTCTAATTAGAGGGAAACCGGTCTACGGTTCTAATTGTGGTGAGAATGCATCTAGCCTTACATAGGCTTATTAATACCATTTATAGCTACATGTAATGTTTCATTCCAGCTTCTCTAATACTTTTGAAAATATAGCGTATTTAAAAACATTTTTAGTCCGCGATTGTAACAAAATGAAGACATGTGCCAAGTTTCCTTCCACTTCGTACGGGGCTATCGCCAGTAAGGATGAAGTGTTCCACAGTTTAGAATGGGTGATCTATTCCATCCAATTTATAATGAATTATTTCTTTTGTACATTGAACTTTGGACTGCCATTGTATAAAGCGGACGAAATATTCTCAAATCATGTTTTATTATACTATATTCAATAAAATTGAAATTCGCGTTCCCCCACATACCTAGTATACAAACCACCCTAATTACCTATTATAGCTCCATTATACAGAATATTCGTCGTTAATAATCTAATAACATCTTGTCAGATCTGAGTACAGCACCTGTTACAACTTGTCAAAGCAGGTGAATGTTTTTGATAGCAACGTCTCTGCCAACTAGACTCACATGAATATTGACATATGTTAATAGATTGGGTTTGGAGAGAAGAGATAAAGGTTGTATGCAAGTCCTCGGGGCTATGGTTATAATCGCGCTAATGTTTGACACGCGAGTTGTGCCCTCAGGAGTTGAATTCCATTAATCAATATGACCCCTAGTTATTTATGTTCTCTCCCAATTCCTACATCGTGGCGAAGACTTCCCTGTACAGGTAGAGTAGAGGGTGAGAAATAGCAACGGCATATTTAGGTATTAACACCGGTAGTATATGAAGATCTAAACACAAGCATATAATAATATGGTCATAGGAATCTTAACCCCTTTGTGCCTTAATTTGGTTGTTAATTAAGAAACAAATTAGTAAAGGAAAGAATAATAAGACAGTTGTCACATTCACATAATATTATGAAGATTCACTGCCATCTTAAAAAACAGTGCTGCAAATTGAATCATAACTTTCACATAGTTGTGATAATCAGAAAGACTTTCTGGTAAAATGAATTTAAGGTCCATGACTTACCCACAAAAAAAAATTCGTACTCGTGTACCTATAATCTTCTGAAACGTTATATTACTAGAGTCTTAGCGAAAAAATGCAAATTGTCACCAAATCACCACTCATTTATCCCCTAGACCTAAAGCGATCTTACCTAAAAACAACTCGAAGCGTTCTTTTGTCGGGTGCTAACTGTATACGAAATTTGAAGATGATATCTTGTTTCGTTCGAAAGTTATTGCGCCTACTAAAAAAAAAAAAACGTACAGGCTGACAGACCGACCGACCCACAGACCGACAGATAGAGAAATTTTCTTTCCAGAATTAAGTTTCCTATAGGTTTTCAGACTTTTGACGCCGTTTAAGCAAAAAAAAATTCGAAATTTCCTGGATATTTCACCCCCACACATTCAACCCCTAATTTGATTTCAACACAGAATACTATATGTTTGATGAAATTGAGGGATTACTAATAAACAGACCCTAAAACGTTATATTGCTCTAGTTTTAACGAAAAAACGTCAGTTTTCACAAAATCACCCCCATTCATCCACTACCCCCTGAAGCAGTTTTACCAGAAAATAATCTGAAGCGTTCGTTTGTCGGGTGAAAACCATGTACCAAATTTTAAGATGATATGTCAATTCGTTCCAAAGTTATCGTGGGACAAACAGACAAACATACAGACCGACAGACAAAAAAAATTCGTTGGTCTATATAGTTAGCGCTAAACAGTAAATCGCTTTTTAGTGAATTTTCATTAAGAAAATGTATGTATCCAACCGATAACTCAAAAAATACTTCACTGATTTAGACCAAATTTGGAAATTACCCTTATTTTGCTAATGGCTTGGATCAGTTCGTTCATCAAATCTTAATGGCCAATTTTTCTTAATAAAAAATTAAAAGATATTTGTTTAAACTCAATATCTCTTAAATTGTCTAAATGATTGAAACGAAAATTAACATCTTAAAAGAGCATAGACAGACGTGGTTGTGTACCAATTTTCAAGTCGTTTGATCACAGGAAAATAAAGTTATTCGAAATTAATAATAAAATAATCCTCGACATCACTTCAGATTATGTAATGCGAGATCTACAATGTTGGACAAAGACAGATGACGTTATCTGTACTGCTATGCTATTTAAATAAATCGTAAATAAAAATCTAGGCAATGGAAGTTGTTGCAAGATGTCACACTGGAGATCTTTGTGAGAGATACGACAGGGACGCCATTTCGGTGCAGGACCAGGCAGTATATTGTCACGACGGTTCTAGTTTACACAAAATTTTATAGATAGAGCTGTGTACAATGTACAATGAACTACCAATTTTGTAAATTGTCAATCCTGGACCATTTCTTTCCTAATACCGGGATATAGTTTGCGTCCAAAAGCGCAACATTTTAGCATGCGAATGTATACTAATAAATTAAAAATTAAATGAAAGTGATTCAATTTGCTTAAAAGCTATATAGAACGACGTTTCATTATGTATAAATATTAAGCTTTCCATTCTTCACGTTCACGGTATTTAAAATTAAAAGCCGTCTCTCTCTCTCTTTCATAGTTTAATCTGACCACACGTAGCTATTTGTCACAGTGCGTGTACGCTTTGCGCATCGCATAACATCGAAATCGACTCCGCTGATGCTAATTGCTAATACCTTATTAGGATCTAATAATGTAAAACAACTAGGTACCTATATTCTAATACAAATAGTAGGTAGATAATAACCCAACTTTAAATTTCAAGTAACTTTAACAAAATAACTTTAGTAGTATATTATGATAATCACATCCAATGAAACAAATATGAAAGTTATAGGTAAACTGCATGTAGATTGTAAATATTGTATGTATTACCTAGTGAACTTTATACAGAATTCACTGGTAGGTGCTACCAAAGTGAAACAAATTATTTTAAGAAGAAATATACCTCCTTCAAACTAATACAGTAAGTATTTATAATATCTAGGTATGTATTACAAAGTACATATATCCCTAGTTAAAATTATATAAATAGTTGTTTAGGTTAAGTTATTAAAATTTTTATTTCAAAATTTTGTATTGTTTATAATAATTTCATTTTCAAAAAGTATGGATACAGCAATAAGTGTTGAAAAGAGTTCAAGTGCGTTATGGTAGCGAATTTTCGTAAAAGTATTTCGCATGTTGATAACCCAATTTTCCATTAAACTAGAATCTTCAGTTTTGATACATAGTAAAATCTATATAAAAGCAGCGTGGATACTAAATTTAAAAAACAACACAATGAGCTTCACAGATAACTACAAATTTGTTTTAAAATTTTCCCTGTTATTTTGTTTGCAGAAACTGGTTCGATTGAGTTGATTAAAACCTATCATTAAGCGATTAATATGGAAAAATACTTACCTGCCTCGTATAATTTCATAGGTGCATTCCGTTCGTAAATAAAAATTAAATTTTCGGTAAATTTGCAGACTAGCATATGGAGGATGTATGGAAAAATCTTTTCAGAAATATGCTCAGAAGCCCTTCTGGATGCAAACAGCCCACAAGAAAGTAACGGGGCCAAGACCGAATGGGGGTGCTGGGCGGAAAGAATATATAAAGGAAATGTGAGCGGAAAGTGCGAAAGAAATAGATTAGTTGGACCTCTTTAAGCTGCCTTTATCCCATTTTGTAGTTATACCTCCTTAAAATCCTGTTCACTGCGCGCAGAACATCTATATTAACCGCAGGTTCCTTAACTTTCTTAGGGATTGCTTCAAAGGAATTTTTCTTGTTTACATTGTTCTTGTTTATGAATTAAGTGTGCTTGTAGGCATGAGCAAGGGAGAGGAAAACGCCCGCGACGAAGTAGCGAACCAAGATTTTCAATGTATGTTTAAATTGTTAGCTCATTTTTTTTTATAGATATTTTTCGAAAAACGATATTGAGGTTGCCTTGTTTGTCAGTTTTACATAGTAAACTGGAATGTTTTATCATTTTTAAAGAGTATGGATACAGCAACCGTAAATATGTGTTGGAAAGGGTCTGGGTGCAGCAATTATGTTATGGTAGAAAATGTTCGTAAAAATATTTCAAATCCGGTAGCTCAATAAATTTCCCATGAAGCTAGAACCTTCAATCTTGAATTCAAGTAACACCTATGTAAACGCACCGTGGTTACTAAATTAAATAAAAATAACATAATGAGCTTCGCGGATAACAACAAATTTGTTTTAAAAAACCTTTTTTGTTGTTTATTGTTTGCAAAAACTGGATGGGTTGACTAAACCAAAACCATCCAAGCGATTAATAAGGAAAAATACCTGCCATGTTTATAATTTGACAAATACATTTCCTTTGTAAATAATTAATTTTTTTCTGAAAAAAATTGTAACTGTAATGAAATTTGTAACACAATTTTTTTAAAGACACTTGTAGGACTTGCATATTATATCTAAGACCAAATTTTAATTTTTTTAGCTCCATATAAAATAGAAATTTTTTCAAATAATCGCTAACTGGGACTCTAAAATCGATCTCCAAGGTCCATTTAAATTTAAAGAATTAATAATATATCTTAGTAATAGTGTACAATTCTTATGAAAATTCACTACTATAACGCACTTGCTGCGTCCCGAATTTTTTAAAATAAAGGTTTGGTAACACCCGTGTTAAAAGCCGTAGGGAATATCCCATCGTTTATACACCTATTAGTGAATATTCTTAAAAAAAATTCGCTAATGAGGAGATCCAGACTTTTGAATTTTGAAAAAAATTCTTCAAATGAGCGCTAATTAGGCCCCCCAGAACACATATCTGGGGTCAGTTTCAATTTATATATATATATATATATATATATATATATATATATATATATATATATATATATATATATATATATATATATATATATATATATATATATATATATATATATATATATATATATATATATATATATATATATGTGTGTGTGTGTGTGTGTGTGTGTGTGTGTGTGTATCCCACCGATAACTCAAAAAATAAGGGGCCGATTTTGATTAAATTCGGTGAGTACCTTCCTTTTGCAAATGACTTGGACAAGTTCGTTAGTCAGGAAAATCGGCCCAGGTTTTCCCGGAAAATTTTGTGTTTTCTTTCAAAAAAAAGTTATATATCCGGAATTAGCAAAGTAAGGGCAACTGGTTTACATCGTTATAGGTGAGCTACCTACCAAAATTTAGCTCTGTAGGTCAAAATAGAAAAATGCTATGGGCATTTAAAGAAAAATAAATTGGGGTTTTCCTCAAAACGTCACAGTGACAATTTAAAACGTCAAAATTCGCAACATTTAGGCAAAGAACTTGAATCTAATACGGGCTATGGAAAGAAAATGTCCCAAGAAGAATGTTTTACAAACCCTGAAGTCTTAGTTTCAACCGTCATTGTCCTTCATTTAACTAAAATATTTCCAGAAAATTCGTTTCAAATAGACCCTTTCTCTGATGCTTGGCAGTAGCCTTAGCTATAGAGTTTATCGCTGAATGGTATATAATTTTTGTCGAATTTTCCTAAAAAATCAATAAAGCTCAATATATCCGTTATTATACAAGATATGAAAAAATATTGTATACATTAATTATAGGGTGTCTTGAGCTACATCTTAAAAAATATTTCTACAATCACAGGGTGGCCCATAAGTCGTTGGTGATACAAATAATTTTTTTTTAGTCGAAAACGCCTTATTTTTTTGCATTTGCCATCGAAATATACTGCATGTTTGTCAGTTAAGAAATTCTGGACGCAGCAAGTACGTTATGGTAACGAATTTTGATTAAATGCTTCATATTTGAAAAGCTCAATTTGCTATTAACCTATAAGGCTGACCAAGAAACGGATTGTTTCGGTTAAACTTTAAGTTTACTTTCGGAAATTTTTGTACGTTTCCAAACAATAAAGTTATTTTAATAAAACATGGCACATTGTTTTTACTATATATGTTATACTGGTAAACAAATTTGATACCTGCTTTCTGAAAAAAAAAAAACCACACATATTTGCTATTAGAAAGATTTTAATGAAAATTCACTACCATAACGCACTTCCTGCGTCCCGAACTTTTTTATAAAATATATAAAGATATAAAAATTCAAACGGACGTTATATGCGTTATAGAGGCTCCAATTCGCAATCATTTGAAATATTTTTACGAAAGTTGCACCATCGTTGGCACTCCATTAGTAAATTTAATTAAAAAAGATTGACTAAAATTACGTAAAAATCATCCAGCAAAACCATTATTTAACATAATTATTAAATAAATATATTTTACATCAGGTTATAACAGAATTCGTTACTGATAAGCTCACAATTTAGAAAACACCTTCCATTACTTTATCTTAGCCATCTCGTAAGAAGGCAATGCTGTCATCTTTTCCACATGACTGACTCCTTAGACAATAAAGCAGCTCTTTGTGGTAGAGCCTGCAACAATATTCTCATAATTAGACCTTCCAGAAGCTCAGACCAGCACATAGCTACAGTAGAAAGGGATTTCCGGATCAAAGCGTACTATAGCCAGGAATGCCCCTTGCTGCCTTTCAAAATCTAAAAGAACTTTCTCCTTCCACATTCTCAGCATACTCGAATATAAGATACAAGCATTTATCTGATAAGTAGTCACTATTGTGAAATAATATGTTTAGTTAATAAAATTATACAATAAGTATTACACAAAAACTAATACTGCGTGTAATTTAACTACTTCATTCAAAAAGTAAGACTAGATGCATTTTCGCAACAATTAGAACCGTAGACCGGTTTCGCTCTCATTAGAGCTCTTCAGTACGGCATACTAATTGTAGCAAAAATGCACCAAAATAATACGACTACAGTATAGCCAGCCTTAAAATACTCAGTGAGTGGTGGACGTGCCGCCACCTACTGAAGAGTTCTAATGAGGGCGAAACCGGTCTACGGTCCTAATTGTTGCGAAAATGCATCTAGTCTTACATAATTTGTCCCTATATTGGGGTATAAATGGGCCAGGGCTGACAATTTTCTAAATTGTTAGTTAGTTGTATACAGTCTCTATTTTTTTAACACTTTGTGTTATTTGGAGCTGGCGTGACAACATACTACTTGGTTCCGCAACTAGGTGGCGGCACGTCCACCACTCACTGAGTATCATTCAAAAAGTGTTTAAGAGTTGTCGATCAAATTCAGCATACTTTCAACATTTTACATGTTAAATGGGAAATTTCTCTTACTTTCACTCCTCCCTCCCAATTACTCAATCTCTGGTTTTATTTACTAAAAATCTGGATATTTCCATAACAATTTTCTAACCATTATGCGATTTTGATAGTAGGTACCTAAATATTTCATTCGAAATTTACATACTTTATCTTAAACCACAGTAGGTATATACAGGGTTGTGCATAGGTAATTAAAACAAAGCATTGTTTAATCTATTTGTAACACATATTGTACATAAATTTTATCTTTCTGCACTTTCTTCATATGAACGTTAATCATACACTCTTCCGTGCGAGAAATGTGTTAAAAAGGTGTAAAAAGTTTTTTCTTCACTCTATAACTAAAACTACTGCTGAAGCATCAAAGAAAGGTTCAATTTGAAACTAATTTTCTAGAAATATTTTAGTAAAACAAAGAAAAATGACCCTCGAAGCTAAAACTGTAGGGTTTGTCAAATAAACTTCTTGCGACATTGTATCCACATAGCCCGTATTCGTTTCAGGTTTTTTGCCTAAAAGTTGTCAATTTTGACGTTTTAAATCGCGACTTTAACGTTTTCAGAGGAAAAACTATACATTTTCCAAAGTAATTTTTCTGCGATTTATTGACCTTTTTGCGCCAAAAAAAAAACATAATCTTTGTCTGTAATATACAGCATATTTTACAATTCACACAAAATATATATTTTTTGCGTTTCTCTGGTCATCAGTGGCACCCAACATTTTCTTTAAAGGCCTATAACTTTTTTTCCTTCTAACTTACAGATCTAAATTTTGGGCTACAGTTGACTTTTTATTACGTAAAGCTGCGTACCCTTTCTACCCTTCTTGTAGTGTATGGAAAATTTGAGGTACATAAGTGAAACTACATAATATCATAAATTAGTTTAACAGATGTTCAGTGTAAATCATAAACATTTTAATTTCGAATTGTTCTATTGTTTATAATTATTTATATAAGTTTCAAAAATTATCGATACAACAATAGTAAATAAGTGTTGAAAGGATTCTACGTGCAGTAAGTGTGTTATGGTAGCGAATTTTCGTAAAAATATTTCAAATGGTAATATTTTAATTTCCCATTAAACTAGAATCTTCAGTTTTTATACAACTAAAACCTATATAAAAGCAGCGTGGGTACTAAATTTAAAAATAATACAGTGAGCTTTACAGGCAACCACAAATTTGTTTTGAAAAACATTTTTGTCATTTTGTTTGTAGAAACTGGTTCGATTGAGTTGACTAAATGGGATCATCCAAGCAACTAATACGAGGATACATACATTAATATATATATATATATATATATATATATATATATATATATATATATATATATATATATATATATATATATATATATATATATATATATATATATATATATATAAATTCAAAAGTCGAGACATCCTAATTAGTGGATTTTTTTTAAAGAAACTTCAGTAAGAGCGAGTGCCGCAAACAACCTAGTGTCTCATACTATTTTGACAGAAATAACTAATTTCCTATATACTTTCTCATGGACACAGGGCAGACGGCTATATGTATCTCTCCGAAGAGTGGAACGTACAAACATTCAAGTTGCTCAAATACAATGCCAAAACCTCGGTTGATGTAAATTTTTCAGTATGTACTGAAAAAGTGAATGGGGAACCCTGGGAATCGAACACAGTACCCCTCGGTCCAGACGCACACGTTCCTGGCACTGGACCACCGAGGCTCTATATACAAAGCCTGAAACTTATATCGGATATGGGTTCCAAAGGCTCTAATTTGAGCTCATTTGAAGACGTTTTTCGAAAATTCTAAAATAGTTACCTGTCTACGGCGTAACATTTTTTTTATGAAAATTTTCTAAAAGTTAAAGAGGCAAATGCGGTCAAAATACCTTTGTTAAGTATGACACAGAACTATTTTATTCGAGATACTTAGACCGAAAACTGAATTTTACCTTCCCACAAATGGAAATATTCTGCAAATATGCCATAAATAATGCAATGAATCCAGAGTTGAAATCACGACCGGTAGAACTACAAGAAGCGAATTGTTAAATTTATGGGGGTTATACGTCACCTGAATATGCTTCTCAATTCCAGATATATGATACTAAAAACCCAAATAAATCATATCTGCATGAAGCATAGAGTCTGCCTAAAGCATGCACACTCCACCTCTAATAATGGCTAAAATAAATTGCCAGTATTTACCTAGGAACTTAAGGCTGGAACGCTTGAATTAAACGAAAATGATGGATACAAAAACAGTATCTTATAAAGTACTGACGACTTATCAAATTAGTCATGTTTCAGCTGTGGTAGCATTTATTTTTAACTTTGACCATTCAGTAGTTTAAAGAAATTCAGCTATTGAATGTCCTGATGCAGCAATTTTGTTATGATGACGAATATCCATAAAAATAGATTCCATTCAAGAATGTTAATAAAAGTAAAAAAATAAATAATGAATTATAATGTAACTGCATGCGTAAAGTTGTTATTGAATAAAGACAAGAATTTTTAACGCAGCAAGCGTGATATGGTTTTATTTTAGACTATCTGGTGGCATTATCGACATTTTTTAAAGCGCCCCTTTTTTGAGATTAATAATATTTTTGGACAGCGTATTCACCTCAACTTTTAATGCCATTAGCGAATCTTTTTTTTTTAATTCGCTAATGAGGATATCTGTGTTTATATATATATATATATATATATATATATATATATATATATATATATATATATATATATATATATATGTATATATATATATATATATATATATATATATATATATATATATATATATATATATATATATATACATATATATATATATATATATATATATATATATATATATATATATATATATATATATATATATATATATATATATATATATATATATATATATATATGTTAGAGTCCATTCTGTACCAAAATTTGGGTCCCTAGCTTTAAAGACAAGAAGGTTATGGGCAGTTAAAGAAACAAATGTTGGAGTTTTCCTCAAAACGTCAAACTCGCAATTTTAAACGTCAAAATTGGCAATGTTTAGGCAAAGAATGTGAAACAAATACCGATTGTGAAACGAAAATGTTGCAAGAAAAGTGTTCTGCAAACTCCTGAATTTCAGATTCAACCGTCATTGCCCTTCATTTAACTAAAGTGTTTACAGAATATTCATTTCAAATAGACCCTTTCTCTGTTGCTTTGGCTGTCGGTTTAGTTAAGTTGATGATTTTTTGGATATTTATTTGCAGGTTTAGTGAAGTTTATGGTTTAACGGTCTATAACTTTTTAAGCTAATCTTCGTAGAACAAATTTGTTAATGCATTTTTGCATTTTTTATCGAAATATGATGCGTTTATAAGAAAAAAATCTGGACGCAGTAAGTGCGTTTTGGTAGCGATTTTTCGGTAAATTTGCAGATTAGCTCCCGAACGCTTTTCAAAAAACTGTTTTCAGAAACCTGCCTAGGGCCCCCCCTGGATCCACAAAACCCAAGAAAAATTTCTTGTTACGGGACCAGGAGTGAATAGGGGTGCTGGGCGGGGTAGGTATTAAAAAGGAAATATGTGCAGAAAATGCGAATAAAACGGGCTTGAAAGTTGTCTTTTTCACATCTTGAAGCCATATCCCCCTTACACTCTGCTTACCCAGCACAGCACCGCTATTCCTCCAAAAAATTTCTTGTTTACACTTCCCAAGGAAGTTACGGGACCAGGAGTGAGTAGGGGTGTATAATTTTTTTAGCTAATTTTTGTAGAACAAATTCGTTAATGCGTCTTTGCATTTTTTATCGAAATATGATGCGTTTGTAAGAAAAAAAACTGTATGCAGTAAGTGCGTTTTGGTAGCGAATTTTCGGTAAATTTGCAGTTTAGCTCCCGAACGCTTTTCAAAAAAACTGTTTTCAGAAACCTGCCTAGGGCCCCCCGTTGAATCCACAAATTCCAAGAAAAATTTCTTGTTCACACCCCCCAAGGAAGTTACTGGACCAGGAGTGAGTAGGGGTGCATATTTTTTTTAGCTAAATTTCGTAGAACAAATTTGTTAATGCATTTTTGCATTTTTTATCGGAATAAGATGCGTTTGTAAGAAAAAAATGTGGTCGCAGTAAGTGCGTGTTGGTAGCGAATTTTCGGTAAATTTGCAGCTTAGCTCCCGAACGTTTTTCAAAAAACTGTTTTCAGGAACCTGCCTAGGCCCCCCTTGATCCACAAACCCCAAGAAAAATTTCTTGTCCACACCCCCCAAGGAAGTTGAGCTTACCATGCAGCGGTGTCAGATTAAGTAAATTAGAATTAATGATAAATCGAATGAGAAATTATTGGTAACTCAACATTTATTAATATTAAGCCACATTTATTGGATGGATTAATTTTTTGACGAATTTTTATTTGTCATTAATAAGTACCAATATGTCTTATTAGTATATGTTTTAAATTTTAATATTTAAATGAAATTTTATTAAATCTGACAACCCGGCTCCTTTATATTTAATTGTCAGGTGACTGTTTCTATTTGAATTATCTACTTAAAATGACGCGTTCACAGTCTAATCATCCTTATCAACATTGAAGGTGGGAAATGCTGTATCAAATTTGAACTGATATCTTAGACTGTTTATTCATTTATAATTTTGATTTTTTAATAACTCCTGTCCCATTAGTTTGAAATGTTTAACAGCTATATTGTAACGTCTCCTATATATGTGCAAATTTTTATTCAAAACACTTCAATATTTCAAAAAATATTGCGTTTTCAAAATTTTCTTTACATTTTTTTTTAAGAAAAATTAGATGCACGGCGCCCATCTACGAACTCATCCAAGCCATTAACAAAATCAAGTTAATTCCCAAATTTGGTTGAAATCGGTCAAGTATTTTTTGAGTTACTGGTTGGATATATATATATATATATATATATATATATATATATATATATATATATATATATATATATATATATATATATATACATATAAAAATTGGAACTGACCCCGGATATGGGTTCTAGAGGCCCAAATTCGCGCTCATTTGAATTTTTTTCCAAAAGTCTTACCATCGATACCTCTCTAATAGTGAATTTTCTTAATGAAAATTCACTAATAATGACACTCTTGAATTCGATGTCCACAGTAAGGCAACAACAATCAATGAATGAACATATATGACCTTGACAAGTAAATTAAAGTAACAACCTGATTTTTTGATTCGACCCAAGACATATTCAATACACTACATTACAGAATATAAATGCATTTATCTCACAAAAGAGGTCTAAATTCACAAAATATCAAGAGGTAACTTTTAACAGGCACTACGCGACCTACATAACTGTGCAACAAAGGAAATAAGTCTGTGGCGCACAGGTTATTTTTTGAAAATTATTACAGTGATAGCACATACGCACTGTCCTGGTAAAGCTGTCCACACTTTTCTAGCAGTATAATATGTACTTGTTTAAATAACTCTTACCCTCCAAATTTCATTTGGATTGCTACAGCCGTTTTTGATTAAACTATTTCGTTTAGCGACAACTACTTATGAAGACAACTTCGTTGTCGAAATATGTATCTAGTGCATAACTCTCTGTTATTATTTTTGTAGTTTTTGGGGTGTCTCTGCTTTTTCTTTCAGTTTCCAGCCATAATATCCAACCTCAGTCTTTCAAAAATTGTACATAGATCATTTCTATGAAATTTCGATACCATAATGCACTTGCTGCGTCGAGACTTTTAGTGAATTTTCTTTAAAAAAACGACCACTAATGAGGAGATCCCGACTTTTTAATTTTTAAAAAATTTCTTCAAATGACCGCGAACTAGGCCCCCTAGAACCCATATTCAGGGTCAGTTTCATATATATATATATATATATATATATATATATATATATATATATATATATATATATATATATATATATATATATATATATATATATATATATATATATATGTATGTATGTATGTATGTATGTATCACACCGGTAACACAAAAAATAACGTCCAATATTGATCAAATTTGGCATGTACCTTCCTTTTGTAAGTGGCTTGGATAAGTTCGTTAGTCAGGAAAATCAGCCAAGGTTTTCCCGAAAAATTTTGTGTTTTCTTTAGGAAAAAATGTATATCTCCGAAAATAACAAAGTAAGGGCAAACAAATATGGTACGCTCGTTTCTGTTAAAAAAAGGGTATCCTAGGTACAAAAATTCAGATCTCTATCTTAAAAGACAAAAAAGTTATAGGTAAATAAATTTTTAATGAATTAAATCTGATTCAATAAAGTTAAAACGTCAAAATTGATTGTGTACGAATGTGAGTGAAAAATACTGCAAGAAATTACCAACAAGCTTTTAGATATGTGTATATTTGGTTATTTTCCTTGATTTCGCTCAAATATGAGCAAAAAATCCATTGTAAATCAAAACGGTTTTGTGTAAATTGTAAAACGTAGAACAATTAACATGCGTTATGGGATATACCTGCTAGTAAATACATGTCGAGCGTAGCTCAGTGGGCTAAATCCCTGTACATTGTATAATCGACTTCTACATGACGAGTTCTAATCCTAGTTAGTGACTTTACTTTTTATCAGTTTTTTTAGTCTCATTTCACTTTACCGTTATCTAATCAGATTGTTGTTATTCCGATGAATCTTTTAGCGAGTTTTTGTATAAAAAATAGATTGACAAAGACGAGATGAAAGTTTTAAGACTGAATTCAATTTGAATAGCCTATCTGGTTGCTTGTTCTTGCCCTAACTTAGTGAAACCGTTCCATACTTAATACAGTCGTAGACTTTTCCCGTGGCTTCACAAGTACTTGTTTTAGTGAATTTTCTTAAAAAAGAATCACTAACGAGGTAAATAACTAAATTTACTAACAGAACTCAAGAAAAAGCTGATTAATGATTTACGAAGACGCTTTTGAAAATTGTTTGATTTTTAAACGTAAGTCAACTGGAAAACAACAGAAGAAAGGTTGCTATGGATATAACACTATCGCGACAATTAAGAATACTGTCATTCTTAATTATCTGAACAACTTGAGGTGTATTTAAGACGTTGCTTAAAATTTTGTACTAAATAGTTTGTTCTGTTTATTTTAAATATAATCCAACAATTTGTTTAGTAATGAAGAATATTTTGACATGTGGGAATGTTATATTTGTTCTAACCGAAATACTGAGGCAGTTGCAAATTTATATCAAAACAACTACCCGGAAAGACGATAACCACACATCAAAATATTTCGCAAGATAGGTACCAATCTATCGAATAACAGTAGCTTCCACGCAAGTAAACTGCCAATGCCTAGAAATAAAGAAAGAAATAATGCCGTCTTACAGGTTTGAAACGAAAACCCTCCGCAATCTGTTCGGTTTTATGGTGATCAAATTGGCGTTCTAAAAAGTAGGGTACACCGTGTATTAAAACAAAGTCATTACCATCCATACAAACCTACGAGGCTTAAATGTCGACGATTACCCTAAGCGACTTCCATTCTGCAGATCGTATTAAGGACAATGTTAGCAAGATGAGTATTTTCATTTAAAAATAATATGGACTGATAAATCAAGATTTACAAATTGTGATATGTATAATCGCCATAACAAGCATTATTGGGCAAATGAAAATCCCCATCTAAAAGAAGAAAGACGATTGCAAGACAGATTTGGTATTAATGTTTGGTGCGGCTTATTAGGTAAAAAACTGTTATTTTTATTTGTAGATTAGACAGTTAATTTTCAAAAACTTCATTGTTGGTCCGTTCTTTTTTGAAAATAATTCAACTGGGGAAAGCTATCTTAATCTATTGAGAAATTATATCTTACCAACAATTAGAAGAGCTCATGATAATTTAGACGAGATTTCGTATCAACAAGACGGTTGTCTAGCTCACAATGCAAAGAATTTTTGTATCAAAATTTTAATAATCGTGTTATTTGTAACACTGGGCCGGTTCATTTGTGTGCTCGAAGTCCTGATATAACACCCATGGATTTTTATTTTTGGGGTACTCTGAAGAATAATGTATATAAATTCGATCCACCACAAAATATCAATAAATTACGAAACAGAATCACGGAAGCTATAAATCATATTAACCAAAACACCATCAGCAAGGTTTGCAGGCATGTTTCAAAAAGGTGTATAAAGTGCATTGAATAAAACAGTGGCCATATTGGACAATTTTCTATTTAGTGTATTTTTAAGTTTATATTTTATTATTCGTTGAGTTCCGTTTCTAATTGTGTTGTTTTGTGGAGTGTAAGTTTCTATTTGTTATTTCCAGGTTTCGTTATTAAACTGTTTCACATAATATTACCTAGCATTATTACCTAATTAAGTATTGTAAATTAAATCACAATATTTTTTTATCGTGGATCATTATGGAAAATTATGTTAAAAGTAAAAGTCTACTGTTAGACTCCATGGCCTACTGCTTTTTGAAAACTTTTTTTTCGCCATTTGTTTTCTGGTATTGGATTTCATAGCGTTCTATCCTCAAAACGGGTTTTCTCAAAATTGTCAATGCAATTACAAGATTTCTCAAGCATGTTGTACATCACTTGAAAGCTCTTTTCACAGGCTATCACATGAGCAAAAAATCCAATATGGCTGTCATAATAAAAACAAACGTTGATACTTGTAGCTCAAAAACAAATGACAATCAAAAGTTGAGAATAGCACAAAAAGATTACTCTGTAAAAAAGTGTCCTAATAATGTGCAACTCTTAGACATATCAGATCAAGGCCTACTTAGATATTGAAGAAAACAGAAATAGACAAATTTTTTTTTTCAAAATAACTCGAAAACGAAAAGAGGCAGGGCAGAGTACAACATATTTGGAACGAGCATGAAATTCTACAAAACATTGATAATTTAAGCGTCTCCCTATCTCTAATAATAACGGAGATAGCAATACATTCACATCCAGTTTGGGACACACTGTATAGGTTATACCGGTGACCAAATTGATGCCTGCTTGTATCAAAGATACATTTTGCTATTAAAATCATTTTTATAAAAATTCACTTCCATAACGCACTCGCTGCGACCATTTTTTTCTCTTAAACTAAAGTTGTATTCACTTAGCAGTTATCTTACATTCTGGTTCTGGCATTATTATATTTTATAAGATTCCAGTACGCTCATAACAATTAAGAAAACACCCCGGATTGTCTGTTTTATTATCGCCAGTATAATTACCACTCATTCCATGGGGAGTGACGTCATCACTGCGAGAGGGTCAGGTATGCAGCCAAACTTGATAGGATTAGGCACACTATTTATTGGACTCACTCGGGAAATGAGTCAAGAAAAGGGTGATTATTGCCCTTGACTTATGAATAAAACTTCTGTTGAAATTGCACCGCTTTATATCCTGTAAGAGTGCAAGTCTGGAATTATGATTAGTTGGCGCAAAGAATGGACGACAGCAGATATGAATATGTATTAAATTTGATTTATTGTCAACTGAATAGAGAACTGCAGTTTGCGAAGTAGTTTCTTATAACGACTTAGAAACTGGCTTTTGTAACGGGAATATATGTACGCTACTATAAAGACCAAACCGTTTTGTATAAAGTAAATCAGTGGTGCTTCTGTAATTTTCTGAGATTTTAATTGTGTGTGTGATTTGTTTCTCTAACGTCGGCCTATTTCAACGACTATGGCCAATCACCGACGCCAGGAAGCAGTTGCACCTCACCATCTTGGAAATTTTGCCGAACCCCTGCCTTTATGTAAGGAGGGCAGGGATCTTTATTGTGCACAACATCGCATGGACACGGGATCGACGGCTTTACGCTCCCTCCGAAGGGCGGAACGTGCAGACATTCAACGTGCTTAAATACAATGCCACAACTTCCGCCGATGCTAATTTTACTTTATGTAATGAAAGAGTGAAAGGAGAACCTAATTGCCTAAAAGGCTAACAACGGAAGGCTACTTACACTTCTTGCAAGAAACTTTGTCAGTATTTCTAGAAGATTTGCCGATCAGATTACGTCGTGAAATGTGGTACATGCATGACGGTGCACTACCCCATTTTGAACGCATTGTGGCGGATTACCTTGGTGAGCAATTTCCCAATAAATGGATTGGCAGAGGTCACGATGCTCCTGCTCCTTGGCCAGCACGTTCACCAGATTTAAATCCTTGCGACTTTTCACTATGGGGGCAGATCAAGACGTTTGTTTACAAGGGGGAGATAAATACCGAGGAACAATTGTGGGATATAATTGAAGAAGCTGTTGCCCCACTGCGGAATAGGGAAAATTTAGTTTCATTAAGTTTTTTAGGATAGTGTTGTAATGTAAAATATCATTTGTAATAATGGGCCGATTCATTAGTGTGCTCAAAGTTACTATTTTTTTATCGTGAACCATTACGGAAAATTATGTTAGAAGTAGAAGTCTATTGTTAGACTCCATGGCCTACTGCTTTTTGAACACTTTTTTTTGTCATTTGTTTTCTGGTATTGGATTTCATAGCCTACTATCCTCAAAACGGGTTTTCCCAAAATTGTTCACAGGCTATCACATGAGCAAAAAATCCAATATGGCTCTCATAATAAAAACAAACGTTGATACCTATAGCTCAAAAACAAATAACAATCCAGAGTTGAGAATAACACAAAAATATTACTGTATAAGAAGTATCCTGATAATGTGCAATCCTTAGATATGTCAGATCAACGCCTACTGAGATATCGAAGAAAAAAGAAAGCGACAAATTTTGTTTTCTTCAAAATAACTCGAGATCCAAAAAATGCAGTGCAAAATACAAGTCATATTTGGAACGAGCCGGAAATTATACAAAACATTGCTAATTTAACCGTCTCCCTAGCTCTAATAATAACGGAGATAGCAATACATTCCCATTCAGTTTGGGACACACTATATATATATATATATATATATATATATATATATATATATATATATATATATATATATATATATATATATATATATATATCTATATATATATATATATATATATATATATATCTATATATATATATATATATATATATATATATATATATATATATATATATATATATATATATATATATATATATATATATATATATATATATATATATATAGAAGGTGTCTCGGAATTCAATGTACAACCGGCCTACCACAGAGTTTTCAGCCAAAATTAGATTGAAAGATTGAACAGGTGATCCGATCATATTCAAATCGTTCATACATATTTTAATGAGTAAGTGGCTTAGTCGTTAGGAGAATAGTGTAACTGCACCCTTGTAAGGGTGAACTGGTTGTCTTATTTTATAAATTTATCAAAGTGAAATAACATTGACTTTCGTAATTATTATTTTCTTCTGGTCTTCCTTATCCTTGTGATCATTTGTTTGACTTCGCACTATATATTGCTTGGGACATTTCTTTTACCAACAACTTTCTAATATACCTCTTTGATTTCACTTTCTCTCCAAAACTATTTTATATAACATATTTCAATTCACCACCAATATTTTCCTACACATTTCCAAAATTAATTTCATTTATACTTGAAACTCTCCAATATATTACAATTATTAAACATCTCGCTATCCTTTTATTTCAAACTTCTTTCATTTATCTTCTTTATCCTTTTACCCTAAAACTTCTCTTTGACAACTCCGGAAATTCCAGAAAAATTGCCAAAATTTATTTCATTTATATTTCAGACTCTCTAATATACTTTATTAAACACCTTGCTATCCTTTTATTTCAAACTTCTTTCATTTATCTTCTTTATCCTTTTACCCAAAAACTTCTCTCTGACAACTCCGGAAATTCCAGAAACATTGCCAAATTTATTTTATTTATACTTCAGACTCTCTAATATACTTTATTAAACACCTCGCTATCCCTTTATTTCAAACTTCTTTCATTTATCTTCCTTTTCTTTTTACCGAAAAACTTTTCGCTGGCACCTCCAAAAATTACAATTTTTGTTGACTTTTTTCCTTGGCAACCTGGTACCTCGATTACTACGTTTATGAAAAAACTATTTTTTCTATTACATTCCCTATTTTTTGGCACCGTACATGTATACTGACCGTTTTAAGACATATTTTTGTAACCCCACTTTGTCATTTGACATGGGAATGCTAAATTACAAAACATTATAACCTGCTTTATAGCTTTTATTGAATAATATTCTCAACAGCTATCTACGTTTTATTATTTTTTCTTCTTCTAAGAAACGCTGAAACACGTCAATCTTAATATTGAGGGGGACATGTTTTGACATAAAACTCAAGATTGTCACATCAACTCCTTAAGGGTGGTGATAACAAACCTTATATTTTAAATAAGGCACATCGATCGAGTGTTACATCCTTTGAAAGCTCTTTCTTTTCTGAATTCACCACACTTTTTTTTTTGAAGTTTAACAACTCGTTTAAAAATTATTCACAGTTGAAGATGTAACAACGCATTTCACTCATTCTGATAAGAAATGTGCTAATAGTCATTGTGTTGTTGGTTTGTAAACAAAAAATTGACTATCAGAACATTTCTTATCAGAATGAGAAAAATGCGGTTTATTATTTCAGTTTATCGGTCGGTTTGATACTTGATAGTACTACCAAAAATTAATTTCACAATGGTGTATTCTGTAGAAGAAAGAGTTGAAATAATTACACTTTTTTTTCTAGAACGATGCCTGTGCCAACCGTACCGCAAATTTGTTTAATGCACGACACCCGAACAGACATGTTAACAGAAAATACATTTTGGAGTTAGTTTTTATTTATTTTTTATTTCAACAACACACCACGAGGGCTTACAGCCTAAATACTAACGTACCGTGGGTGTTGACAAGGATGAAAGAGGCAACTTGTCATTTCTGGACTTGAAGGTTTGGAGGTTTGGGGGAGAAGGAAAAACATGTGCCGGCAAGGAGTTCCACAACTTGAAAGTCCTCGGGACAAAAGGGCGGGCATAACAAGATGTTCTATGTCTGGTGACCTGGACAGTAAAAGGGTGCATTCGCTCTGTTCCTCTGGTAGATCTGTTGGGGGCAGCAGGTGGAGGAACTATGGAAGAAAGCTCCTCTGAGCAGTGCCCGTGCAGATATCTATAAAAGAGAAAGAAAGGTCACCAACGGCACGTCGGTGGGCAAGGGATGGTGGCCTTTGGGTGAGGGTAGGGTAACCGGTGAGACGTATAGCTCTCTTCTGAATGGAGTCCAGGATAGCGAGTGTAGAAGCGGCAGCAGCACCCCAGATGTGGGAGCAGTATTCGAGGTTTGGTCTTATTTGTAGAGTATATAAAGTATAGAGATTAGCTGGTGAAAAGCATTTGCGAGCCCGGAAGAGGAAACCTAATTTCTTAGCAGCCGCTTCTGCAATTGATGTGACATGTTGGTGCCAATTGAGATTTCGATCCACAGAGATGCCAACAAGTGAAAAGGACTCATTACTTTGAATAACTTGGTTGTTTATTGTGATGGGTCTAGGGCTAGTGTATCTCTTATGACAAAAAATGCAAGACTGTGATTTGGTGGGGTTAAATTGTACAAAATCTCTACTTCCCCAGGCTAATATTTTTTGGAGATCCACGGAGATAGAACCCTCCATGAGTCTGCGATCCTCATCTAGTTGGGCTAGAATATTGTATATTGGAGTGGAGGGTGCTGTCGTCCGCGTACCTGTGAAGTGGGTTGGATGTGCTAGACAGGAGGTCATTGATGTGGAGAAGAAACAAAGTAGGGGCTAAAGCTGAACCTTGAGGAACTCCTGCATTAATGGGATACAGTTTAAAGGAATGGCCATCCACGACAACAGAAATGCTCCGGCTAGAGAGGAAATTTGCTGTCCACGTACAGAGTTTTGGTGGTAGGCCATAGGCCGGTAGTTTATTTAGCAGCGCTGCGTGCCAGACCTGGGCGAATGCTTTGAATATATCTAGAGCGACAATCTGGGATTCATCGTGTAGTTCCAAGAATATGTGACAAAGGCAAGGAGGTCTGCGCTGACGGAATCCATACTGCCTGTCGTGGCTTAGACTGTGTTTTTCAAGAAATTTTAGTAATTCGGTGTTCATATACTTTTCCATCACTTTAGAGATGACTGAAAGGAGAGAAATAGGCATGTAGTTGCTACTAAGCGCTTTCGATCCTTTCTTGCGGACGGGTTGTACTCGAGCAGTTTTCCAATTTCTAGGGAATATGCCTCTATTGTAAGATGTCTGAGACAGACGAGTCAGGACAGGAGCAAGTTCTGGTGCGGATTTTTTGAGAACAATTGCTGGGATCTTGTCAAGGCCAGAGGCTTTCCCGGTATTAAGAGAAGAGAGCATCTTTCGTACCTTTCTAGTTTTGAAAATGATATCCGTCATTTTATGCGTGACATTGGGGACTGCTTGTGGTTGAACATTTGGAGGTGGGTTGAGAGTAGAATTGCCGGTGAACAACGAGGCAAAAAGTTCAGCCTTGCCCAGAGCGGAAGAAACAATTTCATCCCCTGAGACAAGAGGTGGGAACGTGTTCTTGCAGAAATTATTTCCAATAGATTTAGCAAGAGTCCAGAAGGGTTTGCTGTCCCTAGAGCTTAAGAGGACTTTGTTTTTAATGTGGTTATTAAACGAGTTTTTTGCCTCAGAAAGAATGCGGAGAGAGCGGTTTCTTGCGTCGTTAAATGCTTGACGGTTTTCTTGACTGGGATTATATAGAAGCATTTTGTGAGCTTTGACCTTTTCAAGTCTGGCCCTGTCACAGGATTTATAGAACCAGGGCTTTTGAGTTGCTGCAGAGGTTTTCTGTCTACGTGGATTGAATAATTCGATGCCAGCTTGGATAATTTCGGTGACGTTTTGTGATATATCAGAGGGGTCAGGATGAGAGAAGCAGACACACGCCCATGGAAATGAAGAAAAGTTATCTCGCATTTTGTCCCAGTTCGCGGAATTGTAGTGCCAAACGATACGTGGGTGTGATGACTGTGTGATCTCGGGTTGCATTGTGCAGGAAGCAGTGACCATGCCGTGGTCTGAGCGATCCAGGGGGCGGTGACTAATATCTTATAGCAGTCAGGATTTGTAGTAAGAAAGAGATCCGAGGGATTTGAGCTGTGTGTTGGGATGCGAGGAAAGTAAGTAGGTTGCTGAACCATATTGGCTACAGAATTGCTGGCTGCAAAGGCCCCCGCTGCTCTTCCTTGTGGATTGGTTTTTGAAGATCCTAGCCATTCCTTATTATGGACATTGAAGTCACCAAGAATAGTGACCCCTGAGGAAGGATATTCAAAAATCAGATAGTCGGTTTTTTCAGAAAGGTAGTCAAAGTGCTGGACAAAGTTGTTGTCAGAAGGTGACCGGTAAATGCAACAGATGAATTTAGTTGCACCCCCGAGAGATAGTCTTATCCATAGTATGTCTTTTCTTCCAGCTTTTAAATTGGGGAGTCTGGTGCAGGGTAGATTGCTAAGGACGTACGCGCACACGCCTCAATGCAATCTAAAAGAAGTAAGGAGCTCATACCCCGGGAAATTAAGGTGATTAGTGGCTGTTTTGGCACTGATTTGAGTTTCCGTCTGGAAGAGGAGTTGGGGCCTATTAGCCTGGAGAAAATGGTGAACGGTGTTCAGGTTAGAATTTAGGCCACATATATTCGAGAAGGATATTGTAAATCTCGATGCTGGCGCCCCCTGTACACCCCTCTCCCGGAGATCCGAATGGAGGGGTATTTTGCCTCCGGAATCTTTTGTACCAGGAGGAGCCATCATCATTTTTGGTTATAAGGGAAACCGACTTATACACCAGGACCAAAAACGTCCGTTGGGACTTCACCGGCCCTTTAATGCAAGGGGTGGTACCTCCTCGGGCGTGAAAAAAATCGTTTATTATCACGTAAAGAAAAATTCCACTACCACCTACCATATTGCAAGTATACCACACCAGCCAACTATTAACGAGCTGACCAGCTTTAGAACTTGCTGTTGCAAAGTTTCGACAAAGTGGTTCAGTATCCAACAAAAAACAGGACCCTGAACGTGAATTTCCTGTTAGAAATGAGACTACTGCGATTGAAGTTTTAGGACAAATTGCTGCAGACCCAACTTTGAGCACGAGAAAATTGGCCGCTGTTTCAAACATCAAAAGAAGAACAACTCAGCGAATATTGAAGCATAATAAATTTCACCCTTATAAAATTCATCTTGTACCACAACTAAATGAAGATGATTTTGATCGGCGGCTGGAGTTTTGTGAAGTTATGACTGCACGGGAACTTTCTGTTCAATATCTGTTTATGTATGTTTTTATTATACTCTACAGCCAATCGTCATAATTGTCGTTATTGGGCAGATACTAATCCAAGAAATTTTCACGAAGTCCACACTCAAACTCCACAGAAATTGAATGCATGGACTGGCATTTTTGGAGACCGTTTAATCGGACCCATTTTTTTTATGGCAATTTGAGTGGCGAAACGTATTTGGAGATATCGTTTACCCTCTACTAATTGACATTGTTGAAAATGATGATCGCTGTCAAGAAAATCAATGAGTGTTTCAAAATGATGGAGGTCCTCCGCATTTACACAACGTGTTAGGGAGTTTTTGAACATATAGTTTCCAGTACAATAGATTGGGCGTAGAGGTGCTATTGAGTGGCCCCCTAGATCACCGGATTTAACTCCTTTAGATTTATTTCTATGGGGCCATTTAAAGACTAGAATTTACGCAACAGAACCAGAGTCTCTGGAAACATTACAACGACGCATTGTTGAGGAATGCCGTCTAATAACTCCACAAATGCTCCATAATGTCAGAGCTCGTTTAGAACAAAATTTGTACTTTTGTATGCAAGCTGGTGGTCAACAATTTTAACACTTACTTAACTGAATAAACATCTTTTGAACGTTTGGTTTTGTTTTTTAGTTTTTTTGACTAATTAGTGCATTTCTTATCACAATGAATGAAATACATTCTTGCAACACCAACTGTGAATAATTTTTAAACGAGTTGATAAAACTTCTAAAAAAATTTGTGTGCTGAATTCAGAAAAGATAGAGCTTTCAAATAATGTAACACTCGACCCATGTTCCCTATTTAAAATATAAAGTTTGTTATCACCACCCTTAAGAAGTGGATGTGACAAAGTTGAGTTTTATGTCAAAACATGTCTTCCTCAATATTATAATCGACATGTTTCAGCGTTTCTTAAAAAAAAAATTCTCTGGGCGCAAATCGGTCCGTTTCGTTTTTAATGCGCCACCCTGTATATATATATATATATATATATATATATATATATATATATATATATATATATATATATATATATATATATATATGTAAATTATTTCTATTTTAACGTAATTAAGGTACATCATTTCTCTTTGTGAGTTTAAAAAACATTTTTAAAGGGTAGCCACCTATATATATATATATATATATATATATATATATATATATATATATATATATATATATCTATATATATATATATATATATATATATATATATATATATATCTATATATACATATATATATATATATATATATATATATATATATATATATATATATATATATATATATATATATATATATATATATAGGTGGCTACCCTTTAAAAATGTTTTTTAAACTCACAAAGAGAAATTATGTACCTTAATTATGTTAAAATAGAAATAATTTACCTAAAGCTAGTGGAGCGGTGGTAATTTTTGACCAAACAGGTGTGTGACTGATTGGGATTTCTTAATTAGTTAACATCAAACTACGTAAAAAATTTTAACCAACGAGTTATCTAAATAACCTCGTATAAGTCAGAGCTAAATTTGCTCAATTAAATTAACAGTTTTTCTCAGAATCTACACGTATAAAACGTATCTGTTTAATACTAAACCTATTAAGTGCACTAATACGCAGATCTACAGCTCACTTAGTTACATATCTACCAAATTTACGTCTGCACATTTACCCAGGTGAATAAGTGCGACCCTTTCAACACCATAACTAACCATTTTATAGTGGCAGAAGAGACGAGTAGGAAGGCGTCGCCGTCGCGTCCAACATTAAAATGCAACCATAGTTTCCCATCAAATCTCTCCCATAAAGCAGTGTCATAACTGCCTAAAACGAAATATGTATGTAAATAACTCGACATGGCAATTATAAAATTAAAAGCTTCTGAAATTTATGGACGAGTAACGGGATGCGAGATTTTCAGAAGTGGGATGTAACGGAAGGGGAAGAGAGAAAGGAGAGTTACGTGCAGGGGACAGTGTGCGAAGTCATGGACCCAGGGGACGGCAATGATAGAGGGTGATAGAGCAACGTCCGATTGTTTTAAATACCACCGTCTATTTGTTGTACTACAATTAGTTTTATCTCTAGATATTTATTTATGGGCGTACAGTTGCAAGAGACAGGGTAGGGGATCAACGAATAAAATATGGTAGCGAATAGTTCAAGCCTATATGCTGGGCGAGTCGACGATTAAATAAAGTAAGTTCCGCGTTTATGGGTAAACATCTTAAATAAAAACTCTGGACGCAGCAAGTGCGTTATGGAAGTGATCTTTTATAAAAATGCTTTTAATAGCAAATATGTCTCTTTAATACAAGCAGGAATCAATTTGGTCACCGGTATAACCTATATAGTAGGAACAATGTACAATATTTTACCAACAAAACTTGTTTGAAAATGTACACAAATTTTCCGAAAATAAACTTAAAACGTTTCCGAGAAAACTCGTTTCATAGCCGACGAACCTTAGGTTAATAACAAATTGCGTTATTGCATTTTGAAGCATTTAATGAAAATCCGCTACAAAAACACACTTACCCCGTCTCATTTTTTTTACAAACATGCATCATATTTCGATGTAAAATGCAAAAATGCAATAAGGAATGTTAAAAAAAAAGTAGGTATCATCAACTGCTTATGGGCCATCCTATGGTTGTCAAAATAATTATATAAGATGCAGCTCAAAACAGCCTATAGGTAACGTATACAATTTTTTCTCGTATCTTGCATAATAACAATTATATTGAGCTTTACTGTAGAAATGCGTCACCCTGTATATATATAAACAGAAAGTAAACCCGGATATGGATTCTAGGGGGCCTAGTTTGCGCTCGTTTCAAGAAATCTTTTTAGAATTCAAAAGACGGGGTCTCCTCATTAACAAATTTTTTCTACGAAAATTAGCTTACAATTATAGACCGTTATCCATAAATTTAACTAAAACTAATTTCAAAGCATCAGAGAAAGTGTCTATCTAAAATGAATTTTCTAGAAATATTTTATTACAATGAAGAGCAATTATGGTTTAAGCTGAAACTTAAGGGTTTCAGAACACTCTTTACATAATCCGTATTTCTTTCAGGTTATTTGCCCAAATGTTGCCAATTTTGAAGTCTCAAATTGCAACTTTTTACGTTTTGAATAAAACCCCAATTTTTTTCTTTAAATGTCCCCATTTTGTCTTTAAACTTACAGACCTAGATTTTGGTAAATTGTTCACCCTTTATATATATATATATATATATATATATATATATATATATATATATATATATATATATATATATATATATATATATAAACTGACACTGGATATGGGTTCTAGGGGGCCTAATTCGCGCTAATTTGAAGAAATTTTTTCTAAATTCAAAAGTCGAGATCTTCTCGGTAGTGAATTTTTCTTTAAAGAATATTTACCAAAACAAACACTTGTGAAGCCACGAGAAAAGTCTACGACTGTATTAAATATGGAACGGTTTCACTAAGTTAGAGCAAGAACAAACAACCAGATATGCTATTCATATTAAATTAAGTCTTAAAACTTTTATCTCCTCTTTGTCTAATCATTTTTTAATACAAAAACTCGCTAAAAATGTATCTGAATAACAACAATCTGACTAGATAACGGTAAAGTGAAATGAGACTAAAAAAAATTGAAAAAAGTAAATTCACTACTAGGATTCGAACTCGTCATGCAGGGGTCAATTGAATTTGATTATCCGATGTACAGGGACTTAGGCTACTGAGATATGCTAGACATGTGTCTACTAGCAGCTATATCCCGTAATATAGTTGTTCAATGTTTTAAAATTTACACAAAACCATTTCGTTTTACAATAGATTTTTGGCTCATATTATAACGAAATCAAGGAAAATAGCGACTTAGACACGTATCTAGGAGCTTTTTAGTCATTCCTTGTAGTATTTTTCACTCCAATTCGTACTCAAACAATTTTGACGTTTTAACTTGCTTGAATCAGATTTAATTAATTAAAAATTAATTTGCCTGTAACTTTTTGTCTTTTAAGACAGATACCTGAATTTTGGCACACAATATAAATTTTCTAATAGAAACCAGATTACTATTTGGTTGCCCTCACTTTGTTATTTCCAGAACTATATATTTTTTTCTAAAGAAAACCCAAAATTGTTCGGGAAAACCAGATCCGATATCCCTGACTAACGAACATATCCAAGCCACTTGCAAAAGGAAGGTATTTGATCAAAATCGGACCATTATTTTTTAAGTTATCGGTGATATATATATATATATATATATTATTATATATATATATATATATATATATATATATATATATATATATATATATATATATATATATATATATATATATATATATATATATATATATATATATATATATATATATATATATATATATATATATATATATATATATATATATATATATAAACATAAAAATTGAAACGGACTGATATGGGTTCTAGGAGGCCTAGTTCGCGGTCATTTAATAAAATTTTTTCAAAAGTCAGGCTCTTCTCAATAGTGCATTCTTTAAAAGAAATTGAACTAAAATGTGTATTATCTGGTCACTACCCGTGCGCATTCTCATTTTAGGTTTGTATATGAAATAAATTTTATCGTCTTTGAACCAGTTACAATTTTATCCAATAAATTACATCTAAATGTGTCAATTTATTATTATGTACTAACCTGTGTTTTGCTAGAAAAGCTTTCACATTTTGATAGACGAAAGCTTAGCCTAAAAACATTTGATAGAAAGACTACAATGATATATATATATATATATATATATATATATATATATATATATATATATATATATACTTCAAATTCAAAAAGGTTACGTGTTTGAAATAGAACACCCTCTATATTTTATGTTATATTATTATATTAACCCAATACTACCTACCGTATAATTTATCATACTTAGGTTATGTGTGTTTTTAACTGCATTTGAGAGGCACTGTGCATGTGTTATCTGCCTTGTACGAACATAACTCAGTGAGTAATAGTGGTCTCAAGTCCTTACCAAGATTTCTAAACGAACTATTGTGACAGTAAGCAAGAGTTTAGTGTTTTGCTTTGGACATAGTTTCCATAAAACGTAAAAATGAGTCTAGGGTAAGGTTATGTTCATTTTCATTCAATTTACTGCTTGTTACATCGGTTTTGCAATGTAACTTTGTTTTATATTGTAGACTTAACATATTTAAGCCTATCTGAATGAGGGCACATATATTATTGGTTCTCTTTTGTACATAAAAAATTGGGGTATGTTAAATCATACGGTAGGCGTTTTTGAGTGTTTTCTTTTTAGGAAGAAAAACTACAATCCATCTGATCCTCGAGACGCAGAAGAGCTTCTCAGTTATTTGGAGTCTATCAGCTCAGATGATGAAGATTATACTTCAGTAAGAGACTGTGATCATATCGAATCTTCTATATTTGCACCAAAAGATGGTCAAGATAGCGACACTGATAACGCTCCTAGTGATGACGAAGGAGAATATGGTAATTGTGCTTTGGGAAAAGGTATTCTAAGACAACCAATGGAAATAACAACCGTGAGTGACGTTGGCGAACAATAAGAAATTCATCTCTGAAAGAGGGAAACCGCATCTGCAAAAAAGGCTGTTAATTTTGAAGCTTCGATATCAAGCGACTAAGAAGACGACGTACCTTTGGCAAAAAGATTCGACACTTCTAAGCCTCGTGACAAGCAGCCTAATAGAAAACATAATAAAAAGAGATCACGGAGTTGGGACGAAAAAATGTCAACGTATCAAGATGGGAAAGTTAAAATTGATAAAACGTCTGTACCTACCATTACACAAAAAATTAAAGAAGTGTCGAATCCGATAGACTTGTTCAAAATATTTTTTCCTGAAAATTTCATGGAGTACGTTTGCACGGAAACAAAGAATTATGCCATATTCAAGGGAAATCACGATTTCTCCGTTAGTATTGATGAGATGTATGTCTATTTTGAAATTTTACTTCTATCTGGGTACACCAGAGTTCCCTGCAGGAGACTGTATTGGGAAACAAAAGGTGACACATTCAACTTCTTAGTTAGTAACAGCATGTCCCGTGACCGATCTGAGACTATTCATCGATATTTGCATTTCAATGATAACACAAAAATTGATCCCAATAATAGAGTCTATAAAATACAACCCTTATTAGATAGAGTAAACAGTATTTCACAAGAATTAGCAGAACCACTATCTTCTTCTTTTTCTTTGGGTGAAGCAATGGAGCACTACTTTGGGCGTCATTTCATGAAACAATTTATCAGGAGCAAATCTATCCGTTATGGATTTAAATTTTGGTGTCTCGCCACACCTCAAGGTTACATTTTGAAATTTTATCCTTATTGTGGAGCAGGAGACAAAACAGAAGGAACAACTTTAGGTTCTAGTGTTACGGAGAAATTATGCTGTGGTTATTTACCTCTGAACTTCACTCTATACTTGGACAATTTCTTTAATTCTTTACCTCTATTAGATGATTGGACAATTTCTTTAATTCTTTACCTCTATTAGATGAATTGAAAACCAACACAAGATCAAATGTATTTTTACCATTAGATCTGACAGTATAAAAAAAGCTCCATTAAAAGATCTAAAAAAGGCGAATCCTGGCGTTGTACATATTTTGAAAGACAGCTCGGCTCAAATTACCCTCATTAGATGGAACGAGAACAATCAGGTAACAATGGCCACCAATAGTGAAAATGACGAGATATGTCTAACAAAAGGCTACTGTAGACGTTGGTCCAAACAACAAAAGAAGCATGTTTAAGTAGATCAACCTACAGTGATTGACTTGTACAACCAACGAATGGGAGGTGTTGACATATTTGATAAGATGCGTGGTCTCTACAGAATACGTACAAGATCAAGATAATGGTACTGGCTATTCATTCGATTTTGTTTGAATGGGGAAATGGTAAATATGTAGATCCTTTATCGTTTTGTTCACCCTAAAATCAGCCTCTTAGATTTTACAAGAAGAACTGTTCTCAGCTTATTGACAGCTACTGAATATTTGCATGGTCCTAAACCAAAACGAACAAGAATATTTTGAAGGAAATACGATATGATAGGACAGACCACTTAGTTGATAAACAGGCTACTCAAAGACGATGTGCATATTGTGGCAAATGTACCAAATTTTAATGCGTAAAATGTAATGTGAAGTCACATCCAGACTCCTGTTTCTGTATATATCATACTGCTCCTGTATAATTTTACAATGTATAATTATGCGTTCATGAATGAAAAATTTGAATATAATGTGATACATAGACATATCTTTTCATTTCTGAACACCAGCTTGCAATATTCAGAAGTATTACTACTGCCTAGCTTATGATATATCAAATGGCAAAAAAAAACCCAATGAAAACATGAAAATTTTTCAATAGCGATAGATAGTGGGTGTTGAAAGGATTAGAATGAAGTAGTTACTAAAGTTTTTTGTCATTTTGATAAAAAAGTTACCCAGGTATTATTGGGTTAAAGATAATTCAAAACTCCACTAAGAGCCTCGATGGTTCAGTTGTAAGAACGTGTGCCTCTGAACCGGAGGGTACTGGGTTGGCCCCCAGGGTACTCCTTTCACTTTTTCAGTACATACTGTCAACCGAGGGTGTGGCATTGTATTTGAGCAAGTCGAATGTATGCACGTTCCGCCCTTCGGAGGCGGCGTAAAGCCGTCGGTCCCATGTCCATGCGATGTTCGGCACGTTAAAGATCCTTACCCTCCTTACAGAAAGGCAGGGGTTCGGAAAAATTTCCAGGATAGTGAGGTGAAACAGCTCCCTGCCGTCGGTGATTAGCCATAGTCGCGGAAATAAGCCGACGTTACAGAAATTAAAAAAAACACACACAAAACTCCACTACTTTTCTCCAGATACATATACTCATACCTTATTGTTTTTAGTTAATTTGATTTTCTTATTTTATTCAATATCGTAATGATATTTATTGATATTATTCCTAGTAGCCAAGAAATTTGAAAATAAGGGAGACAAATGCAATAAAACACTGGCAAGAATACAAATTAAAGCATCAGCAGAAAATATACTTTATAACTAGGACTTGCTATAAAATAAACGAAAATGTTATTATATTAATTTTAATTAGACAGATAACAGTTACTAATTATGTCTTTTAGTGAATTTTCTTACAAAAAATTTAACAATGAGGAGATCCCGACTTTTGCACTTAAAAAAAATATCTACAATTGAGCGCGAGCTAGGCCCCCTAGAACCCATATCCAGGGTCGGCTTTACTATATACACACACACACACACACACATATATATATATATATATATATATATATATATATATATATATATATATATATATATATATATATATATATATATATATATATATACATATATAAGTATCAAACCGATAATAATTAAAAAAATAATCAGTAAGGGGAACCAAATTTGGAATACGAGTTTCTGTTATAAAGATTATCTTATGTACCAAAATTCAGATCTTTAAGTTAAAAGACAAAAAACTTCTGATTAAAAAAAGTTAATACGTCAAAACTTATAATTATGGTAGTCGTACTAACGTGAGTGAACAATACCACGCGAAATGACTAACAAGCTCCCAGGTATGCCTAACTCGTCATTTTCCTACATTTTGTTAAAATATGAACAAAAAATCCATTGTTAATAAAAATTGTTTGGTATAAATAATAAAGACGTTAGAAAATTAACATACTAGTATATATATCTGCTAGTATATACATCTGTCATGTCGACGATGGTCCAGTGGTGTAAGCGGTGCGAATCAGATAATCGAGTTTTATAATAAGACGAGTTCTAATCCTAGTTAGTGACTTCACTTTTTATTAATGTTTTTTTAGTCTTTAATTTCGTTTTATGTACCACCATGTCGATACTACCTGGTTCCGCACCGAGATAGCGACCCTGTCACACATCTTTCAATGTTCCAGGAGGGTGGACACCATAGCCGTATTCCTTTGTAGGTGTGTTCTCGCTGTAATTATTATGCCGTACTGCTGAGCTCTAGTTAGAGCGAAACCGGTCTGCGATTCTAAATATGGTGAGAATACATCTTGCGTTAGATCATATAAAAAGTTTTGATTAATCTCAAGTTGAGCATTCATCTATTAGCAAAAGTTAAGTCAGCATTATGTAACTCCTCGTGTATTTTCATATGGTAAGGATGATACTTATATTTTATAGTGGTTTGATTGGCAGTTAATTGCAATGTTTTACATGATATTGTTAACCTGGCTAATTAAAATATATATACATTAAAAAAAAACAAAAAAAAAACAAACAAACAAAAATATATAACTAAAATAGAGAAAATATTGTTATATATATATATATATATATATATATATATATATATATATATATATATATATATATATATATATATATATATATATATATATATATACAGTGTGGAACAGCCAAATGGAATAAATTCGATAACGGATAAATGAGGGCGTGTTGGGAAAAACGCTTGGACACGTCGATTTGTATTTTTAACTGCGCATCTTTTTCAAGAAAAAAAAATTATTTAGGGTGCGTCATGTGACAGTGGCCAATACCAACTTTCTTATTTTAAATACAAGCCCCTGTATATTATAAATTTTTTGGATTCTTCAGAAAATTCTAGACATAATTCATGTACAATGTCCTATACCTATCTTCAACTGTTTCGGAAATATTAAGTATTTTCAGATTTATTACAAAAATTAACATTAAAAATAGAAAATTATTTTATTTCACAAATTCTAATAAGAAATACTGATTATTTCTTAATAATTTAAAAAAACAAAAAAAAAATTAATGTCAATGTAGTAAATGTTCAAAATGCTCGCCACGAACATCTTGGCAACATGCTAATCTGGTATAGAAATGTCTTCTAACATTACTCAACATCTCAGGCGTGACTGATCTAATCGCAAGCGTGATTCGTCTTTTTAAGTCATCTAAGTTGAGGGGCTTAGTTTTGTATACAATACTTTTGACATATCCCCACAAAAAGTAGTCTAATAGCGACAGATCAGGAGATCGTGCTGGCCATTCTATCGATCCGCGCCTCCCTATCCACCGATTTGGAAAAATTTGGTTCAGGTACTGCCGGACATTGATTTGGTAATGGGGCGGTGCTCCATCTTGCTGAAACCATATTTTATTGGCAGGAACTTGTGGGTTTGCTGGATCTGGATATAAGTTTGTCAAAGTTGGCACGACATTATTTTGGAGCAGTTCTAAATATTTATCCCCATTCAAGTTGCCATCAATGAAAAAGGGACCTACGATATGATTTCCAACAATTCCTGCCCAAACATTAACTTTTTCAGGATATTGCGTATGTTCCTCTCTCATCCAATGAGGATTCTCATTAGACCAATAGCGGCAATTTTGACGATTAACATGACCGTGAAGTGTAAATGTGCTCTCATCAGAAAACAAAACATCTTCTAATTGGATCACATTGTTATCTAACATTGCCATCATTTGTTCACAAAAATACGTTCTCCTATCGAAATCGTCCTCCATGAGCTCCTGAGTTGGTATCATTTTATAGGGATGCATTTTACTTTCCTTTAATGTTCGAAAAATTGCTGTGTGGCTAACGTTGAATAGTTGGGCTGCTTGTCGACCAGAAGTATGTGGGTTTTCTTGAAACTCAAGCGTAATATCCAATTTCGTATCATCACTTACTGCATTGGCAGCTACTTTTTTTATCTGTCTCACATGACCAAGCTCGCGAAACTGCTTTTCTATTTTGCTAATTGTTCCTTGGGATACAGGCGGCAAATTTGGAAATTTTTCGTGAAATAAGCGAGACACTTCCATCTGTGTCCGTGTGTTATCTCCATAACCAATCATTTGTAGAATGGTTATTTTGTGCATTTCTGTTAAATGAACCATTTTTCTGATATTATTACGTACAGTTAACGAAATTCAAACGACAATAGCACTGACACTAATCACTACTGTCATGCAGGCAGACAACAAGTTGCTAAGGCTACGAGTTTTATACGAACAGAAAGAAAACTGTTTTTGTTTTTGTTTCATTTCATATCAGTAAAAAGAAACGCAGGAATGGTTTTTGTTTACTTTTTCATTATCAAGAGCTGAATGGGAAATAAGTATTGAATGCAATGTAGCGAATTTGTGAAATAAAATAATTTTCTATTTTTAATGTTAATTTTTGTAATAAATCTGAAAATACTTAATATTTCCGAAACAGTTGAAGATAGGTATAGAACATTGTACATGAATTATGTCTAGAATTTTCTGAAGAATCCAAAAAATTAATAATATACAGGGGCTTGTATTTAAAATAAGAAAGTTGGTATTGGCCACTGTCACATGACGCACCCTATATAATTTTTTTTTCTTGAAAAAGATGCGCAGTTAAAAATACAAATCGACGTGTCCAAGCGTTTTTCCCAACACGCCCTCATTTATCCGTTATCGAATTTATTCCATTTGGCTGTTCCACACTGTATATATATATATATATATATATATATATATATATATATATATATATATATATATATATATATATATATATATATATATATATATATATATATAAATCAATCAATAAATATATATTATATATAAATTACCAGGAGTAATAAATAAAATAAAAAAGTACCAACAAAATTATATAGTATAAATAGTCTTAATTTTAGTATATTTAGTATTTAGTATAGCACAATTTTGTCATTTGGGGTAATAGAACAGTGATGTCATATATTATACGCATAACTCCGATTTGTTACTCATTATTGTGAACCCTCTTCTTTAATTTCTGTCTGTCTCGTACAACAGTTTGTGGCTAATGGACTTTGCTTCCGAGGCCATCCCTAAACTAACACACACACACACACACACACACACACACACATGATATTGTTATGTGAAGATAACTGAGCAGCAGGCTTTCTTCATAATGAAGCAAAGTCTTAAGTTTCTTTTTTTGCATGGTATCGGTTTTATACGTTTTGCATTGTCAACACTTCCAATGGAATCGAATCTCTCCACATAATTTTCAAAACTGAGCCGAGTGACTGGGCGTCGATCAGGCTATTACAATAGTGGAATCGAATCTTTTCATACAATTTTCAAAACTAAGCCGAGTGGGTGGGCGTCGATTAGGATATTGGGCGCAATGGTGACCTTAGATGGCCTGCTCGCTCTCCTGATTTAACGCCATGTGACCTCCTACTTTGGGGTCTGTTGAAAAATATTGTCTTCAAAGACAGGTCCTTAAATCAGGAAGACCTGAAAGCTAGAACTATTAGCGGAACAAGACTGATTGTGCATTCCAGATTAATTAATGGAGTAAATGACTTGAAAACGCGAGTTCAATTATGTGTTGATAGTAATGGAGAGCATTTTGAACATTTAGTTAATTAACAATTGTTATTATTACCGTTATATAATTAAGACTAGATGCATTATCGCAACAATTAGAACCGTTGCGAGAATGCATCTAGTCTTACATACTTTGTCCCTATATTGGGGTAGAAATGGGCCAGGGCTAACAATTTTTTAAATTGTTAGTTAGTTGTATACTGTCTCTATTTTTAACACTCTGTGTTATTTGGAGCGGGCGTGACAACATAGTACTTGGTTCCGAACTAGGTGGCGACACGTTCACCACTCACTTAGTGTTTTAAGACTGGCTATACTATAGCCGTGTTATTTTTGGTGCATTTTTGCTACAATTAGTATGCCGTACTGAAGAGCTCTAATGAGAGCGAAACCGGTCTACGGTACTAATTGTTGCGAGAATGCATCTAGTCTTACATACTTTGTCCCTATATTGGGGTAGAAATGGGCCAGGGCTAAGAATTTTTTAAATTGTTAGTTAGTTGTATACTGTCTCTATTTTTAACACTCTGTGTTATTTGGAGCGGGCGTGACAACATAGTACTTGGTTCCGAACTAGGTGGCGACACGTTCACCACTCACTTAGTGTTTTAAGACTGGCTATACTATAGCCGTGTTATTTTTGGTGCATTTTTGCTACAATTAGTATGCCGTACTGAAGAGCTCTAATGAGAGCGAAACCGGTCTACGGTACTAATTGTTGCGAGAATGCATCTAGTCTTACATACTTTGTCCCTATATTGGGGTAGAAATGGGCCAGGGCTAAGAATTTTTTAAATTGTTAGTTAGTTGTATACTGTCTCTATTTTTAACACTCTGTGTTATTTGGAGCGGGCGTGACAACATAGTACTTGGTTCCGAACTAGGTGGCGACACGTTCACCACTCATTTAGCGTTATATAATTTTTGGTTTGTCAGTTTCTTTTAGAATTTTCTTTTTATGGAATCCGATTTAAATTTTATTGCGAAGAGATGTCCTTTCCCAAAATGCAAAAAAATATATCCTAACATTAAAAAAAATGTTGCCATAGCAATGAAGTGATTTACGCTAGGAAAAATTGATTACATATTGCCAGTTTGTATTGTTGTATATATATATATATATATATATATATATATATATATATATATATATATATATATATATATATATATATATATATATATAGAGTAGCTTCAAAATTTTGGTGAAAAGAAAATTTAAAACTACACTGTGTTTTCATTAACAAGATAATATGGACATTGCTGAACAAGAAAGCTGATAATAGTTTAACAAAACTGGACGTGTTAGCCACTGAGAGACCTATACCGGTGAGGAGTGAGAATAAATTGAAATTATACTGCCAAATTTGACAGTTTTTAAACACTACTTTCGATTGAAACATTATTTTAGATATTCTGCTTTAAAATTGTACATTTAATACAGCCACAAGCCTAAGCTTATTTGTATTGTACCTTGTAAAATTTATCACAAGAAAATAAATAAAATAAAATATATATATATATATATATATATATATATATATATATATATATATATATATATATATATATATATATATATATATATATATATATATATATATATATATATATATATATATATATATATATATATATATATATATATATATATATATATATATATATATATATATATATATATATATATATATATATATATATATATATATATATATATATATATATATATATATATATAGACAGACAGAGAGAGAGAGCGAGAGAGAGAGTAGATCATATCTATGAAAATTTGCATTGGCTACCATAACGCACTTGCTGTGCACAAACTTTTCCAGAAACATTTCGGTGCAAACCTTATTACAAACTTTATGGAGCGTGAAAATCTGCCTCTTGCATACTTCAACTTGTTCTAACACGAAAAAAGCGTGATATTAACGAAATTTCCCCACATGCGAAATCAGACAGTCATGCTGGTACATTGTTACCCCACAACATTACCGGTGATTTACCGGTAGACAATCACATGGGGAGTAAAAGGGAGTTTTATTCCGAATGGCCATTGTCTGGACAATGCTGAGCGTCATCGCCGCTAAATAGATGGTCCAGTTGCAAATGCTACAGATACCAACAATTTTTACTGGCGGTTGGTAGATGGCATAGTTGTGGCTAATGCACGAGGGTGGATACTCATTCTAAAGAATTTATGACGCATTGGTTGAGGAATCCTATATGTGGGTGCTCTTTTAGTTACTAAAAGGCAATTTCGTAATGTAAAAACAGTTGTTATAAAGAGAGACTTCTGTAAAAATAAAGTCTGGAGGCGGCAAGTGCGTTATGGTACTGAATTTTCATAAAAATGTCTTTAATAGCAAATATGTGTTTTTTTAAGGAAACAGGCGTCAAATTTGGTTACCAGTATAACCTATATAGTAGAAACAATGTGCCATGTTTCATCAAAACAACTTTATTGCTTGAAAATTTACAAAAAAATCCGAAAGCAAACTTAGTGTTCCAGAAAAAACTGGTTTCTTGGTCAACCTTATGGGTTAATAGCAAATTGAGCTATTCAAATTCAAAGCATTTAAGGAAAATTCGTCACCATAACGCACTTGCTGCGTCCATAATTTCTGTTCTTACAAACATGCATTATATTTCGATGGAAAATGCAAAAATGCAATAACATAAGGCGTGTTCGATTAACAAAAAAAAATGTACCACCAACGACTTATGGGCCAGCCTGTGATTGTAGACATATTTTTTAAGATGCAGCTCAAGACACCCGATCATTAATGTATACAATTATTTTTCGTATTTTGTATAATAATAATCATATTTAGTTTTATTGATTTTTTACGAAAATTCGACAAAAATTATATACGATTAAACGAGAAACTCCATAGATAAGACTACTGCCAAAGCATCAGACAAAGGATCTATTTGAAATGAATTTTCTGGAAATACTTTTGTAAAATGAAGGGCAATAACGGTTGAAGCTAAGACTCACAAAAGGCAGGATTTGTAAAACACATATTGAGAAATATGCTTTCCATAGCTCATATTTGTTTCAGGTTCTTTGCCTAAATCTTGCCAATTTTGACGTTTTAAATCGCAACTTTGTCGTTTTGAGAAAAATCCCAATTTATTTTTCTTTAAAAGCCCATAACTTTTTGTCTCTTAACCGGTGAATGCACACGGTAAATCCCAGATTGTCGCTCTAGACATATCCAAAGCATTCGACCAGGTCTGGTACGCTGCACTGCTTAATAAACTTCCGGCCTATGACCTACCACTAAAACTCTGTACCTGGACAGCAAACTTCCTCTCCAACCGGAGCATTTCTGTGGTCGTAGATAGCCATTCATCTAAACTTTATCCAGTTAATGCAGGAGTTCCTCAAGGTTCAACTTTAGCCCCTACTTTGTTTCTTCTCCACATCAATGACCTCCTCTCTAGCACATCCAACCCAGTTCACAGTTACGCGGACGACTGCACCCTCCACTCAAATATACAATATTCTGAGCCTGTCTCTTTTGCCCAATTAGATGAGGATCGCAGACTCATGGAGGGTTCTGTCTCCATGGATCTCCAAGAAATATTAGACTGGGGAAGTAGAAATCATGTAGAATTCAACCCCACCAAATCTCAGTCTTGCTTTCTTTCTTATAAAAGATACATCAGCCCAAGACCCATCACAATGAACAACCAAGTTATTTAAAGTAATGAGTCCTTTTCACTTGTTGGCATTTCTGTGGATCAAAATCTTAATTGGCACCAACATGTCACATCAATTGCTGAAGCGGCTGCTAAGAAATTAGGTTTCCTCTTCCGGGCTCGCAAACAATTTTCACCAGCTAATCTCTATACCTTCTACACTTTGCAAATAAGGCCAAACCTCAAATATTGCTCTCACATCTGGGGTGCTGCTGCCGCTTCTACACTCGCTATCCGGGACTCCATTCAGAAGAGAGCTATACGTCTCATTGGTAACCCTACCTCCACCCAAAGGCTGCCATCCCTTGCCCACCGACGTGCCGTTGGTGACCTCTCTCTCTCTCTCTCTCCCTCTCTCTCTTTTATAAATACCTGCACGGGCACTGCTCAGAGGAGCTTTCTTTCATAGTTCCTCCACCTGCTGCTCCCAACAGAATTAACAAGTTGCCTCTTTGCTCCTTATCGACACCTACGGTACGATTGTAATTAGGCTGTAAGCCCTTGTGGTGTGTTGTTGAAATATAAAAAAGACCTGTATGTTATAATCAATTTCGATACATCAGCAAATGTTCTTTCAGTTTTGTGAAATATTCCCTATACCTAAAACCAATATTTACGGAGATGTTAGGCGTTTCTTAAGAAGAAAGTTACATTTATACACAGGAACCAATTAGCGTATTATTTAGAAACAGCTGTATATAGTTTCTTTTCTAGACTCCTCTCGGTTTGATTATTAATCGTTTGTTGGTGCATATGAATAATTATATTCAGATTTACGGTCACTACTCCTTACAAAACTTGCAAATGTCGATTTGTTTCAACAGTGACATATTTCTTAGAGAATGTATTGGTATCAATGTACAAAAGCTGGAGAATATATATTTCTCAAATAAAAATTTTAATGGAATAATTTAACAAGTATAAATTAAAGACTATTCGATTTAGTGATATTGAAATAAAACTTAAAGCTGAAATTAGAATGTATCAAATCACAAAAAAATGTGATAACAATGATATAACAACTACACAAAAATAGTGAAAACTAGTTAACTGTATAATATATAATATAAATACGTATAAAAATTAAAAAATAAGCTATTCAAATTTAAAGCATTTAATGAAAATTCGCTACCATAACGCACTTGCTGCGTAATAAATTTCTGGCTTAACTGAGACCTAAATTTTGGTGTATGGTGAACTTTTTTTAATACCAACACGCGGATCAATTTTGGTTGCCATTACTTCTTACTTGTTATTTCCGGAGATATAAACATGTTTTTAATAGCAAATATGTGTGTTTTTTTTAAGAAAGCAGGCATCAAATTTGGTTACCAGTATAACCTATTTAGTAAAAATAGTAAAAACAATGTGTCATGTTTCATCAAAATAACTTTATTGTTTGAAAATGTATAAAAATTTCAGACAGTAAACTTAAAGTGTTCCCGAAGAAACTGGTTTCTTGGTCAACCTTATATGTTAATAGCAAATTCAGCTATTCAAATATGAAGCATTTGATCAAAATTCGCTACCATAACGCACTTGCTGCGTCCAGAATTTCTTTTCTTACAAACATGCAGCTCAAGACACCCTATAATTAATATATACAATTTTTTTCATATCTTGTATAATAACGGATATACTGAGCTTTATTGATTTTTTACGAAAATTTTTACGAAAACGATAAACTCTATAGCTAAGGCTACTGCCAAGCATCAGAGAAAGGGTCTATTTGAAATGAATTTACTGGAAATATTTTAATAAAATGAAGGACAATGATGGTTAAAACTAAGAGTTTAGGGTTTGTAAAACATTCTTCTTGATACATTTTATTTCCATAGCCCGTATTTGATTCAAGTTCTTTGCCTAAATGTTGCCAATTTTGACGTTTTAAATCGCAACTTTGACGTTTCGAGGAAAACCCCAATTTATTTTTCTTTAAATGCCTATAACTTTTTTGTCTTTTAACCTACAAAACTAAATTTTGGTATGTAACTTACGTATAGGGATATAAACTCGTGTGACAAATTTGGCTGCCCTTACTTTGTTAATTCCGGATATATAATTTTTTTTCGAAAGAAAATACAAAATATCCCGGGAAAACTTGGGCCGATTTTCCTGGCTAACGAACTTATCCAAGCCATTTACAAAGGGAAGGTACTCACCAAATTTAATCCAAAGCGGCCGCTTATTTTTTTAATTATCCGTGTGATACAAACATATATATATATATATATATATATATATATATATATATATATATATATATATATATATATATATATATATATATATATATATATATATATATATATATATATATATATATATATATATATATATATATATATGTATATATATATATATATATATATATATATATATATATATATATATATATATATATATAAATATATATATAGATATATATATATATATATATATATATATATATATATATATATATATATATATATATATATATATATATATATATATATATATATATAAACATATAAAAATTGAAACTGGCCCCGGATATGTGTTTTGGGGGGCCTAATTAGCGCTCATTTGAAGAAATTTTTTGAAAATTCAAAAGTCGGGATCTCGTCATTAGTGATTTTTTAAAAGAAATTTCACTAAAAGCTATAATATGCGTATAGGAGTCATAATTCGCGCTCATTTGAAGAACTTTTTTAAGGCCTTGAAGTCGGGGTCTCGTCACACGCAAAATTTTTCTACGGAACGACACTAAGGCAAAATACTATTTGTCTATATTAATCAAAGGCAGGCACAATCAATGAGCTCACTAATATTCAACACTATTAATAGAATAGTGCACTTCAGAACCCCATTTCCCCTTATTGGCTATTCCAAACATTGTCTTGCTTGAAATTGCATTCCTTTGCAAACACGGGGAGCCCGAACAGGGACGGAACTCTGTATAGGTAGTGATACTCGAATGTTATACGTGAAGAAGGGACGCATGTGGGATTCGTTCTACCCACAAAACAATAAATATTACGAGGATGTTCGTTGCTCTACTATTTCTACAAGTCAGCTGTCATCGATATATCGAACTTTGAGTTTTGCAAAATCGAGAGAAACGTTAATGAGCGTAGTGACTTATTGCAGAGCAGTCGATGTTTCACAACTATTTAAAACTTGTTGACGCAATAGCCTCTTAAGGGATACAAGCTAACATTAACTGGAAACATAGAAACATTACGTGTGATTTAGAGGCCCTAACGTTGGAGTGATTTATATGGGGTTATTATTTAGTTGTGTTCAGAAAGACGTTTTCTATTGCGAAGTATTTTTCTTGTGCAGACAATGTGGTTTTCTAAAAGTAAAATATACTTTTTACAGATAAATGTCCAGAAAAAACTAGTCCGATTTTCCTGGCTATCGAACCTCTTCAAGCTATTGACACACCTGCCTAGATATAATTGTTCACAAACAGCTTTATGACCAAAATTAGGAAAGAAAATTTGCAAACAATCTATGTATAAATAGACAAAAACTGAAACTGACCCCATATGTGGGTTGTAGGGGTTCTAGTTCGCGTTCATTTGGAGAAAGATTTTTAAAATTCAAGTCGCGGTCTTCTAAATAACGATTTTTTTCTTAGAAAATTTGCTAAAAATGATAGATCATTAAACCATATACTCTATAGCTGAAACTACTGCCAAAGCATCAGAAAGAGGGTTTATTTGAAATGGATTTTCCGAAAACATTTTAGTAAAATGAAGGACAATGATGCTTGAAGCTGAAGCTTAAGGATTTGTAAAACACACTTATTATGACGTTTCCCCTAAATAATTCGTATTTGTTTCAGATTATTTGTCTGAAAATTGCACACGTTGACGTTCCAAACGGCGACTTTGACGTTTTAAGAAGAAAAAATTTAAAAAAATTCAAAATATTTTCTCTGCTATATCTTGACATTCTTGCGCCAAAAAAACTTAACGTTTGTATGTAATGTTTAATTGGTTTTGCTAACCACACCAAATATTTTGTTCTTGTGCTTTCCTCTAATCACCAGGGCACCCAAAGTTGTTTTCTTTAAATGCCTATAAACTTTTTTCTTTTCACTTAAAGATTTGAATTTCGATGTGTGGGGTAAGTTTGAAGGTGGAAACGTGGAAACGCCAATTTGGTTGTCAAAGCTTTGCTATTTTCGGAGATAAAAAATGTTTCGAAAGAAAAATCAAAATTTTCCGGGAAAACCTGGTCTCATTTTCCTGGTTAACAAACCTTTCCAAGCCACTTACAAAAGGAAGGTACGTACCAAAGTTCATCAAAATTAGCTCATCATTTTTTGTTATTCGTAGGATATATATATATATATATATATATATATATATATATATATATATATATATATATATATATATATATATATATATATATACATACATACATATACATATATATATATATATATATATATATATATATATATATATATATATATATATATATATATATATATATATATATATATAGATCTCCTCATTATTGAATTTTTCGTTTTACGAAAAATTTACTTATGAAGCATGTGCTTGTAGATTACACAATTTTAATAAAGATTTCAGATTATGAACTTCAAACACCTATGGTGAACTGTCACTTTTCCGATTTTGTAAGATTTTTTTTAATTTCTTTAACTTCTTTGCCGCTAAAAGCATTCATCCAATCATCTTGAACCTTCACCTTTCATCTTATAAAAGTTTCCCTCCATAAACCATCAAGATTCGTTCATATTTAATACAAATTAAAGCACAGAAATTTTCACAATATATATATATATATATATATATATATATATATATATATATATATATATATATATATATATATATATAGTTATTTTATGATAGTGAAGTACTATATATACTGTTTTATGGTTACTACTTACGGAAAAGTTTCAAAAGCCTCAAAGTCGTGATCTCGCCATAAGCGAATTTTTTCCATGAAAATTCGATAAAAGAGTGTTTTGAACGAGCAGAAGTTTATTTTTAACAAACTTGCAAAAAATAGTATTTCTCCAAAAATTGGTTGAAAGAATTTTACGTAAAAAAACTGATAAAATATTTTTCACAAAAATTTCCTTAAACAATTTTCTTTGCACGATAGTTTGAATATATATATATATATATATATATATATATATATATATATATATATATATATATATATATATATATATGTATGTATCTTTTGGAATGTCGCACTACACAGTAATTACTTTTAAATATACACTTTATTTGTTTGCTGTACTTTCAGTGATTTGTTATTTGGTTACGTGGACTGCAGTTTCGAATCGTCCCGGTTCATCATCAGCACGCTACTGACTATAATCGCTCCTGTGTTGGCTATGTCTGAGATTGTACGTGACTCCTGCGCGTTGAGCTTCTATTGGTCGATTGACTGTTCTCTAATTGGTTGTGTTCTCGGACTGTGTCGTGTGTATCGGTCTCCTGTCTTGATCACTTTGGTTTGATAATTTGTCTATTTGTATGGCTTTTATTAAGTTTTGTTTAAATGTTTGTGTTTGGATTTGTTCTGGAATTAGTTGTTTCTTACTGTTTGTTAGTTGAATGTAGTATTGTTCGCAGATTTCCATTTTCTTGTGGTCTGGATGGAATGGAAATCTGGGAACAATACTACATTCAGCTAACAAACAGTAAGAAACAACTAATTCCAGAGCAAATCCAAGCACAAACATTTAAACAAAACTTAATTAAAGCCATACAAATAGAGAAATTATCAAGCTAAAGTGATCAAAACAGGAGACCGATACACACGACACAGTCCGAGAACACAACCAATCAGAGAACAGTCAACCGACCAATAGAAGCTCAACGCGCAGGAGTCACGTACAATCTCAGACATAGCCAACACAGGAGCGATCATAGACAGTAGCGTGCTGATGATGAACCGGGACGGTTCGAAACTGCAGTCCACGTAACCAAATAACATATCACTGAAAGTACAGCAAACAAATAAAGTGTATATTTAAAAGTGATTACAGTATAGTGCAACATTCCAAAAGATATATATATATATATATATATATATATATATATATATATATATATATATATATATATATATATATATATATATATATATATTCACAAATTTGGGAACAATACCACATTTAACTAACAAACAGTAAGAAACAACTAATGCCAGAACAAATCCAAGTACAAACATAGAAACAAAACTTAATAAAAGTCATACAAATAGACAAATTATCAAACTACAGTGATCAAGACAGGAGACCGATACACACGACACAGTCCGAGAATACAACCAATCAGAGAACAGTCAACCGACCAACAGAAGCTCAACGCGCAAGCGTCACGTACAATCTTAGACGTAGACCACACAAAGTATCAAATCACTGAAAGTACAGCAAACAATATATATATATATATATATATATATATATATATATATATATATATATATATATATATATATATATATATATATAATGAAAAGGAAAGATAAATATATATACAAGAGTGCAGTTCAGGGACCTGCCAGAACTTTCACACTCCCAGAACAAACAAGACTAAGGCGGTTAGGAACATAAGGAAAGCTTATGTTTATAGATGCACAATATTTTTGTTACTTAACTTACGTAAACAAATAATGTTTCTTTTCCCTCTTTATTGTGCTTAGCGTAAAATTCCTTTCCTTTTTAGTGAATTTTCGTAGAAAAAATTCACTAATTGGGAGATCCTGACTTTTCAGCACGAACTAGGACCCCTAGAACCCATATCCGGGGTCAGCTTAATTTTTTATATGTTTGTCACGTACCTTCCTTTTGTATGTGGCTTGAACAGGTTCGTTAGCCAAAAAAATCGGCTAGGTTTTCCGGGAAAATTTTTAGTTTTCTTTCGAAAAAAAACTTATCTCAAAAATTAAAAAAGCTATGGTAACCAAATTTGGCCTTGATTTCATAAACATAAGTTAACAGTTTAAGGAACAAGTAGGTTAATATGGATGGAAGATTTATCTATCTATAGTAGTACTTGTTATTTCGAATCCAAAATTATAGCCCACAGATTTGTCAGAAGTGATTTATATTTTTTGAAGAAGCGTGACTAATATAAAATTTTCAAAGTGACATTTCTGGCCACTCATCTGGCAGTCGCAGATGTTGGAAGAGGCTATTTATTAATTACATTTATAAGCAACAGCTTTTATGCAAATATTCTGTATATCTATAATATGCAATAAATAAATAAAAAACTCTGGACGCAGCAAGTGCGTTATGGTAGTGAATTTTCTTAAAAATGTTTTTATTGCAAATATGTGTGTTTTCTTTTTAAGAAAGCAGGCATCAATTTTGGTTACCAGTATAACCTATATAGTAAAAACAATATGCCATGTTTCATAAAAATAACTTTATTGTGTGAAAATGTACAAAAAATTCCGAAAGTAAACTTAAAGTGTTCCTGAAAAAAAACTGGTTTCTTGGTCAACCTTATAGGCTAATAGCAAATTGAGCTATTCAAATATGAAGCATTTGATCAAAATTCGCTACCATAACGCACTTGCTGCGCACAGAATTTCTTTTCTTACAAACATGCATTATATTTCGAAGAAAAATGCAAAAATGCAATAACATAAGGCGTGTTTGATTAAAAAAAAAGAAAATTTGTATCACCAACGACTTATGGGCCAACCTGTGATTGCAGAACTATTTTTTAAGATGTAGCTCAAGACACCTTATAATTAATATATACAAATTTTTTTCATATCTTGTATAATAACGGATATATTGAGCTTTATTGATTTTTTACGAAACTTCGACAAAAATTATATACCATTAAACGATAAACTCTATAGTTAAGACTACTGCCAAGCATCAGAGCAGGGTCTATTTTAAATAAATTTTCTGAAAATATTTTAGTAAAATGAAGGACAATGACGGTTGAAACTAAGACTTCAGGCTTTGTAAAACATCTTTCTTGAGACATTTGATTTCCATAGCCCGTATTAGATTCATGTTATTTGCCTAAATGTTGCCGATTTTGACGTTTTAAATCGCAACTTTGACGTTTTGAGGAAAACCCCAATTTATTTTTCTTTAAATGCCTATAACTTTTTTGTCTTTTGACCTACATAGCTAAATTTTGGTACGTAACTTACCTATAATGATATAAACTCGCGTTGCCTTTACTTTGTTAATTCCGGAGATATAAATTTTTTTCGAAAGAAAACACAAAATTTTCCGGGAAAACCTGGGCCAATTTTCTTGGCTAACGAACTGATCCGTTTTTCTCAAAACGTCAAAGTTGCGATTTAAAACGTCAAAATCGGCAACATTTAGGCAAATAACTTGAATCTGATACGGGCTATGGAAATCAAATGTCTCAAGAAGGATGTTTTGCAAAGCCTGGAGTCTTAGTTCAACCGTCATTGTCCTTCATTTTACTAAAATATTTTCAGAAAATTCATTTCAAGTAGACCGTTTCTCTGTATATAAATATATATATATATATATATATATATATATATATATATATATATATATATATATATATATATATATATATATATAGATATAAACATATAAAAATTGAAACTTGCCCCGGCTATGTGTTCTGGGGGTCCTAATTAGCGCTCATTTGAAGAAATTTTTTCAAAATTCAAAAGTCGGGATCTCCTCATTAATGAATTTTTTAAAGAAAATTCACTAATACATAAGTAAATGTATCTGTTAAGGTCACAATATCCTTGGTTTTAATATCTCGTGGCAAGGGTGCCCATTAAGAGCTAGATTGTATATTAATCTGAGCATTCGTTTTTGCAGCACACGTAAACAAAACCTGCTCCATTGTTAAAGTAATGCATATTTAAACACAAACATATAATAATAAATGTGCATGGAAACCATAATCAATAAAATTTACCTTATAGTTGTAACAATTGTCTCGAAATCCTGGTTAACCATTCCTCACCCCTGTTCTATAGCAATACAAAGTCTAATCACAACACAATTAAACAGTTTTCTTCCAATTTATAACATTTCTTTCACAAAGAAAGATATCAATTATTAAAACACACACGAAAATAATGTCGTTTGACCCGTCATCCACTCTACACTATACACACTGCGATTTGCTGTTAATTCCATATTCTAAAGTTGCCAACACTGCCAATATTTAAACCAAAGCCTACTGATTTCATCTAAATAAATATTTACTAAGGAAATATAAAGGTAAACAAACACAATAAAGGTGGAGCGATAAGTTTTTATGTCATTTTTTGTGCCGCTGTCATAAGTTGCAATGAGCAACGTGTGTACTATTACAGCGAATTGAGGGTGCCTTGGAAATGACGTTGTCACGTTCCCGTTACTTGAGAAGTTCGCGATAGACCGTTCAAAGTGCTCTGATATTTGAATTATTTTTCGAATACTTTATATAGGACAGTTGTAACATTTGGTTTGATTAGTGTTAATGGGTTTAGTGTTGCATTTTTAAAGTGTTTTACAGGGACTTTCCTATTGCGATAGACAAGAAAATGATGGTTTAAGGTAAGTTTTATTTCAGTTCTAGCGTAAGATTTTAACATCGTTAGTAGTTTTTATCTGTTGGTTCTTGCATTAATTTGCTTCATTTGAAGTCACAATACTTGATTCATTATTTCACGGTAATAATATAATGAAAATTTAGCTGCTTTGTAGTAAAATGCAGGATAGTCTTTTAAAATCTTAGTGGTGAGTCCATTCCCTATCAATAACATTTTCTTAAAACTATGATTAGAGATAGAAATTTGACAGATGTGTAAACAAAATGGCAAAATATTAAATTGGTAAAGTGAAATGTTATCGATATTTTACTACGGTTAAAAGAAAATGCTGACTTCCACGCAGCTTGCTGATTTTTATAAAATTTTGCATTGACCTGTTTACTGTTACCATAAAAATATAGCAACAAAGCACGTAAGTATCTATTTTCCAAAGTAATTTACATTTATAAACCTGATTATGTTACATTATATTAACTATATATAAGAGCATAGACACTAGAAAAGATTTATTTGGGGAGGGGGGGGGGTATTGTGTCTTAGTTTTTAGTGAATTTTCGTTAAAAAATTCACTAATGTGGAGATCCCGATCAAATTAGCGCTAACTAGGCCTCCTAGAACTCACGTCCAGGGTCAGTTTCAATTTATATATATATATATATATATATATATATATATATATATATATATATATATATATATATATATTTGTGTGTATCACAACGATAACTCAAAAAATTGTAGTCCGATTTTAATAAAATTTTCTGGGTACCTTCCTTTTTCAAGTGGTTTGGATAGGTTCGTTAGCCAGGAAAATCGGCACAGGCTTTCCCAGAAAATTTATTGTTTTTTTCGGAAAAAAATTATATCTCCGGAAATAACAAAGTGACGGCAACCAAATTTGTTACGCATGTTTATATTTTAAATCATGTAAATGTAAATCATGTACCAAATTTAGGTCTTTAAGTTTAGAAACAAAAAAAAAATATTAAAAAAAGAGGTTTTTCTCAAAACGTCAAAGTCGCGATTTGAAACGTCTAAATTGGCAACATTTAGGCAAAGAACCTGAAACAAATACAGATTATGTAAACAAAATGTCGCAAGAAGAGTGTTCTGCAAACCCTTAAGTTTCAAATTTAATCGTCATTGTCCTTCATTTTACTAAAACTTTTCCAGAAAACTCATTTCAAATAGACCCTTTCTCTAATGTTTTGGTGGTAGTTTTAGTCTATGGTTTAACGGTCTATAATTTTTAGCTAATTTTCGTAGAAAAAATTCTTAAATGAAGAGACCGCGACTTTTAAATTTTAAAAAGAGTTCTCCAAATGAAGCGCAAACTAGGCCCCCTAGAATCCATATCCAGGTTTAGTTTCAGGTTTTATCTGTTTACATATATACATATATATATATATATATATATATATATATATATATATATATATATATATATATATATATATATATATATATATATATATATATATATACAGAGTGACGTATTTCTACGGTAAAGCTCAATATAATTGTTATTATACAAGAAAACGTTTTATACGGTAATTATAGGGTGTCTTGAGCTGCATCTTTTTAAATTATTTTGACAATCACAGGTGGCCCATAAGTCGTTGGTGATACCTACAAATTTTTTTCGAACCTCCTTATATTATTGCATTTTTCCATTTTTAATCGAAATATGCTGCATCCTTTTAAGAAAAAAATCGAGTCAGAGTAAGTGCGTTTTTGTAGCGAATTTTCATTAAATGCTTCAAATTTCAATAACTCAATTTGCTATTAACCCAAGGCTTGTTGGCTGGGAAACCAGTTTTCAAACATTTTAAGTTTATTTACGGAAAATTTTTGTACATTTTCAAACAATAAGTTATTTGAATAAAATATGGTACGTTGTTTCTACTATATAGATTATACCGGTAACCAGATTGATGCCTGCTTGCATTAGAGAGCCATAACTGCTATTAAAAACATTTTTATGAAAATTCACTACCATAACGCATTGGCTGCGTCCAGACTTTTTTCCTTTGTCATGCCAACTCATCAAATGTTGATCTTGTGAGAACACAATGCCCTGTGGTCGCAAAATCTTGTGCTTGGTGTTGTTCGTTACATTGACTTTTGTCATGTCGTATTTATTGTTGTGACGTCACAAGTGAAAAATGTTCGTTAGTGAATTTTGATAATCAAACCAGAATATACAAACATGTAAATTTACATTTACAAATAGTATTATTATAATATAATTAATTTTAACAGATAGTAGTATTAGAATACATTGATTTTATTCATAATTTGATCACTTATCTTAAAAAGATCATCTGTATGTACCATATACAACAATTTGTCTTATTTGAATCTAATTTAGTTGATGGGCTTCGTTTATTCGTTTATACATCTCTGACAACTAATTTGTAAATGATAGATTTGACTTCAGATATATATATATATATATATATATATATATATATATATATATATATATATATATATATATATATATATATATATATATATATATTTACTACAAATACTCAACGGGAATTATCCCAAATTAAGAGTATGAATACAGTACATATCATACACTATAAAAATTAACATAGTAAAGTTCTACTAATTACCAAGCAGCGATGCAACGTGTCTCATCTCGGACTCACCACAACACAATATGTATATTGACTGATGCACGCTGTTATAAATGGAGCACGATCTGTAAATCGGTGAGTTAAGCCCAACATTGGTCCCAGGTGGCGGTAGATAAAAGAAGTCGTGTCTGCTATAAACCAAAAACTAACTATTAAATAATAATAATACAGCTATTCGAGAGAAAGACTTGTGCGCAATCAAAATTTTATGAAATACTAAAAAAATATATCTTTCAACACATATTTAGAGTCACACGAAGTATATTATAGATATTGACTTTAAATTTGGCAAAATGCATGTTCTCAGCTTGACACAATACAAATTTTGATTTTTCATGTTTTTACCAAGGACTCAAGACATATATGAGGATTTTTAGATCACGCGCATTCCTATATTCAGCATCTTTGCATTTAGAAGTATGATTTATGATTGTCAAAGTGTATAAATATCATAGATAGAGAAATGTATAATATAATATATGTATGTATACAATCCCAGATTCAGACAAGCATGAGTGACAAAATCAATTCGGAAGATGATAAAGAATATGGAGATTCTTTGTAAGAGATTTACAATAAATAGAGATACATGACTGTCTGCACCTGACAATATGAACCGTTCTTAGATCTCTAGAACACGAAAAACACATCCACATTAATAGGGTACAACTACACCCTGTGATTACCCTAATCCAATCACTGGCTACACCACCGTTGCCCAGCAACCAGTCCGCGACACTCTAACAATACTAGCCATTTAATACTAGAGGTAAGTCCATGTAATTCTAAGCACTCTCCAGCACTGCACGTTACACATGACTTTAACCTGTACAATAACGTTTATAATATTTTAATTAATTAATTAAACAATTTTTGTTTATCTATAAACTTACAAAAAATAATATCGCGGCATATTGATCCTTCCTTCTCATTATCTAGTCCCTACTGTTTGCTTACATATTAAAAGCCTTTCAATACTTTTGAATACTGAATTATATATATATATATATATATATATATATATATATATATATATATATATATATATATATATATATATATATATATATATAGTGTGTCCCAAACTGGATGGAAATGTATTGCTATCTCCGTTATTATGAGAAGTAGCGAGACGGTTAAATTAGCAATGTTTTGTAGAATTTCATGCTTGTTGCAAATATGGCTTGTATTTTGCCCTGCCTCTTTTCGTTTTCGAGTTATTTTGAAAAAACAAAATTCGTCGATTTCTTTTTTCTTCAATATCTAAGTAGGCATTGATCTGACATGCCTAAGTGCACAATATCAGGACATTTTTTACAGATTAATCTTGTTGTGTTATTCTTAACTTTGGATTGTCATTTGTTTTTAAGCTACAGGTATCAAAGTGTATAAATTGCATTGAACAAAACGGTGGCCATATTGAACAATTTTCTATTTAATGTATTTTTAAGTTTTTATTTTATTATTTGTTAAGCACCGTTTCTAATTGTGTTGTTTTGTGGAGTTTAAGTTTCTACTTGTTATTGCCGGGTTTCGTTATTAAACTGTTTCACATAATATTACCTAGCATTATTACCTAATTAAGTATTGTAAATTAAATCACAATATTTTTTTATCGTAAATCATTACGGAAAATTATGTTAAAAGTAGAAGTCTATTGTCAAACTACATGGCCTACTGCTTTTTGAACACTTTTGTCATTTGTTTTCTGGTATTGGATTTCATAGCTTACAATCCTCAAAACGTTTTTTCTCCAAATTGTCAGTGCAATTACAAGAATTATCAAGCATGTTGTACATCATTGGAAATATCTTTTCACAGGCTATGACATGAGCAAAACAAACAATATGGCTGCCATAATAAAAATAAACGTTGACACCTGTAGCACAAAAACAAATGACAATCCAAAGTTGAGATTAGCACAAAAAGATTATACTGTAAAAAGTGTCCCAATAATGTGCAAGTCTTAGACATGTCAGATCAACGCCTACTTAGATATTGAAAAAAAGAAATCGACAAATTTTGTTTTTCTTCAAAATAACTCGAAAACGAAAAGAGGCAGGGCAAAATACAAGCGATATTTGAAACGAGCATGAAATTCTACCAAACATTGCTAATTTAACCGTCTCCCCATCTCTGATATCAACGGAGATAGCAACACATTCCCATCCAGTTTGGACACACTGGATATATATATATATATATATATATATATATATATATATATATATATATATATATATATATGTGTGTGTGTGTTTATGTGTGTACAACATGGTTTTCCAAGCTCCTATGCCACCTAGAGACTGGATTACACTAGACATTTCTTTTCGGTGGTTAGGTTCGTTGGCCAGTCCTGAGAGCAAAGTTTTCCAGGGAAATTTGCCAATATATCTTTGAAACTCGTTAGTTTATTAATTTAACTCTTATATTGTCATCAAATTACGGATTGAGTGTTTTAAAATTAAGTTTTGTTGAATAATTGAAATACAAGCATTTCCAAAATTTAATTTAGAAAATACCGCGAAATATATTCCTTAAAAAGGTCATTACTGTGCCCTGTAAAGTTAAATAAAATATACAGGGGTGGATATAGTAAATGATTTACCTGTCAGTAGTATTTTTCATTAACATCAACCAAGGTTGTAGCATTGTACTTGAGCAAGTTGAATCTCTGCACGTTTCGCCCTTTTCGGAGGGGGCGTAAAGCCGTCGGTCCCGTGCCAATGCAAGGTTGGGCACGTTAAAGATCCTTACCCTCCTTACAGAAACCTAGGGGTTCGGCAAAATTTCCAGAATAGTAAGGTGAAACTGCAACCTGGCGTCGGTGACTGGCCATAGTAGCGGAAATAGACCGACGTTAAAGAAACAAAAACACTCTCACTCACACACGCACACAAGTATTTTTAATTTACATAATGTCACATGAGTGACATATTAAATTGGTTAGAAAATATTCAGAATTGGAGCCAATTGCTCATAAAAATCAGCTACTGAAATTTAAGATGTGTGTATGTGTGTGCAGAGAAAGGGATGGCATTGGAAGGTTATGCATCATCCACAGACTACATTTTAAGTAAAACTTATGAAAATTTGCTTCTATTACGCATATGCTTCCCGACTTTTTAAACTTAAATTAAATTCATTTTATAAAGGCACGAATACATTAGATACAATACAGTGAAGATACATATTATCCTACAAAAAGAAACATTGTGACAAAATCTATTTTAAATTACATCTCTTCTAGCTATCACAATGCACAAAATGTATTACCGCCAACTTGACACGACTCCAACTCAGGAATAATCGCGGACTTTCAGCGAATTTGCAGTTGAGTGAAGAGTAAAGATAGATGGCAACAGAATTGTCGCGTAAATCACATTTATATCTCTACATCGTTGGCAGTGACACAAAGCACTGTTACATAAAAAAATAAAAAACACTAAAGTTGCGTCCATACTGTCCAGGGAGAAGGAAAAAAAATTACTTAAGCAACTGATCTTATAGTCCTATAAACAATTAATAGTAGTTAATCAAGAGTGTGTATACTGTTATTACCTAAATAAGCTTTCAAATTATATCAATGTTTTAAGTTTTGGCAACGTACAATGCAAAATAATAAGAAAAAAGTCTGCTAAGTGCGTTAAGGTAGCGAATATTTATAAAAAAGATTTAATGGCAAATATGTCTTTTTTTAATTTTTTTATTTCAACACCACACGACGAGGGCTCACAGCCTAAATACTATCTTACCGTGGATGTCGACAAGGAGGAAAGAGGCAACTTGTTAAGTCTGGACTTGAAGGTTTGGAGGTTCGAAGGAGAAGGAAAAACATGTGCCGGCAAGGAGTTCCAAGGCTTGGAAGTCCTCGGGACAAAAGAGCGGGCATAACAAGATGTTCTATGTCTGGTGACCTGGGCAGTTAAAGGGTGCATTCGCTCTGTTCCCCTGGTAGATCTGTTGGGGGTAGCAGGTGGAGGAACTATGGAAGAAAGCTCACCTGAGCAGTGCCCCTTGCAGATATTTATAAAAGAGAGAGAGAGAGGTCACCAACGGCACGTCGGGGGCAAGGGATGGCAGCCTTTTGGTGAGGGTAGGGTCACCGATGTGATGTATAGCTCTCTTCTGAATGGAGTCCAGGCAGCGGCACCCCAGATGTGGGAGCAGTATTCGAGGTTTGGCCTTATTTGTGAAGTATATAACGTATATAGATTAGTTGGTGAAAATTATTTGCGAGCCCGGAAGAAAAAACCTGATTTCTTAGCAGCCGCTTCCGCAATTGATGTGACATGCTGGTGCCAATTGAGATTTCGATCCACAGAAATGCCAACAAGTGAAAAGGACTCATTACTTTGAATAACTTGGTTGTTCATTGTGATTGATCTAGGGCTGGTGTATCTCTTATGAGATAGAAAGCAAGACTGGGATTTGGTGGAGTTGAATTTTAAAAGATTTCTACTTCCCCAGTCTAATATTTTTTGTAGATCCACAGCGACAGAACCCTCCATGAGTCTGTGATCTGTCATCTAATTAGGCTAAAGAGACAGGCTTAGAATATTGTTTATTTAAGTGGAGGGTGCTTTCGTCCGCGTAACTGTGAACTGGGTTGGATATGCTAGAGAGGAGGTCAGTGATGTGGAAAAGAAACAAAGTAGGGGCTAAAGCTGAACCTTGAGGGACTTCTGCATTAACTGGATACAGTTTAGAGGAATGGCCATCAACGACAACAGAAATGCTCCGATTGGAGAGGAAATTTGCTGTCCAGGTACAGAGTTTTGGTGGTAGGTCATAGGCCGGAAGTTTATTAAGCAGCGCTGCGTGCCATCAACGACAACAGAATGCTCCGGTTGGAAAGGAAATTTGCTGTCCAGGTACAGAGTTTTGGTGGTAGGTCATAGGCCGGAAGTTTATTAAGCAGCGCTGCGTGCCAGACCTGGTCGAATGCTTTGGATATGTCTAGAGCGACAATCTGGGATTCACCGTGTAGTTCCATAGACTTGTTCCAAGAATGGGTGACAAAGAAAAGGAGGTCGGCAGTTGATCTGCGCTGACGGAATCCATACTGTCTGTCGTGGATTAGACTGTGGTTTTCAAGAAATTTTAGTAATTCGGTGTTTATATACTTTTCCATTACTTTAGAGACGACTGAAAGGAGCGAGATAAGGCAGTAGTTGCTAGGAAGCGCTTTGTGAGATATCAGAGGGGTCAGGATGAGAGAAGCAGACAGACGCCCATGGAAATGAGGAAAAGCATTCCCGCATTTCGTCCCAGTTCGCGGAGTTGTAGTGCCAAACGGTACGTGGGTGTAGTGACTGTGTGACCTCGGGTTGCATTGCGCAGGAAGTGGTAACCATGCCGTGGTGTGAGCGACCAAGGGTGGCGGTGACTGTTGTCTTATAGAATTCAGTTTTTGTAGTAAGAAGGAGATCCAAGGGATTTTGAGTGTTGGGATGCGAGGAAAGTAAGTAGGTTGCTGAATCATATTGGCTAAAGTATTGCTGACTGCAAAAGCCTCCGCTGCTGTCCTTTGTGGATCGGTTTTTGAAGATCCTAGCCATTTTTTATTATGAACATTGAACTCACCAAGAATAGTGACCTCGGAGGAAGGATATTCAGAAATCAGATGGTCGGTTTTTTCGGAAAGGTAGTAGAAGAGCCGGGCACAGTTGTTGTCAGAAGGTGACCGGTAAATGCAACAGATAAATTTTGTTTCAGCCCTGAGAGAGAGTTTCATCCAAAGTATGTTTTCTTCCAGCTTCTAAATTGGGTAGTCTGGTGCAGGGTATATTTCTACGGGCGTATGCGCACACGTCTCCATGCATTCTAAAGGCAATAAGGAGCTCATACCCCGGAAAGTTAAGGTGATTAGTGGCTGTTTTGACACTGATTTGAGTTTCGGTGAGGAAGAGGAGTTGGGCCCCGCACACCCCTCTCTCGGAGATCCGAATGGAGGGGGTATTGGAAGGCATCAAATTTGGTGTAACCTATGTAGTGAAAACAATGTACCATATTTTATAACAATTTCGGGACGCAGCAGGTGCATTGTGGTAGTGAATTTTAATAAGAATTGTACGCTATTTTTATACGGCATATTACTAAAATTCACACTTTAAAACTTACACAGACCTTCTATATCGATTTGAGAGTTCCTAGTACGCATCCGGAGCCCAGGAAGTTATATTAATTATTACAGGATTTATAACACGGCATTTCTGTACTATACAAGGAGAAGGGTTAAGGGCAAAGCCGCAAGGAAACAATCGCATACACGTGTTTCAAGCTTATTAGCTATCATCAGTACGGTATAGCCAGGTGAAGACGGGAACACTCTGGATGAAGATGCAAAAATACAATGATGCTCACGCAGGTGATTTCTTTGCCTCCGTGGCTTTTTGGGTTGTTTTCCTTGGATTGAGGGTCTTCCAAATGTTGCTGCAAATGTGCACTGGTTGCCTGTTGTGACTCCGTGTATTTTTGCATCTTCATCCAGAGTGTTCCCATCTTCACCTGGCTATACCGTACTGATGATGGCTAATAAGCTTGAAACACGTGTATGCGGTTGTCTCCTTGCGGCTTTGCCCTTAACCCTTCTCCTTATATATATATATATATATATATATATATATATATATATATATATATATATATATATATATATATATCCATCGGATAACTCAAAAAATAATTAACTGAGTTCGATGAAACTCGGCAAATGCCTTTCTTTTATTAATGGCTTGGACGAGTTTGTCAGCTAGGAAATTTACTACATATATTTCCTTGGAAAAGAGCTTACTACGTACTAAAATTCAACTTTCTAGGCTTATAAAAAAATGAGTGAATCAATTTTAAAATTTTCTTTCGAAAAATTTTTTTTCTCCGAATATTACAAAATTATTGTAATGAAATTTGGTGGATATCTTGCCTTAAGAAATACCTTACTACATACCGAAACTCATTTTCTAAGTTTATAGACAATTGAGTTGTTCAAGTTTGAAGCATTTAATACAAATTCACTACCATAACGCACTTGCTGTGTCCCTAACTTTTTAAAATGTTTAATTACACACGAAACTACCTATTTTAAGCAGTTTTTCTTCTTCGATTTTTAGGTTTTTTCTTACAGCTTGTCCAAGAAAATTACAAATTTAGACTTTGTACTCGGTTCCTTTTATTCATAAATTAGTTATTTCAAACAAGAGAGAAAAACCAGCTGGTTTGTTCATTTCAATAAAGTATTTAAAATAATGCGTGGCATTTTCGCCCGAAAGTTGATAATGTAAACGCACCATTATACTGTTTGCACAAAAGGACAGGAAGATATGGCCCGTAGTAGTTTGCAAGGAATGAAGAATGCTTCACGATTCATTAAGCATGCAACCACACTATCACACATAGTGCTCCTGTTGTAGTCCCTGCTCTTTTTTATGTACAAACTGCCGACTGCAGACAAAAGTCGCACTAAATTGTCGCGAATCTAGGGGTTACCGAATGCAGAATAATTCCTTAACAAGAAATCACTGTCTCACTTTATATATTATATGAGGTAGAATAGCGGGAGTGTTTTGCAATGTATTGCAAAGATAAGTAATTAAAAATAAACCAACCGTTCCTTTTTAGTGAATTTTCGTAGAAAAAAATCAGTAATGGAAAGATCCTGACTCTTGAATTTTGAAAAAAAATTGTTCAATTAAACGCCAAGCAGGCCCTCTAGAACCCATGTCCGGGGTTTAAATTTTTATACATTTATATATAAATATATATATATATATATATATATATATATATATATATATATATATATATATATATATATATATATATATATATATATATAACATATAGAGTGACCCATTTGGAAGCGGGACACCCTCAACAGTTTTTTATTTATGAGGCGATTTTGACCAAAGTTTTTTCCGAAATGTGAAAGGACGAAAAATGTACTTTGTGGCCAAGTGGCGCCCCGTTCTTTAACAACCAAGGCCTACTAGATAACATTTAGAGGCAGAAAATTTCAAAAACCATTTTTTTTTAGAAAAAATTTGCGCACGCCACTGAATTTGGCGTCTGCTAAGATGGGTCCTTACCAAATTTCATGGAAAAATATTGGATATTAATGATTCTACGAATAAATAGCTGTTGATTATGATTTTAAGCGTCTTATCCAGTTATCCATGTGATAACAAATGAATGCTTTCAATTGAAATTAAATTCTTCAACTGAGCGCTAATTAGGCCCCCTAAAACATATGTCCGGGGATCAGATTTATTTATTATATGTTTATATATATATATATATATATATATATATATATATATATATATATATATATATATATATATATATATATATATATATATATATATATATATATATATATATATATATATAATACATACAAAAACTTTTAATCTTGTCTTCCTTTTAGTTTCCTAAACGAAACAAAGTAAACGTCTATATATCTGAGTTTTCTACAGCTACAGCTAAAACCTTTAAAATTTTGCATGTACATACTAATAAGGTAATTTGTGTTCATAATTTTACTAAAAAGCGATTTCGTTATTTTTGAAAATACGAAAGTTTTCTGGAGGAAATGCTAATATTTCGTAGAATAACTGGTTCGATCAGGTTGACTAACAAATTTGTATAAGCTCTTTACAAAATGGAAGGTACCTGCCAAATTCACAACTCCCCTTCGTTAGTCTCTTGAGTACGTTCGTTATACAATTCAACCAAAGATTTTTCTGCGAATTTTTTTTTCTCAAACAAATTTGTATTTCTGAAGCTAACTATTTTTTTATTTTCCCTGATTTGCAATAATGTCATAGAAATTCGCTACTATAACGCACTTTATATATATATATATATATATATATATATATATATATATATATATATATATATATATATATATATATATATATATATTTCAACAACACACCACGAGGGCTTACAGCCTTAACACTATCGTACCGTGGGTGTCGACAAGGAGAAAGGAGGCAACTTGTTAATTCTGGACTTAAGGGTTTGGAGGTTCGAAAGAGAAGGAAAGACATGTGCCGGTAAGGAATTCCACAACTTGGAAGTCCTCGGGACAAAAGAGCGCGGATGTCCTATGTCTGGTGACCTGGACAGTAAAAGGGTGCCTTCGCTCTGTTTCCCTGGTAGATCTGCTGGGGGCAGCAGGTGGAGGAACTATGGAAGAAAGCTCCTCTGAGCAGTGCCCGTGCAGATATATATATATATATATATATATATATATATATATATATATACATATACATATATATATATATATATATATATATATATATATATATATATATATATATATATATATATATATATATAAAGAGAGAGAGAGAGAGAGAGAGAGAGAGAGGTCACCAACGGCACGTCGGTGGGCAAGGGATGGCAGTCTTTGGGTGAGGGTGGGGTCACCGATGAGACGTATAGCTCTCTTCTGAATGGAGTCCAGGATGGCGAGTGTAGAAGCGGCAGCTGCACTCCAGATTTGGCCTTATTTGTGAAGTATATAAGGTATAGAGATTAGCTGGTGAAAAATATTTGCGAGGCCGGAAGAGGAAGCGTAATTTCTTAGCAGCCGCTTCTGCAATTGATGTGACATGTTGGTGCCAATTGAGATTTCAGAAATGCCAACAAGTGAAAAGGACTTATCACTTTGAGTAACTTGGTTGTTAATTGTGATGGGTCTCGGGCTGGTGTATCTCTTAGAGATAGAAAGCAAGACTGTGATTTGGTGGAGTCGAATTGCACAAGATTACTACTTCCCCAGTCTAATATTTTTTGGAGATCCACAGAGTCAGAACCCTCCATTAGTCTGCGATCGTCATCTAATTGGGCTAAAGAGACAGGCTTAGAATATTGTATATTTAAGTGGAGGGTGCTGTCGTCCGCGTAACTGTGAACTGGGTTGGATATGCTAGAGAGGAGGTCATTGATGTGGAGGAAAAACAAAGTAGGGGCTAACGCTGAACCTGGAGGGACTCGTGAAAGAGTTTCCTGAAATTTTTCAAATTTTAAAAGTCTCGATCTCTTCAATAGCGATTTTTTTTCTACGCAAGTGCGTCAAAAAAAAAGAAAAAAAAAACAATGCTATGACAGTAACTTAACACTAATCAATGCAGATTTAACAAAATGTTGACCCGGTTAGAGGCTTGGATCTATAGCTTGAAGTATAACAAATAATTGGTTGCGTTTAGCTTATAATGTAGTTGCCTGAAAACATTGCATTGGAAGGCTTACAAAACCGACCAATATAGATTATCACAGTACACAGCCAAATGAAGTCATCTCGTATCGTGCAAATCTAATTTTTGATAGGATCTCTCTGATGTTATGCACTGTGGCTCATCCATTGCGAATTTGAACTGTTCATTTTAAATTTCATCCGGTCGATTTAAAAGCACACAGATATGAGAGGGTGCTAACTAGTGTCTGACTGGAGTCCCGAGATCTAAGAATCCTGATTTTCAATGCTTTAGACTGCTTTACTTTCTGTGTTTTCTCTATCGTCTCTCTCCGTCTATGCAAGTCGCAGGAAAACTCGCTGTATTGTAACGTTCAACACATACGGAGCACAAAAGGCTGATTCTATGGTAATCGATTTCTCTTCAACATTACAAATTGTTGTGCGAATTTTCGCAAAAAATCAACTTAGAAGAAATCACGACCCTTTTCACGTGAATAAGAGGCTTATTGCATCGAAATGTTTTTTAGTGATTTTTTTTTTAATTCATCAATGAGGAGATCCCGACTTTTTAATTTTGAAACAATTTCTTCAAATGAGCACTAATTAGGCCCCCGAGAATACGTATTTGGGGTCAGTTTCAATTTTTATTCAATTTTTATATGTTTATATATATATATATATATATATATATATATATATATATATATATATATATATATATATATATATATATATATAGGTATCGCACCGATAACTCAAAAAAGAATGGGCTGATTTTGACCAAATTTGGTGAGTGCCTTCTTTTTGCAAGTGGCTTGGATAAGTTCGTTAGCAAGGAAAATCTGTTCAGTTTAAATATTTTTTTTATTTTTTCCCGGTCAGTACCAGTTCTGAGCAGACCTTAAATGTATGGAATTTCGACCACGACATTATAATTTTTTTTATTATAATGCATGCTTGTCAGAAAATAAATTCGGGACTCAGCCAGTGCGTTATGGTAGTTAATTTTTATTAAATGGTTCAAATTTGAATAGCTCAATTTGCTATTAGCTTATAAGGTTCGTTGGCCAGGAAACTAGTTTTTTTCGGGAATATTTTAAGTTTATTTTCAATTTTTTTTTGTAAATTTTCAACAATCAAGTTATTTTGATGATATATGCTACATTGTTTCTACTATATAGGTTATATTGGTAATCAAATTTGATGTCTGCTTTTTAAAAAAAAACACACACATTTGCTATTTAAAACATTTTTATAAAAATTCACTATCATAACGCACTTGCTGCGTCCAGACTTTTTTTATTATTATTGTTATTACATACAGTCACGCACAGAGGATATATTCTATGAAGTCCGTGTTTTCAATGACTAGATGCTTACAACCAGAACACACAAGTCAAAAAAAGTCTGGACGCAGCAAGTGCGTTATGGTAGTGAATACTCATAAAAACGTTTTTAATAGCAAATATGTGTATTTTTTTAAAGAAAGCAGGCATCAAATTTGGTTACCAGTAGAACGTATATAGTAAAAACAATGTGCCACGTTTCTTCAAAATAACTTTATTGTTTGAAAATGTACAAAAATTTCCGAAAATAAACTTTAAATGTTCCCGAAAAAACTTGTTTCTTGGTCAACCTTATAGCAAATTGAGCTATTCAAATGTGAAGCATTTAATCAAAATTCACTACCATATCACACAATTTACTTTGAGAATTTCAAGCAGTGTTCAGACCAGTCCGATCTACCATAGACAATCTAGTTCTTCTGCAAAATGAAATACATAATGCCTTCTTAATGGGACTAGAACTAGTAGCCATATTTGTCGATATAGAAGGGGCGTTTGAGACAACATCGAGGCACTTTATAACACAAAGACTAATCGTTTGGAAATTAAACGGTAACATCCTGCACTTTATAAATAACCTTCTTAAAAGAAGAACCTACAAAGTAAATGGCACTTTGTCTAACCGCTGTGTACAAGGAAACGGGGTGCCACAGGGATCAGTTTTAAGCCCAACCCTTTTTCAGATTGCTATCAACGACATTGGAAGCGAAATCGTGAAACCGGTCAAACATCTTTTATATGCTGATGATTTAGTTCTTTCTGCAGAGGTAAAAACAGACACACCACAGGATAACTAATCCAAGAAACACTAAAGGATTTAGAGCAATGGACAAGACACACAGGTTACAAATTATCAGCAGAGAAAATTAAATGTATGTTATTCAGTCGAAAGCACAACCAGGAAACTGTACCAAAGCTTATACTAAATAGCGCAACGCTTTCCACAGTAGACCATCCTGGGTGTTATATTCGATACAAAACTGTCATGGAAGCATCAAATAAACCATATCAGAACGGAATGTGCTAGCAGAATGAACATTCTTAAAGCCGTAGCTCACTACGACTGGGGAACAGAAGAATAAGTTTTGATTAGCTTATACAGATCACTAATACGATCTAAAATATATTGTGGCGCAATCGTTTATGCAAATGCAAGCAAAACTACACTTAAACCACCAAATACCATACAGAACACGGCTACGAGGCTATGTTTCGGCGCTTTTAGAACAAGCCCTACAACAAGTATGCAAAGGGAGTCAAATGAGCTGCCACTTTTTTTAAGACGACAATTGCTAATTTTGACATACGCTTCGAGAATTTCTCGTTCAGCAAATAATCCTGTTCGTTCAGTCCGAACTGACACCCAAATCCACAGTCATCAGCGGTCCAACTCCACCGAAAAACCACGTCTTATGTCAGAAATGATAAAATACATCTACCAAATCGATCTCACAGGAACAACTGATAATCCGAAATCAAATACACCCCCATGGCTTCAATTAAAACTAGACTGTAACACATCATTAATGTCACCTAAACAAGCCAAAACACCAAATGCAGCGATGCAGATAATATTTACAGAAACACTAAGCGAATATAATCCCGAACTGGTAATGTACACCGATGCCTCTAAGTTACCACATGGAGTAGGTGGGGCGATAGTGACATTGTCCTCTTCTGAACAGCTTATTAAATTATCCGTGGACATCAGTATTGGTACAGCTGAACTTTTAGTGAATTTTCTGTAAAAAAAATCACTAATGAGGAGATCCCGACTTTTGAATTTTTAAAAAATTTCTTCAAATGAGCACTAATTAGGCCCCCTAGAACACATAGCCGAGGTCAGTTTCGATTTATATATGTATATATATATATATATATATATATATATATATATATATATATATATATATATATGTATCACACCGATAACTCAAAAAATATTTTGACAAAATATGGTGAATACCTTCCTTTTGTAAGTGGCTTGGATAAGTTCGTTATCCAGAAAAATCGGCCGAGGTTTTCCCGGAAAATTTTGTGTTTTCTTTAGAAAAAAAATCATATCTCCGGAAATAACAAAGTAAGGGCAACCAAATTTGGTACATCGTTTTATATTGCTATACGTTAATTACCTACCAAAATTTTAAAGCATTTAAAGAAACATAAATTGGGGTTTTCCTCGAAACGTCAAAGTGACAGTTCAAAACATCAAAATTCGCATTATTTAAGCAAAGAACTTGAATCTTATACGGGCTATGGAAAGAAAATGTGTCAAGAAGAATGTTTTACAAACCCTGAAGTCTTAGTTTCAACCGTCATTGTCCTTCATTTTACTAAAATGTTTCCAGAAAATTCATTTCAAATAGACCCTTTCTCTGATGCTTGGCAGTAGTCGTAGCTATAGCGTTTATCGTTTAATGGTATATAATTTTTGTTGAATTTTCGTAAAAAATCAATAAAGCTCAATATATCCGGTATTATACAAGATATGAAAAAAATTTGTATATATTAATTATAGGGTGTCTTGAGCTACATCTTAAAAAAATATTTCTACAATCACAGGATGGCCCATAAGTCGTTGGTGATACAAATTTTCTTTTGTGTTTAATCAAACACGCCTTATGTTATTGCATTTTTGCATTTTCAATCGAAATATAATGCATGTTTGTAAGAAAAGAAATTCTGGATGCAGCAAGTGCGTTATGGTAGCGAATTTTGATCAAATGCTTCATATTTGAATAGCTCAATTTGCTATTAACCTATAAGGTTGACCAAGAAACGAGTTTTTCCGAGAAAACTGTTGGAAATTTTTGTACATTTTCACACAATAAAGTTATTTTTATGAAACATGGCACATTGTTTTTACTATATAGGTTATACTGGTAACCAAAATTGATGCCTGCTTTCTTAAAAAGAAAACACACATATTTGCAATAAAAACATTTTAATGAAAATTCACTACCATAACGCACTTGCTGCGTCCAGAGTTTTTACAATTCTGCAAGCCATAAAGTGTTAAAAATATATTTCCAACTGTCCAACGAAAATAGTCATCTGCACACACTCTAAATTGGCACTAAATGAAGCCTATATACCAAGAACCATATAGCAAGGGAAATATAAAATACTGCTCACGATCTTGAACGCCAATTCAGACACATTACATTCGTTTGGGTACCCTCACACTCCGGCATTATAGGCAATGAGCTGGCAGATACTACTGTTAAAAGAGCGATCACGGAAGGCACGACAGTAAGAAGCCAATACCCAAACTTTTAAGACCACACGTTAAATGAGTAATTTACGACAAATGGCAAATATACTGAAATAATCAAACCACCAATTTGCACGAACTAGTATCAACCAATGAGGCATTACAACCACCTATACTAAGTCGCAGATCCCTGACCGTCTTGAGAAGACTCCGGATAGGACACACAGCACTCACACACAAGTACCTACTGGAACAACAAATTCCACCAGTTTGTGATACCTGCAGTGTGAGACTTTCAGAGAGTCATATTGTCACAGAGTGCATTAAGCACGGATTCCAAAGAAAGTTGTTTTTAGGCGAAAATATATCCATGTTAACCCTAGCCACAGCAGCACCAGAAAACATAATAAATTTCTTAAAATCTAGCGAACTATATAAACATAGATAACTGTAACAGTTGTATTAGCGAATTAAAAAAAATTCGCTAATGAGGAGATCTGTTATTATATATATATATATATATATATATATATATATATATATATATATATATATATATATATATATATATATATATATATATTTATATATATATATATATATATATATATATATATATATATATATATATATATATATATATATATATATATATATATATATATATATATATATATATATATATATATATATATATATATATATATATATATATATATCCGACTGATAAATCAAAAAAAGATGGACCAATCTTGATCAAATTTGGTGAGTACCTTCCTTTTGCAAGTGGCTTGGACATGTTCGTTATCCAGGAAAATCTGACCAGGTTTTCCCGGAAAAGTTTGTGTTTCCTTTATTAAAAAAATCATATCTCCGGAAATAACAAAGTAAGGGCAACCAAATCTGGCACACGTGTTTGCACCATAAATAGTGAACTACGTACCGAAATTTATGTCTCTAGCTTTAAAGACAAAGAAGTTATGGGCAGTTAAAAACATAAATTTTGGAGTTTTCCTCAAAACGTCAAACTCGCAATTTTAAACGTCAAAATTGGCAATGTTTAGGCAAAGAACGTGAAACAAATACTAATTTTGAAAAAAAAATGTTGCAAGAAGGGTGTTCTGCAAACCTTTAAATTTGAGATTCAACCGTCATTGCCCTTAATTTTACTAAAATGTTTACAGAAAATTCATTTCAAACAGACCCTTTCTCTGATGTTTTGGCTGTCGGTTTAGTTACGTCGATGCTTTCGCTGTAGGTTTAGTGAAGTTTATGGTTTAACGGTCTATATATATATATATTTTTAACTAATTTTCGTGGAACAAATACGTTAATGCGTTTTTGCATTTTTAGTTCGAAATATGATGCGGGCGATATGCGTTTGTAAGAAAAAAATCTGAACGCAGTAAGTGCGTTTTGGTAGCGAATTTTTGGTAAATTTGCAGTTTATCCCCCGAACGTTTTTCAAAAAACTGTTTTCAGAAACCTCCCTAGCCCCCCCCCCGGGATCCACAAACCCCAAGAAAAAATTCTTGTTCACATCCCCCCAAGGAAGTTACGGGACCAGGAGTGAGTAGGGGTGTATAATTTTTTTTAGCTAATTTTGGTAGAACAAATGCGTTAATGCATTTTTGCATTATTTAACGAAATATGATGAGTTTGTAAGAAAAAAATCTGGACGCAGTAAGTGGGTTTTGGTAGCGAATTTTCGGTAAATTTGCAGTTTAGTTCCCGAACGCTTTTCAAAAAACTGTTTTCAGAAACCTACCTAGACCCCCCCCCCTGGATCCACAATCCAAAGAAAAATTTCTTGTTCACACTCCCCAATGAAGTTACGGGACCAGGAGTCAGTAGGCGTGTATAATTTTTTTTAGCTAATTTTCGTAGAACAAATTCGTTAATGCATTTTTCATTTTTTTATCGAAATATGATGCGGGAGATATCCGTTTGTAAGAAAAAAATCTGGAGGCAGTAAGTGCGTTTTGGTAGCGAATTTTCGGTAAATTTGCAGTTTAGCTCCCGAACACTTTTCAAGAAATTGTTTTCAGAAACCTGCCTAGGGCCCCGCCTGGATCCATAAACCCCAAGAAAAAATTTCTTGATCACACCCCCCAAGGAAGTTACGGGACCAGGAGTGAGTATGGGGTAGGTAGTAAAGAGGAAATATGAGCAGAAAATTCGAATAAAACGGGCTTGAAAGCTGTCTTTTCCACATCTTGAAGCCATATTCCCCCTTAAATCCTGCCTACTCCGCACAGCATCCCTATCCCCCCAGGTGCTGTAACTTCCTTAGTGGGTGGGAACAAGACATTTTTCTTGTGGTTTATGCAGTGAGGGTGGTTGTACGCACGCGAGGGGGAAGGAAAATCCCCACGACGAAGCAGATAACCCCACCCCCAACCCCCACCCCTGTCACATGTCGAACGGGCGGGGTGGGGGTGCTTCGTCGTAGGCATTTTCCTCCCCTCTCGTGTGCATACAACCACCCACGTTGCATAAACCACAAGAAAAACTTCTTGTTCATACCCCCCAAGGAAGTTATGTGACCTGGGGCAAATAGGGGTGCTGTGCGGGGTAGACAGGGTTTAATGGGGATATGGCTTCCAATAGACAGCTTTCAATCAGTTTTCTTCGAATTTTCTGCTCATATTTCCTTTTAACTACCTACCCCGCCCAGTCCCGTAACTTCCTTGGGGGGGGGGGGGGTTATCAAGAAATTTCTTTTGTGGTTTGTGCATCCAGGTGGCGTCCTAGTAATGTTTCTGAAAACCACTTTTTTTAAAGCGTTCGGGAGATAATCTGCAAATTTACCGAATTTTCATTAAATCCTTCAAATATCAATAACTCAATTTGCTATTAGCGTAAGCTTTGTTGGTTAGGAAACCAACATTTAAGTTTATTTTCGGAAAATTTTTGTATATTTTCAAACCATAAGTAATTTTGATAAAATATAGTACATTGTTTCTACTACATAGGCTATACCGGTAATCAGATTGATGCCTGCTCGCATTTGCTATTAAAAATATTTTTACGGAAATTCACTTCCATAACACACTTGCTGCATCCAGATTTTTTAAAAATGTTTATATTTTTAAACAATAAAGTTATTTCTATAAAATATGGTACATTGTTTCTACTATATAGGCAACCAAGTTTGATGCCTGCTTTCATCAAAGAAAGACATTTGCCATTAAAAATATTTAAAAAAAAATCGCTACCATAACGCACTTGCTGCGTCCCGAACCTTTGTATAATTTACTGGTTCAGGAACACATATATTAATAATGCATCTACATTGTCCTTAAAATGTTTTTCTATATAATTTATAAATGTCAATGACCTTAGTAGTAGGGACATAATTTTCTTTCTCTAAAAAAATTCCGACTTAATTTTACACGCCTCTCTTATAGTGTTTATGTATCAACACGACTATTATGCTGCTCTCATAGCTTTACCTCACATAAGGGTCCCAGTTGTATGTGCAAGCCAACAGTTCGGAACTATTCTTTTAATTAAAAAAGGGCGACGGTGTTATCGATTTATTATCAAACTCATTATGACGAGGTTTAGCCGATGGAAATCTCCCTATCATCATTCCTACAAACTTAATTCTTTTAGAGCGAGATTAACTAAGATTAACACATGGCGCACGCATTTCCCAAACCATTAATCTGAAATCCCCGCTAGAGTGGAGAACTAATCTAACTGGCAACTGATGTACAGAGTTAGCGAAGGAAATTAAAAGCAGACCTAAAACAGAAACTTTCCTTATCTTGATGCGGCGGGAAAACTTTTCTGACCATATATAGCTACTTTACTTAACTCGGTCTTAAACTTAAACATGATTACATCAATTCGTTACTCCGTAGGTAGAAAGACATATAAAAAGTTTGGCGATCCTAGTGATCGAATTAATAGCTGCTCGGGGTAAGTAGTTTATTGATTGTAATACCACTTGCGTTGTGAACATGGTTAATAATAAAATAGATATTTAGGGGATGATTCTTTGCCAGTTATTGGTTAGAGTTAGGTTACATGTTTAGCTTTTTGCTGAGCCTCTTCAAGATTTAATGTAACTTGCTAAGCAATACTACAATAACAGTTACTATATTACACTTACTAACATTAGCAGTTGTAAAATTACTGTCGTAGATTATACAGGGTGTAACAAAATGGTTTGGACATACTTCGAAGGTGATAAACCTGTGGAAATTAAGATGGTTAAGTCCTATCAAATAAATTCGTGAAGGGCGTCGTAACCGAATATGCGGTGTTAACATTTACAAAAAAATTCGGGACACGACAAGTGCATTATATTAGCGAACTTTCATAAGAGTTGTACACTATTATTATAAGGCATATTAGTAAAGTTAATACTTTAAACTAATACTTTACACAGACCTTAAAGATCGATTTTAGAGGTCCTAGTACGCGCACGTTTGAAGACTACTTTCGCAAGTGTTACCATAGATATCTCTCTATTATAAACAAATTCTTGCGTTGTAACTCTTTTTGAGGAAAATGGCCAAAACTCAATTTATTATGAAGCTAAGGAACTAAATTTTGCTATATATGTAGATAGTGTAAGTCTCTTTAAAAGAAACTTGTGTTAAATTTTATTAAACTTATACAAAAGATTTCCAGAAGGAAACTTAATTCAGATTTAGAAAAGTAAAATATCTGCCAAATTATAAACGGAGCAGTTACTTTTCCTTATTAATCGCCAGTATGATTTCGTTTTAGTTAACCTAATCAAACCGGTTTTGTAACAACAAAATTATAATTTCAGACTGAAAGGTGACAAACTTATTCAGGCGTTTTAAACAAAAAATGGGATCTTCTTCAAAACGCATGAACTCTTTGTACTGCTGTTTCTCCAAATGTCAAAATAAAACATTAAAAAACATACATTCATCGAGCTGGATTCGATCGCGTAACCTTCTACTCAGAAGACAACGATGCTGTCTCTGCGATATGTAAGCCCATGTTAGCTAACGTTTTGTTCACATGATACTCAAGATCGGCTTCATGCCCGGGCTATTATATTCAAAGTATACGTAACAATTAATTGCAGAATTGGCAGAGTTACCATTGAAACACATTCCACGACTGTTCCAGTCTTATATGACGTCTTATGTTTAAGTTTAAAGAGAAAAGAAACTATTTTAGAAGCATTTTGTTACAGCCTTTGTTTACATTTCTCCTATATTATGCGTATACTGTATTTAGGGCCGTTCATAATGCGACAACTATAGTGTATTTTAATAACTGAATGATTCCCCAAGTTAAATAACATTCACTTGGCAAATTTTTAATTTCATGTCGTCTGTCATTTTCCATAATTGCGGCCGAGATTTCACGATATATATATATATATACATATATATATATATATATATATATATATATATATATATATATATATATATATATATATATATATATATATATATATATATATATATATATATATATATAAATTTTAACGGACCTTAGTTTTTGGTTCTAGGGACCCAAATTCGCGCTCACCTGTGAAAATTTTCAAAAGCTTTTCATCATGACCTCTCTATTAGTTAATTTTTCTTAATTAAAAATTTGCTAAAAGCGAAGATTTTAATTAATAGATGTGTGTTTATCAATCCAGGGATGACCTCAGATGCTAATATCTATTGTCCACAGAATTTTTGTTTTCTCTAAATAACACTTATTTTTCTATATTCAATTGCGGGAACACATACCGTATTATTTTTCGTCGTAGTTTTTTTCTTTTATTTGACTAACCGTACAATGCTTACTATATATTTATTATATACATAAGTTGTACATATATTCGCACATATATGCAGTCACTGCCAACAGGAATTGAAACTCACCCCGGATATGGGTTCTAGGGTTCCTGGTTCACGCCCATTTGAAGAAACTTTTTCAAAATTCAAAAGTCTGGAGCTCCTCCTTGGTGATTTTTTTTCAAGAAAATTCACTCAAAGGAGGCCGAGAATTTAAGGACAGTCAGTTATCTCCGAGAATTCACCTATACACCGACATAGCCAGTAAAAGCAGCAGTCCTCGTGCCAGGCAAGCGTCTTGCTACTATAAAGTAGTGTGGTAAATGATTTGCCGGCTATTAGAACAGATGTGCCCCCTGGATGTAATAGCATGGTAAGATCTCGCTTAGTCTAAACCGCCTGCACCAGTTGTTGATTCCTGTGCGTAAGCGTCGAAGATTAAACCACACTGCCGCCCTTTTTCCCTCCTTCGTAGCTCGCTGGACTGGACAAAAAGCCGAAGTTGTTTGGTACCTGATGCAGAGTTCTGCGTGCTAGATAAGGGAAGCTCATTCCGCAAGACCCCCTTCGCTCCCCCATAAAAAGGCAACTCAAAGCACACGGCGGGCTGTCTAGGCTGTAGCCTGAGAATCCTGCAAAAGAGTCCTATTCGGAAGGAATATCCCAGGGTTTCGTTCCGCAGTAGAAATAACCTACCAGGCATTATATTTAGATTTATATCAAATACAAATAATGTATATACTGTAAATATTTTATATTTTTTACGAAATCCTAAATAACTGGATCTAGTAGAACATTTTTTTTCACTGAGTTATCCTGGCGCTAAACGAAACAACCTACAATACAAAAAAACCTTAACTGACCATTTTAAGTAAGGCTAGATGTATTATCACAACAATTAGAACCGTAGACTGGTGCAACTAGGTGGCGAAACGTTCAGCACTCACTTAGTGTTGACCATTATAACTCTGACAATCCAACAAAAATCAAGGGGCCCAAACAAATTTTCAATCAATAACAAAGATTGCATGACGCACAAACAATAACCTAACCAATAGAAGTATATTTTACGGGCTTATGATAACGGGATAAGAGGAGAACTCTCCTGGTCCATTATCAAGACAAGACCATAGACGTATTCTCTGCCTTTGTGGAAAATCGAGTTGTTAGAATTTTTTTTCTTAAAAGGAGTCATATCCCACAATTTTAATTTTTTTCCTATGACAATATAGGGATATCGATAGTTAGTTTTTAAACAATTCTTTAAAGAAGCACGTACCAGGACATCTAAAACCGATCTTCAATCTGTTTAAATTTAAAGTACTCGTATTAATTTTAGAAATATACCGTACTAATAGTGTACAATTTTATTCAAAATTAACTACTATAATGCACTTGCTGCGTCCCGACATTTGTTATAATATTTGAGGAATTTACTGAAAGCGGTACAAAAATCTTTTGAAAGTCGATTATTTGATTTCAAACTTCACGTAACCGGCTATACAGCGATGTAACCTATAAAATAAATAGCCAACGGTAAATATATCACTTGTTTTATTCGCTAACCTTCAAAGGATCAAAGCCCTTCATGCGGGCATGTACTGTAAGGATAGACTGGATGCAGCGAATCCAGGGTTTGTCATCAGGAAATGCAGTTGTGGTCTCTGGCGGATGTTCACGCTCATCATGCAAGAGTGTTCGTAACACAGGGTTACTTTACGATTGCTTGAAGTGCATTATTTTTGCTCAAAGCTGTAAAGACGGCCTTGTCTGCGTGTTTATTATGACATAGTGTTGACGGGCTGCCTGCATATTCAAAAGATCTACTACATGGTGTCTGGCCAGTTCTCGCGGAAATATTCGGACACTGACTGAATGTGAAATAACGTTTCTCAGCTGTAAGTTAGAACGTTGGTTTGCTGAAATGCAATAACTTTTAAACATAGCAAGTGTGATATGGTAGCAAATTTGCACAAAATTTCGAAACGGTTGCTTTTTAGCGAATTTTTCGTAATATGTATATATATATATATATATATATATATATATATATATATATATATATATATATATATATATATATATATAAACACAGATCTCCCCATTAGTGAATTTTACGTTTTACAAAAAATTCGCTAAAAAGCGTTTCGAAATTTATATTAATTTATATATATTACACCGATAACTCAAAAAATAATAGGCCGATTTTGATGAAATTTGGTATGTACCTTCCTTTTGCAAGTGGCTTGCATAAGTTCGTTAGCCAGGAAAAACGGATTAGTTTTTCCGGGAAAATGTTGGGTTTTCTATCGGAAAATTTTTGTATCTCGGAAAATAACAGAGATATGACAACCAAATTTGACACATACGTTTGTAGTATTAAGCTTACCCTACACACCAATTCAGATCTCTAAGTTAAAAAAAACATTATAGGCATTTAAAGAAAAAAAATTTGGATGCCACTGGTGATCAAAGAAAAGCACAAGATCAAAATATTTTGTGCGATTAACAAAACCAATTGAATATTACATACAACAGTTAAGTTTTCTTGGCGCAAAAGTGTCAAGAGTAACAGAAAAAATATTTTGAAAATTTTATAATTTTTCTTGTTGAAACGTCAAGTCGCGATTTTAAACGTCAAAATTTGCAATTTTCAGACAACTAATTTGAAGCAGATATGGATTATCTCAAAAAAAATCTCTCAATAAATGTGTTTCACAAAGCCTTAAGTTTCAGCTTCAACTATCACTGTCCTTCATTTTATTAAAATATTTTCGGAAAATACATTTCAATAGACCCTCTTTCTAATGCTTCGGCAGTAGTATCCGCTATAGAGTTTATGGTTTAATAGTCTATATTTTTGTAGAAAAAATTCGTTATTAAGAAGACAGCGACTTATGAATTTAAAAAAGATTTCTTCAAATGAGCGTGAACTAGAACCCCTAAAACCCATATACGCAGGGACAGTTTCAGTTTTTTCCTGTTTACACATATACAGAGTGACGCATTTTTAAGGTAAAGCTCAATATATCCGTTATTATACAAGATATGAGGAAACAGTATATAAGTTAATTATAGCGTGTCTCGAGCCGTATCTTGTCAAACTATTTTGTCCATTACAGGGTGGCCCATAAGTTTTTGGTGATACACGCTTTATTTTTTTAATAGAACACCCATTATGTTGTTGCATTTTTGTGTTTTCCATCAAATTATAATGCATGTTTTTAAGGGAAAAAAATGATATCGTTCATCCTTTTTGAGTTATTTAAATTGTTTTGCAACTTTTTGGCACACATTTGAAACACATATCACAAATTGTGATACGGCATTTTTACCAATAGATAAGAGCCCCATAGAAATGACGCATTCAGAGAGTTTTTCGTTTCTATTACTTGTCAAAAAAATCGAGCTGCCGTACTCTCAAATGGTGGCTGAATTTGAAAAGTTTTCACTGTAATGTTTTTAGTGTTTCCGTAGAAATCATTTTTTGTAAGATTTTTGTGATATGTGTGTAAATAGCTTAAAGAGGTTCTTTGGCCAGGAAAATCGGACCTGTTTTTCTGGAACTTTTAAAGTTTACTTTCGGAAAATTTTTGAAACAACAAAGCTTTATAATGAAATATAGTACATTGTTGTACTATATAGGTTATACTATCACTCAAATGTTCTTCCTGTAAAAACAAGACATATTTTCCATTAAAAACATTTTTACGAAAATTCGGTACCATAACGCATTTGCTGCGTCCCGAACTTTTTAAAAAATTATATTTATTCATTTTGTAAACGTAATTCCATACATCTTTATCGCAAATAATATAAAGTCAGATATAGCATAACCAAAATATAATTTACTCTTTATCTTATTCTCTATTTTTTTCCAATGCAAGGTGTTTTAATATTGCAAAAAAATTGAGGATGCGTTTCCCTGCCCAAAAATAATAAAACGTTTTTATAAACTTAAACGAAAAGCAGAATTACCCCGAAAACCACAAAAATAATAACTAGAGAGTTATGCGTATTTCGACAACCAAGTTGTCTTCATCAGTAGCTGTCGTTAAACTGGATTAAACAGTTTAGCTACCGCTACTGATGAAGACAATTTTGGTTGAAGAAAAATTCACCAATGGAGGTCACGATGAAAAGCTTTTGAAAAAATTTCGTCAGATGAGCGCGAATTTGGGTCTCTAGAAGCCAAACCCAAGGTCCGTTTAAATTTGTATGTGTTTATGTGTTTATATATATATATATATATATATATATATATATATATATATATATATATATATATATATATATATATATATATATATATATATATGAGCGATAACTAAAAGAATACTCAACTAATTTAAACGAAACTTGGCACATAACTTCATTGTATTAAGAACGCGGACGACTATCGGCTATAACTGAGATTTTTCCCCCCAAAAATATACAAAAATATTTTTAAAAACGCTATATTTAAGAGTAACTGGAACGAGACTTTACATGTTGCTATAAATAGTGTAAATAAACCTATGTTGTGAATTTTAAGTAACGTTGAAGTTCTTTCCAAATTAAAAAAAAATCTGAAAGGTATGCGTTGAAACGACTTAGTGGTTAAAGTACAATACCTGACAGACAGAGTAGTTAACTGCGACGCGTAGATTGATTCATACAACAGGTATACAACATCAACAGTAACCAAACAAAATAAATAACTGGCATAAAACATACTACCAGAACCAATAATCGTGAAATCTCGCCCCAAATATCGCAAATGACAGACGACATGAAATAAAAAATTGCCAAGTGATTGTTATTTAACTGGGGAATTCATTTAATTTTTAAAATACACTATATTTGTGGCTTGATGAACGGCCCCAAGTACAGTTTTGACACAGCATATATATATATATATATATATATATATATATATATATATATATATATATATATATATATATATATATATATATTATCTTGTGGTTTTAGACTGAAAGTGTGGCATAATATAGTAAAAATGTAAACACAATCCAGTCAAGTCTCTATAAAAATGGTTTTAAATTATTTATTTTATCTTTAAACTTAAAGATAGGGCGTCATATAAGACCGAAACAGTCGTCAAATGTGTTTCAATGGCAATTCCACTAATTCCTTAATTAATTGTTACGTATACTTTTAACATAATATATCTCGGACTTGAACCTGGTGTCAAGTATTATGTAAACAAAACGTTAGTCATACCCTTAGATAACTCAGTGGTAGAGTTCTTGTCCTCTACGCAAAAGGTTGCGTGATCGATTCCAGCTCGATGAATTAATATATTTTTGTTTTATTTTGACATAGTAGTAGTAGCAGTGGTAGGGAGGCCAACGCCAAGCAAGTAGGCCACCATGGGCCCTTTTTGCAAACCCCAGCAACCCAGCAACCATGCTCTACTCCTCCTCGGTTCCGTCGCCAAACCGCCTCGACCTCGAGATGAAGGCCGTGACGGTCTTCAATTGGACGGTACTTACCTGATCCCTCTGCAGAGTCCTCGATCCGAACAATTCTGCTCGAAGACTCCCAAAAGCCTCGCATTCGCACAGGTAGTGGTAGGACGTTTCCTCATTCTCACCGCATTCTTGGCAAACGGAACCCCTCTCTACGCCTATCAATGTGAGGTGTCTTCTAAGGGCGCAGTGGCCTGTGAGCACCCCAAGGATGCGGCGAAGCGTAGGTCGACTTCTTCCGGGTAGCCAGCCAGCTTTATCTCTGTCCGGCCCCTCCACGAAGTCCCTCGCCTGCCTGCAGCCACCAACCGACCCCCAGTACCTCTTCATCACTTCCTCGGTCCACCTGTCAAAGGCGACGGAGACCGACTTCCTATTTATACCTATGACCGGCCCCGGGCCACAGAACGGCCGCCAGGAACCAAGGCTTGCGAGATTATTCGCGACATTATTCCCCGCCACGCCACAGTGTCCCGGAACCCACACTAGTTGTACCTCCTTTGTCCTGGCTAACCCTCTGAGGGCGTCAGCGCACTCCTGAACCAGTGTAGACCTGATTCCGGCCGCGCAGACTGCCCGGAGGACTGCCTGGCTGTCCGAGCAGATGTACACACATTTATCGGGACTCCTCTTCACATCCTATCTGTTGGCCACAGACAGGATAGCGTACACCTCTGTTTCGAATGCCGTGGTATATGCGCCAAGGGCATAGCGATCGCGCACCCTCAGGCCCTCGATATATATTCCTGCCCCAGAGAATTGTTGGTCCTTCAGCCGCGATCCGTCGGTGAAACAGACCACGCTTGCGGGCTGGAATTCAACCTCACTTTCCCTCCACGGATCCCTACTGGGGATCCTGAGGGTGTGTGGCCTAGTCAACCTAAAATCATCCTTGGCATCCCGCACCTTTATGGCGGAAATCGGAATTTCCTTTTCCACCTCCTGGCGACTCTTGCATGCCTTATTACTGCTCCCTCTCCGCACCAGTTTCCTGCGTCTCGCATTCTGAGATGACCCTCATGACACAGATGGGAAGCGGTGGCAGCATCAACAGGACCTCTAGCGTGGGTGAGGGTGTCGTCCTCATAGCACCTGTGATACCCCGGATTGCCAGCCTTTGGAGTTTGGCCAGCTTCCTGCTGGTAGTTTGGTTCACACCGCACCACCAGACCAACGCCCCATAGAGGATTCTCGGCCTGACGATCGCAGTATAGATTCAGTGAAGGATCCGAGGATTAACTCCCCAGGTCCTCTCTATCACTCAACGCAGCTGCCAGAGGGTCGCTACTCCCTTCCTTACAACCCGTTCTATTTGCGACCCCCCATGTTAGTTTGGAGTCCAGGATCACCCTCAGATATTTGACCTCCCGCCTTAAAGCTAAAGGTTTTCCAAACATCACGGGTGCCCTAAACCCCTCTACCTTCCTCTTCTTGGTAAATAGGATCATCTCCGTCTTTGCCGGGTTTACGGAGAGTCCCAGCTCACCACACCACCTTTCGATTATGCTACACGAAGCTTGCATGCACTCACAGACGAGGAATTTGCCGGTGACTAAGACCAGCACATCATCAGCGTACGCCTGGGCGTAGAAGCCGTTCTCGGAGAGCCGCTCCAAGAGGCCGTCCATGACCAGACACCATAGATGGGGCGAAAGGCAGCTGCCCTGAGGGTAGTGTAGGGTCCTTTCCACCTTCCGCGTCACAGCATGGAGCGCCGTTTCCGTCGACTTCTCCCGCTGGTACGCGTGCTGAACTTTATAGAAGGGGTGCTCCTTTAGGATCTCTCCCAACATAAACATATCTACTATCTTTTCTAATACCTTAAGCAGGAATGATGTAAGGCTGATTAGCCTGTACGCCTTGGCCAGCGTGTAGTCCTCCCTCCCTTATTTCGACACAATCCCGGAACTAATTCCCAAGCAGGCAGCCACTGGCAATTCTTCATGGAGTTGATCGCTAACACAACTTTCCACCCCTCCACGGAGTCCAAAGAAATGAAGATCTCTCTACAGGGATTCACTGCATGAGAGTCGTGTAGTTCACGGGGCAAGGCGGTTCATTATTTTGTAATTATTGCACATTTTCAAGTAAAACATATTATGAAATTAATATTAATATTAATTATTGTTACTATTATTATGATTTTATTATTATTATTTGCGTCTGTAAGATAGATGATACTCGTATAATTATAAAGTTGGCTATTCGATGTTATGGATGCAAACTGTGAGAATCGATCATTGCTATTCATAACTGCTGAAAGGAAACTCAGCACGCTAATATAAAACATTTTTATTACTTAACACTGCGCTCAGCCACTAACATTTTATATACCTGCTATTATGAGTGAATACAGTTAATGTGTAAAGAAAGAAGTTAAAGGAACCTCGTCAGAAAGACTAACGACACCACTATTTTCTCTTTTTAATGAAGTCTGCAGTTTCATACAATTATGTGAATTATTGCAGACTTGTGTTTATATCACACCGTTATTGCAGAGGTTTATGGACGATTTTAACTGAGCGAGTTATACTTTGTTGTCATAAAGTCTTGTGGATTAGAGCTATTGGGGTTATAACTAATTTTATGTAATGACGTTTATGTTGTCTGTGTACACAAAGATTGTCTCGAGTGCATAAAATTTACCGCGGGAGACAATTCTAGATTATTTGTTCACATACACTTATTTTTATGGACATCTAAGAGAATATTCCAGCAAAATATTGTTACGTTCTTCGGGGTTCTGGATTTGTTTACTAACACAACACAGCTTTTCAAACTACTAATTTATTATTACCAACTATTTTCCGCGAATGAGCACACCAAATCCAACTAAAATATTTCCCTATTAACAAATGTCCATAGAACTATATTTCACTATTCGCTTCTATTATCGCTTATTCTTCACCAACATTAACTCACTACCGACTGACTCCTCTATCGACGGCTCGTTTATTTATACCTTCTATGCTAGATCTAGACAAGGGCGTACCCAGGATCAAAACTAGGGAGGGGGGAGAAAGCCATGGTCATTCAGGTTGTAACATCTTATCGCGGAAAAGGTAAATGAAACCAAAATTTTAAGAAAATTATGTATAATTATAGCAGTGCTTTATCAACTAAGTTATTACAATTATTTGCTTGAAAAAAATAATTGTAGTTACATGTCTTATAGTAGTATAATTTTTCTTGGGTTTGTACAAAACTTGTTCGAAACTCTCGTTTCAATCCAGTCCTGATTTTCCTTGAAGAATTTCCGATGGACGCTCATCAAACACAACCTAGTCAGTCTGTCTTTTCCCATTGTACATCTCAGCCAGGTTTTTACCCTTCGAAGGGTACTGAAAGATCGTTCAACAGTAGCCGTAGTTGATGGGAAAACACTTAAAATGAGGAGTGCATGCCTTGTTGCAGGGAAAAAATATTAGCCTCCTCCAAAAGTGCAGCCACTTCAATATCCTTTAATTTGTCTCCTGCTAAATCCTTCTTTTTCCACATATTATACCAGAACTCTAATTCTGCAGAGATATCACCCAACTCATAAAACTCCATGAAAGATTTTGCATTTTTCTCTAAATCTTTTGAAGTCATTTTTAGCATGTATGAAGGATGAAGATGAGATAAGGCAAAAGCAGGTGTATTTTCATGTGAGAATCTAACATTCAATGATAAAGTTAAAGAGTCAAGATAAGGGATGATCAACGACCGTCTCCAATATTCAGTCGCAGTTTCATATGGCGGATTATTTCTGTGTATTTGCTTTTGAACAATTCGTGGGACTGTTAACTTAATACCGACTTTCTCTGCGATATTATGTGATTTTTCAAGTAATTAATCATAAACATGTTCAATTTCTTGTCGATCCTTCTTGATGACATCAAGGATTGCACCAATATGTTTCCTCACCATAATGAAATCCATATTTTGACTTTGTAGAACGTTCACAACGGGTTCCAAAATCGCAGAGTACTTTGCAATCATGACTAAACCTACGATGAAAATTGGTTTAGTAACTGCACAGTGCAATTGATAGGCAAATTTTCTTGTAGCATAGTTTCCTTCGACCGAGAGATGTTCTAACGCATTGACGATTTTATGGAAGCTGCCTAAAAACTTTCTAATGCTCTTGTATTTCTCAGACCATCTGGTCTCACTGAGCTTTGATATATTAGGAGCCGAATTCCTGCGGGCTGGCGACTCACGAAAGAAGGATATTGTATCCTTAACTGTTGCAATTAAGTTTCTTATATCCGGTAGTTTGCTAGCATCATTGACCACAAGATTTAGTTTGTGGCTTGAGCAATGGAAACATATAGATTTATTGTACTTTTTCTTCAAAATGGCCTGTACACCACCTTCTTCTCCAGCCATCGTAGAACAACCGTCAAATCCAAATCCAACACAATTCTCTGCTGAAAGATTCTGATCAACTAAAAAACTTTGAATTGTGCTAGCGATTGTAGGGGCATCTTGAGATTTCAGCTCAACATAGCCTACAAATTCCTCTCTGATTTTTTCTTGATTATCATCATAAAACCGCAATCCGATAGAAAGCTGTTCTTTTCCAGCGATATCTCCTGTTTCATCGGCCATTACAGCGTAAGCTATAGCTTGTTTACAATCTTCAATAATTATTTCTTTGACAACTTCACCACATAATCTTATAATCTCATTTTGAATTTTTGGTGAAGTGTAGACTGCATTTTTTCGACATGTATCCAAATAATTCTTTAGCTTCACATCACCACAGTCAATTCTCAAATTTAAAAGGTCAAAGAAAACCCCCTCATCTCCTTCCTTTCCTCTAAGTGGCAAATCATCAGTTCCACAAAATATGATACAAGAAATAATTGATGACAATATTTGTTTGTTTTCTTCAATCATCTTCTGGAACTTTCAAGGAACGCTTTTGCAGCAGCTGTTGAAGTTTTGTGGTAGTGACTGCCGACGTGTTTTCGACAATCTTCATGTATGTCTTTAAACTTCACGTATGACCTTACCATGAATGACCCCAAAACTCCTTTAACTGTAGCAATACTAGGAGGAAAAAGAACACAGTGCATACATAGAGCACCTTTCAAACGACTTGAGTTCACCAACCAAGGAGTATATTGATCTAACCAGCGGCGGTTAAATTATCTAATCAAATGGATGGCATCAGAACCAAAATCGTAATTTGATGGTGGAACCCAGGGATTTGTAAGCAAATCCTTCCTTTTTTCTGATGGCAACTTAAGGGCACGACCAACATAACGACCAATGCCATTTTCATGGTAGCCATAGTATTCTTCAATCGTTTTAGATGTCCCAGGAACAGTTACGTGTAGAGGTGAAGAATTACTAGACCCTTGTTCCATAATATACACAGAATCCGATGGTTCGGTCAGTTTAGTTCCATCTTCATCACCATCACTGCTTCCACTTCCACTACTGTCATCTTGATCCTTTTTCCGCTTGAGAGGTTTTCTGCCTGTAAATAGTAGAAATTGACATAATTCAAATTTCAATAAAACAGGCTTATCCGTTAGTTGAAGACAATACGAAATTCACTGCTTCAACCTATATCAATAAATCCAGCAATAGATTGAAATCATTTTTATCAAATTTAAATTTAAATATTGCGTTCAGAACAAACAATAATCTCAGTAAATATATTAAGAACAATAAAGCAAGGAGTTTGAAAGAAAATAAATCAGGTGTCTTATCAACTAAATTGCGGCAGTTGCAATAAATTTTATATCGGAAAAACTTTTTAAACTCGTATTTCAGAGCACAAAAGAAGTTTTGATTTGGATAATGGTATTTCACATTACGCGACTCATTCAATAAATGAAAATCATAATTTTGATAAAAAGTAAATCTCATTTTGAAGTAATTTTTATGATATTATATGATAAATTTAATTTAAAATTTTATTTTCTACATAAATTGAGAAATTACTTAACTTACCTTTTTGAAACCAGTTTCTTATATCCATTTAGGCAGCCTCAGTGTTCTCCAAACGTAAATAAGAAGGTAAACTAATAACCTATATTAATTGGTTGTTTAAAAAAATATTTAGTAGTAAACACCAACAGCTCAACTAATATACAAATACTGATCAAGTACGGCGGGCAGGTCAGTTTATATAGTGATGCGGACATGCGGAACTCTCTAGATCGAAGGGGAAGGCGGAGACCTTTCTAGAAGATTTCCTTTTCTCTCATTGGCTGCCGCCTGTAGACTCTAGCGATCTCTCAGTCTTTCTCGAATCCCACTAACTGGCTGACAGATTTCGCTACCAGTCGCTAGATGGCTCTAGATCAGTGTAAAGCTTTGCGAGATGTACGATAATTATCCTATTTGTTTGTGGTATTTTTTTTATAAGGATTTATTTTGTTGCTTACAGGCTTCCAGGGGGGGAAGCTGCTCCCCCTGCCCCTCGCTGGGTACGACCTTGGATCTAGACCTTTTTATGTTGTTCGATATCTGACATTTACAGTCGCCTCTCGAATATAATTCAAGAGTGTTCGATGCTACCAACCCACTCTACAATCTGTCTGTGACCATAGAAGTAATACATTGAAATGTAATATGCTCCATAGAGTTCACAAACTTAAGTTTCATAGAAAAGGATATAACACTACCCCCTCTTACATTCGATCGTCCTGGTCGAATTATGACATTTCTTGGTGGTGCAAAAGTCTGTGAACATGCATCACTTCCTCTTGCTCTTTGGACTCTTGAATGCGGTAGACAACACCATTGATTCGTCTCATCACCTTGTGCGGACCTTCCCAAAATTTCTGCAGCTTAGGTCACCATCCTTTGCGGCCTACTACATTGTAAAACCATACCCGATCTCCTTGTTTAAAACTAATTTAACTAACTGGCTCGTCATAACGGGTCTTCATGCGGTCGCTTTCTACTCGTATATGCATTTTGACATCAGAATGGATGGCTTCAATTTTTCTTTCCAAATCCTTGATGTATCCATTAGTTGCAAGTGGAGCATCTATGAGTCTCCCAAAAATTAGATCAGGAAAAAGTCTTAACTCTTGCCCAAAGACTACGCTTGCTGGCGTATATCCGGCAGTCTCACGCACGGCCGAGCGGTATGCTAGGAGAAATAGTTTAATGTGCCTGTCCTAATCCGTGTGGTGTTCATTGACAAATATTCTTCAATGGGACTCCAATGTAGCATTGAATCTTTCGATTCCGCCAGATTGAAAGCGAATGGGTGTATTTCTCGTTTTTCTGGCTCCCATCAGCTCACAAACCTTCTGAAACACAGCCCACTCAAAGCTGCGTCCTTGGTCAGAATGGACCTGTAGCGGCGCGCGAAATCTGCAAAACTCATTCACCAATACTTCTGCAATAGAGGTGGCCTCTTGATTCGGAACTGTAAACACTTATGGCCACTTGCTTAAATAATCCATGGTCACAAGCATATAGCAATTTTCTGCGTCTGTTCTAGGAGAAGGACCAGCTATGTCGATTGCAATTCTTTCTAATGGGGCACCCACGTTATACTGCGGGATGGCAGATTTTGCACCATTCCTTCACATCAGCTGTATACCTTAACCAACTAAAACGTTCTCTGATCTTCACCTAAGATTTTTTTATCCATCCTAAATCGGATCCACCTGCTCCGCCATGGATCTGCCCTATTACCTCTCTAATTCTTGACCGCGGAAGGAATATTTGCTTCAATATGCGGGTTCTATCTTTTGACTCTCAATTCATGATTGATTTCAACAGGGTCCCACTGGGCCCAGTAACTTTTGGTGCCAACGCTTCTATCACTAATTTCGGACCGAGCGGGTTTTTCGTGGCAAGTCTCCATCTATCCGTAGATTGGATGGATATCAGGGTCTTCTTTTTGGTCTTCCATTAACCTCTGTAAGTCCCACCGGTTAACTGGATGCACTTTTGTCCTCTTAGACTCTTCGACCCTTCCTTATTTTCGGCAGAGATGTAATGCTTGCATTTTGGTGGGCGAGGTCTCCTAGGTAGGGCATCTGCATTACCCTGCTCTTGTCCAGGGCGGTGCTCAATGGTGTAATTGTACTTTTAAAGGCGTTCAAGCCACCTTGCCATCTGTAGCTCTGTGTTTTTAAACTGAAGAATCCAACGTATGGAAGCGTGATCGGTTCTTAGGGGAAGTTCTTGACCGTACAGACATTTATGATAATGCGCCAATGTCTAGATGATGGCTAGAAGTTATTTTCTCGTCACGGAATAGTTATTTTCCGCTTTCAACGGGGCGTTGCTAAAATACGCTACAACTTTCTCTTTGCATGCCTGTTCCTGCGATAGAACACTTCCAATGCCAAGATTACTGACCTATGTGTCTATAATAAACTGACCTATGTGTCTATAATAAACCGGTGCAAGGGTTTGGCGATGTCACCAAACACCTTTACAAAACGGCGGTATTACGTGCAGACGCCTAGAGAATTTCGCAGCTGATGTACATCGGTTCCGGTGCCTCAGTTCATAATACAGTCATTACTTACAACAGCAGCAGGAACAGCAAGTATAAATATCTTTACAGTGGAAAGAATAAAACAGACGAAACCATAATCAGTAAAAAGAAAATAAAGCTCATTTGTGGTCAGAAAAGTAAAAACGAAGTTTATTTACGTGGATAAAATATTAAACGGAAAAACAGCAAAGTCTTTATACAGTGCGCGCCAAATGTATGGACCGGGACTTATAAAATCAAAAGTAAGCGGCCAAAAAAATTGAAATTTGATATGCGCATATGTGACGTATTTTCGCATATTATGACGTGATTTCCAAGTATTTACCCCTTTTATTACAAAATATACAGGGTTTTTATTGGTAACACGGCCAGTACTTGTCAATGTCTGAAAGTACAATCTTTTCTGCTTCTAAGAGTGTATCACAAAATGGGGGCTGCATAAAAAAAATTACAGAAAAAAAATTAAATGTGAGGTAAGACACGAATACGAAATGGAAAATAATTATCCGTATTTTCCCCTAATATTCTGTAAATAATCTCAGCACCATATAAGATTACTATTTCGTTTTGGGGCGTTGAAAGAAGTGAGATAAACTTAACAATTTATTATCAATTAAAATGTACAGTAGAAATTAATATTGCATTCTTTAAGGGTTAATATGAATAATAACATATAAAAAGATCGCGGTCGCGTGACCTTAGTACTGAAAGTTCTTTAGCTACCCTGCATTTGCATACCGTTACTCACTGCTGGCTCGACAGCTTCTTTACTACTCGACTCCAACTCAACTACTTTGCTACTACTGAAGGGCGGTTTTCAGTTCTAGCTCCCGGCGCTGCAGTACTCGTCGTCCTTGATTCTGTGTGCGTCGACGCTGACGTTGGATCGTACCTGGTGAACGCTCTTTGCCTTTAATATATTTTCTACATATTCTAAGTTTTAAAATTTTTGTAGCGGTCTACAAGCATTAATTGTTAGGGTATAAAAACAAAAACCTAAGGTTCCAATTTGTTTATTTTCATCGAAAGATACATAAATGTAAAGAAACTAAATCATCTCTAGTGAGTTTTAAACAATTGCATCAGATAATTGTTATACCAAATGGTCGAAACGTTGGCCTTCTGCTGCAACACAATGGTCTAATCTGTCCATAAAAGAATGCAATGAATTAAAAAAAAATTGCTTGTTGGTATAAATATCATGCATTTCCTCGGAAATTCGATTTTTAAAATCCTCAAGATCATTTGGCTTACTTTTGTGAACCTTGGTCTTGAGGTATCCCCACAAGAAAAAATCTAACGGAGTTGGGTCTGGCGATCTAGCGGCCACTTCAATGGACCTCTTCTACCAATCCATCGCCCAGGAAATATATCATTTAATAATTCACGCACATTTCTCGCATAATGCGGTGGTGCACCGTCTTGTTGGAACCAAATTCTTTTGTGAATGCTTCCATTGTTTCCTGGATATAATCTTGCAAGAAATGGTAATAAGGAGTTATTTAGAAGTGCTTAATATTTGTCGCCATTTTAATTTCCATCTATGAAGAAAGGCCCAATAATATGTCGCTCAATAATGCCACACCAAACATTAATCTTTTGAGGGTGTCGAGTATGACTTTCCCTCATCCAGTGAGGATTATTATCGGACCAATACCTACAGTTTTGGCGATTGACAGTTCCATTTAAACAGAACGTTGCCTCATCAGAGAAACAAATTTTATAAATAAACTGGCGATCATTTACACACCTATCCATCATGACACCACAAAATTCTGACCTTCTATCAAAATCATCATTAGATAATTCCTGCACAAGTTGAATTTTATAGGGATGATATTTTTCTTTTTTTAACACCCTACGAACCGACGTTTGCGAGATCTCAAGATCTCGGGCAACTTGCCTAGTTGAGACATGGGGAGATTCGGCAATAGCCAATAGTGTATCTAGCTGTTTCTCCTCAGTTGTTGCAGATTTTGGTCTACCTAATTTTGGTTTATTTTTAACAATGCCCGTCTCTTCAAATCTCTGGATAGTTTCTCCCACAGTTCTCCTATTAATAGGGAGTTTTTCGGGATACAATTCATTAAATCTCCGACAAACCTCTTAGTGGGGTCTTTTTCTGTCTCCATATCCTCGTATAATTAAAATCTGTATTCTCTGCTTTTCACTTAATTGATCCATATATTATACGACAAATTGAAAAATTATTTCAGAAACACTCAAATATTCCTTGACCAATAAAGGCTGAAGCACACGCTGTCAGCTTGACTGTGACAGTAACTTAGAATTGTTATTATCTTATTAAGGTGAAAAAATTTATAATTTATAAACCATCCTCAGTAAGACAAAAAACGGGACAATGTACAAGCAGATAACCTTGAAATTTATTAAGACCATTCGACCAGTTCGTATTCGTGTGGTACTTTACTCAAATATTACTTGACCAATAAAGGCGGAAGCACTCGTTGTCAACTTGACTGTGACAGTAAATTAAAATTTTTATTACCTTATTAAGGTAAAAAAATATCATTTATAAACCATCCTCAGTAAGACAAAAAACGGAACATTATACAAGCTGATAAGCATGTAATTTATTAAGACTAGTCGACCAGTTCGTATTCGTGTGTTACTTTACATTTCATTTATTTTCTGGTATAAAAGAGAAAAAACGGGACAATGGAAAAAAAGTACAAGCTGACAAGGTTGGAATTTATTAAAACGAGTCGAGCAGTTCGTATTCGTGTCTTACTTCACATTTTATTTTTTTTCTGTAATTTTTTCTCATGCAACCCCCATCTTACGATACATTGTTAGAAGCAGAAAATATTGTACTTTCAGAAATTAACAATTACTGGCCCTGTTACTATTAAAACAAAATGAGCTACACCCTGTATATTCTGTTATGAAAGGGGTAAATACTTGGAAATCACGTCGTAATATGCGAAAATACGTCCAATATACGCATCATAAATTTCAATTTTTTTGGCCGCTTACTTTAGATTTATAAGTCCCGGTCCATACATTTGGCGCGCACTGTATGTAAGCAAAGTTCAATAAATAGTTTGTTCCACTGTAATAGAAACATAGTGACCAAATTACAGTAAAGAATTTTATTGAAGTCACAACCAATAACAAAGACATACTGACCAAAATAAAGATCGCTACAACACTGAAAGTTCAATAGAAAATAAACTGAACAGAACTATCCGTAAATGATGTAAACTTTGCTTTATTGAATTTCATGTCCCCTCGTTCATGGATTCGTGAGTATACGTGTGTCGCAAATCGACCGGGACACAGACCTCAAATTTATCTGCCGAGGAAATAAAAGTGAGAAATAGTGTTATTTCGACCTCGTGCGATTTAGATCGTAGTTGGCGAAGAGATAAACTGCCGGGATGTTGCCACAGCCAGCTAGATCCAATAGAAATGGACAAACTACCAAACTAGCGGCTGCTTTTGTCGTTGTGGGGGCACAGCTCAATGTGCTCTGCCCGGCTGGCCAAGTGGTTTCTGCAGGTGTGGGATTTCTACATTTGTGCTGCAGGAAATGGCTGGATATTGTTTTATTTGAAGTAGGAAGCTTAACAAAGCTCCAATTTTTATCTGGCTCTGGTGCTTCATGTTTTTGGAATTATTGTAATGATTTCGTGTTAAGTAACAAAATATTGATTGTATTCCAACTAGGTGTCTTAAAAAGTCTGGACGTTGCAACTGCGTTATAGTAGCGAATTTTCATAACTTTTTTAAAACATGACGTAAGTTACTTTCTGCTAAGTATTCCACTGGACCTGTTTCAACTTATTTGTGTTAAATTTCGTGTGTGGATGATAACCTTCCAATGGCTTCATTTCTTCTCCGCACACACACATATTAGATGATTCTTATACACAATTTCACTCCGAAGCATGATGACTTTTTCCCTAAATATAATATGTTGCTCAAATGATGTGACAAGTTGATTACAAAAACCATTGACAACTAAAAGATTTAATATAACAATATTTGTTTATTCTATTAAAGTGTATAATATACAGTAATGGGTTTTAAACAACGGGGGAATATATTTGGCAACATTTTTCAAACTCAGTTCAATTTGAATCCGGGAAAACCTGGATAGCAATCATTCAACTAAAATAAATTTTGCAACAATGAATCTGTAGTTTAACCCATTTCTGGCCAATAGTGCGTATACGCACCATCACTTTGTTAATTTTCTTTTATAAAATGCTACATCTTTAACTGAGGAATTATAAATAAAATCTACTTCTAAAGTAACAAGGGCATGTTAACAATTTAAATGTTTTGTGTTTCTCCAATACTTGTATTTTCTGTGTTCATTGGAAAATAATATATTGGATAGAATTATCGGACCCTTTTTTCTACAGGGAGCCCTTAATAAACAAAAGTATCTCAATTTGCTCCACACTAAAGTTGAGGATGCGTTGGAAAATGCACCCCTGCATGTCCATCGGAGTATTGAATATTTCCAGCAGGATAGTGCTCCACCGCACAATTCTGTTGCGGTAGAAAATTATTTTAATACCCGTTTTCTAACTTCCTGGTTTGGGACAACCGAATATTTACCGTGACCAGCTCGAAGTCCATGTTTAAACTCTCTTGATTACTTTTTGTGGGGATTTTGAAAAGATAAAGTGCACTACCGTACGTGTCAAAACCTTAAAGAGTTGAAAGAAAGAACAGTAACCGCGTTCTGATCAATTCAACCAAACGCTTTAAGAGCAGCTGTAGATGACGCGAGCAAAATAACTGAATCATGCATTGAACAAAACGGGGACATGTAGTTTAATATTTATAATATTTTTTATTGCCTCAATTATTATTTTTTGTTTTACTAAAGTTTTACTAAAGTTTAAACCAAACATTTTTTATGTTATGTTGGCCTTGAACGTGTTCGTTTAGCCACGGTCTTCAAAACATTAAAATGTACCCTTATTCGAATCCATTTCATTTTTTTAACCAAGGCAATTTGATTTATTCTTCTTAAAAAAGGTTTTTGTGATTTTTCAAATATTTTAGAAGAAATAAGATAACGGTATAATTATGTTGTAGATTAAGTTTAAATTCAGAAAAACAGTATCTAGACGGCTCGTAAGAAAATAATATTTTTTACGTAGATGAGCATTAATATAGACAATATTTTGGTATTAATGAAATTTTGGCTAAACATTTTCTTAATTAGGTTTTAGGCCAGCGACTACAATTTTAAAGTTTAAATTCAGAAAAACAGCATGTAGACGGCTCGTAAGAAAATAATATTTTGTACGTAGATGAGCATTAGTATAGACAATATTATGGTACTAATGAAATTTTGGCTAAACATTTGCTTGACTAGGTTTTAGGCCAGCGACTAAAATTTTAAAGTTTAAAGTCAGAAAAACAGCATGTAGACGGCTCGTAAGAAAATAATATTTTGTACGTAGATGAGCATTAATATAGACAATATTTTGGTAGTTACGAAATTTTGGCTAAACATTTTCTTAATTAGGTTTTAGGCCAGCGAATAAAATTTTAAACTTTCAGTGTACCTAGGAGGAGATATAGTAGGTCAGGCGCGCCACTGGCCGTTCGGGATGTTTCGGTAGATTAGCTGCTAACTTTCAGTCGCTGGCGTAACACCGGTGTCGCCTGTGACCTATATTTAGCCTTTAACCATGTATTGATCCCTCTTGTGGGCGCTTGTGTCCTCGATTCTTTTGAATTTGACCCTGTATAGGTGCTTTATTTGGAACTGGCCTTATTTTGGTACTTTCCTGGACGCTTCTGTCCTGATTTGACCCTGCATAGGTGCTTTATATTTGGAACTGACCTAATTTTGGTACTTCCCTGGACGCTTCTGTCCTGATTTGACCCCGTATAGGTACTTTATTTGGAACTGACCTTATTTTGGTACTTTCCTGGACGCTTGTGTCCTTATTTGACCCTGTATAGGTGCTTTATTTGGAACTGACCTTATTTTGGTACTTTCCTGCACGCTTGTTTCCTTATTTGACCCTGTATAGGTGCTTTATTTGGAACTGACCTCATTCTGGTACTTTCCTGAACGCTTTGTCCTTGATTGCTTTTAATTTGGACGACTGTGTCCTTGATTGCTTTTAATTTGGACGCTTGTTTCCTTGATTGCTTTTAATTTGGACGCTTGTGTCCTTGATTGCTTTTACCTAAAATAAAAAGGTAATTGGAGACTTGGGTTAAAGAATGTTTGATAAGGATAACTGATTTTTAGTGAGCACTGTATTTCCAATGGCACTGGTTACTTTTTCGTCGAAGGACCATGTTCTTCAACTACTGTTGGCTTCGAAGGACCATGTTAAGGAGCGGAGGATATTTAGGGAATAATTTGTCGAACTAGGCGAATTTGGACATAGTAACGATGTGATGAACTTTAATAAACAACTAAACTTTAACAATGCTTACAACTAATTTAACCGAATGAATTTTAAAGCCGAACTCTTTACATGCTGAATCTTAATTAAAAAGTCTCTACTTCTCTCTACATAATTAAAGTCACAGGTCTCGCGTCTTTACATCTTAAGAATCTAATCAAAAGTCTTGCTAATGCTTATTAACAATACCACTTAATCTATTGCTTGGTTTACATCGTACATAATTGCAGACCTCAGCAGTCAGCATTCCTTGTGCTGTACGCTGCAATTTCAGCTTGTTTATTATTTAGATAAACATGTAATAGTTTTTCAATGCCAATGTTATTGATACATCTGTGACCTACTACTACATAAAAATTTACATTAATTGTTGTAGCAAATTTTCTTATAACTGAATTTTAATTATAAATTGAATGATCTCAACAAATATATTTCCACGCCTACGACTGGCCTTCTGCATAGCTTATTGTTCTCTGAAGTTGGACTGGCATTTTTGGAGACCGTTTAATCAGACCAATATTTCTTGATGGCAATTTGAGTGGAGAACCGTATTTGGAGTTACTAGAAGATATCGTTTACCCTCTAGTAATTGACATTGTTAAAAATGATGATCGCTATCAAGAAAATCAATTAGTGTTTCAACAAGATGGAGCTCCTCGCATTTTCACAACGTTTTAGGGAGTTTTTGAACAGAGGGTTTCCAGAGCAATGGATTGGACGTAGAGGTGCTATTGAGTGGACCCCTAGATCACCGGATTTAACTCCTCTATACGTCTTTCTATGGGATAATTTAAAGAGTAGAATTTTCGCAACAGAACCGGAGTTTCTGAAAGAATTACGACGATGCATTGTTGAAGAATGCCGTCTAATAACTCCACAAATGCTCCAGAATGTCAGAGCTCGTTTTGAACAAAATTTGTACTTTTGTATGGAAGCTGGTGGTCAACAATTTGAACACTTACTTAACTGGATAAACATTTATGAACGTTCGTTTTTGTTTTTTAGCTTTTTCTTAACGAAAAATTGACTAATTAGTGCATTTCTTATCACAATGAATGAAATACGTTCTTGCAACTCCAACTGTGAATAATTGTTAAACTAGTTAAAAAAACTTCCAAAAAAATTTGTGTGATGAATTCAGAAAAGAAAGAGCTTTCAAATGATGTAACACTCTATCCATGTTCCCTATTTAAAATATAAGGGTTGTTATTACCACCCTTAAGGGGTTGATGTGACAAAGTTGAGTTTTATGTCAAAACATGTCCCCCTCAATATTAAAATTGACGTCTTTCAGCGTTTCTTAAAAAAATAATTATCTGGACGCAAATCGGTCTGTTCCGTTTTCAATGCGCCACCTTATATACAGGCTGTTTCAAAAAACATGCACCATCGCTTGTGGGGCAATTCCTTACTAAAAAATACGGAAACGCATAGTTTCCAATATACAGGGAGTTGAATTTTTATTTTATTTTAATTTTTTATAAATAATTTCAAAACCACTGGATTAATTTTAATGAAACTTGGAACTTGAAAGTGTATTATGAAAGTGCATATTTTCAAGTGAAAATCTGCTTACAACTGCGTCAGTGGCGTGCGTACGGGGTAACTGTAAAAATTTATTTGGGGAAAAAATATGTGCGCCACTGTCTTTTTCCAATTTTGATACATCAGTTATGAAGCTTATTATATAAGCCACAAAAGCTACCTCTTGGTATTTTTTCGTTCAGGGTATTCCTTAGGAGATATGATTAATTTTATAAAAAGGGGCAAAGTACCGATTAGTTGGAGTAATGAAAACAGTAATCGTAAAGTGCCATGAAACTATAATTTTTGACAGTTCTCTAAATTCTACAATTTTGAAGTGCTTTGTAGGCGTCAAAAGAGTTTTCGTGCTATTCTTTAAATTTTGATACGGTGCAGTATTTTCGTTTTTAGTTATTTGTTGATACTGAGCTGCTCATTAATATTATTTCCTCCTCTCAAGATGGTTTTCATTAAGTACACTTCAGCGGATTTGACTGATATGTTGTTAATTTAAGGACAAACAAATCAAAATGCTAGACAAGCTGTGCGAGTTTATCAGGAAACTTATCCGCAAAGAAGAATTCCTGACAAAAATATTTTCCCACGTATTGTAAGACATTTGAGAGAAACTGATTCTTTAAAACCTTTAAAAGCTGACTCTGGACGCAGAAGATACCGCCGAACTGTACGAGTTGAAGAGGCAATATTAAATAGAGTTGAACGTGATCCTAGTACAAGTACGAGAATTATTGCCATCGAACTGGGTAATATTTCGGCATCATCAGTTCACAGAACTCTGAAGGATCAAAGTTTATATCCCTATCATTTTACACGTGTCCAGGAACTTCTACCTAGAGACTTTCAACCAAGGGTAATGTTTTGTCAGTGGTTCTTAAACAAACTTAGGCACGACCAACATTTTTCTAAACGTGTACTATTTACTGATGAGGCGTCATTTACGCGAAAAGGTATCGTAAATTTTCACAATTTACATACATGGGCCGATGAAAACCCACACTCTCTAAGAGTTGCAAATTCACAGTATCAATTTTCCATTAATATTTGGGCTGCTATTATTGAAAATCACATAATTGGTCCTGTTGTTCTACCGAATCGTCTTGACCATGAATCATATTTAAACTTTTTACAAAATGATTTGCCGTTGTTACTACCGCTTTTTATGAGAAATGGTACAATGTGGTTCCAGCATGATGGTGCGCCCGCACATTTTGCAGCAGTTGTAAGAACATATTTAGCCAACACATACGGTCACCGATGGATTGGTCGTGGAGGTCCGGTGTCATGGCCACCTCGATCTCCGGACCTGAATCCTCTCGATTTTTATTTGTGGGGTCATTTAAAAGAAATAGTGTATAAAACACCAGTAAATACACGAGAAGAATTGTTGGGAAGAATAGAATATGCATTTGACAGCATTAGAGAAGATCAAAATATTTGCAGAAGAGTAAGAAGATCTTTGCGCAGAAGGTTAAATAATTGTAACGACGCTAATGACGGTCACTTTCAACATTTTCTTTAGCTTTGTTATTAAAGTCAATTGAGTAATGTACAAAAAACAAGAGTTTGGAAAAATCATGGTGTCTTTACGATTACTTTTTTCATTTTTTATTTTTATTTTTTATTTATCATTTTTTATCAATGTTTGTAATATTCATTTCAATGTTTATCACCAATAAGTTTTACGTAGGTTAGTTATTTGCACGTTCATTGCTGTAATGTTTACTGTATGCTTTGTTTTTCATATTCTTATGGTTGCAGTAAACATATATTATTATTATTATTATTATTACGCCGACTAATCGGTACTTTGCCCCTTTTTATAAAATTAATCATATCTCCTAGGGGATACCCTGAACGAAAAAATACCAAGAGGTAGCTTTTGTGGCTTATGTAATAAGCTTCATAACTGATGTATCAAAATTGGAAAAAGACAGTGGCGCACATATTTTTCCCCAAATGAATTTTTACAGTTGCCCCGTACGCACGCCACTGACGCAGTTGTAAGCAGATTCTCACTTGAAAATATGCACTTTCATAATACACTTTCAAGTTCCAAGTTTCATTAAAATCAATCCAGTGGTTTTGAAATTATTTATAAAAAATAAAAAAAAATAATTAAAATTCAACTCCCTGTATATTGGAAACTATGCGTTTCCGGGCCCATGTGCACAGTAACTTTTTTTCTTATTTTTTAGTAAGGAATTGCCCCACGAGCGATGGTGCATGTTTTTTGAAACAGCCTGTATATATATATATATATATATATATATATATATATATATATATATATATATATATATATATATATATATATATATATATATATATATATATATATATATATATATATACATATATTCACAACTCGATCTACCTAGCTTTCTTCTTTTTTTTTTTTCTTCACGGCTTAGCTCAAAGGTGACAACACATAGAAACGGGTTTTTTATTTAAAAAAATTCAATATATCTCAAACTTTAATTATTATTCAATGAATTAAATTTTCCTTTTTAGCGTGAATACGAAGCAGTTTAATATGCATGTATATGTGAAGTGAAGTTTGTTTCAACTGATGGAACGTTGAACTGGATTTTAAGTGGCTTTATGAGTGGCTTCATTCTATTGGACATTTTACAATACGATAATCCAACTAGATAATTTTTATGTACTATTTGAGCACTTCAAAGGAGAACAAAAAGGCGAAATCATTATCTCATCTGACTTGGTGAGAGTTTTCACCGATATCTAAATTAAATTTTCGCATTAGTAATTTACTCTGGAGAAATAATCCAATCGCAGAAAACCACTGCAGGAGTTCGAAGTTATACTAAGCTTGTAGCACTGACTACCTAAATTCATTCGTTGGGCTAATCTCACTTCAATTTTCCAATCAGTGTCATAATCTAGTAACGCTACCAACTCCCGAGTTCCTCTTTTCTCACTTTCGCTTTCTCTCTCTCTTTTACTTGAAAAAAAAAAGTTTTATTGTATTCAAGAATATTTAAGGGCATTAGAGACAATCTGAAAAGAATAAGAAAATAATATTTATAAAACTGTCACTAATGTTTTCTTTTTAATAAGTTTTTGGTTAATAATATTTGACACAACTTTAAAAAGTCAAGTTGTGTGTTTTTAGTTTTTTTAACAGCGGTCTGTTTCCACGACTATGGCCAATCACCGACACCAGGGAGCAGTTTTACCTCAATATCCTGGAAATTTTGCCGAACCCTTGCATTTCTGTAAGGAGGGTAGGGACCTTTAGACTGCCCGCATGGACACAGGACTGCTGGCTTTATTTGCCACCAACCACCCCCCCCCCTCGGGACGGAAACTCCAGACATTTAACTTGCTCAAATACAATGCCACAATCTCGGTTGATGTTAATGTTGCAATATGTAGTGACAAAGTGAAAACGAGAACCCTGGGATCGAACCCATTACCTTGTGGTTTAGACGCATACGTTTTTACCACTAAACCACTGAGGCTCTAAAAAAGGCAAGTTTACGCCTGTCATTACAAAAATGTTCTATGCGGTTATCCGCTGTGGGTCTATGTTGAGTATCAGTAATACCATGCTGACAAATCTACATTTGCAAAATATATTACACTTAAACTTATAAAAAATCTGTCAAGCTCCTATTTGTAGAAAACTTTTTTATTAATTTGATGAATATTTTAAACGTGTTTTTTAAAGGCTGGGCATCAAATAATGTCTACACATCAGAGTTTCTCAACGCTTTAGTATATGCGACCCATTTCAATCACAATTATAGCCCCCCCCCCCTGTCTTACGTCTACCTCAGCGGACATTCCGGCAGTTCTGCGCGAAGTCCCAATTTGTTTCGAACATACTAGAACGTCTAAGTGGCGTGTATGAAGTCTAAGAACACAACTTCATAGACTGTCTCAGACAGAGCAGGGAGTGTTGGGGTCCTAAACTGTATAATAAAAGTCTAGACGCAGCAAGTACGTTATGGTAGTGAACCTTCATAAGAATTGTACACTATTAGTAAGATATATTATTAAAACTACTTCTTTAAATTTAAATGGACCGTGGAGATCGGTTTTAGAGTCCCAGTTAGCGATTATTTAAAAAATATATATTTTTTATATGGAGCTACTAAATTAAAATTTGGTCTTAGATATAATATGTAAATACTGCAAGCGCCTTTAAAAAATTGTGTTACAAATTTCATTAAAGTTACAAACGTTTTTGAGAAAAAAATTAATTATTTACAACGGGAATGTATCTGTAGAATTATAAAAATATGTAAGTACTGCAAGTGTCTTAAAAAATGTGTTACAAATTTCATTAAAGTTACAAACGTTTTTCAGAAAAAAATTATTATTTACAAAGGGAATGTACCTGTCGAATTATAAATATGGCAGGTATTTTCCTTATTAATTGCTTGGATGGTTTTGTTTTTGCAAACAATAAACAACAAAAAGGTTTTTTATGTTATGGTAGAAAATTTCCGTAAAAATATAACAGATCCGATAGCTCAATAAATTTCCCATTAAGCCAGAATCTTCAATCTTGAACCTTAGTAACACCTATGTAAACGCACGTGGGTAATCAATTAGAGAAAAATAACATATTGAGCTTCGCGGATAACTAGAAATTTGTTTTTAAAAACCTTTTTTATTATTTATTGTTTGCAAAAACTGGATGGGTTGACTAAAACAAAACCATCCAAACAATTAATAAGGAAAAATACCTGTCATATTTATAAGTTGACAGGAACATTCCCTTTGTAAATAATTAATTGTTTTCTGAAAAACGTTTGTAACTTTAATGAAATTTGTAACACAATTTTTTTAAAGGCACTTGCAGTATTTACATATATCTAAGACCAAATTTGAATTTAGTAGCTCCATATAAAACATAATTTTTTTCAAATAATCATTAACTAGGACTCTAAAACTGATCTCAAAGGTCCATTTAAATTTAAAGAATTAGTTTTAATAGTATATCTTACTAACAGTGTACAATTCTTATGAAAATTCACTACTATAACTTTTGCGTCCAGAAATTTTTTTCCTAATATGTAACTTAATTTTATTTTGCTTAATAACAGAAAAGAGGATGCTATTATACTCAAAATACCAAAATAGCAAGAATGTACTAAGGCTAAAACTAAATTTAGGGAGTTTTATTGGCCTACTGTAAACTAATCATTTGTGGCTTACAACATAATGCCATTGCCTGGAGGATATGATGTTCTATGGCCTGACACACCATATAAAGATAACAAATTCTAAGCGAACGCTAAATTTTGACAAACAGTAGATAACAAAGTGACATTTTTACTCGACATTTTCTTCAATAGTGTTATTTTTCAGAGGCAGTATGTTAAAAGTATTGATTTTACCAAAAAAGAATGTCATATTATATGTATATTAATCTCGTAGCTCATGTTAATTATATTGCAACCACTTACCACACCATATTTTTTTAAAATTATTTCTAAAAACATCAATCCAAAGTAGGAAAATGCTCAACATAACCATTTTATGTAACCCGAATATTTGTCAATTTACTTCATTCGTTAACTGGTACCTTTTACTATGAGAATGGGATCTTCTATGTGTGTGCTTCTAGTCTTGTTAATTATCTGCAAAATAATTTACAAGGAATTAGATAATATCTTTAATCATAAGTTTGAAAAAAAAGAAAAAAAAAAGAGAAAGGTTAACATTTTGTTGTTTCTGTAGTAACACATTTAATACATAAATTACACACTGGGGGTGTTTTTTTATGTATATTAATCTACGGAATTGTATTATCCAGAGGTTATTTGCATTTAATTGTAGATAGCTTTTACATAGGTATCTAATATAGCTGAGTGTTGTTGTTGAGATAAGTTTCAAGGGTTAAAATTGAGCAATATGAAAATGCTTTGGTTATGCGTTTAAGCATAAATCTATAGTAAACAAATGCAATTTTCCGTTGTATAGTTAACAATGACAATACAATAGTACATGTACTTTACAAAACATGGGTTCTCTTCTGCCCTCTTTATAATAATAATGAAATAATGTTTAGGAATTTGAATTTATTGTTTGAGCAAGCATCTTTCTTCTTTGTATCTTTTATCGCTTTTATAAAACCAGTGCATTGCGTTTTTCCAAAACAGCACTAACTTAAAGATAAGAAGATTATCACTATACAATATACAGTTTCAACTTTAAGTTTATAACATAACCTATAAGCAAATAACAGAATCAAATACCTTGGTTAGTTATTAGTTAACAGTATTTGCTATATACGATATACACGAAAGTAATTTAAGTAAGATTTTACTTAACATATAATTATTTTAGCGTCCCACATTATCTATTTAAATAATAATAAAAATGTAAAATAAGATTTCTGTTTTAATAAGAATATAAATGAGATGTCCATGTTGGTGATTATTAACGTTAACGTTAGGTCTCGAAGTCTCGAGTGTCTCGACGCAGCTCGCACTGTGCTGTCATCGCATGCAACGATGTCATATTGTACAAATTAGATTGTAATTATTTTTTGAAAATAAGACGAGGAATTGGTCAGTCAACATTTATGAATATTAAACGACATTGAATAGATGCAGTAATTTATTGTGAACTTTTGTTTGTCATTAATAAGTAATAGAAATATGTGTTATGACAATAATATGTTTTACATTATAAGATTCAAATTAAATTTTATTATATTTGGCAACCCGGCTCATTTATATTTAACTGTCAGGTGACTTGGTCGATTTTGAATTAACTACTTAGAATAGCACATTCACAGTCTAACCATGCTTGAAAACATTCATCGTGTGAAATGCCTCATGTAATTTGAAGTGATATTTTGGACTGTTTATTACTGTAACATCTTTATTTTCGTGGGCCATTTAATTTGAATTTTGATTAACAGGTATATTATCACGTCTCCTATATATGTACAAATTTTCATTCGAATCACTACAATATTTCATAAAAATATTGTGTTTTCAAAATTTTCTTTATATTTTCTTCAAAGAAAAATTAGACGCACGGTGCCCATCTACGAACTCATCCAAGCCATTAACACAATCAAGGTAATTCCCAAATTTGGTCCTAATCGGTCAAGTATTTTTTGAGTTATCAGATGGATACATATATATATATATATATATATATATATATATATATATATATATATATATATATATATATATATATATTATTTCAACTAGATACTCACTCTGACGCTTTGGCAGTGGTTTAAGTTAAGTTTATAGTTTAACGGTCTATAATTTTTAGCTAATTTTCGTAGAAAAAATTCGTTATGAGGTGACCGCGGCTTTTGGATTCTAAAAAGATGTCTTCAGATGAGCGCAAATTAGGCTCCTTAGAATCCATATCCGGGTTTCCTTCTGTTTACATATATACAGGGTGACGCATTTTTACGGTAAAGCTCAGTATAATTGTTATTATGCAAGATACGAGAAAACATTATATAAGTTACTTATAGGGTGTCTTGATATGCATCTTATAAAATTATTTTGACAATCACAGGCTGGCCCATAAGTCATTAGTGATACCTACAAATTTTTTTGAACATTCCTCATTGCATTTTTGTATTTTTCATCGAAATACGATGCATTTTTGTAAAAAAAATCGAGACGCAGTAAGTGCGTTTTGGTAGCGAATTTTCATTAAATGCTTCAAAATTCAATAACTCAATTTGCTATTAACCTAAGGTTCGTCGGCTAGGAAACACGTTTTCTCGAGAACATTTAAAGTTTGTTTTTGAAATTTTTTTGTACATTTTCAAACAAGTTATTTTGATAACATATGGTACATTGTTTTTACTATATAGTTTACACCGCTGACCAAATTGATGCATTAAATAGACATATTTGCTATTAAAAACATTTTTATCAAAATTTACGTCCATAACGCACTTGCTGCGTCCAGACTTTTAAATACATTGTGCAGTACTCATACAATACTACCTAAGTGCTGCTTTTGTTTCAGTAAATTAAATCAATTTTTTAATAATGTATTTTTCTCATTTTTTCTCAGTAGGTTAGCGCCCGCCCATTTACTTTTATCACGCCCCGTAGGCTGAGAATCGCAGCCTTTTACATATATTGATTTTATTAGAATCTGTGATAATTGCTTGTTTGTTGTACTGTTAAATTGTTTTGTTTAATGTTATTTTAACATGCTGATTATGTGGTAAAGTTCCTATTGTTGGAGAAACATCATTGATAGGCCCCTACCTCTTTACTTTCATTAGGTTGCACTATCCTTTAAGTTTCTACCTGGAATTATTTATCTTTGGATTTCACAATCTTTTCCAATTTGCTGGTAATCCTTATCCTCTAGACGTTTTTATCGCATTAGGTTTACGCATGAACAATGCCATACAAAGAATACTTATATACCGTTAAGTCCTTTATTGTAAATAGCTTTAGCTGTCTTTGACGTATTCTTAAGATGCACCCAGTGGATTTTCTTCACTAGGAATAATGCTTCTACCTAGTTGGCCATTCTGTATTACTGACATTATGTTATGTCAACTACGTCACCTAGCGTTACGCGAAAGCTCGATAAAACCAAGCCTTTCGAAAGGTACAAGTCAGTTCTACGCCAGATCTCATCTTCTTCGCTCCTTGGAACCCTGAGTTCCAAATCTTCCACTTAAACATCGCTCGTGTGTTTAATCCAGTTCAATTCTACAGTGCCGTTCTACAACGAATCTCAACATCATCGCTTTTTGGGACTTCTAAGATCCCGATATTCTACCTAAACATCGCTAGTGTGATTACGCCACTTCAGTTCAAGCTCCAATTTTCCTACGGAAATTTTGTTCGTACAGTATTACAGTGAAAAGTCAGTGTTTTCCTCGAAATTAGAAAGTACACGCGCAGTTAAATGCAATAGCAAGTAGCGAATAAGGTTGTGAAATCTCCGGAATAACCCATTAAATCAAGTGTGTATGTTTTGTTTCTTTAACGTCGGCCTATTTCCGCGACTATGGCCAATCACCGACGCCAGGGAGAAGTTTCACCTCACTATCCTGGAAATTTTGCCGAAGCTCTGCCTTTCTGTAAGGAGGGTAGGGATATTTAACGTGCCCAACATCTCATGGACACGGGACCGATGGATTTACGCCCTCTCCGAAGGGCGGAACGTGCAGACATTCAACTTGCTCAAATACAATGCCAGAACCTCGGTTGATGTTAATGTTACAGTTTGTACTGAAAAAGTGAAAGGAGTACCCTGGGATCGAACCCAGTACCTTTCGGTTCAGAGGTACACGTTATTACCCCTGAACTACCGAGGTTCTATTAAATCAAGTGTAGAACCGCAAATTGTAAATAAATGTTAAGTTTAAAGTGTATATAGTAATAATACAACATATATAAATATAAAAAAGTGTATTATTGAAATCTCTAGAATGCAGTGCACCTAGAGTTATAAATACAGTCCACATACAGTCCACATCTTCAACATATTCTTCTTCCAACACTAATTAGCAAAGCCGACTAGTTAGCGAGGGTGGGATCAATCCACATGCAAAACATTGGGGAACGAAAACAAGCTCTTTCTTCCCCACCTATTTATTTCGTGACTTGTGCAAACATATTGATCATGTGTTAGCACAAATAAATCTTATTAGTTTTATTATTAGTAAATTTTCGTAGAAAAAATTCACTAATGGGGAGATCCCGACTTTTGAATTTTGAAAAAAATTTTGCAAATGAGCGCGAACTAGGACCCCTAGAACCCATATCCGGGGTCAGTTTCAATTTTTATATGTTTATATATATATATATATATATATATATATATATATATATATATATATATATATATATATATATATATATATATATATATATATATATATATATATATATATGTATCACACCGATAACTTAAAAAATAATGGGCCGATTTTGATAAAATTTGGCATGTGCATTTATTTTGTAAATGGCTTGGATAAGTTCGTTAGTCAGGAAAATCGGACAAAGTTTTCTGGGAAAATTTTGAGTTTTCATTCGAAAAAAATTCTTATCTCAAAAAGTAATAAGCCGATTTTAATAAAATTTGGCATGTACCTTCCTTTTGTAAATGGCTTTGACAAGTTTGTTAGTCAGGAAAATCTGACGAGATTTTCCGGGAAAATTTTGAGTTTTCATTCGAAAAATTTTTTTATCACAAAGAATAATGGGCGGATTTTAATAAAATTTGGCATGTACCTTCCTTTTGTAAATGGCTTTGATAAGTTCGTTAATCAGAAAAATCGGACGAAGTTTTCTGAAAAAATTTTGAGTTTTCATTTGAAAAAAACTTTTATCTTAAAAAATAAAAAATCTATAATAACCAAATTTGGTAGGTAGGTTTACGATATAAAAAGTAAACTATACACCAAAATTTAGATTTCTTTGTTACAAGAAAAAAAAGTTATAATAAAATATTTTGTGCCAGATCATTTCTATGAAAATTCACTACCATAACGCACTTGCTGCGTCCCGAGATTTTTGTTATTATTGTTAGTTTTGTTATATAAATATATTAGCATCTTAAAGTTGGTTATTCTGTTCTATCACAGCTGTAGGGTTGCAGCACAGTTTTACTTTCTAGCGCTACAATAATTCCTGCACTCTATTATGCATTGGGCCGTCTTCTTGTCTAAAAATATGCCACCGGCTTAGTATGCAATATCATCTCCAGAATATTCCATAAGACATACATCGTGTAGTCTTTTGTCTCCTTAACCAGGTCATATTTCACACATTTTATCAGCTCTTGTGGCAATGTGGCCGTCGCTTCTTTCCGCAACTTGTGCCGTAAAGCTTTTCGGTTACCCATAAAAATGAACAACTCTTATAAAACAGGCGGATATTTAAAATTAAATAGGGTAATTAATTAGGGGAATGTCGCGCTGCAAGTGCAGTTGCGTGTCGCGGATTTATTTCATGCTAATTTCTTTAGCTAAGTTTCGTCTCGGTCGAGATAACTAGAGAAGGGGCTCGTTTGTAATTGTGAATACAAATCTGTGAGTTATTTTAAAAGTTTGTGCATCACAGCCAAGATACAAACGTTTTTACTGAATAACTACTTTGCCATCATAATTAACTTATTTTCTACCCCAGATTATGAGATATTGTCTACAATACTTTCATACGGGACTATCTTGGTTTTCTTACCGTGAAACGGGATCACTTTGATCAACTTTAATTTTATTTCGCCGTTGTCGCTTTTGCTTGTTTGCATATTTCCATACAATTACTAAATTATTTATATTTACAAGTAGAATTTGTATAGTTAGAGATTGTCAATTTTGTACAATCAAAAATTAACAAAAAAATAATAATTAATAACCATTTATTGTTTTGTTTATCGTAATTATAATATTAATGGGAATATTTTTCTAAAATTCTATATAAAAAAATAAATAAAAAAAAAACAAGGGAAAGACCGAAATATCGGCAAAATCATAAAACGTACGTTAATTCATTTATTCCTATAAGATTTTTATTGTTTAGTTTGGTGACAATTATTTTATTCAGTAAACTTCACTTTGATGTAAACATGTTTGAAATGAGTGAATCATAAGAAATAAAATATTGTTTATATACCTTTAAAAGTGTCATCCAAGAATCATAACAAACTCAAAGACGCAGCAAGTGCGTTATGGTTGTGAATTTTCATAGAAATGATCTGGCATCAAATATTTTATTATAACTTTTTTTCTTGTAACATAGAGATCTGAATTTTTGTGTATATTTTACCTTTTATATCGTAAACCTACCCACAAAATTTGGTTAACATAGCTTTTTAGTGAATTTTCGTAGAAAAAATTCACTAATCGGGAGATCCCGACTTTTGAAGTTTGAAATTTTTTTTGCAAATGAGCGCGAACTAGGACCCCTAGAACCCATATCCGGGGTAAGTTTCAATTTTTATATGTTTATATATATATATATATATATATATATATATATATATATATATATATATATATATATATATATATATATATATATATATATATATATATATATATATATATATATATATATATATATATATATATATATATATATATATATATATATATATATATATATATATATCACACCGATAACTCAAAAAATAAGCAGCCGATTTTGATAAAATTTGGCATGTACCTTTCTTTTGTAAATGGCTTGGATAAGTTCGTTAGTCAGAAAAATCGGACAAGGTTTTCCGGGAAAATTTTGAGTTTTCATTCGAAAAATATTCTTATCTCAAAAAGTAATAAGCCGATTTTAATAAAATTTGGCACGTACCTCCCTTTTGTGAATGGCTTTGACAAGTTTGTTAGTCAGGAAAATCCGACGAGGTTTTCCGGGAAAATGTTGAGTTTTCATTCGAAAACATATTTTATGTCAAAGAATAATAAGCCGATTTTGACAAAATTTGGCAAGCACCTTCCTTTTGTAAATGCCTTTAACAATTTCGTTAATCAGAAAAATCCGACGAGGTTTTCCGGAAAAATTTTGAGTTTTCATTTCAAAAATTTTTTTATCTTAAAAAATAAAAAATCTATGATAACCAAATTTGGTAGGTAGGTTTACGATATAAAAAGTAAACTATTCATTAAAATTTAGATTTCTATGTTACAAGAAAAAAAAGTTATAATAAAATATCTTGTGCAAGATCATTTCTATGAAAATTCACTACCATAACGCACTTGCTGCGTCCAGGCTTTTTATTTTTTGAGAAAAAATTTTTTTTTGAATGAAAACTCAAAATTTTTTCGGAAAACCTTGTCCGACTTTCCTGACTAACGAACTTATCCAAGCCACTTACAAAAGGAAGGTACATGCCAAATTTTATCAAAATCGGCACATTATTTTTTGAGTTATCGGTGTTATACATACATACATATATATATATATATATATATATATATATATATATATATATATATATATATATATATATATATATATATGAAACTGACACCGGATATGGGTTCTAGGGGTCCTAGTTCTCGCTCATTTGCAAAAAATTTTCAAAATTCAAAGGTCGGGATCTCTCCAATAGTGAATTTTTTCTACGAAAATTCACTGAAAGGATAATTTAGAGAATTTGTACAAGAACAAAACTAAAATTAAATTGAAAATACTTTAATGAAATATCTATTACTCTGGACTAAACTTATTATGACAAAAAAAAATGAGTGTGTTTGTTTGTGTTTTGTTTCTATAAAGTCGACCTATTTACGCAACTATGGCCAATCACAGACGCCAGGGAGCAGTTTTACCTCACTATCCTGGAAAATTTGCCAAACCCCTGCCTTTATGTAAGGAGGGTAGGGATCTTTAACGTGCCCAAGATCGCATGGACACAGGACCGACGGCTTAACGCCCCCTCCGAAGGGCGGAACGTGCAGACAACTTGCTCAAATACAATCCCAGAACCTTGGTTGATGTTAATGTTACAGTTTGCACTGAAAATGTGAAAGGAGTACCCTGGGATCGAATCCACTACCCTTCGGTTCAGAGGCACACCACACCAACTACCGAGGTTCTTGAAAACAATTTATAGTAAAGCAAAATGCTAATCCGATATTAGATCCCTATCTCTACCTTGAGCAGAGAAGTAAAAAAAAAACTCAAAGACGCAGCAAATCCGTTATGGTAGTGAATTTTCATAAAAATGTTTTTAGAAGCAAATATCTGTGTTTTTTTTCCAGAAAGCAGGCATCAAATTTAATTACCAGTATAACATATATAGTAAAAACAATGAGCCATGTTTCATCAAAATAACTTTATTGTTTGAAAACGTGCAAACATTTCCGAAAGCAAACTTAAAGTGTAAACGAAAAAATCCGTTTCTTGGTCAACTTTATAAGTTAATAGAAAATTGAGCTTTTCAAATATGAATCATTTAATCAAAATTCACTACCATAACGCACTTGCTGCGTCCAGAAGTTATTTACTTATAAACATGCATTATATTTCGATGGAAAATGCAAAAACTATAAGGCGTTTTCGACTACATTTTTTTTATTTGTATCACCAACGACTTATGGGCCACCCTGTAATTGTAGAATAAATATTTTTTTAAGATGTAGCTCAAGACATCCTATAATTAATGTATACAATTTTTTAAACTCTATAGCTAAGACTACTGCCAAGCGTCAGAGAAAGGGTCTATTTAAAATGAATTTTCTGGAAACATTTTAGTAAAATGAAGGACAATGACGGTTGAAACTAAGACTTCAGGGTTTGTAAAACATTCTTCTTGAGACATTTTATTTCTACAGCCCATATTAGATTCAAGTTCTTTGCCTAAATGTTGCGAATTTTGACGTTTTAAATTGCCACTTTGACGTTTTGAGGAAACCCCCAATTTATTTTTCTTTAAATGCCCACAACTTTTTTGTCTTTTGACCTACACCTATAGGTAGTTTACCTATAGCGACGTAAAACGATGTGCCAAATTTAGTTGCCCTTAATGTGTTATTTCCGGAGATATGATTTTTTTTCTAAAGAAAATACAAAATTTTCCGGGAAAACCTTGGCAGATCTTCCTGGCTAACGAACTTATCCAAGCCACTTACAAAAGGAAGGTATTCACCAAATTAAATCAAAATCGGCGCATTATTTTTTGAGTTATCGGTGTGATACGCATACACACACACACACATATATATATATATATATATATATATATATATATATATATATATATATATATATATATATATATATATATATATATATATATATATATATATATATATATATATATGAGACATGCTTGGTTCTCGGGTTAAACCGCGTCCAGAATTTATGGAAACTCGACGTTTCGGCTCCTGTTTTGGAGCCATTTTCAAGAGGTAAAGGAAATATGTAAGGACACTCTAAGGCCTCAATCTGCCTACTCCTTAGAGTGATGGACAAAGGTGGGTAAAGGAAATATGTAAGGACACTCTAAGGCCTCAATCTGCCTACTCCTCAGAGTGGTGGACAAATGTGGGTAAAGGAAATATGTAAGGACACTCTAAGGCCTCAATCTGCCTACTCCTTAGAGTGATGGACAAAGGTGGGTAAAGGAAATATGTAAGGACACTCTAAGGCCTCAATCTGCCTACTCCTTAGAGTGGTGGACAAAGGTAGGTAAAGGAAATATGTAAGGACACTCTAAGGCCTCAATCTGCCTACTCCTTAGAGTGGTGGATAAAGGTAGGTTGGGTTGTTGTAGCTCGATTACGGGGCCTCAATCTGCCTACTCCCCAAATCTCGCTGGAGATCGTCTGTGAGGTCTCAGTGTGTTCAACCCTAGGCCTCAGAGAGATCTGGCAGTTCGTTGCAAGTCTTGTCTTATATAGGTCGTTTCGTCTACCTGTTGCGTCATCAGTGAAAGTAGTGGGGTCACCGTCAATTAAGTGGGGGGATAATGATGCAACAAAATTGTCTGTGGAATTCATTTCCCTTTTGTGTGTTTGCAAAGAAGATATAATAGGTTTCCAAGTAGTCGGAAGGCGAAGACCATCATCTCTCTTATTTAAACAATCGGGACGTTTTTCAATCTCGATTGCTTCGCGGATAATTCTCGTTTTGAAATTGTAAACCGGTGCTATTGTTTTGGCATTATCGAAGTCTATTTTGTGCCCTGTATGAATATGATGCATGGCCAGCGCCGATGAGGGGTCGGATTTTCTAACTGCGAGGGTGTGTTCGTATATTCTATTGTGGATGCGTCTGTTTGTTTGTCCTACGTAAGTTCGGGAACAGTCGGAACAAGGAATTTCGTAAACTCCGTGGGATTCGTTTGGAATCGTATCCTTGGGAGTTTTTATAAGATTTGATAGTTTTTGGTCTGTTGTGAATACGGTTTTGATATTATGGGTTCTGAAAATTCGGCTGATTTTGTCGGTGACACCTTTAATGTATGGTGAAAACGCTGTGTGTTGTTGTGTGGACGCTGTTTGTTCTTGTTGTGGTGTAGTGGTTTGTTGTTGTGCGTTTCTAATGTTTCGTAGTACGTGATTGTTGTCGTATCCGTTTCCTAGCAATGTCTGTCTTAAAAAGTTTAATTCTGTCTGTTTGTTGTTGTTGTCCGTTAGTCTAAGGGATCGTGTTACTAATGTTCGAACCACGGAATTTAGTTGCGATGGGTGATGGTGAGATTGGGCGTTAAGATACCGGTTAGTGTGGGTTGGTTTTCGGTAGACAGTGTAAGAAAATCCTCTGACTGGGTTTTTAGTGATGCGTACATCTAAGAAAGGCAAAGAAAAATTATTTTCCATTTCCATGGTGAACTGGATTTGGGGGTTGATGTTATTTAGGTAAGAAAGGAATTCGTCTAGAGATTCTTTGCCGTGTGGCCAGACAGCGAAAATGTCGTCAACGTATCTTAACCAACACGTTGGTTTAAGTTGGGATGAATTGAGGGCTTGTGTCTCGAAGTTTTCCATGAAAATGTTGGCCAATGCAGGAGAGAGGGGTGAACCCATTGGAGCACCTCGAACTTGTTTGTAAAATTTGTTTTGAAAAAGGAAATAAGTGTTAGATGTGCAGTGTTCCACAAGAGCTAAGGTATCGTGGGAAATTTTGTGTTTATTTTTGAGAATGTCAAGGGTTTCAGATAGAGGTATATTGGTGAATAAGGAAACTATATCAAAGCTAACTAGGATGTCGTTTTGAGAAATGGTGTTGTTTTGAAGAAGGTCGATGAAATGGGTGGAGTTTTTGACATAGGATGTAGCGTTTTCTACTAATGGTTGGAGAGTTTTGGCTAGATGTTTTGCAAGTTTTTGTGTGGGTGAACGGTGGGCACTTACGATAGGGCGAAGGGGTATATCAGGCTTATGGATTTTTGGGAGACCATATTTTCTAGGGATGCGAGATGATTTTTCGCGGGGGATTAGTTCTTTTTTGAGGTCAGGATTGAGTTGGGAGTTGTTGATGATAGTTTTGGTTTTCTTTTCCAGATAAGTTGTAGGGTCGTTAGGGATTTGTTTGTAGTCTGTGTTGTTTAGTATATTGTCCATCTTTTGTATATAGTCTGTTTTGTCAAGTATGACTGTAGCGTTGCCTTTGTCTGCTGGTAGGATTATAATTTCTGTGTTTCGGTTTAGGTCTCTGATTGACTGTCGTTCGTGAGGAGAAAGGTTGGAAGGTGGAAGTTTGGCAGAACGTAATATTCTTGCAATGTCTTGTCTCGTAATTTCAGCTTCGTCAGTCGGTAAGTGTGTTATTGCATCTTCTGATTGAGAAATTATCTTTTCTATTGGGATGAATTTAGGGGTTGGTGCAAAATTAAAACCTTTGGATAGGACTTTGATGGCGACGTCACTTATGGTGGAATTTGAAAGGTTGTGAACTACTATAGGAGGATTGGCATTATGTGTGTGTTGTGTGAGATTTTTGTTGTCTAGAAGCTGCTGTAATTTTCTTTTTTGTACGTCCGTCTTTTGTTGTGTAACATGTTCTGATTTACTATGTGAGAGTCTGTCTAGAGTGTCCCAAAGTGTAGGGTGTATTTTGTATGCGTGTATTTTTATGTACGTGTCGTAAAGCAGTGTGTTGGTAGTGTTAAGGTGTCGTCTTGTCTCGTGAATGGAATTTCTAAGAAGAGCAAAGCCTGTTCGTTTTAAAATGTTGGAGACGTTATGTGATTTGGTGTGATGTTTAAGTTGAAAAGATTTTGGGACCACGTGATAATCACGGCAGGCTTTTAGAAAGGTGAGGTCACAAAGGAGACGGGATTTGCGGATAAGGAGTTTGGTGAAAATTTTGGTAGAAGATAAAAGTTCCTCCCCGTATGAGCTACAACAACCCAACCTACCTTTATCCACCACTCTAAGGAGTAGGCAGATTGAGGCCTTAGAGTGTCCTTACATATTTCCTTTACCTACCTTTGTCCACCACTCTAAGGAGTAGGCAGATTGAGGCCTTAGAGTGTCCTTACATATATATATATATATATATATATATATATATATATATATATATATATATATATATATATATATATATATATAAACATATAAAAAGTGAAACTGACCCCGGATATGTGTTCTAGGGGGCCTATTTAGCGTTCATTTGTAAAAATTTGTTCAAAATTCAAAAGTCGGGATCTCCTCGTTAGTGAATTTTTTTTAAGAAAATTCACTGAAAGTATAAATATATGTAACGGTAAGTCAAGAAATATTAGTAATAATCACATTTCGAATCCAGTAAAAAAAGGTTAGTATTTTAACTAGCCCATAAAAACCGTTACATTTAAAATCTTATGTTCTATTTGATTTTTATGGTGTGTTGCATGTGTATATATATATATATATATATATATATATATATATATATATATATATATATATATATATATATATATATATATATATATAACCCATTAACAACTTGCTGTTGGGTGTATTTTGGCTGTAATTTGGTATAGCGCACTGATGCGCTCTAATGAGTGCGAAACCGGTATGCGTTTCAAATGATAGTCGGAATGCACCTGGCCTTATTTAGATACATGGTCCCTAATTGGGGAAGAAGGTACCAGGGCTAGCTATCTTTTAAGTCGTTAGTTGGTTGTACACAGACTCTGCTTATAAAATACGTTGTGTTTATTAGACCTGCGTGACAACATATTACCTGGCTAGGCCATCGATGGCGTCACTGTCCTTCATTTTACTAAAATAGTTCCAGAAAATTAATTTCAAATAAACTCATTCTCTGTTGCTGTGGCAGCAGTTTTAGTGGTAGAGTTGATGGTTTAATAGTCCACAATTGTTAGCGAACGTTAAAGAAAGTCTCAACCTAGAACACCATGACTTTTGAAGTTTGAAAAGATTTGTTCAAATGAGCGAACCAGGTCCCCTAGAACCCATTTACGGGGTTAGTTTTAGTTTTTATCTGTTTACGTATGTACAGGGTGACGCGTTTCTAGGATAAAGCTTAATGTACCCGTTATTATACCAGATACGAGAAAAAATTGTATACGTTTATTATAAACTGTCCTGAGCTGCATCATATAAAATTATGTTGAGAAACACAGGCTGGCTAATAAATCGTTCGTGATTCTATTCATTTTTAATTGGACACAACTTATATGATTACATTTTTGCATTTTCCATCGAATTATTAGTGCATGTTTGTAAGTAAAACTTTGTTTCGTCGAAAAGCATTTTGTGAATAATTATATCTCGGCAGGTGGGTGAATAGCTAAAATAAGTTTGTTGGCTAAGAAAATCGGATCAGTTTTTGCGGGAACATTTAAAGTTCATTTTCGGAAAATGTTTGTATTTTTTCAAACAATACAGTTATTTTGATTACATATGGTACTTTGTTTCTACTATATCGGTTATACTGGTAACCAAATTTTTTGCCTGCTTTCATTAAAAAAGACATATTTGCTATTAAAAACACTTTCATAAAAATTGACTACCATAACGCACTGGCTGTGTCCATACGATTTTAATTAACTTGTTTGCTTTAAATTTACTTAAAGACCACTAATGTCCTTATTTTGTCTTGCGGATTATATCAAAATAAAAAGTGGTACTGTAAACCGATCAGTTTATATAATAGGTAAAATCTTTATTGAAGATAACAAAGACAAAGCTCATAGTAAAGAATTATTAAATCTGAAAGTCTAGGGGCAAGTTGCATCTCGAGTAATATAATTGCAAAAGCTCTGATTGCAGCGGGGATCCAAGTAATCGAACTTTGATGATCATAATGAAGCGTAGACTTGATGTCTCTTTTTTCCTCTCCTGCTTGTCGAAGAAGAAGGGAAATATTTAATAAGAGCCAACCAAGCGATGAGGAAATCTAACTGACCGTAATGGCGTTCGTCGAATTCTCTTCTAGTCTGAACTTCAGACAGACGAATAATTAAAGCTGGCTGCTTATATTACTATTTTCAATAAATTCAATATTAAAGCCAATTCCAGCTAGGAGGATAATTCCGTAGAATTCCGTTCGAGTGCTTATTGTCTATTTAACAAGCGAAGCAGCTATTTTACCAACGATTATACACACGTAAAGCTTCAGATTATATGCTATTGAACCTATCAGCTCCTATTTATTTATTTGAAAATGGCACAGCATGAGTCGAGGGATCTGAGATAGCTGTAAAAATATAGATCGTATCAATAATAATAAAAATACCACAGCATAGAACTATGCTTTACTATTACTTTATTAATTTTTATAATACCTGAAGGTGTCGAACAAGCCATACACATAAGAACAAAGATGTACAAGACCTTTTACCAAAAATGATATGCAAACAAAAATATAAATGTACACTAATATTCCTAAAGTTAAAAAGAAAAGCACATAAAATTGACCACAAATGAAAATGTTGTTAAACTATCTAAAATTCGTTTCCACATTACCGACTTTTTAGTGAATTTTCATTAAGAAAATTCACCAAGAGAGAGGTATCGATGGTGAGACTTTTGAAAGTTTTCTTCAACTGAAAGCGAATTAAGGCCGCTGGAATCCATTTCCATGGTCAGTTAAAATGTTTATATATATATATATATATATATATATATATATATATATATATATATATATATCTTTAGGAATATTGCACTACACTGTAATCACTTTTAAATATACACTTTATTTGTTTGCTGTACGTTTGTCATTTCTTATTGATTTGCGCGGACTGTAGTTTCGAACCGTCCCGGTTCATTTTCAGCACGCTACTGTAGCGTGCTGATGATGAACCGGGACGGTTCGAAACTGCAGTCCGCGCAAACCAATAAGAAATCACAAACGTACAGCAAACAAATAAAGTGTACATATATATATATATATATATATATATATATATATATATATATATATATATATATATATATATATATATATGTATGTATGTATGTATGTATCCAACAGATAACTGAAAAAATACTTCACTTATTTGGACCAAATTTGGAAATTACCCTTATTTTGCTAAAGGCTTGGATGAGTTCGTTTATCAAAGCTTAACGGCCAATTTTTCTTAATAGAAAACTAAAAAATATTTTTAAACGCAATATCTCTCAATTGTCTACGTGATTGAAACGAATATTTACGACTTAAAAGCACAGACAGACGTGGTTGCGTACCAATTTTCAAGTCGTTTGATCAAAGGAAAATAAAGTTATTCGAAATTAAAAATGAAATAATCCTCGACATAACTTCAGATTCTGAAATGTATGTTGGACAAAGACAGATGACGTTATCTGTACTGCTATGCTATTTAAATAAATCGTGGATAAAAATCTAAACAATGTAAGTTGTCGCAAGATGTCAGTCTGGATAACGTTGTGAGAGATACGACAGGGACGCTATCTCGGTGCAGGACTAGCTATTATATTGTCACCATAGCTCTAGTTTACACAAAATTTTATTGATAGAGCTGTATACAATGTACAATCAACTAACAATTATTGTCTAAATTGTAAGCCTTGGACCATTTCTTTCATAATACCGGGACAAAGTTTGCTTCCAAAAGCGCTAAATTTTAGCATGCGAATGTTTACTATAAATAATAAATTTCGGAACGCAGCAAGTACGCTATAGTAGTGAATTTTCTTAAGAATTGTACACTATTAGCAATATATATTATTAAAACTAATTCTTTAAATTTAAATGGACCTTTAGAGTCGCAGTTAGCGATTACTTGAAAAAATTTATATTTTATATGGAACTAAAAAATTAAAATTTGGTCTTAAATATAATATGTAAGTACTGCAAGCCTTTAAAAAATTGTCTTACAAATTTAATTAAAGTTACAGAAGTTTTTCAGAAAAAAAATAATTATTTAGAAAGAAATGTACGTGTCAAATTATAAATATGGCAGGTATTTTTCCTTATTAATTGCTTGGATGGTTTTGTTTTAGTTAACCCATCCAGTTTTTACAAACAATAAACAACAAAAAAGATTTTTTATGTTATGCTAGAAAATTTTCGTAAAAATAATTCAAAACCGATAGCTCAATAAATTTGCTATTAAGCCAGAATCTTCAATCTTGAACCATAGTTACCCCTATGTAAACACACGTGGGTACGAAATTAAAGAAAAATAACATAATGAGCTTCGCGGATAACTACAAATTTGTTTTAAAAAACCTTTTTGTTGTATATTGTTTGCAAAAACTGTATGGGTTGACTAAAACAAAACCATCCAAACAATTAATAAGGGAAAATACCTGCCATATTTATAATTGTACAGGTACATTTCCTTTGTAAATAATTATTTTTTTTTCCGAAAAACTTTTGTAACTTTAATGAAATTTCTAATACATTTTTTTAAGCCATTTGCAGTACTTACATAATATTATATCTACGACCAAATATTATTTTTTTAGCTCTATATAAAACATAAATTTTTTCAAATAATCGCTAACTGGGACTCTAAAACCGATGTCCAAGGTCCATTTATATGTAAGGAATTAATTTTAATAGTATATCTTACTAATGGTGTACAATTCTTATGAAAATTCACTACTATAACGCATTTGCTGCACCCCGAACATTTTTATGTCTCAAAACCCTTCTAATAAAGGAGGCGGAAGGCAACGGAAAACCACCATGACGTACACATATTACCCAAACCAACGATCATGATGGTAGACAAAGTTCAAACATCTTTGCAGGTTTTGAGCTTCGAAACTCATGACCCGGTAGGGGAAGGCGCGGTTATGCTTTTTAAACGGTTGTCACGCAAAACTCTGTCTTCAATTTGCTAGATAGAAAGTCAGGTGAAAAAGTTATTAGAAAGTAAGTAAAGAAGAAAGAAATCGAGAACTCATTGAATACATGAACATGGAATTTTAGCAGCTCACTAAGAACAGATAAAGCAGAAGAAGCAAGGAACATTATATATATATATATATATATATATATATATATATATATATATATATATATATATATATATATATATATATATAGACTTGGCATGTCAAAACTAAGGTTGTCGAAGAATGGAGACTTTAAGGATGATAACGTCAGAATGATATATACTGGGAAAGAGGACTTTGAAGGGAATGAAGTCCAATTTTTATTACGGGATAAATCGGTCAATAAAGTAAGAACTATATGCAATAACTATGATGACAATTAAAGCAAATTATTCTTTGGTTTCCAATTTTAAAAGAGTAATATACAAGTTGTTATATCTATTTCAATGACAATTATTTACTACTTTACCTTAAAGCAGAATGGTGAAACCGTAATAAATAAAGAAAACACGTTATTGTTCTCTGGTTTTCATCTTTAAAAGCGTAGTATACAAGTGGTTATATCTATTTCAATGAACATCATTTGCCACTTAACCTCAAAATTGAACTGCAAAACCATAGTAAATCAAGATAACACGTTATTATTCTACGGTTTTCAATTTTAAAAGCATAATATACAAGTTGTTATATCTATTTCAATGACAATCATTTACCACATAACGTCAAAACAAAACTGCCAAATCATAAAAAATAAACAAAACACGTTATTGTTCGTTAGTTTCCAATAAATAAATTCATTTACTTATCCTCAAAACAGAATTGTCAAACAGTGTAAAACAAAACACACTATCCCATCTGGTTTTTACTTCAAGTAGCTGATATAAAACTTCCTTATTTCCCCTCTCACTTTTAGATTAGGATAATTTTGAACATTTTATAAATCCGCGCATTCGAATATAGCCGAAGGCGGTCACTAGGTTGAAATCGCCACAGTTCGGGTGTGAACGTTTGTTGCACGTTAGGATGTTGTGGCGATCCCGCCTTACGTGTGTTATTTTGTTTGGTTGTCGCTGCATTATGATGTATGTCTGTGGTATATGTATCAATCTACGTGTGGCAGGTGACTACTCTCTCTCTCTCTCTCTTTGTCTGGAACATACTTCAACGACGTAAGTTTTTCAATTCATGTCTTTCAGATTTTATTTTTAATTTGTGAAAAACTCAAAATTTTGTAAAACAAATTACTTAAAACTGACAACAGAGGTGTATTTACTTCATTTCTAGCTACATGTAAAGTCTCATTCCAGTTATTTTAATACTATAAAAAATATAGGTTTTTAAAAAATATTTTTGTATATTTTTTTATGGAAAATGTGTCCGTTATAGCTAATTTACGAACTTGTTCGCAACTGTAACAAAATGAAGACATGTGCCAAGTTTTGTTCAAATCAGTTGAGTATTTTATGAGTTATTGCTCAGATACAGATAAACACACACGCACACACACACACACACACATGTATTTATAATGTAGGTATATTTTATATTACTCACCAGCGAAAATTTTGTTATTTACCCCCTTAAAACAAGGCTGTCTAATGACACTGTGGTTATTCAACGTATTTATGGACAAAGATATAAAAGAAATTTGCTCGGAGACAGAAGGCTTAAAAATGAATGCTTTTGAGGTAAAAGTGTTACTGTACGCTGATGATGCAGTTCTGCTTACTGAACCTGAAGGAGAAATACAGAGGGTGTTAGACAGACCTATGACAGTAACAAATAAAAAGAATGTACGTGTGAACGCAGAGAAGACTAGATAGAGTTATGGTGTTTGATAAATTGGGTGGAACGAGTAATTGCACTTTCTTGATAAATGGTAATCTAGTAGATAAAGTAAAGGAATTAAGATGTTTAAAAAGACTGCCAGAATAGATGATGAGATACAAAGTATGGTAGATGCAAGCAGAAAGGTGCTGAGAGCTATGACCACTGTATCTAAGAGTTAATGTATATCCAAAGAGACCAAAGTGGCTGTATATAACAGTGTACTGGTACCAACTGTTTTATATGGGCCTGAAATTGGGGTCTATCAGGCAAGCATGTAAGAAAATTGAATACTGTTGTGGTGAAATACCTGAGACGAGTGACGGGTAAATCAAAGACAGACATAGTTAAGAATAGATGGGTGCTTAACGAATGTAATGTAGAAAAATATATCTATGCTAAGATCTGTTATAAACAGACTATGAAAATTTACTACCATAACTTGTTGCGTGCATCTTTTATCTTTTTTGCTTGAAAGCCAAAACAAAGCCTTTTACTAAGTAGCCTGTGCTGTTTAACGTAGGTTCAACTAACTAAAAAGTGCAACGCGCAAAACTTATATTTCTCACTTGTAAAATGAATACTCCCCCAAGCAGTCTACACAAACTTGTATTTGTATTACAGATATCAATCTTTTTCATCTTCCAATCCCGGATTATAAATTTCGCATTTACACAAAACTCTTTTAAAAAGTAGCACTCTCAAGTATGAGAGTTTTTCACAACAATGCAGTTGATTAACCATATATAGGCTGAGGCGCGCCACTCCCCTAGATGGATGAAGTTAGGGCCATATTTATAAAACGTTCTTACCAGGATGATATTTCACAAGTTGCAAAAACTTCGCTATAGAAAAGTTCTCTTCTTCTGATAAAGCGATCACATAATAGGCTTTTTATGTTAAGTGCGTTTTACGACGATGAGAAAAATCAATATGGACACATCATTCTACAAGGTTAAGGACGATAACAATAACTCTATGGAACAATACCTTACAGTTATGAGTAAAAAGGTCCAACAGTACAGGCAATAGAGGAGCCCGTTACTCTTGTCCATAATGCACTAAACTACAGGAGTTTTTTTTTTTGATAGATAGGTTCAGAATGACGTACTGAATGTAAAAACACAAAATCCTTTCAAATTAGGAGGGCGGAAGTGCCGCCATTTTGAGAAAAACCGTTTCGGCCTATATCTCTGTAACCGTGCATTTTAGACCAAAAATGCCAATGACCATTATTGTAGATAATTGCATTTGTCATCTTTTTTTTTTAAATAATTTTTTTATATCACTCACCGTTTACAACTTATACGGCTATTAGCATTCATTTGTTGACTTTTTAGTGAATTTTCTTAAAAAAAATTCACTAATGAGGAGATCCCGACTTTTGAATTTTGAAAAAATTTCTTCAAATGAGCGCTAATTAGGCCCCCCAGAAAACAGATCCGGGGTCAGTTTCAATTTTTATATGTTTATATATATATATATATATAAGGTAAGTAACCTAAATATGGGCACCCCTAAGCATTATATCAATTAATAACTTTATCGATTAAGATTAAGCCAAAGAAAAAAAATGGTTTGCTCTTTAGGTCAGAACGAATACAAAATCATACACAGAATTTGAAAAATATGTCTTTATTCTGAAACAGTCACCCATAAAAAAATTAAATCAAGTGCCCATATTAGGAGCATCAAGTTCTAATTATGGGCACCCTAAAAGAAACTTAAGAGAAATTAAATGATCCAGAAAATATAGTTATTAATAATTCTTATTAATCAAAAGAAAAACTTAAACACTTGTACATGAACTTGAACATTGTAAAAAAGCTTAAGTTAGATAACGAGTTAGATAACTTAAACTTCATTCACTCTCTTCGCATGACGGGCACCTAAAAAAGGGTATGACATCTTTGGCCATCAGCCCACAGCACTCTTCATGAACCCAAGTCTGGCAAACAGTACACTGCCTCATGTCTTCTTGTTTATCTTCTTTACAAAGGGGGCAGTACCATGATTCCTTTCGAGGAGTTGCAACGCCACTGCACGTAGCTCTATCTAAATTGGCTGTTTGTTGTTTGGACTGAGGCGCTCTTTTTTTGGCAATTGATGGTTCCTTTTGACTTAACTTCTTCTCCGCAAACAACCATTTAACAACTTTGACAGCTCGATAGTTTATTGCCTTTTTGGGTGGTGCTTTAGACTTGGCAGGTAGTTCTGGTGTTTTCAATATTTCAGTAAACGATCTAGAGTTGTTAGCCTCCAACTCTTCGTCCGATGATTCACTGGTTTCAGAAGTCGAAGATTCGGATGGTTGCCATTCATTTTCATCGTCAGAACTGTCGTCATCTGAGACACGTCGAAGCCGTTCTTGTTTTTGACGAGGATTGTTAGTTGAAACCCTTGGAGTAGATGTACTGGGACCATCAACCTCTTGTTTTCTTGTTAATTCTGAAGCCATCGTTTGTTGGACAGGATTAGGACTACTAGGAATTGTAGTTGCAGGGGAATTTGCATTGTTTTGGTTCTCTAGGGGCCTCTCTGACAGTGTTGAAGGTGCAAATGCCGTTTCTGGAATAATCGTCGGGTCAAAAGGGTATATACCAGTTGCTCGAAATCCTGCAGACACGTTTGAAGGGGTTGTTGCCTTTGGCCAAACTTTTGAAAATACATTACCAAAACTAGATTTTGTTAATTTTCTACCAGGATTAAGACTCCAATACCTCTGCAATTCATCGTCCCAGTGGTATTCAAAAGAACGAAATACCGATTTGTCCATTGGCTGCAATTCATGCGTGCAGTTACTCGGAAGGCATAACAATGTGATTTCATGAGTGTCTGCAGCCTCAACAATATTTGCATCGAGATGGGATTTTGCTCCATCAAAAATCAGAAGGACTTTTCCAGGAGGTTTGTATTGTGCAAAATGTGCAATCCATTTAACAAAAGTATCACAAGTCATGCTGCCTTTTGCAGTCATGAATGCTTTGCACCCAGGTGGTAAATTATCTGAAAATTCAGGTTTATTTCTCTGGCCTTTAAACAAAACAACAGGTGGAATTATCTGACCAATAGCATTTCCACAAGACACAACAGTCACATTTTCGGCATGTTCTGGTGCCACAAAGGGTACCCGTTTAATTCCTTTGCGAGTTAAAATTACAGGTTCCTTATGAATTGTTAATTGGCACCCTTTTTCGTCCATATTAAAAATAAGCTGAGGTTTATCCATAACGTCTAACTCGGCCATCACAGTCCTTAATGTCTTGAAATAATCCTCAACAATAAATCTGTTTAGTTTTGCAGCTCGTGCTGGATTAACGTTTTGAGATTTTCGGCGAGCAACCTCAGGATGTCTTCTTAAAAATAATTTAAGCCATTTTCTACCAACCATTGAAGAATTATGTTTTGTAGGTGGAAAGGGGACGTTGTTTTCGCTGCAGAACGTGTAAACACTTCTTCTTAAAATTTTAGATGTAAGGGGCATTCCTATCTCAGCAAGTCTAAATATTCGAGAACACAACTCGGTTTCCTGGGCGTCAGTTAAAAAAGATTTTCGACCCAGCCGTTTAACTGTATTACCACTCCAAGCATGGCGTTGCAAAGTACTTCGTGGAATATTAAAATTAATTGCTGCACGTTTTATCTTCATTCCTCCTTGAATTGCAGCAACTGCTGCTTTGAGGGAGTCAGAACTCCACTGAGCTCGCTTTTGTGGAGACATATTCTGAAAAATAACATCGTGTTAGATAAAACATAACCAAACGTCAGCAAAAGGTATGTCCCAAATATGGGCACAGCATGTGTTCTAAATATGGGCACTGCCCATATTTGGCAGTCACTCTAGTGCCCATATTTGGGACATGCCATTTTCTACAAGTTTTGAAACACATTTTCATAATACGGAAGTAAACCTAAATATCTATTGTACAGTCTCAAAGTACAGTTCCTCAGCTTCAATTTTATATATAGTAACAATTAATTTCGCTACATTTTCTTTACAAAATGAAATAAAATCTACTTACCGAAAACTACAACCTCACTTTCCACATTCGACGACTTCTGACTAGAAACACCCGGTGGCGCCCTCTATCGACTAATGGCCGAATTTTGATTATGACTGAAGTTGTACGAGATACCTGTAATGCATATGCTGCCATCTTTTATTAAAATTGGTTACAAACAGTATTTATTCACTAGTGCCCGTATTTGGGGGGGTGCCCATACTTGGTTAAGGTACCTTATATATATATATATATATATATATATATATATATATATATATATTTATATATATATATATATATATATATATATATATATTTAAATATATATATATATATATATATATATATATATATATATATATATATATATATATATATATATATATATATATATATATATATATATTTATATATATGTATCAGACCGATAACTCAAAAAATAATGGGCCGATTTTGATTAAATTTGGTGAAAAATTACTTTTGCAAATGGCTTGGATGAGTTCGTTAAGCAAGAAAATCTGCCTAGGTTTTCCCGGAAAATTTTGTGTTTTCTTTCGAAAAAAATTTATATCTCCGGAATTAACAAAGTAAGGGAAACCAAATTTGGTACGCTGGTTTATATCCTTATAAGTAAGCTACCTACCAAAATTTAGCTATGGAAGTCAAAAGACAAAAAAAGTTATAGGCATTTTAAGAAAAATAAATTGGGGTTTTCCTCAAAACGTCAAACTGGCGATTTAAAATTGTCAAAATTGGCAACATTTAGGCAAATAACTTGAATCTAATACGGGCTATAGAAATAAAATGTCTCAAGAAGAATGTTTTACAAACCCTAAAGTCTTAATTTCAACCGTCATTGTCCTTCATTCTACTAAAATATTTGCAGAAAATTCATTTCAAATAGACCCTTTCTCTGATGCTTGGCAGTAGCCTTAGCTATAGAGTTTATCGTTTAATGGTATATAATTTTTGTCGAATTTTCGTAAAAAATCAATAAAGCTCAATATATCCGTTATTATATAAGATATGAAAAAAATTTGTATATATTAATTATAGGGTGTCTTGAGCTACATCTTAAAATAATATTTCTACAATCACAGGGTGGCCCATAAGTCATTGGTGATACAAATTTCCTTTTTTTTTTAATCAAACACGCCTTATGTTATTGCATTTTTGCATTTTCCATCGAGATATAATGCATGTTTGTAAGAAAAGAAATTCTAGACGCAGCAAGTGCGTTATGGTAGCGAATTTTGATCAAATGTTTCATATTTGAACAGCTCAATTTGCTATTAACCTATAAGGTTGACCAAGAAACGTGTTTTTTCGGGAACACTTTAAGTTTACTTTTGGAAAATTTTGTACATTTTCACACAATAAAGTTATTTTGATGAAACATGGCACATTTTTTCTAATATATAGATTACACTGGTAACCAAGTTTGATGCCTGCTTTCTTAAAAAAACACACATATTTGTAATTAAAAACATTTTTATGAAAATTCACTACCATAATGCACTTGCTGCATCCAGAATTTTTTTATTTACCTATATATTGGTTAATAATTGTTTAAGAAATAAAACGCTTATAACTTTACTTTTCAATAGACAAATTTCCTACAACTTTTACTTAAAACTTTTTTTTCTCAAATCAATACTTTCAAAGTTATAACGCGTTAAATGTTGCACTTTTCAATCGACAATTTTTTCTGGAAACGTTTTAGTAAAATGAAGGACAATGACGGTTGAAGCTAAGACTTCAGGCTTTGTAAAACATCCGTCTTGACACATTTTCTTTCCATAGCTTATATTAGTTTCAGGTTCTTTGCGTAAATATTGCCAATTTTTACGTTTTAAATCGCGTCTTTGACGTTTTGGGGAAAACGTCAATTTTTTTTTAAATGCCTATAACTTTTTCATATTTTAATCTACAAAACTAAATTTTGGTAGGTAATTTAGTTATTATGATATAAACCGGCGTACCAAATTTGGTTGTCTTTACTTTGTTATTTCCAGCGATATGATTTTTCTTTTGAAAGAAAGATTTTCCTGGCTAACGAACTTACCAAGCCACTTGCAAAAGCAAGGTATTCACCAAATTTATTCAAAATCGGCCCATTATTTTTTGAGTTGTGATATATATATATATATATATATATATATATATATATATATATATATATATATATATATATATATATATATATAAATTCAAACTGACCCCGGATATGTAATAATTAACGCACATCTGAAAAAAAAATTCAAAATTCAAAAGTCGGGGTCTCAGTGAATTTAAAAAAAAAGAAAATTCACTAATAATAATTTGAGAAAAAAAAGTTGTAAGTAAAAGTTCTAGAAAATTTGTCGATTAAAAAGTTAAGTTATAAGCATTTTATTTTTTAAACAATTATTAACAAAGATATAGGTAAAAAAGTCAATAAATGAATGCTAATAGTCCTATAAATTGTAAACGGTGAGTAATACAAAAAAAGATATTTGCAAAACAGATGAGAAATGCAATTATCTACAATAAAGATTATTATTATTATTTTTGGCCTAAAGTGCACGGTTGCGGAGATATAGGCCGAAACGGTTTTTCTCAAAATGGCGGCACTTCCGCCCTCCTAATTTGTAAGGATTTTGTGTTTTTAGTGAATTTTCTTAGAAAAAATTCACTAATGAGGAGATCTCGACTTTTGAATTTTGAAAAAATTTCTTCAAATGAGCGCGATCTAGGACCCCTAGAACCCATATCCGGGGTCAGTTTCAATTTTTATATGTTTATATATATATATATATATATATATATATTTATATATATATATATATATATATATATATATATATATATATATATATATATATATATATATATATATATATATATATGTATCACACCGATAACTCAAAAAATAATGGGCCGATTTTGATAAAATTTGGCATGTACCTTTCTTTTGTAAATGGCTTGGATAAGTTCGTTAGCCAGGAAAATCGGACGAGGTTTTCCAGGAAAATTTTGAGTTTTCATTCTAAAAAAATTCTTATCTCAAAAAGTAATAAGCCGATTTTAATAAAATTTGGCGTGTACCTTTCTTTTGTAAATGGCTTTGACAAGTTTGTTAGTCAAGAAAATCGGACGAGGTTTTCCGGGAAAATTTTGAGTTTTCATTCGAAAAAAATTTTTATCTCAAAGAATAATAGGCAGATTTTGATAAAATTTGGCATGTACCTTCCTTTTGTAAATGACTTTGACAAGTTTGTTAATCAAAAAAATCAGACGAGGTTTTCCGGGAAAATTTTGAGTTTTAATTTGAAAAAAAATTTTATCTTAAAAAATAAGAAATCTATGATAACCAAATTTGGTAGGTAGGTTTACGATATAAAAAGTAAACTATACGCCAAAATTTAGATTTCTATGTTACAAGAAAAAAAAGTTATAATAAAATATTTTGTGCCAGATCATTTCTATGAAAATTCACTACTATAACGCACTTGCTGCGTCCAGGCTTTTTTTTTACATTCAGTACGTCATTTGGAACCTATCTATCAAAAAAAACACCTGTAGTTTAATGCAGAAACAAATTCTATATTGCCTGTACTACAAGGCAGCCAGTACGTAATATTATTGTAATTCCGTTATCTTTTCTCATTATTACAAGAACCCAGCTGATTTAGCAAGATAATATTTAGACGCAGCATATGCGATATGGTAGTGAATTTTTTTATAAAAATTTTCCAAAATTATTTGTTACACAGTTATAGAAATTGGAAAAAGTAAGTAAAACATTGTAATAAAGCGTTATTTCCGAAGTAAGATATTAGAAAAATTTTAACATCTAGGTAAATTGTAAATTAAATATCCATTTATGATATGTGTTATCTAATGGGTCTCCCAATAGTGACTATATATTTTTAGAACGTTATGGCAGCCGTAAATTGTAGAAATGTCACTAGCCGTCATTTGTGTTTAGTATAGTTTGACAATTCATCAAAGCAAATTACAGGCTCTAACGACGTTTGGTGATCATCCAAAAACATTTAGGCAAAGAACCTGAAACCAATACGGGCTATGTAGAGAAAATGTCGCAAGAAGAGTATTTTGCAAAACCTCAAGTTTCAGCTTCTTGTCATTGTCCTTCATTTTACTAAGATGTTTCCAGAAAATTCAATGCAAACGGACCCTTTCTCTGATGCTTTGGCAGTAGTTTTAGTTAAGTTTATGGTTTAACGGTTTATAATTTTACAGCACATGTGGAAATATCGAATCGACGACAAAAATTTCAAAAATAGTTTTCGCTTAAACGTCGCAAAAAGTATCAATACATATAGAAAATACTATTAGGAACACATTTTTGTTTGTTTGTCGGTCTGTAGGTCTATCTGTTTGTAGCAACGAAAGTTGAAAGATAAAAAAGTTATGGGCATTTAAAAAAAAATTGGGGTTTTCCTCAAAGCATCAAAGTCGCGATTTAAAACTTCAAAATTGGCAAGATTTAGTCAAATAACCTGAAAATAATAGCAGTTATGGAAAGAAAATGTCTCAAGAAGAATGTTTTACAAAACCTGAAGTCTTAGGTTCAACCGTCATTGTCCTTCATTTTACTGAAATATTTCCAGAGAATTTATTTCAAATAGACCCTTTCTCTGATGCTTTGGCAGTAGCGAAATATCCGTTACAAGATACGAAATATATATATATATATATATATATATATATATATATATATATATATATATATATATATATATATGTATATATATATATATATATATATATATATATATATATATATATATATATATATATATATATATATATATACATTAAGTATACGGTGTCTTGAGCTACATTTTAAAGAAAACTTCTACAATCATAGGGTTGCCCCTAAGTCGTTGGTGATACAATTTCTCTCTTTTTTTTAATCGAACACGCCTTATAGGATTTTTGCATTTTCCATCGAAATATAATGCATGTTTGTAAGAAAAGAAATTCGGGACGCAGCAAGTGCGTTATGGTAGCGAATTTTCATTAAATACTTCAAACTTGAATAGCTCAATTTGCTATTAACCTATAAGTTTGACCAAGAACCAAGTTTTCTCGGGAACACTTTAAGTTTACTTTCGGAAATTTTTGTACATTTTCACACAATAAAGTTATTTTGATGAAACATGGTACATTGTTTTTACTATATAGGTTATACTGGTAACCAAATTTGATGCCTGCTTTCTTAAAAAAACACACATATTAGCTATTAAAACATTTTTATGAAAATTCACTACCATAACGCACTTGCTGCGTCCAGACTTTTTAAAGAAATCAACGAGCCGTCACTTCTAAGAAGGGGGTGCTTCAAAAATGTACATAATGCTATTAAATAGTCGCAAACCTAATTTGAGTTTTGCCGTTGTTGAGTAACTTATGCGCAACCCTGTATATGTACTTAGTATGGAACGGTTTCACCAAACAATGGCGCCGTAATTAATAAACCAAACATTATTTCACTCCGATTTCCTCGATTTTATGCTTTATTACCTACTTTTACCCATATACCCAGAAACATTTATTAAAGATTATTGTCCATAATAATTCAACAGGTTAAAAGATGACCCGATTTTAGATAATTTACTAGGTCACGTTAGGCAACCCTAAAAACCTTTACCTTATCCCACAACCACCAAAGAGACTGCTTTCATTTAGCTCTGTCCGGTGATTTGGCTCCAATGACGTAGAATATAATTTCGATTAAACATCACAATACTTAACGACCTGGAGCCAAGAACACCGCCATCCTATCAAGATATTAGACTGCTATGACCTATGAGAACGACAAAATCCCAGCTAAATTTCATGTCTAACATCATAAGAAGGGACATTGATGGTAATAACAGAGAGCATCATACTGTTATCGAGGTCACGTGCCAGTAAAAAGAGGCATTCCATTATTGCCATTAGACAGCACACAAAGTCTATGGCATGGGGCACCGCAGAATAGAGGCTCTTGTAAAGGAAGAGGCGCAGAATAAGGAGTGCGGCCTGATTGTCCGCATTGTGTAGATGAATGAGTCACTCTTCATTTGTATTGTTGCCGAGACATAGAGAAAATATGGAAGCTTGTTCATCTTTCATGCAAATTACTGGATGTAATCGCGAATGATAGGAGGCAATGCGATGTTTTATGTAGTGGTGCGGCTGGAATGACACGACAGAGGGTGAGGCGTCAACATGATGGACATACAGTTTCATCTTGTAGTTGTGAGTGGGGTAGAGGCTTGGTGGTGGTTGTTTAAGTTTAAGTTTTGTTCCTAAATAGTGTGATTACCGTTTAAATTTACAGTAGTTGATTTTAGTAATATGTTAACGTACAGTTACAAATTCAAAAGATATTATTGGATAATCATTTTTGCAAGGTAACAAAAAAAAAGTTTCTGTGAATTTTCGAAGAAAAAATTCGTTGATAAGGACAGGTCGACTTTAATATTGAAAAGTAATTTCTAGGCCCAAGTAAAACCTAAATCAATTTTAAGCTTTACATGTTTACATATACAGGTTGAGTCATAAAGAAAAAGTCTGGACGCAGCAAGAGCGTTATGGTAGTGAATTATCATATAAATGTTTTTAATTGCAAATATGCCTTTTTTAATGAAAGAAGGCATCAAATTTGGTAAAACCTGTATAGTAGAAACAATGTATTAGTGAATTTTCTTACAAAACATTCACTAATGAGGAGATCCCGACTTTTGAATTTGGAAAAAATTTCTTCAAATGAGCACTATTTAGGACCCCTGGAACCCAAATCCGAGGTCGGTTTCAGCCTTTATATGTTTATATATATATATATATATATATATATATATATATATATATATATATATATATATATATATATATATATATATATATATATATATAATATATATATATATATATATATATATATATATATATATATATATATATATATATATATATATATATATATATATATATATATTTATGTGTCACACCTATAGCTAAAAAAATAATTTTGATAAAAACTCCTTTCGTAAGTGGCTTGGATAAGTTTGTTAGCCAGGTAAATCCGCCGGGGTTTTCCAGGAAAATTTTGTGTTTTGTTACGAAACAAATTTATATCTCCGGAATTATAAAACCAAGACCAACATCGGTTAATGGTATATGATTTTTGTCGAATTTTGGTAAAAAAATATTTAAATCTCAATATAACCGTTATTATGCAAGATACGAAAAAAAATGTATACATTAATTATAGGGTGTCTTGAGCTACATCTTAAAAAATATTTTTACAATTTTTACACTAGACCGATCTTGATCAAATTTGGTGAGTACCTTCCTTTTGCAAGTGGCTTGGATAATTTCGTTAGCCAGGAAAATCGGACCAGGTTTTACCGGAAAATTTTGTTTTCTTTCTAAAAAAATTCATATCTCGGAAAAAAACAAAGTGAGGGCAACCAAATTTGGTACGCGTATTTGTATTATAAAGAGCGAACCATTTACCAAGGTCTTTAGGTTTAAGGACAAAAAAGTTACGGGCAGCTAAAGAAATAAATTTTGGAGTTTTCCTCAAAACGTCAAACTCGCAATTTAAAACGTCAAAATTGGCAATGTTTGGGCAAAGAACGTAAAACAAATACGGATTGTAAAAAGAAAATGTTGCAAGAAGAGTGTTCTGCTAACCCTTAAGTTTCAGATTCAACCGTCATTGCTCTTCATTTTACTAAAATATTTACAGAAAACTCATATCAAATAGACCCATTCTCTGATGCTTTGGCTGTCCGTTTAGTTAAGTTGATGTTTCGCTCTAGGTTTAGTAAAGTTTATCGTAGAACAAATTTGTTACTGCTTTTTAGAATTTTTATCGAAATGCATGTTTGTAAGAAAAGAATCTGGAGTAAATACGTTTTGGTAGCAAATTTTCATTAAATGTTTCAAATTTCAATAACTCAATTTGCTATTAACCTAAGTTTTGTTGGTTAGGAAACCAACATTTAACTTTATTTTCGGAAAATTTTTGTATGAACGCAGCAAGGGCATTCTGGTTGCGAATTTTCATTAAATGTTTCAAATTTCAATAACTCAATTTGCTATTAACCTAAGGTTCATTGGCTAGCAGACCAGTTTTCTCGGAAACATTTAAACTTTCTTTTCGGAAAATTTTTGTACATTTTTAAATAATTATTTTGATAAAATATGGTACATTTTTCCTACTATATAGGTTATAGCGGTAACCAAATTGATGTCTGCTCGCATTAGAGCGATATATTTGAAATTAAAAACATTTTAATGAAAATTCACTTCCATAACGCACTTGCTTCGTGCAGAGTTTTTTACTTTATCAAAATAACATTACTGTTTGAAAAAGTACAAAATCTTTTCAAAAACGAACTTAAAAATGTTCCCGAAAAAACTGGTCTGATTTGACTAGCCAACGAACATCTTTAAACTATTTACCCACTTACTAAGATGTAATTATTCACACAAAAAGTTATACGACGAAAAAAAATTCATAAAAATTTGTAAACAAATTTCTTCACGGAAATTCGAACATTTCCTTTTACAACAAATTATTGAACATTTATCATTAATAATCAAGATTTCACAAAAAGTTACACACAATGATTTCTATGGAAACACAAAAAAATTGTATACGGCACCTCGATTTTTTTCACGAATAATATAAAACAAAACCACTCTGAATGCGTCATTTTCGTGAGACTCTGCTTGGAAAAAACGCCGTATCATAATTTTTGATATGTGCCAAAAATATTAAACAATTTAAATAACTCGTAAACAATGAACGCTATCAATTTTTTTGTTACAAACATGCATTATATATTCGAAAAATGCAAAAATGCAATAATATGATAATTGTTAAATTTAAATTAAAAAAAAGAAACTCTGTATCATCAACGACATATGTACCAGCTGTGATTGTCGAAATAATTTTATAAGATGTAGCTTGAGACACTCTAATTAACGTAGACAATTTTTTCTAGTGTCTTGTATAATAACGGCAATATTAAGCTGTACCCTAGAAATGCGTCATCCTGTATATGTGTAAAAACTGAAACTAACACTGCATCGTGAATTATCCGCGAAGCAATCGAGATCGAAAACGTCCCAATTGCTTAAATAGGAGAGATGATGGTCTTCGTCTTCCAATTACTTGGAAACCTATTATATCTTCATTACAAACACACAGAAAGGCAATAAATTTAATATAAAATTTCATTTCTCCATTACGTGTCTCACAAATCCCTGTAATCTTCTTAATCGTCTTAATCCTTTAAGTACCGTGACTAAAGCCCCTGACCGTGCAACGAACTGCCAGATGCCTCTTAGGCATAGGGTTGAACACACTGATATCTTAGAGACGATCTTCGGTGAGATTTGGGGAGTAGGCAGATTGAGGCCCCGCAATCGGGCTACAACAACCCAACCCATCTGTCCACCGCTCTAAGAAGTAGGCGGATTGAGGCCTTATCGTTCATGTCCTTAGATATTTCCTTTACCTCTTGAAAATGGCTCCAAAACACGAGCCGAAACGTTGAGTTTTAATAAATTCTGGACGCAATTCAACCAGAGAACCAAATACATCTCAATATATATATATATATATATATATATATATATATATATATATATATATATATATATATATATATACAGGGTGGGGCACTACATACGCGTCGGCCTCTCTAATGGACCCTGTTCGAATATACAAATTCCGTTTTTTTTCTAGCATATGCAGGGTCTTTAGGGGCATCAAAGTTATGTTTTTCTAAGAGAACTACCCAGTATATTATTCGGTTTTCGTCATCTTGAGATAAAATAAAGGTAAGCTGCAATAGGATTCCCTATACCTAAAACCTACCGTTTTTGAGAAATACAGCAATTTTTGAAAATGGTAGCCTCAATGCAATTTTTTTTTGCCCTTGGCAACGTAGAAAAAATCTAACTTATATTAGTATTTAGTAGAAACATTGTTGCATGTAACAGAAAAAAGAATTCAATGTAAAGTTATACAGGATGGTCAGTAACCTACTAGTGATATTTGACACATACTATTGCAAATAAGTCTCTTATTTTAAATAGCACACCTGTATATAATGGATGATTCTTCTACAACATTTTATTACCTTTTAATTGATACTAGGGTTTCCTATACCTAACTCAAGCAGTTTTCGACATATTTAGAATTGTTTGTTTTCCATAATAAATGTCACCTTTCATCATCAAGTGAGCCTTGATTATAGTGAGCGTTTATATTGTAGGCTAAGTAAATTCGTAGATCAACGCGGAAAAACTTTTATCAAGAACATTGTATTGCAACAGTTGAAAAATTTTTAGTTGGGTTATACAAATGTCAAATTTTAATAACATGAACAACGAACAAAAAAGGATAATTTAACACACTAACACAACATTTAACAATTTAACACACTATAGTAAATGTTCAAATTGACGGCCGTCTTGTTCAATGCATAAACGTATTCTTTTCTCTAACGATTTCTGGGCTTTCAATAACATTTTAGAAGTTACTGTGTGGAACGCACTTCGTATTCTTAGTTCCATATGTTCTCGGTTAGTCGGAGATACTTTGTAAACAATACGTTTTATGTACCCCCACAAAAAGAAATCCAAACACGTTAAGTCCGGGAATCGTACAGGCCAGTTGTGTGGGCTTCCTCGTCCTATCCATTTATTGGGGTAACTTATGTTTAAATGTTCTCGTACACTGGTTTCAAAATAGGCGGGAGCACCGTCTAATTGGAACTACATCCTCCGTTTAATATCTCTTGGGATATATTCTAAGAGCTCTGACAAATCATCTTTTAAAAATCTTAGGAAAATTTAACCGTTCAGGTTCCCATTAAAAAAGTAAGGCCCTATTATGTGCCCTCTTAAAATTCCGGCCGAAACATTAATACTCCTTCTGTGCTGATGATCAACCGTATGGAAGTGATGTGGATTTTCGTCACTATAATAGTGCTAATTGTGTCTATTTACTAGGTACGTGCTATGAAATGTACTCTCGTGTGAAAATAGCACAAAATCAAAGAAATTTTCATTCTCACCAACTTTGTCAAGTTCTCACAAGCAAAAATCAATTTGTCGAATTAAATCAATATCAAGCAGTTCCTGATGTAACTGAACATGGTATGGATGAAATTTTTCCCTTTTGATTATTCTTCCAACACTTCGTCTGCTAATGCCCATTTCCCTGCTTGTGTTACGCTGACTTGTATGCAGATTTTCAACAACAGCGCCAATAACCTCAAATTCGATTTCGCCATTTTCAGTGAAAGGCTTTTGTCTGTTGACTTTTTCGTACGCGACACTTCCTGTTCTACAAAACACCGGCAACAGTTTCTGTAAGACTCTCTTGCCTGGATGATGTCGAGATGGATATTTTTGAGCATAAACCCTCGCAGCCAGTAAACAATTTTCTTGGCATTCCCCAATAACAAGAATCATATCCATTCTTTCCTGTACAGGATACGTTTTCATTTTAGTGAATTTTCGTAGAAAAAATTCACTAATGGGGAGATCCCGACTTTTGAATTTTGAAAAATATTTTGCAAATGAGTGCGAACTAGGACCCCTAGAACCCATATCCGGGGTTAGTTTCAATTTTTATATGTTTATATATATATATATATATATATATATATATATATATATATATATATATATATATATTTATATATATATTTATATATATGTATGTATATATATATATATATATATATATATATATATATATATATATATATATATATATATATATATATATATATATATATATATATATATATATATATATATATATATATATATATATATATAGATATATGTATATGTATCACACCGATAACTCAAAAAATAATGTGCCGATTTTGATAACATTTGGCATGTACGTTTCTTTTGTAAATAGCTTGGACAAGTTCGTTAGTCAGGAAAATCAGACGAGGTTTTCCGGGAAAATTTTGAGTTTTCATTCGAAAAAAATTCTTATCTCAAAAAGTAATAAGACGATTTTAATAAAATTTGGCATGTACCTTCCTTTTATAAATGGCCTTGATAAGTTTGTTATCCAGGAAAATCGGACGAGGTTTTCCGGGAAAATTTTGAGTTTTCATTCAAAAAAATTTTTTATCTCAAAGAATAATGGGCCTATTTTGATACAATTTGGCATGTACCTTCCTTTTGTAAATGTCTTTGACAAGTTCGTTAATCAGAAAAATCGGACGAGGTTTTCCGAAAAAATTTTAAGTTTTCATTTAAAAAAAAATTTTATCTTAAAAAATCAAAACTCTATGATAACCAAATTTGGTAGGTACGTTTACGATATAAAAAGTAAATTACACACCAAAATTTAAGATTTCTATGTTACAAGAAAAAAAAGTTATAATAAAATATTTTGTGCCAGATCATTTTTATGAAAATTCACTACCATAATGCACTTGCTGCGTTTTCGACTTTTTATACTACTCTTGAACAATTTTATTAAAAACACCCAAACACTTGACACCACACAATAGAGTTAAAATACTTGACAAATGTCAAATAAATTGATAACAACCGTATATCCAATATCCCTGCCAGAGCCCCCTCGCTTCCCAAGTAGATATCGACATTTATTATGGAACAAAAACAATTCTAAATATCTCGAAAACTGCTTGAGTTGGGTATAAGGAACCATAGTATCAATTAAAAGGTAATACAATTTTGCAGAAGAATGAGCCATTATATACAGGGTGTGCTATTTAAAATAAGAGACTTATTTGCAATACCATGCGTCAAATATCACTAGTAGGTTACTGACCATCCTGTATAACATTACATTACATTTTTTTTCTGTTACATGCAACAATCTTTTTACAAAATATTAATATAAGATAGATTTTTTCTACGTTGCCGAAGGCAAGAAAAAAAAAATTGCGTTGAGGCTTCCATTTTCAAAAATTGCTGTATTTCTCAAAAACGGTAGGTTTTAGGTATTTTTTAGGTGTTTTGTTACTTAATGCCGCAGTTGATAATGTATTTTTATAGTAATTTATGATACACGATATAATTTGCAACCCCGTCCCTGATCACCGAATTCAATGTATACATGCCGCAATGCGCAACGCTTACGTATTGCGGAACTGTAGACCGTCAAGCAGCTGCGGACTGACTCTGAGCCAGAATTGTTCGTATACAAATGCTGCGTCTGTTTCGGGACGCTTGCATGAGACGGTTGCCATGGCAACGACCCGTGCACTGATAGGTTGGACCACGAAAGTGATGCAGCTTTCTGAACCTGCTTCAAATTTTAGTTTCTGTCGTTTGTTTAGATTGAGTCGGATCGTCAGAGGCGTATTTTTATTTTTACTATGGTGCCGTTAAATAATCTGTTATGTGTCACATTTATGGATTTTGAAAAGCTGGATTTTTCATGTTTCTTTTTGGTGAGGGGATCTGATTTGTTTATTATCACCTCTAAAACAATAGTTTTAAAATAATAAAATATTAGACATAAAATTTCTAGTTGTAAAAAAAATGAGAAGTTCCTTGAATTTGAAAGAAAAAATATGCTTGTAGCTTTTACCTCTATAAACAGATTTTCATAGGTAATACGCGCCGTATTATATTACCGTATGCGTGCGCGCACAGTATGTGTACAGGGTGAGTATTATAAATGCTAACCCCCTTTTATTTTCGTTATTTCTGGACGAATTGATCCGTTAAAAAACCTATTTTGAACAATTTTTAACGTAGTTTCTGAATCTGCTATTGTATTTCAATAATTATGAAAAATGTACGAGGTGGAACAAAAAACCTATTTTTTAAATAGAACACCCTATATTTTTTTACATATTATAATTTGTCGACTTTTTCTGATTACAAAAATATATAGTTATAGCACATATGGATACGCAGTTTTTAAGTTATGATGAAATATGTAAAACGACATATCTGTTTACGTATTAGTCAATAATATACGAAGTAGCCTTTGGAAATAAAATTTTAACTTTGTATAAACGTCAAAAAGCTTAAGTTTTGTTAGTGGTTTTTCTAATAGGAATCTTTATTGTGTGCAAAAAAGCGATCATGCCTTATCATAGTTTAAAGAATAGGCGTAGAATTTTAGAAATATTCTTATATTGTAATAAAAACATGACTGATTCACAAAGGGAGTTTAGAAGACTGTATCCGAATGAGACTGTGCCTGCCAAAGGAACATTCAAGAAAATTTACAATAAATTTTGTGACACAAATTCATTAAAGAATGCAAATAGAAGAAACACAAGGAATACTATTAGTGAGGAAAAACAAATGAATATTCTATTATCGGTTGTAGAAGAGCCAAGTCGGTCTAGTTATTTTGTAGCTAAAGATTTAAATGTAAGCCAAAGCAGCGTTATGCAACTTTTAAAAAGAAATAAGTATAAACATTTTCACATTCTTCCTATTCAACACTTAACCGAAAATGATCGTCGACAGAGAATTCTCTTTTGCCAGCAAATTATTGAAAATTATAATGAAAACAAAGATTTTTTGCGAAATGTGTTTTGGACTGATGAGTCGTCCTTTTCTACAACTGGTTTGTTTAATAGACATAACAAACATCATTGGGGTACAGAAAATCCACATATAGTAAAGCAAATAAAAAAACAAAGACGTAAAACTGTCAATGTGTGGTGTGGGATATACCAAAAAAAAATAGTTGGTCCATTTTTTAGATACAAATCTGACAGGGGTAGTTTATCTCCATTTGCTACAAGAGCAAGTTGAGGTATATTTGGATGACTTGCCAGTTATTCCAAATTTAAGAGCAATCTGGCAGCAAGACAGAGCTCCCCCACATAACGTTAGACCTGTGGCGAACTACTTAAACCAAAAATATGACCCCTGGATAGGAAAAAATGGTCCCATCCATTGGCCGGCTAAAAGCCACGATTTAAGTCCGCTAGATTTTTTCTTTTGGGGTGCTCTCAAGAACAATATTTATAGTGAAGAACTGTCGGGGGACACTGTGCAATTAAAACAGCTTATACAACGAGAAATAAATTCTTTTAACGAAAATGCAGTGGTATTTGAAGACGTGCGATCAAATTTTTTTCGGCGATGTTTCAAATGCTTAGAAAACAACGGAAGTTATGTAGAAGATACAATGTAAATCTTTATATTATTTTCTAATTTTTGTAAGTTTGATGCTTTTATTTTATTTGTTTCCTTGTGTATGGTTTCGTTATATATTTTGTTGTGACAATCATTGAATAGATATCTTAGCTTGTTTTGTATAATAATTGACTAACTATTGACAAATCATATTTTTAGGATAAACTAATAGTTTGACGTTAGTATACAAAATTAAAATTTTATTTCCAAAGGCTACTTCGTATATTATTGAGTAATACGTAAACAGATTTGTCGTTTTACATATTTCATTATAACATTCATTATAATAAAAACTGCTTATCCAAATGTTCTATTTTTGTAATCAGAAAAAATCGATAAATTATAATATGTAAAAAACATAGGTTGTTCCATTTAAAAAAACTGGATTTTTTGTTCCACCTCGTACATTTTTCAAAATTCTTGAAGACCCATAGGAGATTCAGAAACTACGTTAAAAAATGTTCAAAACAAGTTTTCGAACGAATCATTCGCCTAGAAATAACGAAAATAAAAGGACGTTATCATTTATAATACTCAGCCTGTACAGTGTCCTCCCATCGAATATTCCTGGTCATTATTTCGTAAATTATTTCTTGTGAATGTCTATATTTTTGCACAAATGGATTTTTCATATAAATACTGAAGTGCCAGGAAAACGAGTGACCTTGAAAATTTTAAAAAATTCACCTGCGCCGCACCTGGGCGCCTCTTTGGGGCCACGCCGATTCTGCTTAACCCACTCCCAAAGTCACGAGCCGCTACTGGTAGCGCCCTGTACAGCATATAGTTTTTACAAGTTTTTAACCAAAAAGAGGAAGTTAAGAAATCTAGTAATACTGGTTGCAATAAGATTCTATTAATTTCTTTTCAAAATGTTCTTGTTATTATACTATACAATAGAATTGTTAACTGATTCTTGATATCGTGAAAATCAGACGTCTAGTACTCAATAAATCATTTACACTTTGAGAGCGCATATAATCTAGTAAGCTTTTGTATAATATCCAGAAGTCCCTCCAGTATATCCAGTAGGCCTAGACTTGTCCGGAGAGCTTTTATGCTCTTGTATAATGCAGTCTTTCGTAACAACACCCCTTTATCCATTCACTGGTACTGAATCCGGCATATCTTCCACTACGTTTGCCCACAATGAGATGAAGATCAGGAAATTTACATAAATTCGCTTGTTGATGTCGTTCCTTGTACGTGAGGTGCGTGCATTCAACAATCCAGATCGAATATAATGGATTCGCGATAGTGTTTTAGAGTTTCGATATAGAGGAAAAGCATATTTATTTAGGTTTTGGCTAAGCGCTAAGCTGAAAGTGGCTACTGAATGTTTTATGTCAATATTTCAGAATTATGTAGATTACTATTACACCTACTGCGGCTTTACAATGAAATATTTGAATGTTTTCCTTGCATAATGTGTATTGCAGATGTGGGTTAAAACTTTTAGAATTGTAATTAATTACAGAAATTTTGTCGCAGTAACTACAAGTTCGTGGGGGCAGTATAGGCTAAATATCCGTCAGTGAAAATTGGAACCTGCGACGAGCACTGATAAGTACCATTTGAAGAACCCAATTTATCACAATACAGTTTTTTGACCTAACAATCATTTCGCTAACAAAGTTAGCATCATCAGAGGGAAAAATTAAATAAGGGAATAAAAAATAGAGCTACTATTTATTAGTGAATTTTCTTAAAAAAAAATCACTAATGAGGAGATCTCGACTTTCGAATTTTGAAAAAATTTCTTCAAATGAGCGCTATTTAGGACCCCCGGAACCCAAATCCGAGGTCAGTTTCAGACTTTATATGTTTATATATATATATATATATATATATATATATATATATATATATATATATATATATATATATATATATATATATATATATATATATATATATATATATATATATATATATATATATATATATTATGTGTCACACCTATAACTTAAAAAATAATGGACCGATTTTAATAAAATTTGGCACATACCTTCCTTTCGCAAGTCGCTTGGATAAGTTTGTTAGCCAGGAAAATCCACCGGGGTTTTCCCGGAAAATTTTGTGTTTTCTTAAGAAAAAAATCGAAATAAAATTATATCTCCAAAATTAACAAAGTAAGGGCAACCAAATTTCATACGCGGGTTTATGCTACTAAAGGCAAGTTACTTACAAAAATTTAGCTCCGTAGGTTAAATGACAAAAAAGTTACAGGCATTCAAAGAAAAATAAATTTGGGTTCTCCTCAAAACGTCAAAATCGCGATTTTAAACGTCAAAATTGGTGAGTACCTTCCTTTTGCAAGTGGCTTGGATATGTTCGTTACCCAGGAAAATCCGACGAGGTTTTCCCGGAAAATTTTGTGTTTTCTTTCGAAAAAAATTTATATCTCCAAAATTAACAAAGTAAGGGCAACCAAATTTTATACGCGGGTTTATATCATTATAGGCAAGTTACCTAGTTAGCTCTGTAGGTCAAAAGACAAAAGAGTTATAGGCATTTAAACAAAAATAAATTGGGGGTTTTCACAAAACGTCAAAGTTGCGATTTAAACGTCAAAATTGGCAACATTTAGGAAAAGAACTTGAGTCTAATACGGACTATGGAAATAAAATGTCTCAAGAAGAATGTTTTACAAACCCTGAAGTCTTAGTTTCAACCGTCATTGTCTTTCATTTTAATAAAATGTTTCCAGAAAATTCATTTCAAATAGACCCTTTCTCGGATGCTTGGCAGTAGCCTTAGCTATAGAGTTTATCGTTAATAGTATATAATTTTTGTAGAATTTTCGTAAAAAAAATCAATAAAGCTCAATATATCTGTTATTATACCAGATATGAAAAAACTTGTATATATTAATTATAGGGTGTCTTAAACTACATCTTAAAAAATTATTTCTACAAACACAGGGTGGCCCATAAGTCGTTGGTGATACAAATTTTCTTTTTTTTTTAATCAAACACGCCTTATGTTATTGCATTTTTGCATTTTCCATCGAAATATAATGCATGTTTGTAAGAACAAAAATTCTGGACGCAGTAAGTGCGTTATGGTAGCGAATTTTGATCAAATGCTTAATATTGGAATAGCTCAATTTGCTATTAACCTATAAGGTTGACCAAAAAAACTAGTTTTTTCGGGAACACTTTAAGTTTACTTTCGGAATTTTTTTTATATTTTCAAACAATAAAGTTATTTTGATGAAACATGGCACATTGTTTTTACTATATAGATTATACTGGTAACCAAATTTGATGCCTGCTTTCTTAAAAAAACACATTATTGCTATTAAAAAATAGTTTTATGAAAATTCACTACCATAACGCACTTGCTGCGTCCCGAGATTTTTGTTAGTTAACTGATTGTTGTTGTCCTTACTTGGTGAAACTGGTCCATACTACATACATACTTGAAGGCTACTTCTCTGGCTTCACTTAGCATCTAACTGACGCATCTGCCTGAGATTTTTGAGTGTTTTGCCCAGTGTTTCCATAAAAAAAAAACGCCAACGTATTTAGACTATTTGTGAAGAGGTCTGCAAATAATTTATAACTTTAACAAACTTTTGCATGAATCAGAATATTTACATACCTATGATACCAGAAAGAAAGGTAACTTTAGCATAGTGTGATTTAAAGGAAATCACTGAATCACAATTTGCCAGAGACTTCTCAAAAGACTTCTGCTGCGGAGGACACTGTATTCAGTGGGTTAATATTTTGGGACTGGTTAGTAAGAGCCATTAAGTGAATTTTGTGTTATTTAGATGCCTTTATATTTATACATGGACTGATTTGTTTGTTGTTTGTGCCTATTGTTTCTGTGGTGTTCTTTACGATCTAACGATTGTATTTTATATATTTGACCATCTGTTTTTATGTGTATACACATAATTTACCTGACACTCCATGTAGTTTCTTGATGGTAAATAAATATTACTATTATTATTATTTATTATTATTATTATTATTATTATTATTATTATTATTATTATTATTATTATTATTATTATTATTATTATTATTATTATTATTATTATTATTATTAGTATTAGTATTATTATCCAAGCCTTTCGCAAAAGGAATTACGTCCAGGGAATTTTTTTTTAAGAAACGCTGATACACCTCAATTTTAATATTGAGGGACACATATTTTGACATAAAACTCAACTTTGTTACATCAACCTCATAAGGGTGCTGATAACAACCCTTATATTTTAAATAGGGAACATGGGTCGAGTGTTACACCATTTGAAAGCTATTTATTTTCTGAATTCAGGACACTAATTTTTTTCGAAGTTTTATCAACTCGCTCAAAAATTATTCACAGTCGAAGATGCAAAAACGCATTTCACTCATTCCGATAAGAAATGTGCCGATAGTCAATGTTTTGTTGGTTTGTAAACAAAAAATTGACTATCAGAACATTTCTTATCGGAACGAGAGAAATGCGGTTTATTATTTCAGTTTATCGGTCGGTTTGATGCTTGATAGTACTACCGAAAATTAATTTCACAATTGTGTATTCTGTAGAAGGAAGAGTTGAAATAATTATTCTTTTTTTTCAAAAACGATGACTGTGCCAAACGTTCCGCAAATTTGTTTAAGGAACGACATCCGAACAGACATGTTAACAGAAAATACATTTTGGAGTTAGTTGCAAAGTTTCGACAAAGTGGTTCAGTAGCCAACAACAAACGGGATCCTGAACGTGAATTTCCGGTTAGAAATGAGACTACGAAGATTGAAGATTTAGGACAAATTGCTGCAGACCCAACTTTGAGCACGAGAAAATTGGCCACTGTTTCAAATATCAAACGAAGAACTATTCAGCGAATATTGAAGCATCATAAATTTCACCCATATAAAATTCATCTTGTACAACAACTAAATGAAGATGATTTTGATCGGCGGCTGGAGTTTTGTGAAGTTATGACTGCACGAATAGCTGATAACGAGAACTTTCTGTTCAATATCTGTTTTTCAGACGAGTGTACGCTCTTATTAAACTCTAGAGTCAATCGTCATAATTGTCGTTATTGGGCAGATAATAATCCAAGAAATTTTCACGAAGTCCACACTCAAACTCCACAGAAATTGAATGTCTGGACTGGCATTTTTGTAGACCGTTTAATTGGATCGATTTTTCTTGATGGCAATTTGAGGGGCGAAACGTATTTGGAGTTACTAGAAGATATCGTTTACCCTCTACTAATTGACATTGTTAAAAATGATAATCGCTATCAAGAAAATCAATTTGTATTTCAACAAGATGGAGCTCCTCCTTATTTTTCACAACGTGTTAGGGAGTTTTTGAACAGAGAGCTTTTTGAACGTTTGGTTTTGTTTTTTAGTTTGTTTTTTTAACGAAAAATTGACTAATTAGTGCATTTCTTTTCATAAAATACGTTCTTGCACTCCAACTGTGAATACTTTTTAAACAAGTTGACAAAACTTCAAAAAAAAAAAAAATTGTGTGCTGAATTCAGAAGAAAAAGGGCTTTCAAATGATGTAACACTCGACCCATGTTCCCTATTTTAAATATATGGGTTGTTATCACCACCCTTAAGGGGTTGATGTGACAAAGTTGAGTTTTATGTCAAAACATGTCCCCCTCAATATTAAAATTAACGTGTTTCAGCGTTTCTTAAAAAAAATTCTCTGGACGCAAATCGGTATGTTTCGTTTTCAATGCGCCAGCCTGTATATAAACATATATAAATTGAAATTGACTTCGGGCATGGGTTCTAGGGTCCTAGTTCACGTTCATTTGAAGGCATTTTTTCAAAGTTGTAGAGTCGAGATTTTCTCATTAGTATTTTTTTTAAAGAAAATTCACTAATAAAACCTAAAAAAATAAATTAAAGCAGAAATAATATCTCTCTTATTATTCAACTTTTGTTAAGGCATTTTAACCTCAAAGGGTTTAATCGCTCCTTAAAAATAAAATCACAAGACCGCAAACACTCTGTATAACAAGCAGTTTTAACCATTGTTGCGATGTTAAAATAGGCCTAAAGTATTCCTACTTGGAACCAAAATTTAGCTTTTTGAGCAATTTTCAACACAATCACGATAAGTCCGCAAATTTTACGTCTGCTATATATATATATATATATATATATATATATATATATATATATATATATATATATATATATATATATATATATATATATATATATATATATATATATATATATATATATATATATATATATATATATATATATATATATATATATATATATATAAGGTGGTCACTTGTGAATGTAGCAGACGTAAAATTAGCGTACTTATCGTGATTGTGTTGAAAATTGCGCAAAAAGCTAAATTTTGGTTCCAAGTAGGAATACTATATATATATATATATATATATATATATATATATATATATATATATATATATATATATATATATATATATATATATATATATACATTACACACAAGATGATGCATGAACGTAAATAAATAATTCTCTTTAAAGTGTGTTACACCGCTTGTTGTCAAACACCTTAATAATGATACAAAACCGCTGCGAGGGAATCTAATTAATGTATCCTTTGGCTGACAGTCTGTTTTCAGGTTGTTTTGCCTGAAAGAACGCAGTCCAACCGTGGTTCCGTTACTAGAATTGAATAAACGTTGACATTTGTGTGAGAAATATGGTTATTTGCCAAGTTTGTTTTTAACACGGTGTTTGTTTTTGTTCAGTTTAACTCTGTATCCAGATAAGCTTTCTGTAGACAATTATAAGCAAAATATTGATAATGCACCATAAATTCTACGGAAGCTTTGTATTTGAAACTGGTTTAAATCATGAATAATAATTTTAATTTGAAGTTTACTCCAGTGGGATATGGAGTACGCGGTGAGGCATTATTCTCGCATGAATGGAGATTTACGAGATATCTTTTGTTTCGGTTCTGTGCAGATTTGAAAATATGCGCGCAACTAATAAAGGTACTATCGCTTTTAAGATGATTAACTCTAGATTAAAATATATCAAAACAATAAGCCTAAATTTAATAAAAAGAGCAATGCACGTCTTGTCACATTTCAGTCATCAGAATTTAGAATTTTTGAGGAATTCGTATCTACGACAAGAAAAGTGTGGACGCAGCAAATTCATTATAGTAACGAATTAACCAATTTTCATGAGAATATGCTTTTATAAACATTTGTTAGTTAAATAATTAATTCAAGTTACGAGAAATAATGGAAAAAAGTCTGGACGCAGCAAGTGCGTTATGGTAGTTTCATAGAAAGGTATTATACGTATATATATATATATATATATATATATATATATATATATATATATATATATATATATATATATATATATACAGGGTCATTGATGGTCGATGGTAGGTTAGACGTTAATGGAAAACGGGACATAGGAATAATCTGAAAGTTTGGATACTGCCATAAATAGGCACGACCTGTCTTTCTAAAATATTTTTATTTTGGCGGTGTTGCCGTTTCTACTCAAACAACAACTTTCTTATTTTTAATGGGACACCTGTACATTATTTTATTTTTAGAATTGTAATTTCTTTATGATTATTTTTTCTTAATAGCTTACTTTACCCATCTATACCGCTTTTCGAGATAATACTGATTTAATTTTTTCTTCTCAGAGAAATGGTCCCACTAAAATTTTAATTTAGCTGCTATTTAAACTCATAGTAGGCTGACATTTTGCCCACAATTTGGAAAGCTTGGCATTTAATAGTTACCTAAATAAATTCATTTCATAATATACAGGGCGATTTAAAATTGATGATTTTAACGTGACACACATAAAAGGCCAAAACTTTATTTTATTAAATAGGACAGCCTATATATTATTTAAAATTCTGAAAGGCAATTAAATTTCCTCTAAGCTGACATACCATAGTGGTATACCTAGCTCGTCAAATTTCGAAATAATCGCAATAATTAATGAAAAACACATTATCTTTACATAATTTGTATTAGTTGGTCATGCAACGCCATCTGATTTGACAATTGCTTAATTGTTTACTGTGTTTGACAGACGCCGAAGTTTTAAGATTCTATTCGATTTTCCACTTAATATTTCTTTAAAAACAAGTTAAGATGGAGCGAAATAATTACTCACACGAAGTTTTGATGACAGCATTTATTTTTCATTGACAATGCGACAAAATTGTGGCAAGAACATGTAAGACATTCAATGAAATATATGTTATGCGAATACAAGATAATTTTTTATTATTAGATTCTAAACATTCCACAACAAATTCTCAAAATATCCCCCATTGACTTCTAAGCACTTCAAAATCCGGCGATGCACACCATCAGTTGTCGCTTTATGTATTTCATTAGTATCTAGTTGGTCGATGCAATTGGTCACACGTTGACGTAGCTCCTCTTTAGTGTTCACCGGTGTCTGGTATACCTTTTATTTTAAAGTACCCCAAAGGTAGAAATCGAGGGGTGTAAGGTCGGGGGACCTTGCAGGCGAATCCCATGGGCCCAAACGCCTAAATCAGTGGTCATCAAATATCTGAAACAGCTCACGTGTTACCTCTTGCGTGCAATGTGCGGGTACTCCATCCAGCTGGAACCAAGAAGTACGGAAATATTCTGATGTTAAATTTTCCAAAAAATGGATACTACTGTCCTTAAAATGTGGAGGTATTGATTGCTATTTAATGGCTCATTGTAAATGAAATTTTTTATTTGGGTGTCTTCTAAGAGGCAAAAAACATTTTAACTAAATTTTTCTTGAAAGCCCCTCTGCTTGACCATGCGTGGATTTTGATCGACCCAAAAATGTAGATTCCTTCTATTGATAATGCCTTCTCTCGAAAACTTGGCTTCGTCTGTCCATATTGTTTTTCTCAAAAAGTTACGATCCTCTTAAATGCGTATTAGGAGTGTCTCACAATGTTGAATGAGTCGTTGGTAATCATCTGGTTTCAGGTGTTGAAGTGTTATAAATTTAAAAGGATGCATGTTGTGATTGGCCAGAATCTTTTGCACCACATAGTAAGTTACGCCCAAATCATATGCTGCACTTTGGATGGAAGTTTGTGGAAATGCGTGGAAATAGGCTAAAACGTTCACTATATTTCCTTCATTCGACGTTACAGGCCTTGGCAAACTTCGAGTTGCCCCAAGTTTTGAATCATAATTGATAAAATTATCTTGTATTCGCACAAACTTTCTTTCGTTCATTGGTTGCAATTCAGGATACATTTCATTGAATTTTCTACATGTTCTTGTTACAATTTTGTCACATTGTCCATGAAGAATAAATAGTGTCATCAAAACTTCATTTGAGTAATTATTTCGCTCCATCTTAACTTGTTTTCAAATAAATATTAATTGGAAAATAGGAAATGAATCTTTTTTAGCTTCTATCAAACACAGTAAACAATTAAGCAATTGTCAAATCACTTGGTGTTCCATGAGCAATTAATTCAAATTATGTGAAGATCATGTGTTTTTTAGTAATTATTGCGATTATTTCGAAAACTTGACGAGTTAGGTATACCACTATGGCACATCAACTTAGAGGAAATTTATTTGCCTTTCAGAACTTCAAGTAATATACAGGGTGTTCTATTTGAACAAATAAAGTTTTGGCTTTTTTTGTCTGTAACGTTAAAATCATCAATTTTAAACCGCATTGTATAACAGGTTTTTTCAAACTGTGTCCAAAATTTCAGCCTTCTATGGTTTCAAATAGCAGATAAATTAAAATTTTAGTGGTACCATTTCCAAAACCGGTGTAGATGAGTATAGAAAGCTATTAAAAAAAAAGATCATAAAGAAATTTCAATTCTAAAAACATAATAATATACAGGTGTACCATTAAAAATAAGAAAGTTGTTACTACTTTTAAGTAGAAGCGGCAACACGGCCAAAATGAAAATATTTTAGAAAGACAGGTCGTGCCTATTTATGGCAGTATCCAAATTTTCAGATTAATCCTGTCCCGTTTTCCATAAACATCTAACCTACCATCGACCATTAATGACCCTATATATATATATATATATATATATATATATATATATATATATATATATATATATATATATATACATATATAGATTGTTTGATAGAGCAAACTATTATTAGTATTGAATCATTTTAAATAAATATTGAAATAAAGATAACATTAGAATGAGAACAATAATAACTATAAATTGAAATCACAGGAAGGCTCACAGAACTTAGAGTAAATGTTCGAAGATTTCTGCTTGCACTTCAATGAATATTTGGCAACGTGTGTGCACGCTCCTAGTAGCTTTTAAAATGGTTATTCCATAAATTCTATGTAGCTATGTTGCTCTGCCAAACAATCTAAACGTTTTGTTTCGAATTCATGGCTACCTAATTTGAATTCATAAATTTGGCGATATCTCTCTTATTTTCGACTTTATACCCTTTAAGCATTTAAAGTAATTTCTTCAGAATTAGGTTATCTATAGAATGCTGATATGATATATTGGGTGTTCCATTAAAAAACATGTTTCTGTCAATATCCCGGAAACGCGAAGCTCGATTGTTTTGTTTTGTTTATATTAACGTAATGAGCGCAAAAAATACACGAGTCTGCTAATTTAATCGATCACGTAGCTCTATATAGTTGGTAATTTATGACTAACACAATGCAAGACTCTGGAAACTGGTGCGGAGAGGGAGCAGAAATGGGGCATGCAAGAGTCGCCAAGGAGGTGGAAAAGGAAATTCCGATATCCGCCATCAAGGTACGGAATGCAGAGGACGATATTCGGTTGACTAGCCCATATACCCTCAGGATCCCCAGTAGGGATCAGTGGAGGGAAAATGAGGTTGCATTCCATCCCGCAAGCCTGGTCTGTTTTACCGACGGATCGTAGCTGGAGGATCAACAATCCTCCGCGGCAGGAATATACATCCAGGGCCAGGGGGTGCGCAAGAGTTATGCTCTGGGCGCATTTACCACACCCTTCGAAACAGAGGTGTACGCTATCCTGTCTGTGGCCAATAGACAGGATGTGAGGATGAGCCCCGACAAATGTGTATACATTTCCTCGCATAGCCAGGCGGTCTTCTGGGCAGTCTGCGCGGCCAGAATCAGGTCAACACTGGTTCAGGAGTGTTCTGACGCACTCAAAGAACGAGCCAGGACAAAGGAGGTGTAACTGGTTTGGGTTCCGGGACACTGTGGCGTATCGGGGAATGAGGTATCGAATGATCTCGCAAGGCTTGGTTCTCGGCGGCCGTTCTCTGGCCCGGAGCCTGCGATAGGCATAAGTAGGAAGACGATCTCTGTCGCCTTAGAAAGGTGCACTGAGGAGGCCATGCTCTCCAGTGCCTCTACTGGGGGTCGGTTGGCGGCTGCAGGAAGGCAAGGGACTTCGTGGAGGGGCCGGACAGAGATAAAACTGTCTGGCTACTCGGTAGGAGTCGGCCTACGCTTCGCCGCATCCTTGGGATACTGACAGGCTACTGCGCCCCCAGAAGACACCCAGGGATCACATTTGCCAGAAATGCGGTGAAGATGAAGAAATGTCTTACCACTACCTATGTAAATGCGAGACTTTTTGGAGTCTTCAAGCAGAATCATTCGGTTAGAGGACTCTGCAGAGGAATCAGGTAAGTACCGTCCAATTGAAGACCGTCACGACCTTCATTTCGAGGTCGAGGCGGTTTGGCGATGGAACCGAGGAAGAGTAGAGCATGGTTGCTGGGTTGCTGGGGTTGGAAAAAAGGGCCCATTGTTGCCTACTTGCTTGGCGTTAGCCTCCCCACCACTGATACTACTACGACTAACACAATTCGTATCTTAAAGGACGCACACATGCCAACACACAGACATCACAACACCAATACAGTTCTCCGCATCATTCGCACCAAGCGCAGCAGTGCACAACTCACAAGGACAGCAGGACCGCACACAACCCATCAGAGGAGCAGAGCTAAACGAGCCAACTGCAGTATGTACAGGTCCATACGTCCCAGTCTTTCAACAATCAACCGATTAATCTTAGCCTTTAACTTTCTAAATTAACATACAGCATTTTTCTCTCGAGATCCATTATCCATCTTTTTACAGATACCTTATACCTGCTTAAGATTTCTAATATCATTCGATAGTTTACTATAAAATTTGGCTCCCAGGTACAAGCAGTTTCTCATACCTACTGATTTTATAGGCCTTATACCCGTAAAATACTCTTTTCTTGTATCATACCCGTGACTTGGACGATACAATACCATCATATCCTGGTGCACCTCAATCAAACATTTCTCAATGTAAAGTGGCTCTTTATATAAAGCCTCCGAGGGAAACATTCGTTATTTTGTTTAAATTGTTCTGAGCACCCAGTTTTGCACCACATTCAGTGCATGCAAATGACTGACAATACTTAATGTTAAAGAATGGCTTTAAATCCTTGAACTTGCTTATCAGGCTTTTAACTTTTTACTAAGTTTACAACATGCAAATTCCATCTTAAATGTTGGTCTATATTTATACTAAGATAAAACACCAAAGATTCCCTTGTAATTTCGTCAAGTTTCATATGAAGCAAGAACAACAAATCTTGTCTTATCTACATTAACAGTGAGTATATTACAATCGAACCATTCCTTCAACTTTCTCAATCCTTCCTTTTTTCCTTTATTATTATTAATACACAAACATAATACATAATAAAACACAAACAGATAATTACAGAGCACGTAAGCAATGCTTTGCTTTCACGTTCAAGTCCTTCCACGTTTCAGCTTCACAAAACAAGATCGTATCATCTACGTAGCTCATCACACTCCGGTCACTTAGGCAAGAAGGTCCTTTATATATAAGGTTAACAGTAAAGGTCCCTAAGTGGAACCCTGTGGTACGCCCCACTCAACTAAAGACTAGTAACTGTGTACAATATTAGCTCTCACAGAATTTATTCTATCCGTAATGTAACTTTCATTTAAACGCCTTCCCTCTAAACCCAAGTCTCCCCAGCTTAGCCAGCAACATCCGATGAGACACAGTATCGAAAGCCTTGGCTAGATAAAAGAAAATACACAATGCTGGTTTACTTTCATTGGGCGCACCATAGACTTTTTGAGTCAATGCCGCAATTGCGTTTTCACCACTTTTGTTTTTTCTAAAGCCAAACTGAGCAGAAGTTAAAATTTATCGATAAAATTTACAACCTTATACTTAATTGCAGTCTTCAGAAATTTAGCTACAGTTGGTATCAACGCGATTGATCTATAATTGAATATATTTTTTATATTTCAACAATACATTACGAGGGCTTACAGCCTAAATACTATCGTACCGTGGGTGTCGACAAGGAGGAAAGAGGCAACTTGTTAATTCTCGACTTGAAGGTTTGGATGTTCGGAGGAGAAGGAAAAACATGTGCCGGCTAGGAATTCCAGAACTTGGAAGTCCTCGGGACAAAAGAGAGGGCATAATAAGATGTTCTATATCTGGTGACCTGGACAGTAAAAGGGTGCGTTCGCTCTGTTCCCCTGGTAGATCTCTTGGGGGCAGCAGGTTGATGAACTATGGAATAAAGCTCCTCTGAGCAGTGCCGGTGCAGACATCTATAAAAGAGAGAGATGTCACCAACAGTACGTCGGTGGGCAAGGGATAGCAGCCTCTGGGCGAGGGTAGGGTCACCGATGAGACTTATGGCTCTCTTCTAAATAGAGTCCAGGATAGCGAGTGTAGAAGCGGCAGCGGCATCCCAGATGTGGGAGCAGTATTCGAGGTGTGGCCTTATTTGTAAAGTATATAAGGTGGTAAAAAGTATTTGCGAGCCCGGAAGACAAAACCTATTTTCTTAGCAGCTGCTTCTGCAATTGATGTGACATGTTGGTGCCAATTGAGATGTGCTCTTGCAGAAATTATTCTCAATAGATTTAGCAAAAGTCCAGAAGGGTTTGCCGCCGTTGGAGCTTGAGAGAACTTTGTATTCGATGTGGTTATTAAACAAGTTTTTTGCCTCAGAAAGAACGCGGACATAGCGGCTTCTTGCGTCGTTAAATGCCTGACGGTTTGACCTTTTCAAGTCTGGCCTTGTTATGGGATTTAGAGAACCGGGGCTTTTGAGTGGCTGAAGAGGTTTTTTGTGTACGTGGAAAATACAATTACATGCCAGCTTGGATAATTTCGGTGACGTTTTGTGAGATATCAGAGGGGTAAGGATGAGAGAAGCAGATAGACGCCCATGGAAATGAGGAAAAGTAATCCCGAATTTCGTCCCCGTTCGCGGAGTTGTAGTGCCAAACGATACATGGGTGTGATGACTGTGTGACCTCGGGTTGTATTGCGTATAAAGCAGTGACCATGCCGTGCTTTGAGTGACCAAGGGGGGCGATGACTGACGTTTTATAGCATTCAGGTTTTGTAGTAAGAAGGAGATCCAAGGGATTTGAGCTGTGTGTTGGGATGCGAGGAGAGTAAGTAGGTTGCTGAACCATATTGGCAAAGGCCTCCGCTGCTCTCTCTTGTGGATCGGTTTTTGAAGATCTTAGCCATTCCTTACTATGGACAGTGAAGTCACCAAGGATAGTCGCCTCGGAGGAAGGATATTCAGAAATCAGATGGTCGGTTTTTTCAGAAAAGTAGTAGAAGAGCTGCACAAAGTTGTTGTCAGAAGGTGGCCGTTAAATGCAACGGATGAATTTAGTTGCAGCCCTAAGAGAGAGTTTCATTCAAACTGTGTCTTTTCTTCCAGCTCCTAAATTGGGAAGTCTGGTGCAGGGTAGATTGCTACGGACGTATGGGTACACGACTCCATGCAATCTATAGGAAGTAAGGAGCTCATACTCCTGGAAATTAAGGTGATTAGTGGCTGTTTTGGCACTGATTTGGGTTTCGGTGAGAAAGATAATTAGGGACTATTAGCCTAAAGGAAATGGTGGACGGAGTTCAGGTTAGAATTTAGGACACACATATTCCAGAAGGATATGTTAAATCTTGATGCCGGCGCCCCCGGTACACCCTTCTCCCGGAGATCTGAATGGAGGGGTATTTTATCTCCGGAATCTTTTATACAAGGAGGAGCCATCATCATTTTTGTTCATAAGGGAAACCAACTCATACACCAGAACCGAAAACGTCCGTTGGGACTTCACCGGCCCTTTGATGTAAGGGGTGGTACCTCCTCAGGCGTGAAAATATCCTTTACTATCACGTAAAGGAAAAGTTCACTACCACCTGCTTGACTCTGATTAGTCGCCTCGTATGACAGGCAGGAGTTACCTTGGGCCTATTTTTTTAGTTAGTCCCCGGACCCAGAGGGGATTTTCATTACGTCACCCTTTTTAAAGACTGGAATTACCATTCCACTCTTGAAAACATCTAGAAATATTCCCCCAGTTAAAACTATTATATATATATATATATATATATATATATATATATATATATATATATATATATATATATATATATATATATATATATATATATATATATATATATATATATGCAAATGGTATCAATAAGATGAGTTTAAGCTCCTAATGTATCACTGCTAATCCATGCACACCAGGACATCTACCTGTTTTAAGGCCATCTATATATTTGGCAATCTAACTCGATTACGGGCTTGAGAAACATAGTGTGCCGGTTTTCTTTAATTTAACACCTGCTAATATTTTAAACTATTTACGTGTCCAGCCTATTTTTTTTGGGAATAGTGTAGATTGAATTCTTCCGCTATTTCTCTTAAACCTGATTTTTCACCTCCCCTCCCCCCCTGATCTTTCCCGTGTTTCCCACTTTCGTAAACTTCTTTCCACACATTTTACTAACAGTCCCTTTATTCAACGTAACAAGTTAGTTTTGATTTTCGGTATATATGATGACGATGCAGACAGCTTCAAGGAAGCTTTCAAGTATTTAAGATATATTGATTAATTAAACACGTCGTAATACACCCTGTATAAAAATTGAACCAGACCTAGGATATAGATTCTAGGTCTAGAGGCTTTATTTTGAGCTTGTTATAAGAACTTTCTTGAAAATTTAATAACAAAACAAAGGGGATGTCAAAATTAAACGCAACACTTTTTCCTACGAATTGTAGAAGGCGTCAGAAAGTTATATCTATGGTAATATCCAGCAGACTTGTGATGTAAATTATATAAGATCGCAGTTCCTGGTAGATCCAACAAGAAACGGAACTGGGATAGATTAAAACAGACATAAGAACCCCAGTCAAATATTTGAAGGTTTGGAAGGTAAAGACAGGGGCAGGAGATCCAGATATCAATTGAGCAGTTGGTAAATTGGCCACGTATGCTGCTAAATGTCCGTGTCGTGTTCGAGTGATTCCGATAAAATCCATTATCAGAGTTTCCAGTCCACAGGGACGTATTGGCGACAAGTTCGACCGTTCCAGAAAAAAGCATGGCAGTAGTATCAAAAGTTTCGAGTGAGCATTCAGTTTTCGTTTCCCTAGAGGATTAAAGACTTAAAGCCGATATTTGAAAGAATGTATAAAAACTGGTGCTGTGAAGTATTGACAAATCATTACATATTGATTTTCTAACACAATATGAACAAATTCTCTTTTGTGACTGCGGCTGTCAAACATTCGAATTTTGCGCTCCCCTTTCAGCGAATTTTTCGGTCGCTCAACGGGGAGATCTGTGTTTATATAAGTAAATAAGTAGATAATATATAAATTATTTAGTCAGCAAAATTGGACTTGTTTTCCCAAGAAAAAGTTTGGGTTTTAATCCGGAAAATGTTTGTATCTCCGAAAATAATAAAGCTATGGCAACCAAATTTGGTACTTAAGTTTCTACTATCAAACTTACCCTACCCGCCAAACTTCTGATCTATAAGTAAAAAAATATATAAGCATTTTAAGAAAAAAAATTGGTGCCACTGGTGATTACAAAAACGCAAAACAAAGTACTTTGTGTGGTTAACGAAACCCATTAAATGTTTCAAAGATTAGGTTTCCTTGACGTAAAAAGGTCAAGAAATACCAGAAAATTTACTTTGAAAATATTATAGTTTTTTTAAACGTCAAAGTCGCGATCTGAAACGTCTAAATTTTGAAATTTCCGACAAAGAACTTAAAAAAGAATATGTAGAAGAAATGTCGTAAGAAGTCTGTTTTACAAAACCTTAAGTTTCAGCTTCAACCACCCTTGTCGGTCGTTTATGATGCATTAGCAGTGGTTTCAGTTATATAGTGTTTGGCTAAATAGCCTATGATTTGTTTTGTAGCGAATTTCCTTAAAAAAAATTGGTTATTTAAGAGACTGCGACTTCTGAATTTTGAAAAGATTTCTTTAAATGAGAGCGAACTATGCCCTCTGGAATACATATCCGGGGAGAGTTCAGTTTTTTATGTTTACATATATATATATATATATATATATATATATATATATATATATATATATATATATATATATATATATATATATATATATATATATATATATAGGGTGTTTCTAAATTGATGCGAAAAATAAGGGGTGTTTTGTATAAAGTTTTTTTCGGAACCCCTTCTCCTTCAAGTTAGAGCCCATTAGAATTTTGGCAAAAAAAAGTTTTCATTAAATTTCTCCGTTATGGAATAATTTAAAAAAACGAAATTTTGCAGATGCATATAACGCTAACAAAATGACAGTTTTAAAAGGATATAATAACCCTATAATGTTATCACAAGAGGGTGAAAAAACCTACCCTTACATTATTTTTTATCAGTACTTTTTATCGTGTGTACCGTTTTCTATTTTAAAAAAATATTTAGAAAGAAGGATTCATTTAGCAACTTTTTTATGTCTTGACATTTTCTCATAAAATTGTTAGTTTCATCACAAAAAAAAACTCATATCGATGTCACATGAATTTACAGAGTGGTTGTTATTTGCTGAAAAATCAAGTACGTGGTAGGCTGTCAAATAACGTCATAATTACACTAATATGTTAATATGTATTGTTCTGGCTTTTGCGGATTTCCAAAAATTCATAATAAGAAACAACAACTATTGCACTACTATTTTATAATTAATAATTAACAAACTAAGAAACGAAAAGAAATATTAACAAAATGTTAGTACGTTCAGGAATGAAACGTATCATCATAATAAATGTTGAAAATGCCCCCCTTCGGAGAGAACGCATGACTCTAGTCTGTTTCTCATTGAACTTCGTATTCTATGAAAAATACCGGGTGTGTTTCTTATAATATCACATGATGCGATAATACGATTTCTGAGGTCTTCGATGTTTTCAACAGGACTTGAATAAACTAAGATTTTCAGAAAACCCCACAGGCAAAAATCCAACGGATTCAATTCAGGAAATCGGGCAGGCCGATTCTGTGGGCCTCCTCGGCCTATCCAACGATTTGGGTAAACTTCGTTAAGTAGTTACGAGCGTTGATACTAAAATGAGCCGGAGCCCCGTCGTGCATGTACCACATTTGTTGTCTAATTTGTAAAGGAATATTTTCAAGAAGTAGGGGCAACTCTTCTTCGAGTAGAGAGTACACTTCTCCATTTAGTCTTATCGGAGGAAAATATGGTCCAATTAAGTCATCACCAATGACAGAAAGCCATACATTTAATGAAAACTGGTGTTAAAAATGGGATTCCGTAATTTCGTGTGGGTTTTCTTCAGACCATATGTGGTTATTATGAAAATGTCTGATATATTCTCGTGCAAAGTTGGCCTCATCAGTAAATAAAATACGAGATAAGAACTGTGGAATTTGCGTGATCATTTGACGCATCCATTGACAACAAATTAAACCAGGTAAAAAAATCACGAGGTAAGTGCGCTTGAACTCGTTGGATATGGTAGGGATACAGTAGTTGTTCTTTTAAAATTCTAAATAACATGGAATAGCTGACATTTAAGACTTGAGCGATTCTTCTTGTACTTGTACCAGGAGATTCTTCAATAAAATTGAGGACAGCCTCTTCAAGTGCTCTAGTTCTTACTTCTCTAGAACGCCCGCAATCGGCGGCACTTCTTGTAACTTCTCCTTCTTCTTGCAGACGTTGATGAATGCGTGCTAATATGCTGTGATGGGGTACAGTTCTATTTGGATATAACTCAGTGTAGAGGCGCTGTGCTCTTAATCCATTGCCATTAGCACGGCCATATTCAAAATGCATATCTGACATTTCGGAATTGGTATAATTTACGATTTTATTCACTTATTTGTTCTAAGTGTTTAAAAAATTCTTGATAGATTGACAACAAACAGAATAATTAATATTAGTGTAATTATGACGTTATTTGAAAGCCTACCACGTACTTGATTTTTCAGCAAATAACAACCACTGTAAATTCATGTGACATCGATCTGTGTAATATTTTATTTTTTTGTGATGAAACTAACAATTTTATGACAAAATCTCGAGATATAAAAAAGTTTCTAAATGAATACTTCTTTCTAAATATTTTTTTTAATAGAAAACGGTACACACAATAAAAAGTACTGATAAAAAATAATGTAAGGGTAGGTTTTTTCACCCTCTTGTGATAACATTATAGGGTTATAAAATCCTTTTAAAACTGTAATTTTGTTAGCCTAATGCATCTGAAAAATTTCGTTTTTTAAAATTATTCCACAAAGGAGAAATTTAATGAAAACTTTTTTTTCCAAAATTTCAAAGGGCTGTAACTTGGAGGAGAAAGGGTTTCAAGAAAAACTTTATATAAAAGACACCACTTATTTTTTGCCAAAGAATCACCCTGTAAAATTTTTCGCATCAATTTAGAAACACCCTGTATATACAGTGTGTCCCAAACTGAATGGAAATGTATTGCTATCTCCGTTATTATTAGAGATAGGGAGACGGTTAAGATAGTAATGTTTTGTAGAATTTCATGTTCGTTCCAAATATGTTTTGCATTTTGCTCTGTCTCTTTTCGTTTTTGAGTTATGTCGAAGAAACTAAAATTTGTCGATTTTCTTTCCTTCAATACCTAAGTAGGCGTTGATCTGACATGTCTAAGACTTGCACATTATCAGGACTTTTTACAGAGTAATCTTTTTGTGTTATTCTCAACTTTGGATCATCATTCGTTTTCTAACTACAGGTATCAACGTTTGTTTTTATTATAGCAGCCATATTGGATTCTTTGCGCATGTGATAGCCTGTGAAAAGAGATTTCCAATGATGTACAACATGCTTGAGAAATCTTGTAATTGCATGGACAATTTTGAGAAAAACCGTTTCGAGGATAGTAGGCTATGAAATCCAATACCAGAAAACAAATTAAAAAACGTGTTCAAAAAGCAGTAGGCCATGAAGTCTAACAATAGACTTCTACTTTTATAATATTCCGTAATGATTTACGATAAAAAAAATAGTAACTTTGAGCACACCAATGAATCGGCCCATTATTGTAAATGATATTTTATATTACAACATTATCCTAAAAAATTGTTATAATTTAATTAAATAGGTAAACCTAGTAAATAACTAAATTTACTAACAGAACTCAATTAGAAGCAGATTAATGATTTACGAAAACGCCTTTGAAAATTGTTTGATTTTTAAACGTAAGTCAACTGAAAAACAATAGAAGAAAGGTTGCTATGGATATAACACTATCGCGACAATTAAGAATACTGTAATTCTTAATTATCTGAACATTTTGAGGTGAATTTTACACGTTGCTTGAAATTTTGTACTAAATAGTTTGTTTCCTGTTTATTTTAAATATAATTCAACAACATGTTCGGTAATGAAGAATATTTTGTCATGTTGGAAGGTTATATTCGTTCTAACCAAAATACTGAGGCAGCTGCAAATTCATATTAAAACAACTACCCAGAAAGACGACAACCCAATAACAAAATATTTCGTAGGATAGTGACCAATCTATTGAACGACGGTAGCTTCCACACAAAGAAACTACCAATGCCTAGAAATGAAAGAAATAATGCCATGTTACAGGTTTCAAACGAAAACCCTCCGCAATCTGTTCGGTTTTATGGTGAACAAATTGACGTTCCAAAAAGTACGACACGCCGTGTATTAAAACAAAGTCATTATCATCCATACAATGCCAAATCACAAATGCTGTTTTTGCTTTGTAACAATTCATGATAGCTGCTTAATGCAAATGTAATTACTTTATTTGATACTTCTTTTCTTGTTTTGTGATAGCTTGTAGCGCTCTTCGTACAATGTCATTCCTAAAAATTAAAAGAACGAATATAGATTAGCTTTGTTTCTTAACGTGGATACCACTACAAGCATATCACGTATGCATAACCTCAAACGTGACAATTTTGGGGCCCCATTAACTACATCGCTTTGAGAGCCACATATATAACAACACCGTTTTGGGAGCCCCATTAGCACCATCGCTTTGGAAGCCCCATCAACACCATCGTGTTGGGAACCTCATTAATGACAACATCCTTTTGGATGCCCCATCAATCGTTTTGGGAGCCCCATCAGTACAATCGTTTTGGGAGCCCCATCAGTACTACCGTTTTGGGAGCCCTATCAGCACCGTGCCGTACAGAAGCACCTGTTGCAGTAGCATTCTCTCTGACAACGTTAATCTAGGAGAATATGTCCAGAGGTTTTGCCAGCCCGAGTGGTCTTTACAACATTTCGTCAATCCAGGAGACTATGCCCAGAGAATTTTCTAGCTAGCCCTTAGTGGCCTTCTCGTACGCAGTTAATTCAGGAGCACCGGCATACACACCATCGTTAAGTAGACGGCTAATTTTTAACATCTATTTGAATTTATTCATTCAATTTTGAACTACTTACCATACTTGAAATATGGTAGGTGATAGTGGAATTTTCCTCTACGTGATGGTAAAGGATTTTTTTCACGCCCGAGGAGGTACCACCTCTTACATCAAGAGGCCGGTGAAGTCCCAACGGACGTTTTCGGTTCTGGTGTATGAGTCCGTATCCCTTATAAACAAAATGATAATGGATCCTCCTTGTACAAAAGATTCCGGAGGTAAAATACCCCTCCATTCGGATCTCCGGGAGACGGGTATACAGGGGGCGCCAGCACCAAGATTTAACATATCCTTCTCGAATATATGTGGCGTGAATTCTAACCTGAACTCCGTCGACCATTTCCTCCAGGCTAATAGGCTCCAACTCCTCTTCCTCGCCGAAACTAAAATCAGTGGCAAAACAGGAACTAACCACCTTAATTTCCGGAGGTATGAGCTCGTTACTCCCTTTAGATTGCACGGAACGTGTGAGCGTATGTCCGTAGCAATCTACCCTGAACCAGACTCCCCAATTTAGAAGCTGGAAGAAAAGACATACTATCGATAAAACTCTCTCTCAGGGCTGCAACTAAATCCATCTGTTGCATTCTCGGTCACCTTCTGACAACAACTTTGTCCAGCTCTTTGACTACTTTTCTAAAAAAAACCGATCTGATTTCTGAATATCCTTCCTCCGAGGTCACTATTCTTGGTGACTTCAATGTCCATAATAAGGAATGACTAGGGTCTTCAAAAACCGATCCACAAGGAAGAGCAGCGGAGGCCTTTGCAGTCAACAGCCAATATGGTTCAGCAACCTACTTACTTTCCTCGCATCCCATCACACAGCTCAAATCACTTGCATCTCCTTCTTGCTACAAATCCTGACTGCTATAGGATATCAGTCACCGCCCCCTGGGTTGCTCAGACCACAGCATGGTCACTGCTTCCTGTGCAATGCAACCCGAGGTCACACAGTCATCACACCCACGTATCGTTTGGCACTACAACTGGGACGAAATGCGAGATTACTTTTCCTCATTTCCACGGGCGTATGTCTGCTCCTCATACTGACCTCTCTGATATCTCACTCTCAACCCACCTCCAAATGTTCAACCACCACCAGTCCCCAATATCGTGCATAAAATGACGGATATCACTTTCAAAACTAAAAAAGTACGAAATATGCTCTCTTCTCCTAATACCAGGAAAGCCTTAGGCCTTGACGAGATCCCAGCAATTGTTCTCAAAAAATGCGCACCAGAACTTGCTCCTGTCCTGACTTGTCTGTTTCAGACATCTTACAATAGAGTCATATTCACTAGTAACTGGAAATCTGCTCGAGTACAACCCGTCCCCAAGAAAGGATCCAAAGCGCTTCCTAGCAACTACAGGCCTATTTCTCTCCTTTTAGTCGTCTCTAAAGTGATGGAAAAGTATATAAAAACCGAATTACTAAAATTTCTTGAAAAACACAGTCTAATCCACGACAGGCAGTATGAATTTCGTCAGCGCAGATCAACTGCCGACCTCCTTTCTTTTGTCACCCATTCTTGGAACAAGTCTATGGAACTAGACGGTGAGTCGCAGATTGTCGCTCTAGACATATCCAAAGCATTCGACCAGGTCTGGCACGCAGCGCTGCTTGATAAACTTCCGGCCTATGGCCTACTACCAAAACTGTACCTGGTCAGCAAATTTCCTCTCCATCCGGACCATTTCTGTTGTCGTGGATGGCTATTCCTCCAAACTATATCCAATTAATGCAGGAGTTCCTCAAGGTTCAGCTTTAGCCCCTACTTTGTTAATTCTCCACATCAATGACCTCCTCTCTAGCACATCCAACCCAGTTCACAATTACGCGGACGACAGCACCATCCACTCAAATATACAACATTCTAAGCCTGTTTCTTTAGCCCAATTAGATGAGGATCGCAGACTCATGGAGGGTTCTGTCTCCGTGGATCACAAAAAAATATTAGACTGGGGAAGTAGAAATCTTGTACAATTCAACCCCACCAAATCACAGTCTTGCTTTCTTTTTCATAAGAGATACACCAGCCCTAGACCCATCACAATAAGCAACCAAGGTATTCAAACTAATTAGTCCTTTTTACTTGTTGGCATTTCTGTGGATCGAAATCTCAATTGGCACCAACATCTCACATCAATTGCAAAAGCGACTGCTAAGAAATTAGGTTTCCACTTCCAGGCTCGCAAATACGTTTCACCAGCCAATCTCTATACCTTAAATACTTCACAAATAAGACTAAACCTCGAATACTGCTGCCACTACTGGGGTGCTGCTGCTTCTACACTCGCTATCCTGGATTCCATTCAGAAGAGAGGTATACGTCTCATCGGTGACCCTACCTTCACCCAAAGGCTGCGATCCCTTGCACACGTGCCGTTGGTGACCCCTCTCTCTCTTTTATAGATATCTGCACGGGCACTGCTAAGAGGAGCTTTCTTCCATAGTTCCTCCACCTGCTGCCCCCAACAGATCTACCAGGGGAACAGAGCGAATGCACCCTTGTACTGTCCAGGTCACCAGACATAGAACATCTTGATATGCCCGCTCTTTTGTACCGAGGACTTCCAAGTTGTGGAATTCCTTGCCGGCACATGTTTTTCCTTCTCCCCCGAACCTCCAAACTTTTAAGTCCAGAATTAACAAGTTGCCTCTTTCCTCCTTGTCGACACCCACGGTACGATAGTATTTATGCTGTAAGCCTTCGTGGTGTGTTGAAATAAAAAAATAAAAAAAACTGCTTCCATCTATCACAATAAATTATAGTCATTTTGGCCTTATATCAAATTAATATTTATTAATAAATGAAGTTAACCGAGTCTCGACTTTTATTCGTATGTCTGACACCACCCAAATTATAAGGCACGAACTCACATACTTTTCATAATTGCCTTACTTCTCATGTTCCGCCCTGAGCAACCACAGAACTCTCTTTTAAATTTTAGTACTTTATTCTATTAACTTTTTATAAGTAGCAGTCATAATCTTATAAGTGCACATACCCATGCTGTCACGAAATGTGCGAGGAAGAAACCATCAAAATTGATTTTTTCTATGGTAAATAGGTAAAACTATGATTGAAGATGCCTGTACAGTGGCGTGTCTAATAAAGTGGTTGGTAGGCGAGGAATCTTCGTGTAAAGAAGGGAACTTTACAAATAGGTTTATAATCTTTTCGGATATTCCTTGGTATAGAACCATAAAAAGATCTTGTAAAACTATGAACTTATTAGAAAAATAAATACTTTCCGAAGGCAGTTGTTTATTTGTTTAACTATAAGATAAACTGCCTTTTATTGCCACGCCACTGACCTCAAAAACTAAGCGACCTATAAACAACAAAAATTATGTCTGGGCTTCTTGTTACATGTTTAGTGCAATATTTTTAAAACTCCGGACGCAGTAAGTGCGTTATGGTAGTAAATTTTTATTAAATGCTTCAAATTTAAATAACTCAATTTTCTATAAACTTAGAGAGTTTAATTTTAATACGTAGTAATGTCTTTCCTAACGCAAGATATCCACAAAATTTAATATATATATATATATATATATATATATATATATATATATATATATATATATATATATATATATATATATATAAACATATAAAAATTGAAACTGACCCCGGATATGGGTTCTAGGGGTCCTAGTTCGCACTCATTTGAAAGAATTTTTGCAAATTTTCACCTCTATTAGTGAATTTCTTTAAATAAAAATTCACTAAAAAGGATACAATATTTAGAAAACAAGATTCCCCCTGCCTGTAATAACTATCTAAATTGCCCCCCCCCCCATATAACGGGTTAAAACAAAAGAGGTTATAAGTTAACGTGCGTGTGATTTTTTTGATTTGATTAGTTTCTACTTTAATCTTTTGGCGAAGCAAATAAAAGAAATCGGAGTGCTTAGATTTAGAACATACAATCGTTTCCCAACAAATTAAAAAAGGAAATAGAATTCCTCTGGCTTCTTCTCGTTCTTATATGCTCTTAGCGTGATAAATCCACCTGGACGTTCGTAATCAAGTTAGATCTGAATTTACAGTAGATATAATTCTCATTCGGACGGTTTTCTTTTGCCGTTTTAGTCGACGCTATTTTGCGGCTGAAACGAGAAGAGAAACATAATGTAAACTGACATGATTGCTTTATTTTCAACACTTCTTGTTAGTGAATTTTCTTTAAAAAATCACTTGACATTTGAATTTTGATTTTTTTTTTAAATGAGCCCAACTAGCCTCCACAGAACACATATCTAGGGTCACTTTCAATTTTTATATGTTTATATATCTCCGGCGAGCTTTGGGGAGTAGGCAGATTGAGGTCCCGTAATCGAGCTACAACAACCCAACCCACCTTTGTCCACCACTCTAAGGAGTAGCCATATTAAGGTCTTAGAGTGCCCTTACATATCTCCTGTACCTCTTAAAACCAACCTAACCCACCTTTGTCCACCGCTCTAAGGAGTAGGCAGGTTGAGGCCTTAGAGTGTCCTTACATATTTCCTTTACCACTTGAAGTCAACCCAACCCACCTTACTTCACCTCTCTAAGGAGTAGGCAGATTGAGGCCTTAGAGTGTCTTTACATATTTCCTTTACCTCTTGAAAATGGCTTCAAAATAGGAGCTGAAACGTCGAGTTTTCATAAATTCTGGGCGCGGTCCAACCCAAGAACCAAGTATGTCTCACATTAAAGACCGCGGAAATAAAGCAGTAGAAATGAATTTCACTACAAAACAAAAGGAAAACCTTTACGGTAATTTAAGTTGATGACGTTAAATTTCAATTATGTTGTTAAACCATATAAATGCCCAAACGTAGGCATATTGGAGGGCTGTTTTAGCAATATTATTAATAAAACTGGACCACGGGTCTGCAGTAAGTGCAATACTAATAATATTGGTGGGGAAAAGCGAAATTATTTAACTTTGAACAGAAAGCAAACTTGTATTCTAACGCTAGTCAAAAAGCGGAATCATAGAGGGCGCGAAGTGTTTCAGTGTTTGAAATTAAAAACATTTCAAATCAGTTTGTAAAACAGTCATCACAGTTAAAATTGTTACATAATTTTAAGCATTTAAAATTGTTCTTAAGATTAAAAAAATTCTAGACGGATCCGTTTAAAGGTATCATATAAAACCAACAAGAATAAATCATTGAATAATTTTTTTACGAGTTTAAACATATATGATATATTTCTTTGAGTCAATATTCAAACATAATTATATTCTCAATAAAAAACAAACAGAATTAAAACTTTAATTTACATATAGCAGGCTATTTTCCCCCAATTTATATAGAACCGACTACTGAGAGAGAGAGAGAGAGAGAGAGAGAGAGAGAGAGAGAGCTTATATAATAGCAGAGCCAGGGGCAACAAACAAATAACAAGGTAAATTTATTTGGTAATGTTTCTAAACTAAAGGCAAGTATCTAGTTATAACATTTGCTCTATTAATTACCAACTGAATAACGATAATAATAGAGGGTATGCAACCCATACTACACTGCAATAACAATTTTGATAATTCAATATATATGGGCATTGATAAAATAAATATAACCACCATCATAATATATATATATATATATATATATATATATATATATATATATATATATATATATATATATATCATTTCTATGAAAATTAGCAACCATATTGCAATTGCTGCATGTGGGCTTTTTAAAATTTTAAAATTCACTAATAGAGAGGTATCGATGGTGAGAAATTTTTTTTAAATGTGGGCTAACTATGACCCCTAGAACCCATATCCGGGGTCAGCTTTAATTTTTATAGGTTTATATATATATATATATATATATATATATATATATATATATATATATATATATATATATATATATATGTATATATATATATATATATATATATATATATATATATATATATATATATATATATATATATATATATATCCAACCGATAACTCAAAAAATAATCAACAGATTTCGATTAAACTGGACAAGTGCCTTTATTTAATTAATGGCTTGGATGAGTTCGTTATCCAGGAAAATCCGACAAGGTTTTCCGGGAAATTCTTGAGTTTTATTTCTAAACAAATTTTTTGCCCCCCGAAAATTACAAAGCTATTTTATTGAAATTCGACGGATATGTTTCCTTAGAAAAGACCTTATAACCTACCAAAATTCAACTTTCTAAGTTTATAGAAAATTGAGTTATTCAATTTTTAGTTTTCTTTCAAAAAACATTTTTTTCTCCGAAAATTGCAAAGTTATTTTAATAGAATTTAATGAATATATTGCGTTAGGAAAGATATTACTATGTGCCAAACTTCAACTTTCTAAGCTTATAGAAAATTGAGTTATTCAAATTTGAAGCGTTTAATAAAAATTTACTACCATAACGCACTTGCTGCGTCCCAAACTTTTTATAATTCGTTGTTGCCCTTAGTTGGTGACCTCGTTCCATACTAAATATAGATGAAGATATTTTTTCTCTAGCGAAACTGTGTGTAGAGATGAAAACACTTTTGAAACCAGAGAAGAAGTGTCTACATCTATATTTGAGATTTCAAATTTCTACCAACAATATTTTTCCTAGAATATAGTTTGATTTAGACAGGCAAAAACATTATATTTTTTACAGGTTCACCGTTAGACGAGGTAACGTATTCTATTTCGCCCTACAGAGGAATCTAAATCGCCAGAACATTTACCATTCACCTTGCAGTAATGAAGTTACCTTCGAATATACAGTAGTAGCCCTAGTTCCCTCATTTGATCCGTCTGTTTCTCCTGCTCCAATTTGGAATAAGAAAACAACCCCAACCGCGATGGGCGTGTTTTAATTTGAGCAAAGCAGAAGTGCGGGGTAGGCAAAGACATCGCCTTCGTTTCGTTAATTCAATGCGTGCCCAGGGTTTCGCACGGACCGTGATTGATAGCTTCTACCATTGATTGTCTATTGTCCCGACTAATAGAGAAACCCTCAGTATCTGTATCCTTCAAGTATAATTGCGATACTGCTGTTTCAGCAAAAATAGATAGTCCCAGTCTCTAATCTCGGTACGAAAGAGATCTAGAGCTAGGAAAACGACACAATATGTTAAGGTTTCTTTTGGTGAATTTTCTGAAAACAAAATTCACTAATGAGGATATCCCGACTTTTAAATTTTGAAAAAAATTCTTCAAATGAGCGCAAACTAGGCCCCTTAAAACCCATATACGGGGTCAGTTTCAATTTATATACAGGGTGATTCATAAGTGGTGACCAAAAATGAAACCCCATGTTATTTGAACAATTTTAGAGGGGGTATGTCCTATAAAAAAATTTCCTATAATGCTTCATTAAAAAAATACAGGGTGTTGAAGTTGAATTTCAAAAAATAATATTTCCCAATTTTTTAAAAAGTAACACATATATTTTGCTGAAACTTCGTATGTGTAGGCTGCTATGTAAGGAGCGTATTCTACCATAACAATTGAATCGGCTAATCCAGCAGTGGCGCGCGTACACACATGTCATTGGTTATCCCTCAAGAAAAAAATGAGTAAGCCAATGATATATATTTTTTATTTTTCATTTTTTGAATCTTACTTTCATTCGTGAACAAAATGACTCTCTTGATAATTTTCTGTACGACGCTTATTTTACGAGTAAGCAATGAATCGTAAGTGTTTTAGAGCACAGTTCATGATTTTTAACCAGTCGTTGTTTGGTAGAAAATCGCAATGATACACTTTTATCAGGCTTATAGTAATTTATTTATTACAATAAATGTTCAAAAATGCCTACATTGGCCTGAATACACGCACGACATCTTTTTAATATGGAAAATTTAATGTCTTGAGGATTCATTGTTGCTTGAATATGACGAAAAGCATTATTTATCAGTTGTTGTAGCTGCTCTGGTGTATTCATTTGTTCACTGTAGACTAGTCGCTTAAAATCACCCCAAAGATAGAAGTCAAGTGGGTTTAAGTCCGGTGATCTGGCAGGCCAATGTATTGGTCCAGTTCTGCCAATCCATCTTTCATTATAATGTTCATGTAGCCATGTAACAACATTTCGACTATGATGCGCTGGTGCACCGTCATGCTGGTACCACATTATACCTCTTGTTGCCAGTGGAATGTCATCTAGAATGTTTTCTACACGGTTTTCTAGGAGCGCTAAGTACGAAGATCCATTTAAACGTTGTGGCAGGACTTCCATGAACAGTGAGCCCTTAAAAATACCACACCATAAATCAATGGAAAATCTATGTTGAAATGTGCGAGTCCTTGTTGCATGTGGATTTTCCAATGACCATACATGCTCATTATGAGAATTATAAATACCATTTCTTGTAAATGTTGATTTGTCAGACCAGAAGATTAGATTAGGGAATAAGATATTTTGATTCTTCATTTCCAGCATCCATTCACAAAAGACTCGTCGATGCACATTATCTCCAGGTAGAAGGCAATGAACATTCTGTCGATGATATGGATGTAAGGCTTGTCGGTGTAAAGTTCTCCAAACAAAGCTTTGAGAATATTGTAACTGCGTGGCAATCCTCCGAGTACTTGTAGAGAAGGTTGACCATCACTGCATCCACCACTCTCTCTTCGCTTTCAAGTTGATGTTGTCTTCTACCATTAGCTCTAGCGTCAGGACGTTGTCCAATACCGCACTGCCGAAGTCTTGAAAACAATCGAGAAAAACCCTTGGTGTAGGTTGACGGCGAGTGGGAAACCTACGTTGATATTCCCGACAAGCAGCTAGAGCATTTCCATCAGCATATCCGTAGATAAAAATTATATCTGCATACTCTTCTGAGGTGTACTCCATTATAAGAAGTAAAAGAGTAGAAAATTTTGCAATTTAATAAAGTTTACCACTTACACCTATTCAAAATAATAACTTGTTAACCTAAACGTCAAGTGACACTTAATGACAACTTTGGCAAACCAGACTACTACTTACTAAAATACAACAAAAATAATCGTCGTACAAAAATTATCAAGACATTAAATTTTCCATATTAAAAAGATGTCCTGCGTGTATTCAGGCCAATGGAGGCATAAAAGTGTATCATTGCGATTTTATACCAAAGAACGACTGGTTAAAAATCATGAACTGTGCTCTAAAACACTTACCTGATTCATTGCTTACTCGTAAAATAAGCGTCGTACGGAAAATTATCAAGAGAGTCATTTTGTTCCCGAATGAAAGTAAGATTCAAAAAAAAAATCATTGGCTTACCCGTGTTTTTCTTGAGGGATAACCAATGACATGTGGGTACGCGCGCCACTGCTGGATTAGCCGATTCAATTGTTATGGTAGAATACGCGCCTTACATATCAGCCTACACATGCGAAGTTTCAGCAAAATATATGTGCTACTTTTTAAAAAATTGGGAAATATAATTTTTTGAAATTCAACTTCAACACCCTGTATCTTTTTAATAAAGCATTACAGATTTTTTTTTATAGAACATACCCTCTCTAAAATTGTTCAAAGAACATGGAGTTTCATTTTTGGTCACCACTTATGAATCACCCTGTATATATATATATATATATATATATATATATATATATATATATATATATATATATATATATATATATATATATATATATATATATATATATATTCACGCTGATAACTCAAAAAAGAATAGGCCGATTTTGATAAAATGTGGTGAGTACCTTCCTTTTGTAAATGGCTTGAATAAGTTCGTTATCCAGGAACATTTAAGGTTTTCTTTCGAAAAAATTCATATCTCGGAAAATTAAAAAGCTATGATAAGAAAATTCGGTAAGCTGGTTTCTGTCATAAAGGGGATCGTTTCAAGAAAAATTCAGGTCTCTAAGTTAAAAGAGAAAGAAATTATAAGCCTCTGATTAAAAAAAGTTGAAACGTCAAAATTCATAATTCTGAAAGTCGTTCATTAGTACGCATTAGCACTTTGTGAGTTAAAAATACTGTTCGAAATGACTAACAAGCTCCTAGATCTGTGTCTCGGCTGTCATTTTCCTTCACTTGAATATGAGAAAAAAATGAATTTAATACAAAAATTGTATGATGTAAAGACGTTAGAAAAGTAATATACTAGAGTATATACCTGTTAGTAGATACATATGTCATATCAAGAATGGCCGGGGTAAAGGCAGCAGTGTAGATTTAATAATGGACTCCTGTAACACGTTTTATAATCTGTTAGTGATTTCACCTTTTTTTTAAGTCCTATTTCATTTTACTGTTATCTGATCAGATTGTGTAATTCTGATGAATTTTTAGCAAGTTTTTGTATGATAAATTCAATTAGGGCGAGATGAAAACTTTTTAGCCTTAATTCAATTTGAATAGCACATCTGGTTGTTTGTTCTTGCCCTAACTCAGTGAAACCATTCCATACTTAATACAGCCGTAGACTTTTCCCGTGGCTTTACAGGTGCTTGTTCTTTTCTGCAACCGATTTCAATTAACTGGACGCAGAAAGTGCGTTATGACAGTAAATGTTAATTAAAGTTTAAAATTTCAATAGCTCAATTTGCTATTAACCTAAAAATCGCAGACTCATGGAGGGTTCTGTCTTCGTGTATCTCCAAAAAATATTAGACTGGGGAAGTAGAAATCTTGTACAATTCAACCCCACCAAATCTCAGTCTTGCTTTCTTTCTCATAAAAGATACACCAGCCCTAGACCCATCAAAATGAACAACCAAGTTATTCAAAGCAATGAGTCCTTTTCACTTGTTGGCATTTCTGTGGATCGAAATCTCAATTGGCACAAACATGTCACATCAATTGCAGAAGCGGCTGCTAAGAAATTAGGTTTCCTCTTCCGCGCTCGCAAATACTTTTCACCAGCTAATCTCTATACCTTATATACTTCGCAAATAAGGCCAAACCTCGAATACTGCTCCCACATCTGGGGTGCTGCTGCCGCTTCTACACTCGCTATCCTGGACACTATTCAGAAGAGAGCTATACGTCTCATTGGTGTCTCTACCCTCACCCAAAGGCTGCCATCCCTTGCCGACCGACGTGCCGTTGGTGACCGCTCTCTCTTTTATATATATCTGCACGGGCACTGCTCAGAGGAGCTTTCTTCCATAGTTCATCCACCTGCTGCCCCCAACAGATCTACCAGGGGAACAGAGCGAATGCACCCTTTTACTGTTCAGGTCACCAGATATAGAACATCTTGTTATGCCCGCTCTTTTGTCCCGAGGACTTCCAAGTTGTGGAATTCCTTGCCGGCGCATGTTTTTCCTTCTCCTCCGAACCACCAAACCTTCAAGTCCAGAATTAACAAGTTGCCTCTTTCCTCCTTGTCGACACCCACGGTACGATAGTATTCAGGCTGTAGGCCCTCGTGGTGTGTTGTTGAAATTAAAAGAAAAACGTTCGTTGGCCAGGAACCAGTTTTTTCGGGAACATTTCAAGTCTATTGTCGGAAAATGTTTGTACATTTTCAAACAATAAACCCATTTTGATGAAATATAGTACATTGTTTCTAGTCTATAGGTTATAGTGGTAACCAAATTTAATGCCTGCTTTCTTAAAAAAAAAGACATATTTGTTATTAAAACATTTTTATGAAAATTTACTACCGTAACGCACTTGCTGCGTCCAGACTTTTTAATGGTATAACTTAATAACATATTTAAAGAATTATAGATACTTGTTTAATGTAGTATATTTTAAAAAGTCTGGAAGCAGCAAGTGCGTTATGGCAGCGAATTTGCCAAAAAAATTTGAATGGGAAATACTTGTCTAATCTCGGTACGAAGGAGATCTAGAGCAAGGAAAACGACACAATATGTTTAGGTGTATTTTATAGTATAACTTAATTAAATATATTAAATGTGCTATGTCGCTTCTAGCGCAAAAACCCAATTATATTTCTTATGAAGGTTCATTTTACAAAAGTCGTGCCTAGCTGTAAACTGCGCATGCGCAACCGCTCTTGTTTTCAACAGACCAGATGACTCTAGGTTAAAAGACAAAGAAGTTACAAGCCTCTGATTAAGAAGAATTTGAAACGTCGAAGATGATAATTCTGGTAGTCGTACATTAGCGCATTAGCGCTTTGTGAGTTAAAAATATGGCTCTAAATGACTAACAAGCTCCTAGGTCTATGTCTCAGCCGTCATTTTCTTTCATTTCGTTAAAATATGTGAAAAAAATTAATTTTAAACAAAAATTGTATGGTGTAAATAATCAAGGCGTTATAAATTTAATATACTAGAGTATGTACCTGTTAGTAAATAGATTGTCATGTCGACAATGGCCAAGAGGTAAAGGAAGCAGTGTGGGTTTAATAATGGACTCCTATAACACGCGTTCTAATCTCAGTTAGTGACAACTTTTTTTATTTTTTTTAAATCTTACTTCAATTTAGCGTTGTCTGATTATATTGTGTAATTCCAATGAATTTTTCAGTGAGTTTTTGTATGGAAAATTCAACTAGGACGAGATGAAAACTTTTAAGACTTAATTCAATTTGAATAGCACATCTGGTTGTTTATTATTGCCCTAACTTAGTGAAACCGTTCCATACTTAATACAGCCGTTGATTTTTCTCGTAACTTCGCAAGTGCTTGTTCTTTTGTGCAACCGATTTCAGTTTTTACTAGACGCAGCAAGTGCGTTATGGTGGCGAATTTTCGTTAAAGTTTCAAATTTTAATAGCTATTTCAATTGCTATTAACCTAACGTTCGTTGGCCAGGAACCAGTTTTTTCGGGAACATTTTAAGTTTATTTTCAGAAAATTCTTGTACATTTTCAAACAATAAAGTCATTTTCATGAAATATGGTACATTGTTTCTACTGCATAGGTTATACTGGTAACCAAATATCATGCCTGCTTTCTTAAAAGAAAAGACAAATTTGTTATTTAAAACATTTTATTGAAAATTCGCTATCCTAACGCACTTGCTGCGTCCAGACTCTTAATTCTGTCCTTACTTTTTAAATATTACTATGTAGTTTGTGATTTATAATGTATGGTTGCTTTCTTATATTGGGGGTTTTTATGTAGCTAGGTTAAAGTTTATATTTTTAGTTTCTTATTTGGATATTTTAACTGTTTTGCATATGTTGGCCCAGTGGTCATACGATGAATCTTAAATATTTCTCTTACTTTTGACTTTACACCTAGAGTAGTTTCAGTGCTCCATTTTGACGGATGAAGCATACAACTAGAAGCTTAGCCAAGTTGACCTATTAGTACACTAAGTGAGTGGTGAACGTGTCGCCACCTAGTTCGGAACCAAGTACTATGTTGTCACGCCCGCTCCAAATAACACAGAGTGTTAAAAATAGAGACGGTATACAACTAACTAACAATTTAAAAAATTGTTAGCCCTGGCCCATTTCTACCCCAATATAGGGACAAAGTATGTAAGACTAGATGCATTCTCGCAACAATTAGAACCGTAGACCGGTGTGTTATTTGGAGCGGGCGTGACAACATAGTACTTGGTTCCGAACTAGGTGGCGACACGTTCACCACTCACTTAGTGTTTTAAGACTGGCTATACGATAGCCGTGTTATTTTTGGTGCATTTTTGCTACAATTAGTATGCCGTACTGAAGAGCTCTAATGAGAGCGAAACCGGTCTACGGTTCTAATTGTTGCGAGAATGCATCTAGTCTTACATACTTTGTCCCTATATTGGGGTAGAAATGGGCCAGGGCTAACAATTTTTTAAATTGTTAGTTAGTTGTATACCGTCTCTATTTTTAACACTCTGTGTTATTTGGAGCGGGCGTGACAACATAGTACTTGGTTCCGAACTAGGTGGCGACACGTTCACCACTCACTTAGTGTTTTAAGACTGGCTATACGATAGCCGTGTTATTTTTGGTGCATTTTTGCTACAATTAGTATGCCGTACTGAAGAGCTCTAATGAGAGCGAAACCGGTCTACGGTTCTAATTGTTGCGAGAATGCATCTAGTCTTGACCTATTAGTGCTCGTCATAGCTTAAAACGTTGTGTAAACTATATGTGCCTATATTTATATACTCCTCACTAACAAAATTAAACTAACTATAAGATTATTACCCCTAGCGGGGTGAATATTTTCTTCAAGAAAATCTCAAAGCCACCCTTTTGTGAGTAACGGTCTACCCTCGGTTAGTATTTACGCCTCATCCTAAGTACATTATGAAAATACTGCCTTCATCATAATTTCCCAAATTTATTTATCGGCACATCAGGGTTCTTTTTGTGACCCTTAACATTGTCTATTCAAGTAATCTCTTGAATCGAATTGCTTAAAGTGCCGGGAGTTATGTCGTAAGTTTTCATATCCCCTTTTCAAAAATGCAAGTGAATTCGATGACTTTTATAATGAGGGAAAAGTGTCAGATTGAAGTTATAAATTAACCAATTCTCTGTAAGGGGTTGCAGACAAAAACGTCGACGCAATCACGTAGAATAAAATGCTACCGGAGTCTGAGACACGCATTTTCCCTTGCGAAAGTTTAAGTTTAATTTTCTCTAATACCTTAAGGACGTTATTTCGGTAAATACTGGGTAAATTTTAAGGCAGGTAATTGAAACTGGGGTGATTCGTATCGTCTTGGAAATAATAGTCTTGAAATGTTTGTTGGAGTTGTAAATATTGTCACAATAAAGGCCTAGTTAAGCTTGAAATTAAGATATACGTTTGCTAGGAATAGCGAGACAATAAGGAAATTATTTCTGTTGAAGTTTTCTTTGTAATTGAAAACAGTTGTTATTTCAGATAAGACAGAATTAAATTACAAATTTCCACAAGCGGTAATTTTAGCTAAACATATATTTTTCAGTTTTAGCAATTAGACACCTTTGACATCATACTGTATTTCTTCAGCGTCCTGTAAGCAATTTTATTATAACTGTAAAGACCGCTGGATACACAAAGTGCGATGTGGTATGGAATTTTCACACATATTTTAAAATCATGAAAAATAATAAATTAACTTATTGTTTCTGCACGTCATAACGTCTGGGTTTGCCATTATTAAGGAAAAATTAAAAGGCTTACACTACTAGACAATTGTTTTGTTTTTAATCCTAGCGTTTCGGCCCATTATTGATCCATTTTCAGGAGTTTAGACTCATTCCTGTCTCAGTTACAGAAAAGTACTATATGAAATGTTGCCAAAGTGTGGTTTTTCATCCATTGTGCTCAGGATTCCAAACTAAAACTGCATAAAACAAGAAAGCAGGAACATCACAAGACTTGAAGTAATCAGAGGATGAATGTAAATGACGCTTATTTTTTTAGTTTTTAATTTTATCAGACGACAAGACGGAGTCTCTAACATGGATCTTCAGAGACCAGATTGTGAAATGCATTAATATCGACTTTTGGAAAATTCCTAAAATGAGCGTGAATTAGGTCCCCTATAAGCCAAGGTCAGTTAAAAAGTTAAAAACTAAAACTTTACGAGAACGTATACATTGTACAATTGGTCCTACCTACTAAATTTCAACTCAATTCGTTCAGTAGATCTTCAGTTATAACTAAATAGAAAAATCAATAATCTACGATATAACCTGAAATTACCTCTAAATGGATGTGTATAATGTTAAACAAGGCCAGACAAATACATCAGGGTTTCGATGCCATTGCAAACAAAATCTCCAAATTAACTTTTAAACGGACAGGCTACGAAAGTATGTCAATTAACAATCAGCGGGGTTGCCATTTACGACAACTCTCATTTAAATCTGTAGATGTCAGAAAAATGTAAATAATTAAAAATTTTAATTAAAGTGATTTAATTTGGTTAAAAGAAATCTATAACTACGTTTTATTATGTATAAATATTAAGCTTTCTATTTTGACGGCGTTTAAAAGCCATCTCCATCTTTCTAGTTTAATCTGACAACACCACTATCTGTGATTTCTTAACTGACAGGAGTCATGAGAGAAACGTGACATAACTGTGCATAACCTCGAAATCGACGACGCTAATACCTTAGAATCTCATAAAACAACTACCTAGAATACAAATAGTAGGTAAATAACACCCTTTAGTTTTAATATAACTTTAACAAATGCCTTTGGCCATCTACTGTGACTGTAGTATATTATGATTCTAACATCAAGCAAAATAAAAAGTGGTTATGTACATCAGATTCAGGTTCTTAATCAATGCCTGTAGGTATTGTATTAATAAAATTATTTGAAGAAGAAATATACCTACCGCAAACTAATATAAGTATAATACCTAGGGTACCTAGGTACAGGGTGAGTATTATAAATGATAACCCCCTTTTATTTTCGTTATTTCTGGGCGAATTAATTCGTTAAAAAACTTATTTTGAACAATTTTTCACATAGGTTCTGAATCTGCTATCGATTTTCAAGAATTTTGAAAAATGTATGAGGTGGAACAAAAATATAGTTTTTTTAAATGGAACACCCTGTATTTTTTTGCATATTATAATTTTTCGATTTTGTCTGATTACAAAAATATATAGTTATAGCACATTTGGATAAGCAGTTTTTAAGTTATGATAAAATATGTAAAACGACAAATCTGTTTACGTATTACTCAATAATAAAATTATTATAAAGTATCAAACGTACAAAAATTTGAAAATAATATAAAGATTTACATTGTATCTTCCACATAACTTCCGTTGTTTTCTAAGCATTTGAATCATTGCCGTAAAAAAATTTGATCGCACATCTTCAAATACTGCTGCATTTTCGTTAAAAGAATTTATTTCTCGTCGTATAAGCTGTTTTAATTGCACAGTGTCTCCCGACAGTTCTTCACTATAAATATTGTTCTTGAGAGCACCTCAAAGGAAAAAATCTAGCGGGTTTAAATCAAGGCTTTTAGCCGGCCAATGGATGGGACCATTTTTTTCCTATCCAGAGGTCATATTTTTGGTTTAAGTAGTTCGTCACAGGTCTAACGTTATGTGGGAGCGCTCCGTCTTGCTGCCAGATTGCTCTTAAATTTAGAATAACTGGCAAGTCAGCAAAATATTCCTCAACTTGCTCTTGTAGCAAATGGAGATAAACTACACCTGTAAGATTTGTATTTTAAAAAAATTGACCAATTATTTTGTTTTGGTGTATCCCACACTACACATTGACAGTAGTTATACGTCCTTGTTTTTTTTATTTGCTTTATGTGGATATTCTGTAGCCCAATGATGTTTGTTATGTCTATTAAACAAACCAGCTGCAGAAAAGGACGACTCATTAGTCCAAAATACATTTAGCAAAAAATCATTGATTTCATTATATTTTTCAATAATTTGTTGGTATTCTCTGTCGACGATCATTTTCGGTTTAGTGTTGAACAGGATGAATGTGAAAAGGTTTGTACTTATTTCTTTTTAAAAGTGGCATAAGGCTGCTTTGGCTTACATTTAAATATTTAGCTGCAAGTATTACCTCACCAATAGTATTCCGTGTTTTTCTTCTATTTGCACTTTAATGAATTTGTGTCACAAAATTTATTGTAAATTTTCTTGAATGTTCGTTTGCTAGGCACAGTCTCATTCGCATACAGTCTTCTAAACTTCCTTTGTGAAGCAGTCATGTTTTTATTACAATATAAGAATATTTCGAAAATTCTACGCCTATTCTCTTAATTATGATAAGGCATGATCGCTTTTTTCCACACAACAAAGATTCCTAATAGAAAAATCACTAACAAATCTTAACCTTTTTGGCGCTAATACAAAGTTAAAATTTTATTTCCAAAGGCTACTTCGTATATTATTTAGTAATACGTAAACAGATTTGTCGTTTTACTTATTTCACCATAACTTAAAAACAAATATGTGTGTTTTTTAAGAAAGCAGACATCAAATTTGGTTACCAGTATAACCTATATAGTAAAAACAATGTGCCATGTTTCATCAAAATAACTTTATTGTGTGAAAATGTACAAAAATTTCCAAAAGTAAACTTAAAGTGGTGCACCCTGGATAGCGTCTACTATTAGACGTGAACTAAATGAACTAACCAAACCGTAACCCTTCCTAGTCATGTCTTAGGAGGGCCGGGAATGCTTGCCTTAATTGGCCGGCATTGCGAGGAGAGTCCTCTATAAAAAACCCACATCGCAAGGTCGTTGGCAGGTTGGTGCCGAGGCGATGATGCTTCTGGCCGATATGGCCGGGCATTGGCAGGATGGTAATTCTGTCGCTAACGTTAACCCTCCCCAGGGAAACCGGGCGACCTCCCTGTGTAAATGCCTATTCATGGGATGCGGGGCTCTTCCATGGAGGTCTATTTTTCCTTGCTGCTCGTGGGACCAAACATGGACACGACTTACACAGACCCAATAGAGGAGGTGACAGGATTCAACCTTCTACTGGAACCTCCAGAGGGAAACAACAGGGGAAAGGAAAGTCTACCCCTAGGACGACTACCAAAGGTAGACCCTCCTATAGGAAGCTTGGTTATCGAGCTCCTAAAAAGGAGGAGGAACCTACACAATAATTCCCTTTTCCTTTAAGCTCCTTAAACTACTCCTTTTTCCTCCATACATTCCTATATTCCTACCCCCATGCCCACCAACTTAAGGTGCATTCAAGCTAATCTGCATCATGCTAAGGCTGCGACATACCTCCTTAGCATGAAATTAAAGGAAGAGCAAATAGATATTGCTCTTCTCCAAGAGCCCTGGATCGCTAATTCGGAACGAACTAAAGGGCTGGGTAACACTTCTGGTAAGATAGTAGAGGTGGGCTCTGGTACTAACCCCAGAGCCTGTATCTGGATCAGAAACAACTTGCAGTATTTTACACTTTCAGAGTACTGCACCAAGGACATGGCATCCATCCATCTCGTGATCACATCCGGGGGGACCAGGCTGGAAGTAGTGGCCTGTTCGGCCTATTTCCCTGGAGACAGAGATGCAGAACAACCACCTCCAGCAGAGGTGCGGAAATTGATCGCCTACTGCAAGAGGAACAACTATCAGCTCGTAATGGGGTGTGATGCGAACTCCCATCACTTAGCTTGGGGGAGCACGGACACTAACAGACGAGGTGAATCACTATTTGAATACATTTTAGGGGAGGAGCTGGTTGCCAACAACATAGGCTCGGAACCCACCTTTCTTACAGCTAACCGGAGAGAGGTTTTAGATCTTACGATCAGCTCAAGGCTTTTGAGTTCAAAAATCCTCAAATGGAGGGTGTCGTCTGAACCCTCATGTTCAGACCATGCCCATATCCTATTTGAGATTGAAACAGGCCCTAGGCCTGTTGTGGAGTATCGGGACCCGAGGAGGACGGATTGGGAGGGATACAAACAGTCCCTCGCCGGCAGACTTGGGTCCGCAATCCCCACAGTGAGGGATCGTGATGAGATCGAGATTGCGGCCGAACAGGTTAGGGAAGCTGTGGTCTCTGCCTATCACGAAAACTCTCCACTGAGGTCAAAGAGAGACAGTCGGGGGTCTACTTGGTGGAATAATAACCTCGATAAACTACGAAGAGAAGTTAGACGTCTCTTCAATCGTGCTAAGATTACAGGCAACTGGGAGCAATATAAAACTGCTCTAACACATTATAATAAAGAGATCAGGAACGCTAAGAGGGAGTTCTGGAGGAGGTTCTGCGGGGACATTAATAATTTACCCAGTAGCGCCAGAATCCACAGGATTCTCTCACGCGACCGTGTACAGAAACTGGGATCGATAAAACGACCAGATGGTTCCTTTACTGAATCTCGGAAAGAAACGTTAGAGCTCTTAGCACACACACACTTCCCAGATTGTCTGATCCTGAGCAACGGTGAGGTCCTACCAGCTGAGGGACGATCTAAACGCCCCCAAAGGGAGGACTGGCTAGTTGCTCGGAGAATAGTTACAGCCTCGGCAGTGGAGTGTGCTGTGAATCATTTCCAGCCATTCAAGTCGCCAGGGGAGGATGGGGTGGTACCGGTCCTACTACAAAAGGGACTGGAGATTCTCCTACCCTTCCTTATCAGGCTGTTCAGAGGCAGTCTGGCCTGGAACTATATTCCTTCCAGCTGGACGGTGGTTAGGGGGGTTTACATTCCCAAATTGGGACGTAATGACCTCCTACCTACTTCACTGAGACCTCTCAGTATTACATCATTCCTCCTGAATGGATTGGAAAAAATACTGGACGGACACATTAGGGGGAACATCTTACCCAAGAACCCCCTAAATACCCACCAGTATGCCTATCAAACTGGCAAATCAACTGAGTTAGCGCTCAATAACCTCGTCGAGAAGATCACACACTCTCTGGAAAATGGAGAGGTTGCGGTGGCGGCATTTTTCGACATAGAAGGAGCATTTAATAATGCATTACCGATCTCCCTCTACGAGGCCACTATCGCTAGGGGGGTGGAACCTACCATCTGTGGTTGGATCGGAAACATGCTGCACAATCGGACCATTATTACCTCATTACGGGGAGAGGTGGTCAGCGTTAGGGCTGCGAGAGGGTGTCCTCAGGGGGGCGTTCTATCCCCCCTGTTGTGGTCCCTCTTTGTGGACGACCTGCTGGCTATCCTCGGACTCTGGGAGGTTGAGGTCCAGGCGTATGCGGATGATCTCGTCATAATGGTTAGAGGCAAATCTGAGGAGGAACTGTCTAGTACTCTTCAAGAAGCACTAAATGTAGTCAATGATTGGTGCCGTAGGGAACACATGTCTGTGAACCCTCGCAAAACGATCATTGTCCCGTTCACCAGAAGAAGAAGGTTGGACAAATTAAAACCACCTAATCTTATGGGGGAAAACATTCCATTTTCGGACCAAGCTAAATATCTGGGAGTTATCCTAGATAAGAAGCGCAACTGGGACAGACAGTTAGAAAATGTTATCCGCAGGGCTAAGATGTCCCTGTGGACCTGCCGGAGAATCTGTGGGAACAACTGGGGAACAAACCCCCAACAGATGTACTGGCTCTATGTAGTGGTTATCAGACCTATGATAACATATGGAGCCATAGTTTGGTGGCCTAAGGTACTTCGTGGTACCGCGAGGGCCAAACTGGCTCATCTACAGAGACAAGCATGTCTGATGATAACGGGAGCGATAAGCACCGCACCATCAGTCGCTCTGGAGGTCCTCCTCAATATTCCCCCACTTCACATATGGTTGGAGAGGGTGGCGAGGTGGACAACGTACAGACTAATACAAACGGCAGATAACATGCCGAGGGAAGTCAGTCTGAGGGGGTCCGGACTCCTTGATGACAGTGATTGTCACAGGATTCTGGGAATGGTCTCGGACTTGATGCCTACAAAAATCAGCAGAGATCTGTCTTTCAAGACCGTCCTCCCGGAAAGGGAGGACTGGGACCGGAACCAATCGACCCTGTTGAGAGCGGACCTCTGCTGGTACTCTGACGGCTCCAAAACCAATATGGGAGTAGGAGCCGGCGCATATGGGGGCAGCACCGATGCTAGACTATCAGCTAGCCTCGGCAAGTACGCAACCATACAACAGGCAGAAGTTTATGCCATCGAGATGTGTGCAAGGGAAAGCTTAAAAGACCTATGCACAAACAAATCGATAAAGATATATGCAGATAGCCAAGCTGCAATAAAGGCTCTTGGTTCCTACCGGTGCAATTCAAAGACGGTATGGAGTTGTAAATCTGCCCTTAAGGAATTGGGCAGCTGTAATGAGGTGTCGCTGGTCTGGATACCGGGTCATTCGGACCATGATGGCAACGTTGCGGCAGACGCGCTTGCCAGGAGTGGTGCCCAGTGTGACTTTGTCGGACCAGAACCGGTGCTGGGAATAACATCTTGCACAGCAAAACGCACCTTAAAGACCTGGACAGATAGAAGGACAATTCAATATTGGCAAAATCTTCTAGGATTAGCTCACTCTAAGGCCTTCATAAATGGCCTGTCTGAGTCAAGGGTTAAGAAACTTCTAGAGTTGAACAGACAACAACTGAGTACTCTAGTCGGCCTGTATACAGGACACTGTCGCTTGCGGCATCACATGCACCGTACTGGGATCGGTCAGGAGACCGAGTGCCGGCTGTGTATGGAGAATGACGAAACAGCAGAGCACGTGCTGTGTTCCTGTCCGGCAGCGGATAGGACTAGACACCTGCTCTTTGGCAAAGTAAAGCTTGCTCCAGAGGATCTGGATCAACTTTCGCCCGCAAAGGTTATCGACCTCTGTAGGAGGCTGGATTTGTTGGGCGAAATGTAGACATTAGGCGTGAGCCACAATAGACCTTATGGTCGCGGTGGAGGGACCGATATGGACCACTCACAATCTAACCTAACCTAACCTTACCTAAACTTAAAGTGCTCCCGAAAAAACACGTTTCTTGGTCAACCTTATAGGTTAATAGAAAATTGAGCTGTTCACATATGAAATATTTGATCAAAATTCGCTACCATAACGCACTTGCTGCGTCCAGAATTTCTTTTCTTACAAACATGCATGATATTTCGATGGAAAATGCAAAAATGCAATAACATAAGGCGTGTTTGATTTAAAAAAAAAGGAAATTTGTATCACCAACGACTTATGGGCCAGCCTGTGATTGTATAAATATTATTTTAAGATGTAGCTCAGGACACCCTATAATTAATATATACAATTTTTTTCATATCTTATATAATAACGGATATATTGAGCTTTATTGATTTTTTACGAAAATTCGACAATAATTATATACCATTAAACGATAAACTCTATAGCTAAGGCTACTGCCAAGCATAAGAGAAAGGGTCTATTTGAAACGAATTTTCTGCAAATATTTTAGTAAAATGAAGGACAATGATGGCTGAAACTAAGACTTTAGGGTTTGTATAACATCCTTCTTGAGACATTTAATTTCTATAGCCCGTATTAGATTCAAGTGATTTGCCTAAATATTGCCAATTTTGACATTTTAAATCGCCACTTTGACGTTTTGAGGAAAACCCTAATTTATTTTTCTTTAAATGCCTATAACTTTTTTGTCTTTAGACTTACATAGCTAAGTTTTGGTAGGTAACTTACCTATAAGGATGCAAACGTGCGTACCAAATTTGGTTGCCCTTACTTTGTTAATTCCGGAGATATAAATTTTTTTTGAAAGAAAACACAAAATTTTTCGGGAAAACCCGGGCAGATTTTCCTGGCTAACGAACTTGTCCAAGCCATTTGCAAAAGGAATTTTTTCACCAAATTTAATTAAAATCGGCCCATTATTTTTTGAGTTATCGGTGTGACACACACACACACACACACACACACACATATATATATATATATATATATATATATATATATATATATATATATATATATATATATATATATATATATATATATATATATATATATATATATAAACATATAAAAATTGAAACTGACCCCGGATGTGTGTTCTGGGGGGCCTAATAAGCGCTCATTTGAAGAAATTTTTTCAAAATTCAAAAGTCGAGATCTCCTCATTAGTGAATTTTTTTTAAGAAAATTCACTAAAACTGCTTATCCAAAGGTGCTATAACTATATATTTTTGTAATCAGAAAAAATCGACAAATTATAATATGTACAAAAATAATTGTATTTAAAAATAATACATATTTTGTTCCACCTCGTATATTTTTCAAAATTATTGAAACGCGATAGCAGATTCAGAAACTACGTTGAAAATTGTTCAAAATAAGTTTTGAACGGATCAATTTGCCTAGAAATAACGAAAATAAAAGGGGGTTATCATTTATAATAGTCACCCTGTACTTATGGGTTTCTTTACTCTTAGCTTTTACTCTTTATGAAACATTTGAAGTAGTGGAAGCTCCATAATATCATAACGCAGTTAAAATTACATTATAGTCAGATGTACAGTGTAGATCATTAAAATTTAAAATTCAAAATTTTGTATTGTTTATATTTATTTCCTTTTCAAAAAGTATGGACACAGTTATAGTAAATAAGCGTTGAAAGGAGTTTAGGTGATGCAAGCGCGTTATGGTAGAGAATTTTTAAAAAATATTTCAGATAGTGATAACTCAATTTCCCATTAAACTAGAATATTCAGTTTTGATACATAGTAAAACCTATATAAAAGCAGCGTGGGTACTAGATTTGAAAAATAATTACACAATTATTTTAAAAACCTTTTTTTTTTGTTATTTTGTTTGCAGGAATTGGTTTGAATGAGTTGACTAAAATGGATCATTCAATCGATTGATAATGAAAAATACCTGCCACGTTTATAATTTGGCAGTTACATTCCTTTTGGAAATAAAAATTCAGTTTTCGGTAAATTTGCAGTTTAGTATACGGGGAACATTTAGGAAAAGAAATTATGTTAAGAATCTTTTCTGGATGCACATACCACATGAAAAATTCTTGCAAACCGCCCCTAAGAAAGTTACTGGAAGATAAAAAGAAAATGTTTGCGGAAAGTTTGAAAAAACCAGCTTAGTTAGACCTCTATAAGCTACCTGCTACCCATACACTTCCTTAAAATCCTGTTTACTTCGCCCAAAATCCTTATTCACCGCAGGTTCCGCAACTTTCTTGGGGGTTGTTCCGGAGAAACCTTTCTTGTTTATATTGTTCTTCTTTATGCATTGAGGGTGGTTGTAGGCATGTAGAAGGAAGAATAGAACCCCCGTGATGAAGCCGAGAACCAGATTTTTAATTTACGTTTAAATTGTTACATCATTTCATTTGTTTAAAATATTTTTCCAAAAATGAATTTGATGTTACCTTGTTTGTCAGTCTCACATAGAGATCTACCATATTTTATCATTTATAAAAGTATGGATACAGCAATAATAAATAAGCGATGAAGAGGGGTCTGGATGCAGCAAGTACGTTGTGGTAGAGAATTTTCGTAAAAAGATTTCAAATCCGATAACTTAATTTCCATTTAGCTATAATTTTAAGCCATAGTAACACCTATGTAAAATACCTTTTTTGGTGTTTTGTTTGCAAAAACTAGTTTGATTGGGTTGCCTAAAACAAAACTATCCAAGCAATTAATAAGGAAAAACATTAAAAATTTGGCAGGTACATTCCGTTTTTAAATAATTATTTTTTTTCTGGAAACTTTTTTTTTTGTATCTTTAATGAAGTTTGTAACTAGTGATGGGAAAAACGGTTATTTTCTGTTAACAGTTGAAGCCGTTAACGTTATTTAATAATAACCGTTGAAAATAACGGCTTCAGTTATTTTAAACTGGATAGTCGATCGATAGTATCCTACATTCCCAAAGCTGTGAGCGAGCACACTAGTATAAATGCATTGTATTTTTACCCCGTTATTTCACGTAGTGTATAAATCTCAAATTTTGTCGATACGAAAAGGAAACAAAGGGTTAAGAAATTATAATAAGCGTGTCGTAAATCTTTTGCCACTCTGAAGTGAAACTTTTAGCAATCAGAAAGGAGTCTTATATGAGTATTTACTTAGATGTTTTAGGAATTATAAACTAGTCAATTCTAACAAATTTATTTTATGAGGGGTCTTTACGTAAATGTCAATGCCACAGCAAGAATCAATAAATATCATTATTTACCACGTCTTGGGACGTTAGACGTTAGAACTTTTATTGCTACACAGGGAGTGATTCTAAGAATTCCATAATATAACGCAGCTCATAAAATTTCGGTAAAGAAATTTGTCTTTATGCTGTACATATGGTTTGTTATTACATTATGCTTTTATTCTTTCTTAGAAAGATATCTATCTCTAGTTACATTTACGGTTCACTGGTCATCTTTATCAGTCCACTTTTAAAAACTGTGCAAACAACAGCCAACAGTATAAAAAATTGAGTTTGAGTTTGAGTTTTAAAAAATATTGGAAGATATATAGTATTAATTGTTTATTTACTTATTTTAATATTCGTTGTTTAAAAATTAGTTTCAAAAATTTCAAAGGGCTGTAACTTGGAGGAGAAGGGGTTTCAAGAAAAACTTAATAAAAAGACACCCCTTATTTTTCTCCAAAGAATCACCCTGCATATATATATATATATATATATATATATATATATATATATATATATATATATATATATATATATATATATATAAATAAATATATATATACATATATATATATATATATATATATATATATATATATATATATATATATATATATATATATATATATATATATATATATATATATATATATATATATATATTCATTTAATTTTTTATATTTAAATGTAGATAGATATTAAAAAATGTTGTATCATTATATTTTTTTATTAATTTGATAACTATTATCAGACAAACGAAAATGACGTGTTAACTGTTTTCTTAGGTAATGTATATAAATTTAAATAAATAAGTTCTTTAATTTCACGTGAAATAATCCTATTTTGCGTCGTCTATAGTGAAAGTAATAACGCGTTTTTACAGAAATTCATCTTTTCACCCAACATTTTTTATTATTAAATATTTGGCTTTACATACTAGTGGGAAACTCAACTGTTTCAAATATAACAGCTTCTCAGTTTAACTGAATAACTCTGTGTAGTAGTGTCCGTATGCCGTATCCCCATCAACAACCGGTTAAAGTTAAAATTAAAATTAAACCGTTTTATTGTACCGAAGATCGTACGTCCCTAAAGCTGTGAGCGAGAGCGAGCACACTAGTATAAATAATAATGTTATGAAGTACAGTCCGCTCTATACTGTATAACCATACATATTTAGCATTCCCAATCTCAAGGCATTCAACCATTTAAGTTAAATAACAGTTGCCGATGAAAACAGATGTTTATTCATCGAACCTAGTTGCAGTAGAACTGAAACAGACACGACTCCGAATTCTAGTTTAGTGTAAAAAGCGTTACTTTTTAAGCTGTTATTTTTATAAATCCATAACTGGTGGTTACCGTTACGGCTCGGTAACCGTTTAAAAATAGCTGACAGTTAAATAACGACCCATCACTATTTGTAACACAATTTTTTTAAAGCGACTTGCAGTATTTACATGTATGTACCAAATTGTGATTTTCTAGCTCCACGGAAAATAGAAATTATTTCAATTAATCGCTTGGGAATTACTGGGACCTTGAAAACCAATCTTCAAGATCCATTTAAATGTAAAGAATAAGTTTTAATAATATACCTTACTAATAGTGTACAATTCTTATGAAAATTCACTACAATAATGTACTTGCTGCGTCTCGAACTTTTTGCTTCTGTGTTCTGGTAGTGTGTTATCGATTAATGATATAAGCAAAAAAAAACAGAACAACTGTAAACAAGGCTGACTATATCAATTGGGCCTGGCAGTAATCTGTTGTAACTGGTGTTCATAATGAGAGCTTTAAAATATCACGTAGATGTTTGTGTCTCGTAAAAAGTCTTATTTTATTAAAACGCTGGCAAGGCAAGTTTAAAATTTTGTTATTCTATTTAAGGTACCTATAATACTTGGAAAAATACTTTGGTAAATGTTTACTTTCGGGGTGTGTGTTCGATTTTTATCAAATTTTGTATATAGACGTAAAATCACAATAAAGTTGAGCGCAGAAGCAAACTTTTGGAGTTATTTGGAAATTATTGTAGGAAAAACGCAAGTTGTACTCACTTTTGCGATATGTTTTTGTCATATTTTACACATTTTCGGGGGTCGTTCGTTTTATATGAAGCTAAAGAATGGTGTATTCCACTATTATAATTCAATTTCACATAGTTAATGCACCTCCTATAATATAATATTAAATTTTCCTTTTTGCAATAATGTCAAACTTCAAAATGTATAGCATTGATAAGGTTTTATATGTCAAATATCAATGTTAACTTAGGATCGATGAAAGGAAGGGAAATTTACAGAGACCCATAAACTGAATAGGGGTCTCGAAAAAGGTCGTTTTCCGACAAATTGGTGTTACAAGTTGTTTTTTCGCTAACATTTTTCTATCGAATGTGTGGTGTTTTGGTACCAATAGAAAATTTGGGGTTTTGGCTATCCAGCGCTGTAATTTTTTTAGGGGGAAAAGCTAACGACTTTTGTATAACTGGAACTTACGATTTTTGTGTATTTTCTTTTAAATATTCACTATTGAGGAGATCCCGACTTTTGAATTTTGAAAAAAATTCTCCAAAGAGCGCGAACTAGGCCTTCTAGAACCCACATCCAGGGTCAGTTTAAATTTATATATATATATATATATATATATATATATATATATATATATATATATATATATATATATATATATATATATATATATATATATATATACGTATCACACTGATAACTGAAAAAAAAATGGGTGAATTTTGATCAAATTTGGTTCGCACCTCCCTTTCAAGTGGCGTGGACAAGTTCGTCAGCCGGGAAATTCGGCCCAGGTTTTCCCGGACAATTTGGGTTCTTTTTTCGGAAAAAAATTATATCTCCGGAAATAACAAAGTAAGGGCAACCAAGTTTGGTACTCTGGTTTCTTCCGCAAAGGGTATCATGTGTGCCAAAATTTAGAGCTGTGTGTTAAAACACAAACAAGTTATAGGTAAACCTCTGATTAAAAAAAGTTAAACCGCAAAATTGATAATTATGGTAGTCGTACTAATGTGAGTGAAACATATGACACGAAATGACTAACAAACTCCTATGCCTGTGTCTAAGTCATTATTTCACTTCACTTCGTTAAAATATGCGCAAAAAATCCAATCCAAATAAAAATTGTTTGATATAAATAATAAAGACGTTCGAAAATTATTTTATCTAATGCTGTTATATGTTCCTTGAATCTTGTCTCTATTGATTTTCTTGTTATTCCTATATATTTTATATTGCATGTGTTATATTCTATTTGATATATTCTGTTTAATTCATGTGGGTTGTGTTCTTGTTTTTTTTTATTATTATTTTGTTATTGGTATTGTAGCTCACTTTTAAGTCAGATTGTTTGAGTGTTTCTGTTATTTTTATGTGGTGGTTATAAGTGAATGTTGTGTATTTTGTGTTTGCTTCTGGTGTTTTGTTTTCGGTTTTGTTGTTTTGTTTGTTTTACAAGCTTAAACCAATTAAGAATCAGAAAGAGTACAGCAAGCAACTATAGTATATATATATATATATATATATATATATATATATATATATATATATATATATATATATATATATATATATGTATACGCCGATAACTCAAAAAATAATTCGTTGATTTTGATTAAATTTGGTGAGCACCTTCCTAAGTGAATATTGGAATCTATGCTGAGCACTGATAAGTACACTTGGAGAACCCAAATCACCACAACACATATTTTTAAAGACCTGACGATCATTTCACTAACAAAGTTAGCGAGCGTCATCAGAAGATGTAAAATTCTAAGTACTTCCTTTTTGCAACTATATAGTTAGCCAAGAAAATCAGCTAGTTTTTCCCCGAAAATTTTGTGTTTTCATTCGAAAAATTTTTATATCTCCGGAAATCATAAACTTATCGCAACCAATTAAATTACGTACCAAAATTTAGGACTGTAAGTTTAAAGACAAAACAGTTATAGAAATTTAAAGAAAAAATGGGATTTTCCTCTTAAAGCGTCAAAGTTGCTATTGGAAACGTCAAAATTGGCAACATTTAGACAAAGAAGTGAAACGAATACGGGTTATGTGGAGAAAATGTAGCAAAAAGATTGCTTTGCAAACACTTAAGTTTCAGCTTCAACCGTGATTGTCATTCTTAGTAAAATATTTGCAGGAAATTCATTTCATATAAAGCCTGATGCTTTGGCAGTAGTTTCAATTGTAGAGTTTATCGTTTAATGGTCTATAATTTTCAGCGAATGTGCAGAAAAAAATCGTTAATAAGGAGACCACCACTTTTGAATTTTGAAAAGATTTCTTCAAATTAGCGCGAACTAGGCTCCATAGAACCCATATCCGGGGTTAGTTTCAGTTCTCCTGTTTTCACATGTACAGGATGACATATTTCTACGGTAAAGCTCATAATATCTGTTATTATAGAAGATACGAGAAAAAATTGTATATGTTAATTATAGGCTGTCTTGAGCTGGAGCTTATAAAATTAGTTTTATAATTATAGGTGGCCAATTGGTGGTTATTGGTGATACGAATCTCCCTTTTTTAATCGAACATAACTTATATATTATTACATTTTTGCAATAATATTTAAAAAAAGTCTGTGGCCAATAGACGTTAGCATCTAAGGTCATCCATAATTACACACACACAGACACAATTTTTGCGTCTTTCATCTAAATATAATGCATGTTTGTAAGAAAAGAAACTCAGGACGCAGCAAGTGCGTTATGGTAGCGAATTTTCATTATATCTTTCCAATTTCAATAGCTGAATTTGCTATTAACTTAACGTTCGTTGGCTAGGAACCAGTTTTTTCGTGAACATTTTGAGTTTATTTCCGAATTTTTTTTTACATTTTCAAAGAATAAAGTTATTTTGATGAAATATGGTACATTGCTTCTACTATATAGGTTACACTGGTAACCAAATTCCATGCCTGCTTTCTTTAAAAGAAAAGACATGTTTGCTATTAAAAACATTTTTATGAAAATTCACTACCATAGCACACTTGCTGCGTCCAGGCTTTTGATATTTGTATCGCACATGCAATCGCAAAAATAAGAAACTAAGGTGAATCACCTCCGTGTTACGGCATCTCAGGCAACCCCACATTTTATTAAGCTCCTCACATACGATATTCTCCTTTAATTTCGTATAATTGCAGCAATTGAGCTCCGATAATAATAACCCCTTGTCATTTCACTTTACTATTCCATACATCAATGATCCTACATGTATGTACATTCTAATACTAAGAACTGTCTGCATTGCGCGCGGCGACCTTCCACTATCTGACGTCGGGACGCCGGATTGTTTTCCTCATTCCGCATCAAGTCGCCGTGGCACGAGCGTCGCGGTGCCTAGCGTCGGTCTATACAACACGAGTTACGTACACACGCGTCCGGTAGTATTAGTAAAAGCATGTCGAATTTTGTATAATATTTTTTACTTTTATACGCAATTAAATAATATTGATATAACGATTTATAATATTAATTAAAACAGTATTAGTGGTATCTATAAATTTTAGTGTCCTAATAATATTTATAATAATATAATAAGTGTTCATTATACTCATTAATATCATAATAACAATAATTAGAGGAAAGTTGGTGTTGAATTAAAAAAATACTGTTGAAATTTAATACTTGGTTTGTGGATGTGTTGTGCAAATTAGTATAAAGTACCTAATCATTATTATTATGTATTACTATCTCTAAGTAAGTATCTCGCAGAATATTTTGGGAAGCTACTGGAAAGTGGAGTCTCATGTGCCAACGAATTTTACTGAATTTTCTTAAAAAAATTCACTAATGAGAAGATCTCGACTTTTTAATTTTTAAAAAATTTCTTTAAATAAGCGCGAACTAAGCCCCGTAGAGCCCATAACCAGGATCAGTTTGACACACACACACACACAGATATATATATATATATATATATATATATATATATATATATATATATATATATATATATATATATATATATATATATATACACAGTGTGTCCACGGATTTAGTGTGGGTAAGGTATAAGTGATAAAACATTTTAAAATTGGATTATGATATTCTTGGAATCGCTCCTGCTTTCTCTTAGACTAACATGTTGAGGAAATTAACAAAATCAATTAATATACAGGGTGGTTTAGAACTGATTTAATTAAATGTGTTAAGAGTAAACTACCATCGTTTGTAAAGATACCGCAAAAAGTTATTAACAAAACTTGTTTAGAATTAAAATTTATGACAGGCTCACAATTTTCAGCCAGACCAGCCTACTTTGAATTTTCAAGTAAATTATTAACATTTGTTCCCTATCAACATGGAGCTTTTTACCTGTGGTTTTCTGAACGCAGGTGGGTAAAGTAAGTAACCATGCAGTGTTAAATAATAATTAATTAGTAAAATACAAAACGCTTATTGCTAACACAAATCAAAACGAACAACGAAAAATAAAGAAATCATTCAAATGTGCTGCCACCAAATGATACACATAACTCAGCCCGTTTAGTAAATGCTTTGTAGACATTTTGAATATGTTGAATTGGAATACCGTCAATTGCCTCTCTCAACCTCAGTTTCAACAAATCAAGATCGTTGTTTAATGGACCCGCGTAGACTTTCTTTTTGAGATAGCCCCATAAATAAAAATCCATTAAGGTAAGATCGGGACTTCTGGGATGCCAAGGTATTGGCCCATATCGACCAATCCACCGCCCAGGAAATTTGGGATCTGACCATTCTTGAACGATTCCTGTTACATGTGCTGGGTGGCCGTCATGCTGAAAGTATGCTTTTTGTGTATCTTCTAGTGACATGTTATGCAAATGGTCTTGAACAATATTTTCCAGCATTTCCAAATAATTTTACTGGTTCATATTCCGCTCAAATAAATATGGCCCAATTATCCCAGTGTAAGAAACAGCCGACCACACATTTATTTTTTATAGCATTGTCTTCTGCAATTAACTCTATAATCTGGATTCTCCATAGACCAATGCCGTGCATTTTGGGAATTCACCCCCCTATTAGTGGTGAAAGTGGATTCGTCCGAAAAAATAATACTTCTGCCAAAATTGTGATTTTGTAGATATTGCTCGCCGTACCATAAACAAAAATCTAATCGCTTTGACTCGACATTTTCTTCCAAAGTGTGTATAAGTTTTGCTTTCAAAGGTTTCACCTTGTTGGTTCGATAAATTTGTTGCAAATGCGATTTGCTATTGCCAACTTCTAATGCTTAGTGATAATTTCGGAAAACGCCTAACTGAATCCATAGCTAATGCAGTTGCAGCATTGTCTTCTTTATTTAGATCGGATTTTGTCTTCTTAACATTTAAAACACTCCCAGTACGCATAAATTTTGCAACAACTTTTTTTACACAAGTAGAGGAAACCGAATAATTTGGCCAGCGTTCAAGGAATTTTCTTATCACTCCCTGATAAGAATGTTCTTCACCCAAACCATAGCACTGCACAATAAACACCTTTTGTTCTGTTGTTAACATTTTTAAATACAGAAGTTTGCCGTTCGTGACAAATAAAATTTCAATTTTCCAAATAAGTAGTATCCCGGAAAACGAACAACAAGGCAGAGCTCACGTAGCCATGCAACTCGCCAATTATTGCTTCGAATGTCCAATTGTGCGTTTACTTTACTTTTTTTATTGGTTGAGATGAAAGCAAACCTACCCCAAGTTTAATTATGGTAAAGACTTTTTTTTATAATACAGTTTAAAGTATTTTTTAAAGTACACCTAATCACAGAAGCCGTCGAACGTCATTTAAATAAAGTCGCAGCAAAAAAAATCATAGTAGGCTTATGTGTTTGAAAATTGAGAGCCTGTCATAAATTTTAATTCTAAACAATTTTTGTGAATATCTTTTTTCGGTATCTTCATAAACGAAAGTGTTTTACTCTTAATACATTTCATTACATCAGTTATAAACCAGCCTGTATATTAATTTATTTTGTTCATTTTCTCAACATCTAAGTTTAAGACAAAGCAGGAGCGATTCCCAGAATATCATAATCTAAATAGAATTATTTTTTTTGTCACTTATACTTTACCTACACTCAATTCATGGACACACTATATATATATATATATATATATATATATATATATATATATATATATATATATATATATATATATATATATATATATATATATATATATATATCAGTGGCGATTTCTCCTAGTGAGCTAGGTGTGCGCCGCACACCCTAAAATATAATCAAAATGTGTACAGTTGAATATGTTTTATTTCTTTTTCCCTTAGTCTTAATACACATACACTACATATTTTATGACAATCGATTTAATTTACTTATTTGATTTCATAAATAGTCGGTTAATAGTGACTTGGAATAAAGTAGGTACCACGTCTTGATTCCGAGAATATGAGTAGGTCAATAGCAACTGGGAATGAATTCGGGTTAGGTGTGCGTTGATATTTCCGAACACATTAGTCGATAGAGCTGTATTGGTATACAATACAGTCCCCCACCCATGTGTTTAAAATAGTGGGGAAAAAACCATTGCTTTTAACACTGCAGTGAGCGGTAAAAATACCGCTCAAGACAAATGAATGGAACGCCGGTCTAACAAACTATGTGATAGCATTATTTACAACATTACGACTGCGCTTACACAGACCACAGTATTCTAGAATCAAAGACTATAATACATTTTAGTAAATATTTGTGAAAAAAATTCACTAATGGGGAGATCTCGACTTTTGAATTTTGAAAAATTGTTTGCAAATGAGCGCGAACTAGGACCACTAGAACCCCTAGAACTCATATTCGGGGTCAGTTTCAATTTATATATATATATATATATATATATATATATATATATATATATATATATATATATATATATATATATATATAATAATGTTTCTGTTGAAAAATATGTAGAATTTAATTTGAGTCAAGTTTTAAAATATAGAAATTTTTGATTAAAATGAAGAAACTGATTTCAAGTACCATCCATATTTCTAGAAATTGTAATGGTACATAATGAGGTGAGGTAGTTTTGGCGATTAGAAATCAGATGACAGAACTTTAGAACAATTGACATTTAGATTAAAATTTAGTCAAAATTGCATCATTTGCAGCCACAAGTTTAGACTTATTTGTAAGATGCTTTGTAGCACTGCACCAACTGGTGCTGAAACTGGAGAATACGCTGGAGAACAAGGAGGTGGCGCTGGGGGCCTTCCTAGACATAGAGGGGGCCTTTAGCAACACCTCGTTCGGATCGGTTCTGGCAGCTGCCCGGGAGCGTGGAATAGAGGAGACCTGCTGCAGGTGGATCGGTTCCATGCTCAGGGACAGGGCGGTGTTCACCTCACTCGCGGGAGGGACTCTGCTGGCGGGGGTCGCGGCGGGGTGTCCGCAGGGGAGCGTTCTGTGTCCCTTGCTCTGGTGTCTAGTCGTGGACGGCCTGCTGGGGAGGCTCTCGGGAGGGGGGTATGAGGTACAGGGCTATGCGGACGACATTGTCATCATAGTCCGAGGAAAGGTCACACAGGCAGTGTGGGAGCGTATGCAGACTGCACTGAAAGTGGTGGAAGGGTGGACGGTTGATCAAGGGCTCGGGGTGAGCCCCGAGAAAGCAACCGTCGTGCCGTTTACGAGGAGGAAGAAGTGTGAAAGCCACAGAACTCTCACTCTATACGGTAGGAGCGTTCCAATGGCCAGGGAGGTAAAATATCTTGGGGTCGTATTGGACTCTAAGCTAACCTGGAATGGTCACATTGGAAAAATACTGCGTAAGGCAGTCATGACCTTAGCCGTCACTAGGCGGCTATATGGAAAAACGTGGGGACTAAGACCTAGTATGGCCCACTGGCTGTACACAAGGGTGGTCAGACCATCGTTAACATATGCGGCACTGGTCTGGTGGCCTAAGGTGACACAATCCAGTGCCAAACAAAAACTAGGCAAGATCCAAAGGATGGCTTGCATCACAGGGGCCATGTCTTCAACCCCAACAGCCGCCATGGAGGTGTTGCTGGATCTACCCCCCCTACACTTAGTTATTATGGGAGAAGCCAGGCTAGGACTATACAGACTAGCCTGCAATGGTAGACTGAATATTAACCCAGGCTTCAGGGGCCACTGCAAAATTCAGGAGATCGTGAAGGAGCCCATGCTTGAAATGAGGTCAGACTTCGCGAGCCCGCGAATGTGCAGGGAAAACAACTTTACAGTGGAAATCCCTGATCGCGAGGCATGGCGGGAGGAGACGCCGGGCATACCACGGGACGCGCTCGTCTGGTTCACGGAGGGATCTGGCGGGGAGCGTGGGACGGGGGCAGGTGTTTACTCGGAAGGACCGAGGGTAAGTCATAGTATTTCCCTCGGAGCCCATGCAACGGTGTATCAGGCCGAGATGTACGCCATCCTGCACTGTGTGCGGGAGAACAAGAGGAGGGGCTACACCAACAAGCGGATCCTCATAGCCACAGACAGCCAGGCAGCCCTTAAGGCACTAAGTAGCCCACGGGTAAATTCCTGGCTGGTGAGTGAGTGCCGAGACGAGACGAGCGACCTGGCTGGGCAGAATGAGGTGGCCCTCATCTGGGTGCCGGGCCACTCGGGGGTCAAAGGCAATTAAGAAGCTGACAGTCTCGCGAAGAGAGGGTCAGCAGAACCGTTTATGGGACCAGAACCGGCTCTGGGCGTGTCAAAAAGCACTGCCAGGGGAGCCATTAAGTCCTGGGTCAGAAACCAACACAAGGTGTACTGGGCGGACTGTCCAGGGCTCAGACATGGGAAGTCAATAATTGACGGACCCAGTTCAAAGAGAGCTGTGGAGCTGCTAAACCTTAGCAGAGGACAGCTCAGAAACACAACAGGTCTCTTGACGGGACACATGGCCGTCAAGAAACACCTGCATAAAATGGGGCGGTTCGAAGGGGACCTCGCATGCAGACTCTGCGGCGAGGGGGAGGAATCAGCCCAGCACATCTTGTGTGAGTGTATAGCTCTGGACCGGAAAAGACAACTGATCTACGGTCACTCTAGACCGGAGACAGAGCAATATTAAACTTCACCCTACCAATCGCTGTGCAGACTAGTTCAAGGCACAGTGATTTTGGAATGGGTGGAGTAAGACTAAGGGTATGCACAATCAACCAAGGGTTGCGGTGCTATCGGGGCGGCAAGGCCGCGGACGAGTCCTGAGGGAACAAAAAAAAAGATGCTTTGTACTATTTATATAATAATAAATTATATATATATATATATATATATATATATATATATATATATATATATATATATATATATATATATATATATATAGGTATCACACCAATGACTCAAAATATAATCGGCCGATTTTGATAAAATTTGGCATGTACCTTCCTTCTGTAAATGGCTTGGATAATTTCGTTAGTCAGGAAAATCGGACGAGGTTTTCCGGGAAAATTTAAGGTTTCATTCGAAAAAAATTTGTATTTAAAAAAATAAAAAAGATAAGATAACCAAATTTGGCATGTAGGTTTACAATATAAAAATTAAACTATACACAAATTAGATTTCTATGTTGCAAGAAAAAAAAGTTATAATAAAATATTTTGTGCCAGATCATTTCTATGGAAATTCACTACCATAACGCACTTGCTGCATCCAGGCTTTTTACACATTTTATTATTTAGTACCATATTAACATTGAACTACTTTTAATGTTTTCAGTTTTCACCCCGTTCCGGACAGTGCTATCGCTAACACAAATTTGTGTGAAGAGAAGAGCTTGATAATAATTCCATGTTCTTTTCGTGTTTTAAAGTTTTAAGTGACTTTCCAATTTGTTAGTGTTGCAGTGGAAAATCTACGTATTATTCCCATATAGATACAATATATATATATATATATATATATATATATATATATATATATATATATATATATATATATATATATATATATATATATACATTTAGTGTTAATAATTTTAAAACCACCACTAACAGCAACTCGTTACCGCACACCCGAACATTTTGGTCAGGAGACGCCACTGATATATATATATATATATATATATATATATATATATATATATATATATATATATATATATATATATATATATATATACAGGGTGAAGCATTTCTACTATAAAACTTAATATCACTGTTATTATACAAGATACGAGAAACAATTGTATACATTAATTATAGGGTGTCTTGAGCTACATCTTAAAAAAATATTTCTACCATCATAGGCTGGCCCATGAATAGTCGGTGATACAAATTTTCTTTTTTTTTTATCAAACGCAATTGTGTTATGGTAGCGAAAATTAAATATTTTTTGCCAAAATGGCGTAAAAAGTTTCAAAACATAGAAAACATGAGTTTGCAATTATTAAAAAAAAATGTCGCTCTGTCGGTATGTACGTCTGTCTCTTAGTGGGCACGACAACTTTCGAACGAATTAGGATATCGTCTTCAAATTTGGTATACAGTTAGCACACGGCAAACGCACGGTTTGAGTTGCTTTTGGGTGAAATCGCTTTAGAGGGTAGAGGGGAAATGACAGGTGATTTTGTGAAAATTGACATTTTAACGTTAAAGCGCGAGTAATATAATGATCCAGAGTTTGTCTATTATAAACATTTTAAATTCCTCGCTTATCTGGTACCTCGTAATGAAATTAAAGTGGGAGTCGAATATGAGGAATAAAATTTAAATTTAGTTTTGAAATAATATGACATTATACTATTATTGCTTTGTAAAATAAATTCCCACGTTTCAACACGTCCTAGAGAGAACATAAGAATACATATATTTCCGCCAAACGAAACTATGTTAATTTAGTTGTCGTTGAACCTTCCCAAAATTATTAGAGATAGACACCTTTCAGATAAGTTAATAAAGACAGTTCAAATACCTCGTCCGGCGATAAAAATACAATACACTGCAGAATTCAGTGGCGTCTCCTGACCAAAATGTTCGGGTGTGCGGTAACGAGTTGCTGTTAGTGGTGGTTTTAAAAATTATTAACACTAAATGTACACACACACACACACACACACACATATATATATATATATATATATATATATATATATATATATATATATATATATATATATATATATATATATATATATATTCGACCTATATGGGAATGATAAGTAGATAAATAAATTAATTTCCCACTGCAACACTAACAAATTAAAAAGTCACTTAAAACTTTAAAACACGAAAAGAACATGGAATTATTATCAAGCTCTTCTCTTCACACAAATTTGTGTTAGCGTTAGCACTGTCCGGAACGGGGTGAAAACTGTAAACATTAAAAGTAGTTCAATGTTAATATGGTACTAAATAATAAAATGTGTAAAAATCCTGAATGCAGCAAGTGCGTTATGGTAGTGAATTTTCATAGAAATGATCTGGTACAAAATTTTTTTTAAAACTTTTTTATCTTGCAACATAGAGATCTAAATTTTGGTGTATAGTTTAATTTTTATATCGTAAACCTACCTACTAAATTTGGTTATCTTATCGTTTTTATTTTTTGAGATACAAATTTTTTTCGAATAAAAACTCAAAATTTACCCGGAAAACCTCGTCCGATTTTCCTGACTAACGAAATTATCCAATACATTTACAGAAGAAAGGTACATGCCAAATTTTATCAAAATCGGCCGATTATATTTTGAGTTATCGGTGTGATACCTATGTATATATGTATATATATATATATATATATATATATATATATATATATATATATATATATATATATATATATATATATATATATATATAGTTTATTGTTATATAAATAGTACAAAGCATCTTACAAATAAGTCTAAACTTGTGACTGCAAATGATGCAATTTTGACTAAATTTTAATCTAAATGTCAATTGTTCTAAAGTTCTGTCATCTGATTTCTAATCTCCAAAATTACCTCACCTCATTATGTACCATTACAATTTCTAGAAATATGGATGGTACTTGAAATCAGTTTCTTCATTTTAATCAAAAATTTCTATATTTTAAAACTTGACTCAAATTAAATTCTTATATATAAAAATTGAAACTGACCCCGGATATGGGTTCTAGGGGTCCTAGTTCGCGCTCATTTGCAAACAATTTTTCAAAATTCAAAAGTCGAAATCTCCCCATTAGTGAATTTTTTCTACGAAAATTTACTAAAATGTATTATAGTCTGATTCTAGAATACTGTGGTCCAGGCAAGCGCAGTTGTAATGTTTGTAAATAATGCTATCACAACGTTTGTTAAACCGGCGTTCCATTCATTTGTCTTGAGCGGTATTTTTACCGCTCACTGCAGTGTTAAAACGAATGGTATTTCCTTAGTATTTTAAACACATGGGTGGGGGACTGTATTGTATACCAATACAGCTCTGTCGAGTGAAGTTGTTCGGAAATAACAACGCACACCTAACCCGAATTCATTCCCAGTTGCTATTGACCTACTCATATTTTCTGAATGAAGACGTGCTGCCGACTTCATTCCAAGTCACTATTAACCGACTATTTATGAAATCAAATAAGTAAATTAAATCGATTGTCATAACATATGTAGTGTATTAAGACTAAGGGAAAAAGAAATAAAATATATTTAACTGTGCACATTTTAATTGTATTTTAGGGTGTGCGGCGCACACCTAGCTCACTAGGAGAAATTGCCACTGGCAGAAGTTGCCTGCGACTAGTTCTCCTCTCGGTGCCGTCTCTTTACCTAAGATCCAGTATATAAGGTGGTGTTAGTTTTTAAAGTAGTACGAATTTTTCATCCTCTGATGAAGCGAAATTGGTTAGTGAAACGATCGTGAGGTCTTTTAAAATCTGTTGTGGTGATTTGGGTTCTCTATGTGTACTTATCATTAAATCGTTTATACTTTTTTTGGGATACAGAATAGCTTCGAGGACTGATAAAAGATTTTTTTACCAATGTAACATACATTAGTCTTTCTAATGATTTTAAAACGCCAAGTCCATGAAGGGTTGTTTCTTTTTATTAGAAATGTAATGATAGAAAGTCTGAGGACATTAAAATCAGATTAAATTCTCATGTAAACTTCACAATTTTCTTTAAGTAAATTATTAATGGTGTTATAGCATGCTTTCTGCACCAGACGAAATAAAGTTGTGCTGTTATAAAGAAAATAATTATATTCAAAATTGTATGGACAAAACTTTCTGCATTTCATTATCTTTTAAATTAATAGTATAAAAAATTTGCTGAATAGGTACTACTTTTGCAGGCACGCAAGAATCGATTAAATTAAAATACTCAATAAAAGGCTTCCTCCAGACAGTAAAATTTATTGTTTCGGCTAACCAGTAGCCATCCTCAGGGTCAAATCTAAAATGCAATAAAAAGGTTTGTCAGAAAACATTGTTTTCTGGTAGGCAATTGTGCCGGTTTAAGCACAATGATCTCAAGTTATACTTTACATACATCATCATGGTACAAGGCGCAATTGCCTACCAGAAAACAATGTTTTCTGACAGATCTTTTTATTGCATTTTAGATTTGCTCCTGAAGATGGCTTCTAGGTAGCCGAAACGCGTAGGGTTCTTTAACAATAGATTTTACTGTCTGGAGGAAGCCTTTTATTGAGTATTTTAATTAAGTCTATCCCAGACCATGTGACGTTCAGGAATGAAAGAATCGATTAGTTTTTAAGATATTTGCTTTAAAACTGAAGCAATGTTAAATGATATTAGCTTTGAGATTTTCAAATAGTGTTGCAAATTTAATCTTAGCTTCCACATGGCTGTGATAATCTACTCTCCACAGAAAGACATTATCGTGAAATGAATTTAGGGTCCATGACTCGACCACAAAGAAAATATTCCTATTCCTGTACCCATAAATTTCTGAAACGTTATATTGCAAGACTTTTAACCAAAAAAATGTCAGTTCTCAACAAATCACCCGTCATTTATTCCCTACCTCATAAAGCGATGTCAGCTAAAAGACAATGCGCTCCTTTGTCGGGTGCTAACTGAATACAAAATTTGCAGATGATATCTTAATTCGTTCGAAAGTGATTGCGCCTACTAACAGACAGATGTACTGGCCGATAGGCCGACCGACCGACAGATAAAAAAAACTTTCGTTCCAGAATCAAGTTTTATCAATGGTTTGAGTCGTTGTACGCCGTTTTATCAACAAAAAGAATCGAAATTTCTGTCGCCGATATTCCACCCACGCACATTTAACCATTAATTTAATTTCAGCAGAGAATTCCAGATGTTTGATGGAAGTGGAAGTTTTCTAATAAACAAACCGTAGTAGTAGTAGCAGTGGTGGTGAGGCCAACGCCAAGCAAGTAGGCCACAATGGGCCCCTTTTGCCAACCCCAGCAACCCAGCAACCATGCTCTACTCTTCCTCGGTTCCGTCGCCAAACCGCCTCGACCTCGAGATGAAGGCCGTGATGGTCTTCAATTGGACGGTACTTACCTGATTTCTCTGCAGAGTCCTCGATCCGAACAATTCTGCTCAAAGACTCCCAAAAGCTTAGAATTCACACAGGTAGTGGTAGGACGTTTCTTCATCCTCGCTGGATTCCTGGCAAATGGGATCCCTCTCTACGCCTATCAATGTGAGGTGTCTTCTAAGGGCGCAGTGGCCTGTCAGCACCCAAAGGATGCGGCGAAGCATAGGTAGCCTCCTTCCGAGTAGCCAGACAGCTTTATCTCTGCCCGGATCCTCCACAAACTCACTCACCTGCCTGCAGCCACCAACCGACCCCCAGTGCCTCTCCATTGCTTCCTCGGTCCACCTGTCTAAGGCGACAGGGACTGTCTTCTTACTTATGCCTAGGGCCACAGAAAGGCCGCCGGGAACGGAGTCTTGCGAGATTATTCGCCACCTCATTCCCCGATACGCCACAGTGTCCCAGAACCCACACCAGTTGCACCTCCTTCGTCCTGGCTAGTCCTCTGAGGGCGTCAGCGCACTCCTGAACCAGTATTGACCTGATTCTGGCCGCGCAAACTGCCCGGAGGACCGCCTGGCTATCCGAGCAGATGTACACACATTTCTCGGGACTCCTCTTCACATCCTGTCTATTGGCCACAGACAGGATAGCATACACCTCTGTTTCGAATGCCGTGGTATAAGCGCTAAGAGCATAGCTCTCGCGCACCCCCAGGCCCTCGATGTATATTCATGCCCCGGAGGATTGTTGGTCCTCCAGCCGCGATCCGTCGGTGAAAGAGACCAGGATTGCGAGCTGGAATGCAACTTCATTTTCCCTCTACTGATCCCTACTGGGGATCCTGAGGGTGTATGGCCTAGTCAACCTAATATCTTCCTCGGCATCCCGCACCTTTATGACGGAAATCGGAATTTCAGTTTCCACCTTCTTGGCGACTCTTGCTCCTGCTCAGTCTCTGCACCAGCTTCCTGAGTCTCGCATTCTAAGATGCGACGCCATAGCCTCCCTTCTGATACAGACGGGAATCGGTGGTAGCTTCAACAGGACCTCTAGCGCGGCAAACAAACCCTAAAACGTTATATTACTAGAGTTTTAACTAAAAATGTCAATTTTTAACAAATCATACCCACATTCATCCCCTACTGCCTAGAGCTATTTGACCCAAAAACAATCCGAACCGCTTGTTTGTCGGGTGCTAACTGTGTACGAAATTTAAAGACTATTTCTCAATTTGTTCTAAAGTTATCGTCGCTACCAACAAACAGACATACAGACTAACAGATTGACAGACTGACAGACCGATAGACCGCCAGATCGACAGACCAACAGACACACAAAAAATTCGTTCCCAAATCATGTTTTTATATGCTTTGACACTTTTTACGACGTTTAAGCGAAAATTTTTTTTTCGCCGATGCCGATGCACAGGTATTGAGATGAGGCAGTAATAAAACGTCTCAAATAACAGCAGCTTCAAATACAAAATTGATACTATTATTTTAGACGTTATTTTATGAAACCAATTCTAATGAAAATTCGTATAACGCATTTTCTGCGCCTGAGCGCATTTTTAAAAGAGACTTCAGGTTTTTCGAGTAACTATTACCTCCACATCGCCAAAACGTGTGAAAGTTTGCATCGGCGACAAAAACTGTTTTTCGCTTAAACATCGTAAAAGTGTTAAACATATAGAAAGCATGATTTGGGAACGAAATGTTTTTGTCGGTCTGTCTGTGTCAGTCTGTCAGCCTGTCGGTCTGTCGGTCTGTATGTCTGCCTGTTTGTAGCTACGATAACTTTAGAACGAATTGAGATATCGTCTTTCAGTTTGATATACAGTTAGCATCAACAAACGAACGGTTTGGATAAAATCGCTTTAGCGGATGAATGGGGGGCTTTGATGAAAATTGATATTTTTTCGTTAAAACTTGAGGAATATGACGATTTAGGGTTTATCAGAAAACTTGCAATGTCAACAAACATCTGGTATTCTATGCTAAAATTAAATTAGGGGTTGAATCTGTGATGGTGAAATTTCGGTGATAGAAATTTCGACTTTTTGGCTAAGACGGCGTAAAAAGTCTCAAAACATATATAAAATGTGATTCTGGAACAAACTTTTTTTTTTCCTGTTTGTCTGTCTGTTGGTCAGTCTGTCGGCCTGTACGTCTGTCTGTTAGTAGGCGCAATAACTTTCGAACGAATCGAGATATCATCTTCTGATTTGGTATTTAGTTAGCACCCGACAAAGAGGCTATTTGAAATGAAATTTTTGGAAATATTTTAGTAAAATGGAGGACAATGATGGTTGAAGCTGAAACTTAAGGGTCACGTATTTTTGAACATGCTGATCTAGCTTCGTATGAAATCGCAATGGTGCGGAGAGGGGTGAATAACTGGATATGAAAGAGTTGCCAAAAGGAAATCCCACTTTTCACCATCAAGGACGACGGACAGAATGCAGAGGTCAATATTAGGCTGACTAGGATATACACTCTCAAGATCCCCAGTAGAGAGCAGTTGAGGGAAAATAAGGTTGCATTCCCGCCCGCAAGCCTGGTCTGTGTTACCGACGGATCACGGCTGGAGGAGCAGGGATCCTCCGGGGCGGGAATATACATCGATGGCCTGGGGGTGTGCGAGAGTTATGCTCTGGGCGCATATACCACGGCTTTCAAAACGGGGGTGTACGCTATCCTGTCTCTAGCTAATCGACATGATGTGAGGATGAGCCCTGAGGAATGTGTATACATTTGCTCAGATAGTCAGGTTGTCCTCCAGGCTATCTGCGTGACCAGAATTAGGTCAACGCTGGTTCAGGAGTGCGCTGAGGCCCTTACGCGACTGTCCAGGATAAAGGAGGTGCAACTTGTGCGGGTGTTGGGACACTGTGGCTCGCGGGGAATGAAGTGGCGAATGATCCCCCAAGGTTTGGTTCCCGGCAGTCGTTCTGTGTCCCGGAGCCTGCTATAGGGGTAAGTAGGAGGGTGGCCTCTGACGCCCTAGATAAGTGGATTGAGGAGGCCATGGAGAGGCACTGGAGATTGGTCGCTGGCTGTAGACAGGCAAGCGATTTCGTGCAGGGGCCGGATAGAGACAAGACTGTCTGGCTTCTGGGTAGGAGTCGTTTTGCGCTTCGCCGCATCGTTGGGGTGCTGACAGGCCACCGTACTCTTAGAAGACACCTTATATTGGTAGCTGTCGAGAAGGATCCCATTTGCAAGGAATGCGGCGAGGCTGACGAAACGTTTTACCACTACGTGTGAATGCGAGGCTTTTGGGAGTCTTCGAACAGAATTGTTCGGTTCGAAGATCCTCCAAAGAAGCCAGGTAAGTTCTTTCCAATGGAAGACCGTCATGGCTTTTATTTGGAGGTAAAGGAGGTTTGGTGGCGCAACGGAGGAAGAGTAGGGCATGGTTGCTGGGTTGCCGTGGTTGGCAAAAAAGACCCGTTGTAGTCTACTTGCCTGACGTTAGTCTCCCACCACTGTTACTACTTTGCAGCATTTTTCAAATTCAGTTAAATTGAAACCCCGAAAAACTTGGATTGCAATTAGTCAACCCAATTTAATTTTGGAACATTGAATCTGTGGTTTAATGGCAATATAGGTGTTAAATCCTGTAAAATTTTACTCAGTATAATGAAAAAAAGCCTGGACGCAGCAAGTGCGTTACGGTAGTGAATTTTCATAGAAATGATCTGGCACAAAATATTTTATTACAACCTTTTTTTCTTGTAACATAGAAATATAAATTTTAGTGTATGGTTTACTTTTTATATCGTTAACCTACCTACCGAATTTGGTTATCATACCTTTTTTATTTTTTGAGATAATTTTTTTTTAACTGAAAACTCAAAGTTTTTTCGGAAAACCTCGTCCGATTTTTCTGACTAACGAACCTGTCCAAGCCATTTACAGAATAAACACATGCCAAATTTTATCAAAATCGGCCTATTTATTTTTGAGTTATTGGTGTGATACACACACACACACACACACACACACACACACACACACACACACACACACATATATATATATATATATATATATATATATATATATATATATATATATATATATATATATATATATATATACATATATATATATATATATATATATATATATATATATATATATATATATATATATATATATATATATATATATATATATATATATATATATATATATATATATATATAAACATATGAAAATTGCAATTGACCCCGGATATAGGTTCTAGGGGTCTTAGTTCGCGCTTATTTGCAAAATTTTTTTCAAAATCCAAAAGTCAGGATCTCCCCATTAGTGAATTTTTTCTACGAAAATTCACTAAAACCGGAAAGCTCTAAGTGGCGTAGAAGATTCCGCAAACCATGTTGTACATGGGAATTCGTGTATGTATGTAAACGAGATTATAAAAACTTTTCCCCGGTTCAATATGCATCGATAACATTAAATATTCTCACTAAGAAGCAACGAATTTTCCCTGAGAGCATTCTGAGACTCCACATTACCCTGAAGCTACAGAAACGTACCTCGCTAACCGTACATCATATGTCAGATATGAGATACTCATTTTTCAATATTGTTTCGTATTTTTCCAGGTATATAACCCCGAAGAAAGAGCACGTCGTTTATCAAAGAAATATATCGCCAAAACTAAATTACCATATCTTCAAACATATCGAAAATTCTAAACGTAGTATTTTCTCAGTGGAAATCCCGTTTCGTCCAGAGTCAACACAGACAGACGTGTGTTTCTTGTGCACGCTTTTTGATGTACTGAGGAAAACCGTAAAATAAACGATAGAAAACCAATAGTGCATCAAACTTAATACATTAACCATAAGGATGCGGTTTCGTGACCAATAGAACCTGCCGAATACGTAAACGTAGGAGGAAAATAAGAACGCAACGTTAACGCAGTTTTATGTGAAAGTGCTGGTGCTTTAGGTGAGTTGTGTTCTCCTAATACTATTCAGGAAGATTAAAGGATTAAGTTTTAAATAATCCCAGTGATAAGAGAAGTTAGAAGTGAAAGGTGAACGATTCTATAGTGCTTGGTGGAAGAGGAACGATTGACTGGTGAGTAATTATCGAATTACTTTATTTTAGTTTTAGAAACATTATCCTGTCAAGAAATGCTTCATATGGTTAAGTTTAATCTGCTTGACTTATTTGGCAGAACTGTTCGAAACGAAATACACAAATAAGATTATTGCATCTGATTTCTCAAATGTATCGAGTGTTAACGGTTTTTGTAATGCTTTAATAAGTACAAAATCTACACATAATAACAACAAAATTGGCAAGTTATTTGTAAGTCTTTGCTGCATTCGTTTAAGTTGTTTTTGCAGAGCGTTCAGTTTTTATAAAACGCATGTTTAGTTTCATATTTAAAATAGGACAGGTCAGGTCAGGTCAGATATGGGTTCATACTATTGGAATTTTTAGATTATGATTGGAAGCTCAAGTCTTCTGAACGTATACAACTCCATATTTAAGTGCACCTTTAAGAAACCAAAAAAAAAATCCAGGAAAACATACTAAAGAGGTTTTACACACACATTCGCTGACAAAATATAAACAGCGTCATTCATTATAAATTACCCACCCTTATAATCGTTATTATTGCCTATAAAAAACAAAAAGTTGTGTGGTTATGATCGAATTTTGTTAAAAGGCTATCGAAAGTACAGTGGCATACAGATTTCAGGGGATACAAAAATTAAGTTTTTTTTTAAACGGGATACCTGTATATTATTAAATTTTTGGAAACTTCTTTCCTCCTGATTTCAAAAATATACCATACGTTACCTTTAACTTATATCTTTTTGAGTTATTAAACGTCAAATATGTTAATGAAACTAGTTACTGTAAATATGGAAAAGTTAACTTCATGAAAGTAATCTTTGAAAATGACAGCTATTATGTTTGAGAACTGACATTTTGTTAATGAAATAATCAAAATGGTTTACAGTGAGGAAGGAAAATCCAAATATTTACTTGCTATATAAAAAGTAACAAAAATATACGTGTGTCAATAAAACATATAGAGTGTTGCATCAAAATCGTCCAACATCATCAGAAAATGAGTCCAAAAATATTTACTGATACCGATAATACTTCATAGAAAATTGAGTTTTGGGAATGTTTCCCAAAAGGAGTCAGAACACAATATTTTTTTGAAAATCGAGACATGGTAAGAATTTTTAAAGAATTGTCCAAACAAGCCCGGATTAGGACCTCTAAAACCGATCTTCAAGATTTGTGTAGGTTAAAAAAAAGTTCGGGACGCAGCAGATGCATTATTGTAGTGAATTTTCATAAGAATTGTACACTATTAGTAAGGTACATTATTAAAACTAATTCTTTAAATTAAAATGGATCTTGGAGATTGGTTTTAGAGGTCCCAGTGAAAAGAAACTTCTATTTTCTATGGAGCTAGAACATTAAAATTTGGTACATATACGTAAATACTGCAAGTCGCCTTAAAAAAATTGTGTTACAAATTTCATTAAAGTTACAAAAGTTTTCCAGAACAAAATAAATTATTTGCAAACGGAATGTACCTGCTAAATTATCAATGTGACAGGTTTTTTTCCTTATTAATTGCTTGGATGGTTTTGTTTTAGTCAACCCAACCGAACTAGCTTGTGCAAATAAAACAACCAAAAGGGTATTTTACATAGGTTTTACTATGGCTCATTATTGAAGACTATAGCATAATGGAAAATTGGGTTATCGGATTTGAAATCTGTTAACGAAAATTCTCTACCACATCGTACTTGCTGCACCCAAACTCTCTTGATCGATTATTTACTGTTGCTGTATCCATACTTTTTTAAATCATAGAATATTCTAGCTCTCTATGTGAGACTGACAAGCAAGGCAACCTCCAATTCAAAAATATTTTAAACAAATGAAATGAGGTAACAATCTAAACGTAAATTAAAAATCTTGGTTTTCGGCTTTGTCACGGGGGTTCACCTCCCCCTCCTAGATGCCTACAACCACACTCAATGTATAAGCAAGGACAATATAAACAAAAAAGTCTCTTCGGAACAACCCCCAAGCGAGTTGTGGGACCTGCGATGAATAAGGGTTATGGGCGAAGTAAACAGGATTTTAAGGAAGTATAGCTGCAAGATGGGTAAAAGGTAGCTTTTAGAGGTCCAGCTAAGCTAGTTTTTTTAACTTTTCGGTCAAACTTCCTGTTAACGCTCGAGACGCCAGCTGACGGCAGAGTTAACCAAGAGAAGAAGGGGTACCTCAGGTAGAAGGGACCTCTAGTATGAGAGTCGGCAGAGTATTCATTTTCGAGTAAGCATTCAACGATCAGAATCAAAAAGAGCAACACGCCTAGGTGTAGAACAGTTATATCATAGTATTAAGTGCATCATTTGTAAATTATTAGTTCAATATATTAATATCAAACAACAAGAAATACAGTCCACTAATTTCAACGAACCAGCAAGATATACAAGCGGACATCATTGGTCCGCAACATTTGGTCAATTCAAGCCAGATTATTCAACACAACATTTGGTCAATTCGATCCAGATTATTCAACACAACACTTCCTTTTTATCTTCTTCTCCGTCCAGCACCCCTATTCACTACTGGTCCTATAACTTTTTTAGGGGCCGACAATAATTTGTTGTGGTATGTGCATTCAGAAAGGGTTCTATGCATGTTTTTGATTTCTTTTTCTAGAAGTCCCCGTGTGCTGAACTGCAAATTTACCGAAAAAATAATTTTTATTTCCAAAAGGAATGCACCTGCCAAATTATAAACTTATTAATCGCTTGGATGATCCCCTTTAGTCACCCCAATCGAACCAGTTTCTCCAAAAAAATGCAAAAGGGTTTTCTAAAAGAAATTTGTAGCTATTTTTCAAATCTAGTACCCACGCTACCTTTATATGGGTTGTACTAATAAGTACACTTGGAGAACCCAAATTACCACAACACATTTTAAAAGACCTGACGATCGTTTCACTAACCAAGTTAGCGTCATCAGAGGATGAAACATTCTAAATATTTAAAAAACTAACATCAACTTATATAGCGGATCTCAGGTAGAGAGATCGAACCGAGATGACAACACTAGTCGTAGGCAAATTCCACAGTGTATTTTATTTTTATCGCCTGACCATGTCTTGGCGCTATCGCTACTGCTTTATCTAAAAGTGTCCATCTGTAATAGTCTTGAGAAAGTTTAACGACAGCTAAATTAACAGCGGTTCCTTTGGCGGCAATAACTGTATACTTGTGTTATCGGTAAACACTTGCCGAAAACGTGGGAATTTTATTTAGCAAAGTAATCGATCAAGTGACTCGTAATTGGCGCTGGTGCACTGTTCATACATTCTTTGTTGCAACTATATTTCGCAATATATACGCTCTCAAACCCATTCAGCTGACCTGGTTTTCTAACATTTTTTATTAATTTCAGATTTTCTTTATCAACGTGATGATTATTATCCCAAATATGTCGGGCGACGGTAGACTTATCTACAGTACCGTAACGTAATTGGGATATGTGTTCTTTGAATCTGATTCCAATCGATCTTTTTGTTTGTCCGACGTATTTAAGATTACAATCTTTACAACTTATTTCATAAATTCCCGACATTTTTTCCGCGCTATCCTTGTCTTTTGGATTACCTAGCAAGTTTTTTAAAGTATTTGTTGTTGAAAATGCTACCTGTAAGTCGACTTTTTTAAAAATGTTGTCTAGACCCCTCGTGATTCTAGGTTCAAATGGTAAGCAAACAAAGTTTTTTTCCGATTTTTCTCTTCTGAACGTCGTTGATTCCGTCAACATTTTCTTTGTTTTCTGTTTGTTGATTAATTTTTCCACTAAGCAAGCAGTGTATCCGTTATATTCGGCCACGTTCCTAATATAATTTAATTCTTTGGTATATCTACTTTTGTTTAAAGGAAAATTAATTAACCGATTTACTAAAAAATTCAGACTGGCCATTTTTTGTGCGTACGTATGATGTGAGTCGCTCGGGATGTAGCTTAAGGTAGTGGTGTTGTCAGATTAAACTAGAGAGATGGAGATGGCTTTTGAATGCCGTGAAAATAGGAAGCTAAATATTTATACATAATAAAACATTCAGATTAGGGTTGTCGTAAATGGCAACCCCGCCGATTGTTTATTGTGACATATTTTCGTAGCCAGTCCGTTTAAAACTTAATTTGGAGATTATTTTTGCAATGGCAGCGGAACCATGATTTATCTCTCTGACCTTGTTTAACATTATAGGCATCCATTTAGAGGTAATTTCAGGTTATATCTTAGATTATTGATTTTTTACATAGTTGCAGTAGTAGAAACTCAAGATCTACTGAACCAATTGAGTTTAAATTTGGTAGCTAGGACCACTTGTATAATGTGTACGTGCTTGTAAAGTTTAAGTTTAATATTTCTAGTCATTTAAAACATATTGCGTTTTTAAGCAGTTTTTTGCAATTTGTTCAAAAAGTATTTGATTGTCAAAACTGTCTAACGAAATTATCCAAGCTACTGACAAAATGAAGGGAATTGATTAAGTTGGTTTCGATTGGTGAAGCATTTTTTGCGTTATCGGTTGGATACATACATACATATATATATATATATATATATATATATATATATATATATATATATATATATATATATATATATATATGTAACGGGTGATTCTTTATAATGTCGCCCCCCTTTAACTTTGTTATTTTATGTGTCGCAAAAAAATTGAAAGTACGGTTATATAGGTGATAAAAAATCCTTTTTTTTACGTATAAAAAAATTTGAAAAATGATCAGTATACAGGGAAAACCAAAAAGTTCATTTTTTTTTCAATGGATCACCCTATATATGGATTTATTTTTTGATTCCTCGTCAAATTCTAAGCATAATTCATATAACATACCGTATACTTAAAATGGATAGTTTTTGAAATATTTGCATTTGCAATGTTACAATCAAATATTTTATTAAACAACTGTTACAAATCAAGAAGTCCTAGGATACCACGCTTTTAATTGAAAACAAATAACTGACAGTGACATTCTGTAATATTGTTGTAGTTATATTGTTTAGTATGTAAAAATACCGTACTCAGACAGAGAAAGAAGACTTTAAGTTATTATATTAAAAATAATTTAAATTGTCGCGCTACCATTAGAAATATGATAGAAGATAATCCCGGTATGCATGTCCCAACTCGAAAAACGTTCACATCTATATATAGGAAGTTTCAAGAAACGTCAAATTTACAAAGGAGAAAAAGAACTGATGTGAATGTAGATGAAAATGCAGAATTGAATATTTTACTTGCTATAGAAGAGAATCCAAACATGTCCATAAGAAACATTTCAAAGACATTACGAGCAACACAAGAAAATATTCAGCGAACTTCATACAGTAAAGTCCAAAGAACGTTAAGAAAATTGAATCTAAAGCCATATGAGATTAAACCCACTACAAAGCTTACCCAAATGCATAAAGATTCGGGTCGCATTTTGTCAACTGATTCTAGATAGTATGAAATTTTTTTTGAAAACAGTTCTATGGACTGACGAGTCTAACTTTTCTACTAGTGGCTTGTTTAACCGAAAAAATACCAGACAATGGGCAAGAGAGAATCCACATTCTTATAGGGAATTTAAGTTACAAGGGCGACAATCCGTGAATGTGTGGTGTGGTATCCTGGGCGATCGAGTTATCGGTCCGTAGTTTTTTGATACTGTTTTAAATGGAGGCCGCTGTTTAGATTTCTTGGAAAACGAGTTCGAAGAATATTTAGACGATTTGCTTTTAAATATATTACAAAATAAAATGTTTCAACAAGACGGAGTACCCCCACACAACATTCGTGCTGTGCTTAATTACGTAAATGAAAGGTTTCCTGAATGGATCGGAAGAATTTCGCCAATTAAATGGCCTGCAAAAGTCTCGATTTGACACCTATGGATGCGTTTCTTTGGGGTTATATAAAAAAACCGTGTATACGACCACCAAATTGAAAACCTCGATCATCTTAAAGATTTGATACGGAATAAAATTATTAATTTAAATGAAAAAAAGCCCAGCATTCATAACAGATTCATTAGAGAAAATGCGAAGAACCCTTATACAACGTGTTGAAGAAAATAGAGGCCCGGTAGAGCATCTTTATATTTAATTAGAAACTATTCTTGTTATATTATTTATTGTTAGATTTCTTGATTTGTAACAGTTGTTCTGGTTTAATAAAATTTGTGATGATAATGTTTCAAATGCGAATATCTCAAAAACTATGCATTTTAATTATACAGTATGTTACATAAATTATGCTTAGAATTTCACGAGGAATCGAAAAATAAATTCATATATAGGGCGGTCCATTGAAAAAAATGAACTTTTTGGTTTTCTCTGTATACTGATCATTTTTCAATTTTTTTTTATACGTAGCAATAAAGTATTTTTTAGCACATACATAACCATACTTTCAATTTTTTGGAGACACTTAAAATAACAAAGTTAAAGGGGGGCGACATTATAAAGAATCCACCTGTATATATATAAACTTTTAAAATGACCTTGGATTTGGGTTCTAGGGGCTCTAATTTGCGCTAATTTGAAGAAATTTTTCAAACGTCTCACCATCGAGACCTCTCTATTAATTTTGGTAATATGCCGTACTAATAGTATATAAGGGTTATGAATATTGACTACCACAACGCACTTGCTACGTGCCGATTTTTTTTTGTGTTTTGTGCCCATGAGAAGTAATTTCGCGAAAACAAGTTTTTACAGAATTTTTTCTTTTAGCTGTAACATAAGAACCTGACATTCACATGTAAAAACTTGATATATACTCTATTTAAAAAAATAATCAGCTTCACTTTCAGTTTCCTTGCCTAGCATATATCAAAACTCACTAAAATATTTACTCCTTCCGCCTAAGGTTCTTACCTTGCTCTTGGAGAGCGCGGCAAGAGATATTTGAAGTGGTAAATCATTTAACTTTAATCTGCTATATGCGTTGTTTGCGGCATCCCCGCTATACCAGAGCAATATTTACACCCGCTACAAATTTCATAGATAAATCACTTAACTTGCCGTTTCTCTACTTCTGAATTTTGATGGTTCAATTCAGTGAGCTAAGTAGTGAGTTTTGGTTGGTTGTTCACTTCAACTGCGAAAGCCTCTTTCAACCGATTTCTGCCTGCTTCCCCTGTTGCCAACGTAAATCGTTATACACACAAGATAAATATACACACATCTGATAGAAATATCACCACATATAAAAGATCTATCAATATTACTGCGAGACAGGTGAAAAGCGAGCTTTTTTCTTGGTTGAAAGCTCTCCAACCTGTTTTTATTCAGGTGGAAATAATATTGTTTAAGAGCATTGTGCAGGTAGAGTTTTCACAAAAGTTATTTTTAAAATCGTATTTAAATCCTTTTTCAATTGAATCGTCATACTATACAGTGTGTCCCAAACTGGATGGTAATGTATTGCTATCTCCGTTATTATCAGAGATAGCAATGTTTTGTAGAATTTCATGCTCGTTCCAAATATGACTTGGCCTGCCTCTTTTCGTTTTCGAGTTATTTTGAAAAAAACAAAATTTGTCGATTTGTTTTTTCTTCAATATCTAAGTAGGAGTTGATATGACATGTCTAAGACTTGCACATTATTCGGACACTTTATACAAAGTAATATTTGTGTGCTATTCTCAACATTCGATTGTCATTTGTTTTTAGGCTACAGGTATCAACGTTTGTTTTTATTATGGCAACCATATTGGATTTTTTGCTCATGTGATAGCCTGTGAAAAGAGCTTCCCAATGATGTACCGATGTACAACAGTGATAAAAATCCGTTACAAAAATGATTAACGAAGTTAAAAACAGTTTAAAAAATGTTCAACTCTCATAACAAAGGATTTAAGAAGACGTTTACAAGTTTGTAATCCTAAAGTCCCCAAAAAACATGGTCTCCCGAAAATTCATAAACCGGGAAAATTAATGAGGCCTATCATTTCGGTTATAGATTCTCCAACATATAATTTATCAAAATGGTTGTCAAACGAGTTTATAAGACTACCTATTAAACAGAAAAGTTGTTCGGTGCTAAATTCTCTTGATTTTATTGATAAAATTAAAGATGTTAAATTATTGGAAGGAGAGATTTTGATATCATTCGACGTGGCGTTATTATTTTCTAGTGTACCCACAAAACAAACGTTGGAGTATTTGGAATAATTATTAAAATTGAACAACATAAGTCAAGACGTCTGCAAAGAATATTTAACTCTAACTAGCCTTTATATAAAACAAAATATTTTACAATTTAACAATGAGTTTTTTGAACAAATTGAAGGCACAGCTATGGGCAATCCATTATCGCCTTTTATTGCAGATTTGTTTATAAGTATATTTGAGACGAATTTAAAAAATTAAAATGGGCGTTTGCCTAGACTTTGGTTTCGTTATGTCGATGATATTTTTGCAGTGTTTGTCACAAATACATGTAAGGTAGAAGAATTTACTGAAAAACTAAATAGTCAATTTTATTCAATAAAATTTACCCACGAAATAGAAATCAACAATAAACTTTCGATCCTAGATGTACTAGTTATTAAAAATAAAAATAATCGCTCGCTTGAATTCGATGTCTATAGGAATGGAAACGGCTACTATTAGTTATATTCCGTAACGACTCACATCATACGTTTGCACAAAAAACGGCTAGTTTAAATTTATTAGTAAACAGATTGATCAAATTTCCGTTGAGTAAAAATAGATTTAATACAGAATTAAAATACATAAAAAATGTGGCGAGATATAACGGTTACTCGGATGGTTTAATAGACATATTAGTTAACAAACACAGAACAAAGAAGGTGATATCTGAATGTACGACATTTAAGAAGGATAAAATAGAGAAAAAATTTGTGTGTTTACCTTATGAACCACGAATCACAAAGGGTTTGGAAAGTATTTTTAAGAAAGCCGATTTACATTTGACGTTTTCGGCGAAAAGTAATTTAAAAAATTTGTTGGGTAATACGAAAGACAAAGGCAAAGTCAGTGAAATGTCCAGAATTTATGAGATTAGTTGCAAAGATTGTGATCTTAAATACGTGGGCCAAACTAGGAGAAATATAGCCACCAGATTTCGTGAATATCTCGCACAGTTACGATATGGTACGGTGGACAAATCATGTGTGGCACAACATATATGGGATAATAACCACCACATTAACAAAGAAAATTTGAAACTTTTCAAAAATATTAGACATCAAACTATGCTTGATTCATTAGAAAGTATTTTTATATCAAGGTCTATTAAGAACAAAACTTCATTGAATCGTGCGGCACCTGTAATTTCAAGCCCTTTATTTTCTCTTTCCATTTGACCGCTTACATACTCCTAATTTGTCTGGTAGAATAATAAATTATTGTCAATAACTCGACCGGTTTTTACATATACTAATCTCTATGTTCGTCTCGACTTAAATACCTGTTCAGTTTATTGTATCTATGTAGTCAATATAAATACTTTCACGTAGAATTAAAATCAATATAAATATAGTTTTTATGTAGTATTTTAGTTGAACTATTTATCCTTTGTTAGAGTTAACATGGTGAGACAGACATCTGGGTTTGTAGTTTTCTATTTAAAAAAAAGATGAGTTGAGTTGATGTTGTTTATCTCACCAGATGTCTTTATCGGCATGAACCAATATCCACATGGTAAATTTCTAGATCGAAAGGAATCGAAAGGAAACGTGCTGATTCTTTAAATAACTCTGGTCCTTTTAAACCTATATTAGATAAGGGTCATAAATTTGTCGACCAGAAGATTAAAGTAGGTCTCCGACCTAGTAGTTTCACTGCGCAATAAACAAACGATCGTTCTTGGACGACAACTTTACTTCGGACTAGTTCGTTTACCTTGACGCGATATAAATATACGGGATCTAGTTTTTTATGTTAGAATTTTCTTCCTCTGAAGATGTTGAAATTGTCAACGAAACGATCGTAAGGTCGTGTTGTGGTGGTTTGAGTGTTCACCAAGTGTACTTATTAGTGCTCATCAGAGGCTCCACTTTTCACATAGTGTACAACATGCTTAAAATATCTTGTAATTGACATTTTTGAGAAAAACCGTTTTGAGTATAGTAGGCTATGAAATCCAATACCAGGAAACAAATGACAAAAAAGTAGTAGGCCATGAAGTCTAACAATAGACTTCTACTTTTAATATAATTTTTCCGTAATGATTCACGGTAATAAAAAACTAGGAACTTTGAGCACACCAATGATCGGCCCATTATCACAAATTATATTTTACATTACAACATTATCCTAAAAAATTGTTATAATTTAATTAAATAGGTAAACCTAGTAAATACATAAATTTACTAACAGGACTCAATAAAAAGCAGACTAATGATTTACGAAGACGGCTTTGAAAATTGTTTGATTTTTAAACGCAAGTCAACTGAAAAACAACAGAAGAAAGGTCGCGATGGATATAACACTATCGCGACAATTAAGAATACTATCATTTTTAATTATCTGAAGAATTTGAGGTTATTTAACACGTTGCTTAAAATTTTGTACTAAATAGTTTGTTTCCTGTTTATTTTAAGTATTATTCAACAATATGTTCAGTAATGAAGAATATTTTGACATGTCGGAATATTATATTCGTTCTAACCGAAATACAGAGGCAGCTGGAAATTCATATCAAAACAACTACCCAGGAAGACGACAACCAAACAACAAAATATTTCGCAGAATAGTGACCAATCTATTGAACGACGGTAGCTTCCATCCAAAAGAAACTACCTATTCCTAGAAATGAAGAAAAAAATAAAGCCATCTTACAGGTTTCAAACGAAAACCCTCCGCAATCTGTTCGGTTTTATGGTGAACAAATTGACGTTCCAGAAAGTACGGTACACCGTGTATTGAAACAAAATCATTACCATCGTACAATCGTACAAAGCTTAAATGTTGGCGATTACCCTAAGCGACTTCAATTCTGCAGATGGTGTCAAGGTCAATGTCAGCAAGATTAAATTTTTCATTTGAAAATGATATGGACTGATGAATGCAGATTTACAAATTGTGGTGTATAATCGCCATAATAGGCATTATTGGACAAATGAAATTCGCCAGCTGAACGAAGAGAGACGATTGCAAGACAGATTTGGTATTAATGTTTGGTGCGGCTTATTATGTAAAAAACTGTTATTTTTATTTGTAGATTAGACAGTTAATAAAAAAAAAGGACATTTCATTGTGGTCCGTTCTTTTTTTTAAATAATTTAACTCAGGAAAGGTATCTAAATCTATTGAGAAATTATATCTTACCAACAATTAGAAGTGTTCATGATAATATAAACGAGATTTGGTACCAACAAGACGGTTGTCCAGCTCACAATGCTAGGATCGTCAAAGAATTTTTGTACCAAAATTTTAATAATCGTGTAATTTGTAACAATGGCCCGGTTCATTGGTGTGCTCGAAGTCCTGATATAACACCCATTAATTTTTATTTTTGGGGTACTCTGAAGAATGATGTGTATAAATTCGATCCACCACAAAATATCAATGAATTACGAAACCGAATCACGGAAGCTATAAATCATTTTAACCAAAACACCCTCAACAGAGTCTGCAGGCATGTTTCAAAAAGGTGTATAAAGTGCATTGAACAAAACGGTGGCCATATTGAACAATTTTCTGTTTAGTGTATTTTTAAGTTTCTATTTTATTATTTGTTGAGTTCCGTTTCTAATTGTGTTGTTTCCTGGACTTTAACTTTCTATTTGTTTTTGTCGGGTTTCGTTATTAAACTGTTTCACATAATATTACCTAGAATTATTACCTAATTAAGTATTGTAAATTAAATCACCATATTTTTTATCGTGAATCATTACGGAAAATTATGTTAAAAGTAGAAGTCTATTGTTAGACTCCATGGCCTACTGCTTTTTGAACACTTTTTTTGGTCATTTCTTTTAATCAGTAACTTTTAAATGTTCTTTACCAAAATTCACTAATAACAAGTAGTTACTACGATAGCGACTGAGTTCATAAAAGGGTTCGGTATTACCTTTAATTTTGCGTTTAATTAAAGTAAATAGTGGGTTAGTAAAAGCTCAACACGATATTTTATTCGCTTTCTCTCCCTTGTGTAAGCGGAAGTAAATTCTCATAAACACAAGAAATATATATTTATCTAATAAAAGTATCGTCGGCCGTAAAGTATCTATCAATATTACTGCGAGACAGGTGACAAGCGTCTTTTCTGTCTTTTGAGTGCTCTCGACACCACTCCTATTCAGGTGGAAATGGGGTTCGAGAAAACGCTGAAACTTACTGGTTACATTTCTGAATCAAATTGACATGTCTATTGAATTTAATCAAAAGAAAGTGAAAGCCGATTTGGCTATATCATTGAGTTCGTGCAATACTTATTATGTTAATAATATAATTCAATGAATGAAATATATATTGTGGTGTATATCAAGTTATTTGCTTTCATTTATGTTGTTTGCAATAATTTTTTCGATGCCTTTATAAACTTAATACAACAACAAGCAATAGGCTTTAAGGCTTTATTTAATATAAAACATTAACGTAGCATCTTCGATGATCCTATGGTAAGAACGTCTCTTAAGCCAAATGGGAGCTCTTGCCCACTTTTAGTGAATTTTTATTTTAAAAAAATTCACTAATAGAGAAGTATCGATGGTGAGACTTTGCAAAAATTCTTTCAAATGAGTGCGAACTAGGACCCCTAGAACCCATATCCGGGGTCAGTTTCAATTTTTATATGTTAATATATATATTTATATATATATATATATATATATATATATATATATATATATATATATATATATATATATATATATATATATCCGTCTGATAACTCAAAAAATAATTAACCGATTTCGATGAAACTTGGCAAGTGCCTTTCTTTTATTAATGGCTTGGACGAGTTCGTTAGCCAGAAAAATCGGACGGGGTTTTCTGGGAAAATTTTGAGTTTTCTTTCTAAAAAAATCTTTTTCTCCGAAAGTAACAAAGCTGTTTTAATGAAATTTACTATATATATATATATATATATATATATATATATATATATATATATATATATATATATATATATATTGCCTCAGGAGATATCTTACTACGTATCAAAATTTAACTTTCTAAGTTTAGAGAAAATTGAGCTATTTAAATTGTAATTTTTTTTTCGAAAAAAATTTTTTTCTCCGAAAACTACAAAGTTGTTTTAATGAAATTGTGTGGATATCTTGCCTTAGGAACTTACTAAGTAATAAAATTAAACTCTCTAAGTTTATAGAAAATTGAGTTATTTAAATTTGAAGCATTTAAAAAAAATTCACTACCATAACGCACTTGCTGCGTCCCGAGATTTTTAAGTACTGTTGTCGACATTGACGACTGCGGCTTTAGGTCATTCGCCTATTTTAACTGGATTTTAAAATGTATCCACCACTATCTAGTTTTAAATTGTTATATTGGGATCAACTTATGCCAAAATAATGTTTTCCTTATAATTTTATTAAAAAGAATAAAATCATAGGCTTTTTCTTCCAGACAGTATTTTATTTTTAGAAAACCCTACGCTTTCAAAGTCTCACTGTCGGGGACGAACTTTAATAATGAACTCAATGATATTAAACAACTAGCCGTAAACAATGATTACCCTGTTTGCATGATAGACAGGCTAATTAGTAAAAATTTCGGGACGCAGCAAGTGTGTTACGGTAGTGAATTTTTTATTAAATGCTTCAAATTTTAATAACTCAATTTTCTATAAGCTTAGAAAGTTTAATTTTGGTATGTAGTAAGGTCTTTCCTAAGGCAAGATATGCAGCAAAATTCATTTAAATAACTTTTTAATATTCGGAGAAATAAATTTTTTCAAAATAAAATTCAACATTTGAATAACTCAATTTTATATCACGCTAGAAAGTTAAATTTTGGTACTTGTAAGGCCTCTTCAAAGGCAACACATATAGTAAATTTCATTTAAACAGCTTTGTAATTTTCGGAGGAAAACATTTTTTTCGAAAGAAAACTCAGAATTTACCCGGAAACCTTGTCTGATTTTCCTCGCTAAGGAACTCATCCAAGCCATTAGTAGAAGAAAGGCACTTGCCTAATTTAAGCAAAATCGGTTTTTTGAGTTATCGGATCGACACTTCTGATCATGAAATCTCTCTGCAAACATACCACATGTTCTGCTAACAATTTGATTACACTCCCCGTAAATAATAATTAAATTCAAAAAGTCATCGTTTGAGTAATTGAAGTGTGCCATTATTGTGGAACATACTCTCTTTTAGTAAATACAATTGACAAACGTACTTTACAGTACAACCATTAAGTTTACTGTCGGAAGATGACGTTTAAAATTTTCATCTCCTAGGCAACCTGATAAACTGACTGATAATTATTTCCTATCGCAAATAGGCCTCGAAGTGAAGGTTACAAATTTCGAACATTTATTGTAAAGTGATAACGACAACACACAAATCTCTTCGTTCACTAATAATGCTTTACTCTTATGAAATTTTGGACGAAACACTCCATTCTTAGAAATTTTTTAGTAGTATTCTGATCATGAAACCAGTTGATCTGTGTTTATGTGGAAATCTCTTTACAACCACATGACATCTTCTGTTAATAATTCGATTATACTCCTCGTAAATAAAAGCTATATTAAAAGTCGTCGCATATTTTCCTTATGTCGGAAGATGACGTTTAAAATTTTCATCTCCTAGGCAACCGGATAAACTGACTAATAATTATTTGTTATTGCAAATAATGTTTAAATATCTTCAAATCGGTGGGACATAGGTATAGGAAATGCTGATATCAATCAAAATAACAATAAAAAGTACATGAGCTAACGTTATAAAATATAGGGTGTTCTATTTAAAATAAGAAAATTATTAGATTTTAACGATGTCACGATTGACCGGTCTATTTCGGAAACCCTGCCTAACTTGTACTAGCTTTAGTAGATATTTTGTGGTATTTTAGAATTTTCACTTTAAAATTTCAACTATTCAGGTCGAAAAATAAGAGAGATACAGGTGTGTAAATGTGACAATTTTTTTTTTCGAAATTTTTGAAATAAGTCAAATATCTCGAAAACGGTTGAGAAAAATGACATAACATGTTAGCAAAACCTACCATAAAATTTGACGGGCAATCTGGATATGTAATAAAAAACACTATCTTTTCTTGAAATAAGAAAGTTGACGTCTACTTCCGGTATAACCGAAAGTGCCATACTAACGTCAGTATTTTCAGTAAACTGTAAATTTTGAGAAACCTATGTGCGTCAATTTTCAGAATTTAATTGTGAGCCGTAATCCAGAAACGGCTAATGGAAGATCTACATGGGACAGCCTGTATGTATATATATATATATATATATATATATATATATATATATATATATATATATATATATATATATATATATATGCGTTTATTTATTTATTCTAATACGATACGATAGCCGCTTGATATTTTTTAATATAATTTGTAGAACAAATCAAGGGTTAACCCTGCACTCGCAAAGTTGTAACTCTTTTACCTTAGCTGACATTTTTCCCATCAAAATTGTTTCATAATAATAAAGGAGATCGCGTGCGGGCGACAATATATTGCATGGCAACTGTTGAAGCTCATAAGATTAAACCTTACAACATTCCGACCGATTGTGTTATTCAGAAATTACATGAATTTGCAACTTCCTGCCGTGTCATTTTTATATAAAAGAAAATATTAACCGTATGAAAATTTCCCAGCCGTGAATTATTTTGTTAAAACCACTCGAACACAAACGGGAATAAAGAGCTGGAAGAATGAGTGTAAATGTTTTAGGTATTTCACTTAAATATTCTGAAACTGACAAAGTCGAGTACCTGAAATAAAATATTCTGCGCCGCGCTCTTAAATTAATTCAAGGGTATGCAAATGTCTTTCGTTTTTATTCAGACTTAAACTGACGTAAATATGACTTCAAACAGCTTAAACGCATCACGTGAATATTCAACATTAACAGAAGGTAGTGTATTAAATGATCCACCTTCCTGAAAAAAAGTGTTAAATTAAACGCACCATTTTTTTTTGGTGAAATATATTTAATATAAGAAATGCTAAAAACGTAACACAATTTAGGAAAAACTCGTTTTTGCTTTGTGCTTTCTACAGCAAGTATAATGGATAAGATTAGATTAAAATGTGAGTAGACTCTTCCAGTCTCTCCACCGAGACCTTAGGTCTATTCGGGCTTACGTCTAGTTGCTCCCAGCTCCCTGCGGAACTCGATCTTTTTTTAGGATGGGAGTTTGTTTGACAGGTGTACTATCATTCGAGTGAAGTCGCTTGTCCGTTTAGAAGCTTCGATAGAGATAAAATCTCTTCGAGTTCGTCTGGACGCGACATCGGTCAGTGTTTGACTCGAGCAGGTATCATGAAGTCCTGCTCCCGACAAGCGTTCAAGCGGAGTAGGTATATCGATACCAAACTCACAGAGGAGGCCTCAATCTCCAAGTGTAATGTACCCCTGGAAATCCCAACTCTTCTCCGTGTTCGTCTAGACACAATACCAGCCTGTGTTTGCTTCAATTTTACCCAACAAATCGAACTCCCCGCAGAAGACGATATTTTTGAGTGGGAAAGTTAGTTTGACAGGTGTACTGCACTCGGCGTCCAGTCGCTTGCCCATTTTAAAACTCACAGAAAGGTAGCCTTTCTCCAAGTTTGTATGGACCCGACATCCGTTGGTGTTTGACTAGATACGGCATCATATAGAGTGCCGCACTCGAGCAGCATCCAAGCGAGGTAATTTTCCTGTTTCAAAGCTCACTGAGGAGGCCTCAATCTCCAGTTCTAATCCAACTCTAGAGATCTCAACTCTCCTTCGTGTTTACCTAGATCCAACACCAACTAGTGTTAGACTCAAGGGGACACCCCATCAAGTTCTGCTCCGGAACATCACTCAAGCACTCTGATGAGACGAGCGACCTAGCTGGGCAGAATGAGGTCACCCTCATCTGAGTGTCGGATCACTCGGGGGCCAAAATCAATGAAGAAGCTGACAATCTCGTAAAAAGAGAGTCAGCAGAACCATTTATGGGACCAGAACTGGTACTGGGCGTGACGAAGAGCACTGACTGGGGAGCCATTAAGGCCTGGGTCAGAAAAGAACATAAGGTCTACTCGGCTGACTGTCCCGGGTTCACACATTGGAAGTCAGTAATTGATGAACCCAGTTCAAAGAGAGCTGTGGAGCTGCTAATTCTTAGCAGAGGACAACTCAGGAACATAGCATGACTCTTGACAGGATACATGGCCGTCAAGAAACACCTGCATAAAATGGGGCGGTTCGAGGGGTATTTGGAATGCAGATTTTGCGGCGAGGGAGAGGAATCAGCCCAGCACATTTTGTGCGAGTGTAAAGCTTTGGACCGCAAAAGACAACTGATCTACGGACAGCTTAGAACGGAGACAGAGCAATATAAAACTTCGCCCTACCAATTGCTGTGCAGACTAGTTCAAGGCACAGTCATTTTAGAATGGGTGGTGTAGAAAAAAGAAAGGGCATGCATAATAATCCAAAGGCTGCGGTGCTATCGGGGCGGCAAAGACGCGGGCGAGCCCTAAGGGAAATAAAGATCACCCAGGCCAAGTCGCTTATTTGTTTTGAAACAAAATCCGAGTGTTTGGTACTCTCCAGAGATCTCTACCCGCTTAGGGGTCGTTTGGACATCAGACGCGCGTAACCCAAGGCGGTACGAGTAACAATCGAGCCAGGTCAATGGTCCATTTCGAAGTCCACAGTGGGAGCCTCTATATCCGGGTGTATGTCACTTCCCAGAAATATCCGCCACCCTCCACACTCGTGTGGACCAGACCTGAGCACGTGTTTAAAATTTAATAACGCAATAGTCAATTTTTGCAAGACAATATTTTATAACATTGAAATTATCACACCGTTTAAAATGAGCAGAACTTTTATATCTCTAGCCTTATTTTAATAACCCCCGCTTATTAAAATTAGGCCGTTAAATGTAGTCCCCAATTTTAAAACTTTAATTACTTTTGTAAAAAATTTTATAAACCTTATGATTTTCAAGTATAAATGGATTAGGTATTTCAACAGTGTTTAATAAAAATCACAAGAAAGTTAACAGTAAACCATAAATATATTAGTCATATTTGACAATAGTTAGCGAATGAATAAATTGCTATAAAAGTAGCTAGCCTCGGTACTAGATAGTTTGTCCGTTTATCGGTATATTGACTAAAAATTGCGGGACGCAGCTAGTGCGTTATGGTAGCGAATTTTCATTCAATGCCTCAAAATTTGTAAAACTCTATTGTCTGAAAAGCTATGGGGTTGAATTTTGGTATGTAGTAAGGTATTTACGAGGGCCACATATCAACCCAATTTCATAAAAATAATTTTGTTATTTTTTGAGATCCAATTCTTTTTTTACAAAAACTGGTCCGATATGGCTGGCTAACAAAATCGTCAAAGCTATTGATAAAATAAAGTAAACTGAATAAAAAAATAAAGTAAAATCCTTGTCAAGTTTAATCAAAATCGGTTAATAACTTTTTTAGTTATGGGTTGGATACACACACACACACACACACACACACATATATATATATATATATATATATATATATATATATATATATATATATATATATATATATATATATATACATACATATAACAATTCAAACGGACCTTGGTTCCGAGTTCTATCGGCCCCAATTCGCACCTATTTGAAAAAAAATAGCGAATTTTTTTAAGTTAAAATTTTGCTAAAAAAATAGCACATTTTAAGTACAAACTCTATAATTTAAACTGCTGCTATAAAATCTCAGAAACGGTCTAGTTTAAATAAATAATCTACAAATATTTTTAGTCGAATGAAGAACAGCTATTAAAACAGAAATTTCAGACCCTATAAGCAAACCAGAGATCGTGAAGCAGCTCATGCTTGAAATACGGTCAGACTTCGCGAGCCCGCGAACGTGCAGGGAAAACAACTTTACAGTGGAAATCCCCGACCGCGAGGCATGGCGGGAGGAGACGCCGGACATACCACGGGACGCGCTCCTCTGGTTCACGGACGGATCCGGCGGGGAGCGTGGGACGAGGGCAGGTGTTTGGTGTTTATTTTGAAAGACCAAGGGTAAGTCATAGTATTTCCCTCGAAGCCGATGCAACGGTCAGGTCGAAATGTACGCCATCCTGCACTGTGTGCGGGATAACAAGAGTAGGGGCTACACCAAGAAGCGGATCCTCATAGCCACAGACAGCCAGGCAGCCCTTAAGGTCCTAAGTAGCCCAAGGGTAAATTCCTGGCTGGTGAATGAGTGCCAAGACGAGACGAGCGACTTGGCTGGGCAGAATGATGTCACCCTCATCTGTGAATGCCGAGTCACTCGGGGGCCAAAGGTAATGAAGAAGCTGACAGACTCGCGAAGAGAGGGTCAGCAGAACCATTTATGGGACGAAAACCGGTTCTGGGCGTGACAAATAGCACGGCCAGGGAAGCCATTAAGTCCTGGGTCAGAAACGAACACAAGGTGTACTGGGCAGACTGTCCAGTGCTCATATATGGAAAGTCAGTAAGTAACAAACCCAGTTCAAAGAGAGCTGTGGAGCTACTAAATCTTACCAGAGGATAGCTCAGAAACATAACAGGTATCTTGACAGAATACATGGCCGTCAAGAAACACCTGCATAAAATGGGGCCGTTCGAGGGGAACCTCGCATGCAGACTCTGCGGCGAGAGGGAGGAATCAGCCATGCACATCTAGTGCGAGTATAAAGCTCTGGACCACAAAAGACAACTGGTCTACGGACAGCCTAGACCGGAGATAGAGCAATAAAAACTTCACCATACCAATTGCTGTGCAGACTAGTTCAAGGCACAGTGATTTTCGAATGGGTGGAGGAAAAAGACCAAGGGCATGCACAATAAGCCAAATGCTGCAGTGCTATCGGGGCGGCAAAGTCGCGGACGAGGATGAGGGAAAAAAGCAAACCAGTTGCAATGTTGATTGTCTAAAATACGCGTTTCTTTTAGAATGCTTTTAACAGGCGCAAAGTTTGACGTTTCTAGACGAAAAGTGATAAATGTTTAAAAACATCATTTTGTACTTTAAGACCCTTCTCGCCATAAAACCTGAATCTTTATCTGCAACATGCAATACCTTTTCTTAAGTACACATATCGTTTAGGAATTTTGAACTATTTTTACCCCTAGTGCGTCCGATTTATATATAAATGCTTAACTTTTTTAAAATTTAAAACTAAATAGCATATAATAATCAATTTTGGAAATTCCGGAAAAACTACGCAAATATTCCTGGCTAACGAACTTTTCCAAGCCATTTAGCAAAGGAATACGTGTGACAAATTTCTTTCAATTGTGTTTATTATAACTTGTTGAGGTATATATATATATATATATATATATATATATATATATATATATATATATATATATATATATATATGTATGTATATATATATATATATATATATATATATATATATATATATATATATATATATATATATATATATATATATATATATATTGGAATCTTGTAAACCTTGAGAGATACGAGGATGGCTAATTTGGGGAGAATTTGCGCGTTTATATGGTGATAAATTATCTGAAAGAATTATTCGGAAAATTCGCTAAAAGATAAAGATAATCAATGTTTATTTATATGTTACATTTCAGAGTACCAAAAAAATACTGCCCATTAAAATAGCTTTTAGACATTTTATTTTTTGATCCTAGTTAACAAAGAATAAAATCTGAATGATGTATTTATTTTTAGTACAAATCAGTACTGGTGATAAAGTAACTAATCCAAAGTTAATAAATATAGATAGTATGTCCTACAAGATCTTTTATTTTAATTTTCCCTTAAAACGTTGTAAGCGACAACTGTACAATCTGCCTGTAGTTTAGACTTAAATTGCTTGAAATTATCACAGTTTTCTAATAAAACTTACAGAATTATAAAAGTAGTTTTAATACTTGAATAGGCAACTTGGAAATAGAGAATAACGTTCACATTATACTGCCGGATCTCACGCCATTGAGCCGTAATTTCAGCACTACCTGCATCAAATTCTGCTTTAAGTCCTTGTTTATTGCAGGAACTTTCGGTTACTTGCTGAAATTACTCCTATTACTGAAAATTAGTGGGCTGTTTCAAAAATAATTATATTAAATAGACTATTACGTATATTGAATTTCACAAAGGATAATTACAACAAAAATTTGGATGCAGCAAGTGCGTTATAGTAGTGAACTTCCATAAGAATTGTATACTTCTATTATATCGCATATTACCGAAATTAATACACAGGGCTTGAATATCGATTTTAGAGTTCTTCGTACCCGCATATTTGAGGAATCCTTTCGTCCATCTATATCTCTCTATTATCAAAAAAATCTTGTGTTCTAACTCCTTTTGAGAAAAAATTCCAAAACTCAACTTTCTATGAAGCTTAAAAATTAAATATAGTGAATCTATATATCCATAAATAACGTGAGATCCTCAAATAACTTGCTACTACTATCCGAACCAACAATCGTAAAACCTCGGCGGCAAATATGTAAAATGACAGACGACGTGAATTTAAAAATTTGTCAAGTGATTGTTATTTAACTGGGGGATTCAATCAATTATTAAAAGACCTTTTGTAGCTTTACGAACTGCCTCAAATACAATTTTAGCGCAGCATAGATATATTATGCTGTCGCAAAATATAGTAGAAATGTATACAAAATCAAGCCAAGTCTCTATATGAAATTATTCTAAAATAGTTTCTTTTATCTTTACACTTAAACATAAGACGTCATATAAAACCGTGGGATGTGTTTCAATGGTAATTCTACTAATTCTGTAATTAATTCTTACGCATACTTTGAATATTATATCCCGCGCATAAAGCCGATCTAATGTATTATGTACACAAAACGTCAGTTGATGTATGCCTAGATGGCTGAGTGGCGTTGCGAAGATTACGCGGTCGAATCCAGCTCGATGAATATATATTTTTTTATGTTTTATTTTGACATTTGTAAAAACAATAGTGCCCAGATTTCATGCGTTTTGAACAAGACCTCGTCTTTGTTTAAAACGCCTAAATAGGTTTGTCACCTTTGGGTCTGAAATTATAATTTTGTTATTGTTGATATTGAAAAAAACAGGTTTGACTAAAACGAAATCATACTGGCGATTAATAAGGAAAAATAACAGCTTGGTTTATAATTTGGCAGATACTACACTTTTCTTATTCCTTCTGGAAATCTTCTGTATAACTTTAATGAAATTTGTATTACAAGTTTATTTTTAAAAGATTTACACTATTTACAGATATAGCAAAATTTAGTTCTTTAGCTTCATAGAAAATTGCGCTTTGGGAATTTTTCTCAAAAGGAGTTAAAACGCAAGACTTTTTTTGACAATAGAGAGATATCGATGGCAACACTTTCAAAAGAATTATTCAAATGTGCGCGTACTAGGACCTCTAATATCGATCTTCAGGAGCTGTGTAAGTTTAAAGTATTAACTTTACTAATATGCCCTATAATAATAGTGTACAATTCCTATAAAAATTCGTTACCATAACGCACTTGCTGCGTCTCGAAATTTTTATTTATTCTTCAACTATTTGTTTAAATGACATAATATAACATAATTGGTGCTTTAGGATTTTTTGTTGTTGCTTCTTAACCAAATAATTTCTTTTTCCTAAAAATAAGGTTAAGTTAAAATGAAAAATTTCCACCCTCACGTGTTTATTTTGCACTTATATAATATTATTTTCTGCAAACTAATATCAAAGGACAAATAATAATAAGTAGTCTAACATAACAATTAAAGCACTGAAATCAAAAACCAGCTTTTAATGTTAGACAGCATTGTAACACCAGAAGCACGGCTATCATCGTCTGTAACTTTTACAGAACTCCAGTGCACCAGAACTGTCTGCGTGTTCAATATTAATCGGCTGTCGTCGCGTCAATATCCAGTATTCATTTCGTGTGCGGTAACTGTGGAGACCCAGGAGGCCATCACAGAACTGTCATACTTAATACTTATTCCAGGCAGCCAGGAAGATTTGAAAAAGTTCCACTATTGCGGATACGTGAAAACTTTCTGCCAGTTTCCAATAATAACTTTTCAAGTTATTGTATCTTGGGAGGTCGGTCAGTGCAACTTTCCCACAGGAGTTGCTACATCAAGATAAGTACAATGGCAAACGTTGTTATGTACCTTCAGATCCTTCTAAAAGTTCTATGAAAGGATAAGATTACCATAAGGTTTATATACAAATAGCACCTAGAGAATATTGTATTCGTTTTTAGTGAATTTTCTTTAAAAAATCACTAATGAGGAGATCCCTACTTTTGCATTTTGAAAAAATTGCTTCAAATGAGCGCTAATTAGGCCGCCTAGAATACATATCCGGGGTCAGTTTAAATTTTTATATCTGTATATATATATATATATATATATATATATATATATATATATATATATATATATATATATATATGTATCACACCGATAACTCAAAAAAGAATAGGCCAATTTTGGTTAAATTAAGTAAATACCTTCCTTTTGCAAGTGGAATGGATATGTTCGTTATCCAGGAAAATCGGCTTAAGTTTTCCCGGAAAATGTTGTGTTTTCTTTCGAAAACTATCTCCGGAAATAACAAAGCAAGGGCAACCAAGTTTGGTACACGGGCTAACATGATTACAGATAAACTATCAAACTACCAAAACCCAGCTCTGTAGCTTAAAAGATAAAAAAGTTATAGGCGTTAAAAAAAGGAGTTTTCCTCAAAACGCCAAAGTCGCCATTTAAAACGTCAAAATTGGCAATATTTAGGGCAAGGACCTGAAACTAATACGAGCCATGGAAAGAAAATGTCTCAAGAAGAATGTTTTACAAAGCCTGAAGACTTAGCTTCAACCATCATTGTCCTTCATTTTACTAAAATATTTCCAGAAAATTAATTTTAAATAGACCCTTTTTCTGACGCTTTGGCAGTAGTCTTAGCTATAGAGTTTATCGTTAAATGGTATATAATCTTTGTCGAATTTTCGTAAAAAAGCAATAAAGCTCAATATATCCCTTATTATACAAGATACAAAAAAAATTGTATACATTAATTATAGGGCGTCTTAAGCTACATCTTAAAAAAATTCTACAATCACAGGCTGGCTCATAAGTCGTTGGAGATACAAATTTTCTTTTTTTTTAATCGAACACGCCTTATGTTCTTGCATTTTTGCAATATATCGAAATATAATGCACTTTTATAAGAAAAGAAATTCTGGACTCGGAAAGTGCGTTATGGTAGCGAATTTTCATTAACTGCTTCAAATTTGAATAGCTCAATTTGCTATTAACCAATAAGATTGACCAAGAAACCAGTTTTTTCGGAGAACACCTTAAGTTTACTTTCAGATTTTTTTTAAATTTTCAAACACTAAAGTTACTTTGATGAAACATTGCACATTGTTTTTACCATATAGGTTATACTGGTAACCAAATTTGAAGCCTACTTTCTTAAAAGAACACACATATTTGCTGTTAAAAACATTTTTATGAAAATTCACTACCATAACGCACTTGCCGAGTCCAGACTTTTTGATAAAGTTAGGACGGCAAGCAAGTTTATAACGTTAATCCTTATCAACAATATGTTCTTGTCAGGATTATATAATCCGTTTTGTTTTTCATTCCAAAATCTTTACTAACCTTGTTACGAAGCGTTATTATCTAAATATTACGAAACTTGTAACTTTAATAATACACTCTCTCAATTAATAAAACTCTGGACGCAGAAAGTGCATTATGGTAGTCAATTTTCATTAAAAAAAATTTATTTAAAATATGTGTGTTTTCTTATTATTTAAGAAAGCAGGCATCAATTTTGGTTACCAGTATAACATATATAGTAAAAACAATGTGCCATGTTTCATAAAAATAACTTTATTGTGTGAAAATGTACAAAAATTTCCAAAAGTAAACTTACAGTGTTCCCGGAAAAACCTGTTTCTTGGTAAACCTTATAGGTTAATAGCAAATTGGGCTATTTAAATATGAAGCATTTGATCAAAATTCGCTACCATAACGCACTTGCTGCATCCACAATTTCTTTTCTTACAAACATGCATTATATTTAGATGTAAAATGCAAAAATGCAATAACATAAGGCGTGTTTGATTAAAAAAAAAAAAAATTGTATCACCAACGACTTATGGGCCAGCCTGTGATCGTAGAAATATTGATGTAGCTCAAGACACCCTATAATTAATGTATAAAGATTTTTTTCATATCTTGTATAATAATGGATATATTGAAATTTACAGATTTTTTACGAAAATGCGACAAAAATTATATACCATTAAACGATAAACTCTATAGCTAAGACTACTGCCAAGCATCAGAGAAAGGGTCTATTTGAAATGAATTTTCTGGTAACATTTTAGTAAAATGAAGGACAATGACGGTTGAAACTAAGACTTCAGGGTTCTTAAAACTTCTTGAGATATTTGATTTCCATAGCCCGTATTATATTCAAGTTATTTGCCTAAATGTTGCCGATTTTGACGTTTTAAATCGCCAACTTGTCGTTTTGAGGAAAACCCCAACTTATTTTTCTTTAAATACCTATCACATTTTTGTGTTTTGACCTACATAGCTAAATTTTAGTAGGTAACTTACCGATAAGGATGTAAACCCGCGTACTCAATTTGGTTGCCCTAACTTTGTTAATTTCGGAGATATGCATTTTTTACAAAAGAAAATACAAAATTTTCCGTGAAAACCTGGACAGATTTTCCTGCCTAACGAACTTATCCAAGCCATTTACAAACGAAATTTATTCACCAAATTTACTTAAAATCGGCCGATTATTTTTTGAGTTATCGGTGTGATACATACATACACACACACACACACATATATATATATATATATATATATATATATATATATATATATATATATATATATATATATATATATATATATATATATATATATAATTGAAACTGACCACGGATGTGTGTTCTGGGGGGCCTAATTAGCGCTCATTTGAAGAAATTTTTTCAAAAGTCGGGATCTCCTCATTAGTGAATATTTTTTAGGAAAATTTACTAATACACACTCAATATAGACTCTTAAACCATAAACTCTACAGTTGAAACTACTACCAAAGGATCAGAAAGAGGGTTTATTTGAAATGGATTTTTCGAAAATATTTAAGAAGCTTAAGGCTCTGTAAAACACAATTCAAAGACATTTTTTACATAATTCGTCTTTGTCTCAAACATGTTGTCTAAAAATTGCAAATTCTGACGTTTAAAATCGCGGATTTGACGTTTTAAGAAGAAAAATGATAAAATCTTCAAAATATTTCTGATACTTCTTGACCTTTTTGCGTCAAGAAAACATAACCGTTGTATGTAATATTCAATTGGTATTGTTAATCATACAAAATATTTTGTTCTCGTGCTGTCCTCTGATCACCAGTGGCAGCCAATTTTTTTTTTAAATGTCTATAACTTTTTAGTGAATTTTCTAAAAAAAAATTTACTAATGAGGAGATCCCGACTTTTGAATTTTGAAAAAATTTCTTCAAATGAGCGCTAATTAGGCCCCCCAGAACACATATCCGGGGTCGGTTTAAATTTTTATATGTTTATATATATATATATATATATATATATATATATATATATATATATATATATATATATATATATATATATATATATATATATATATATATATATATATATATGTATCACACCGATAACTCAAAAAATAATGGGCCGATTTTGATTAAATTTCGTGAATAAATTCCTTTTGCAAATGGCTTTGTGTTTTCTTTCGAAAAAAATTTATATCTCCGGAATTAACAAAGTAAGGGCAACCAAATTTCATATGCGGATTTATTTCATTATAGGCAAGTTACCTACCAAAATTTAGCTCCGTAGGTTAAAGGGTAAAAAAGTTACAGGCATTCAAAGAAAAATAAATTTGGATTTTCCTCAAAACGTCAAAATTGCGATTTTAAACGTCAAAATTGGTGAGTACATTCCTTTCGCAAGTCGATTGGATAATTTTGTTAGCCAGGAAAATCCGCCGAGGTTTTCTCGGAAAAATTTGTGTTTTCTTTCGCAAAATATTTATATCTCCAAAATTAACAAAGTAAGGGCAACCAAATTTGGTAAGCTGGTTTATATCGTTATAGGTGTGCCACCTACCAAAATTTAGCTCTGTAGGTCAAAAGACAAAAAAGTTATGGGCATTTAAAGAAAAATAAATTAGGGGTTTCCTCAAAACGCCAAAGTGACAATTGAAAACGTCAAAATTCGCAACATTTAGGCAAATAACTTGAATCTAATACAGGCTATGGAAAGAAAATGTCTCAAGAAGAATGTTTTACATACACCGAACTCTTAGTTTCAACCGTCATTGTCCTTCATTTTACTAAAATATTTCCAGAAAATTCATTTCTAATAGACCCTTTCTCTGATGCTTGGCAGTAGCCTTAGCTATAGAGTTTATTGTTTAATGGTATATAATTTTTGTCGAATTTTCGTAAAAAATCAATAAAGCTCAATATATTCGTTATTATACAAGATATGAAAAAATATTGTATACATTAATTATACGGTGTTTTGAGCTACATCTTAAAAAATTATTGCGACAATCACAGGGTGGCCCATAAGTCGTTGGTGATACAAATAATTTTTTTTTTGTCGAAAACGCCTTATTTTTTTGCATTTTCCATCGAAATATAATGCATGTTTGTAAGTTAAGAAATTCTGGAGGCAGCAAGTGCGTTGTGGTTGCGAATTTTGATTAAATGCTTCATATTTGAAAAGCTCAATTTGCTATTAACCTATAAGGTTGACCAGGAAACGGATTTTTTCAGTAACACTTTTGGTTTACTTTTGGAAATTTCTGTACGTTTTCAAACAATCAAGTTATTTTGATGAAACATGGCACATTGTTTTTACTATATATGTTATACTGGTAATTAAATTTGATGCCTGCTTTTTCTATATAGGTTATACTGGTAACCAAAATTGATGTCTGCTTTCTTAAAAAGAAAACACACATATTTGCAATAAAAACATTTTTATGAAAATTCACTACCATAACGCACTTGCTGCGTCCCGATATTTTTTTTATTTCCACTGAGAGATCTGAATTTTGGCACATAGGGTAAGTTTGATGGTTGAAACGCACGCGCGAAATTTTGTTGTCATAACTCCAAAATTTTCATAAATTTTACGAAAGAAAACCCAACATTTTCCCGGATAAACTCGCCCGATTTACCTGGCGCCTTAAATTTTATCAAAATCTGACCATTTTTTTTGATTTATCGGTGTGATACACACACATACACACACACACACATATATATATATATATATATATATATATATATATATATATATATATATATATATATATATATATATATATATATATATATATATATGTGTGTGTGTGTGTGTGTGTGTGTGTGTGTGTGTGTGTGTGTGTGTGTGTGTGAACACAGATCTCTTCATTAGTGAATTTTTCGTAAAACGAAAAATTCGCCAAAAGTTGTAATACTAACATTTAAAGAAAATTTTATGCAAATTCGCTACCGTAACCCACTGGCTGCGATCGGACTTATTTAATAATAATCTCAGATCTCGCTATTTTACTGTGATTTCTTATGAAGTAAACGAACTGACATGGGGTGTAAAATAAAACAGTGATAAAACACGTCTACATTCAACTTGATATATTACCAGATTACACCGTTTCCAGGATAATTTTTTCTTGGAAGGCATTAGGAGACAAATTACGCTGATTTTCTTTCATAGGTTTTTAGTCATTTTTCACACCATGACATGTACTTGTCTTCTACATTACTAATACCACAAGAGAAGAGTCAACAGCAACAACGTCTGATTGGTTTTTTCGCATTTGTCTTCCTTGAAGTAATCAATCATTGACTCAGGAGGCATATGACGACATTCTAACTTATCAGAACGCATTAAATAGAACAGCGTTTTTGTATCAGCCTCGGAAAAATATCGATAATATTTTTTTCTAGACAACGTATGAATACTCCATATTACATATCTGATCCCAAAGTGGTGGATGCATATAGGTGTCTGGGAATAGTCATTAACAAAAAGCTACTATGGACAGGGCATATTCAGCGTGTTAGAAGTAGCGGCTGTAGCGCAGTACTAGGGTGCTGACATAGGAATCGCTCTGATGTTTTATAAAAGTAAAATCAAGTCAATCTGGGACTACGGTTGTATAATATTTCCTCCTTAAACCTTGGTGCAATGCAATCCACACTATGCCAAGCTGTTTTTCCAAAAGCCAACGAGGAACCTTTTCACGTAAGAATCAAACTTTTCGTTCGACGATTCATACTTAAGTTAATGCAAGCTCAAATAAAAAAAAGTCTGGACGCAGCAAGTGCGTTATGGTAGTGAATTTTCATAGAAATGATCTGGCACAAAATATTTTATTATAACTTTTTTTTCTTGCAACATAGAAATCTAAATTTTGGTGTATAGTTTACTTTTTATATCGTAAACCTACCTACCAAATTTGGTTTTCAGAGATTTTATATTTTTTAAGATAAAAAATTTTTTCAAATGAAAACTCAAAATTTTCCCGGAAAACCTCGTCCAATTTTTCTAAATAACGAACTTGTCAAAGCCATTTACAAAAGGAAGGTACATGCCAAATTTTATTAAAATCGGCTTATTACTTTTTGAGATATGAATTTTTTTCAAATAAAAACTCAAAATTTTCCCGGAAAACCTCGTCCGATTTTCTTGACTAACAAACATGTCAAAGCCATTTACAAAAGTAAGGTACATGCCAAATTTTATTAAAATCGGCTTATTACTTTTTGAGATATGAATTTTTTTCAAATGAAAACTCAAAATTTTCCCGGAAAACCTCGTCCGATTTTCTTGACTAACAAACATGTCAAAGCCATTTACAAAAGTAAGGTATGTGCCAAATTTTATTAAAATCGGCTTATTACTTTTTGAGATATGAATTTTTTTCGAATGAAAACTCAAAATTTTCCCGGAAAACCTCGTCCGATTTTCCTGACTAGCGAACTTATCCAAGCTATTAACAAAAGAAAGGTACATATATATATATATATATATATATATATATATATATATATATATATATATATATATATATATATATATATATATATATATATATATATATATATATATATATATATATGTATCACACCGATAACTCAAAAAATAATGGGCCGATTTTGATAAAATTTGGCATGTACCTTTCTTTTGTTAATAGCTTGGATAAGTTCGTTAGTCAGGAAAATCGGACGAGGTTTTCCGGGAAAATTTTGAGTTTTCATTCGAAAAAAATTCATATATATATAAATATATATATATATATATATATATATATATATATATATATATATATATATATATATATATATATATATATATATATATAAACATATAAAAATTGAAACTGACCCCGGATATGGGTTCTAGGGGTCCTAGTTCGCGCTCATTTGCAAAAATTTTTTCAAAATTCAAAAGTCGGGATCTCCCCATTAGTGAATTTTTTCTACGAAAATTCACTAAAAACTGTCAACATTATCTGCTTTTAGAAACGTTACACAAGAGGAACTGGAGAATCTAAACTGGCCCACCGTTAACCATCGCCTATTATGATTATCTCAAATATGAGCCATACGTAGAACACGATATGTTTATGAACATACTACATACAGACTTGGAGACTACTTCCCTGGCTTCACTATTGGGTTTCGCTTTATTTTCAATTTTGATGAATTTTTTGACCAAAACATCATAACAGATCTTTATTTCTATTTGTCATGATTTCGTATTAATTCCATTTTCATCTGTCTGGGGATGCAGTCAAGTAGCGAAACTAGTTACAGAAATTAATTAAATACTCAATGAAAGGCTTCTTCCAGACAGTAAAATTTATTGATAAAACCCTACGCGTTTCGGCTGCCGAAAATCTAAAATGCAATAAAAAGGTCTGTCAGAAAACATTGTTTTCTGGTAGGCAATTGTGCCGGTTTAAGGACAATGATTTCAAGGTAAACTCTACATACATCATCAAGGTTAAAATCTACAGTCAAACAGTAAAATAGGTTAAAAAGCAACATTACAAGCCAAATTTACAGTAAAAACTACAGGTTACAGCTAACTAAGCTAAATAAGCTACATTACAGTCAAAAACATGCAGTGAAAGCAGGCTAAAATTATCACTATCAGACAGAATAAAAGCGAAAAAACTGATTAACTAATGCAAAAGACAAATGTGAAACTGAATCTAAAATTTGAAAAGCAGTGGAGTGAACTGACAGAGCAAACGTAACAGGAGGCCACACAGTCAAGTAGAAACCGCCATGAGAACTCTTACGGAGTTTTGAAAATCTCTTTTTATGAAGTAATAAAAGAAAACAAAATGGCATCAATACTTACTTTCTAATTCTTGAATAATTAGATTCAGAACATCTATTGTACCAGAGGTCCAACAAAATTGCACCCGAATGTGCCGGAAAATCGATTCATGGTATAATCCAATCAATATAAAATGGTACTTTGACCACAAGACGGGAGCGAACGTCGGCCATTTATGAACAATCAAGACAGCGGATGGCGCTGGTTCGACGGCAAAACGACGAACTAGAAATAAGAGCAGAATAGAGGACATGTCAGAGACCAAAAGTGGGGCGGAGGAAGGGCACAGAACAGCCATCTCCATATGCATCATAACTTGGACATGGAAAAACCATAGTAGTAGTAGTAGTAGCAGTGGTGGGGAGGCCAATGCCAAGCAAGTAGACCACAATGGGCCCAGCAACCCAGCAACCATGCTCTACTCTTCCTCGGTTCCGTCGCCAAACCGCCTCGACCTCGAGATGAATGCCGTGACGGTCTTCAATTGGACGGTACTTACCTCATTCCTCTGCAGAGTCCTCAATCCGAACAATTCTGCTCGAAGACTCCCAAAAGCCTCGCATTCACAAAGGTAGTGGTAGGACGTTTCTTCATCCTCGCCGCATTCCTGGCAAATGGAATCCCTCTCTACGCCTATGAATGTGAGGTGTCTTCTAAGGGCGCAGTGGCCTGTCAGCACTCCAAGGATGCGGCGAAGCGCAGGTCGACTCCTTCCGAGTAGCCAGACAGCTTTATCTCTGTCCGGCCCCTCCACGAAGTCCCTCGCCTGCCTGCAGCCACCAACCGACCCCCAGTGCCTCTTCATTGCTTCCTCGGTCCACCTGTCTAAGGAGACAGAGACTGTCTTCCTACTTATGCCTATCGCAGGCTCCGGGCCACAGAACGGCCGCCGGGAACCGAGTCTTGCGAGATTATTCGCCACCTCATTTCCCGTTACGCCACAGTGTCCCGGAACCCACACCAGTTGCACCACCATAGACTTCTGGTAACCTTAGTTCACTAAATGATTGTACAGTGAAGAAAAGTTCGATATGTCGGTGTTGGACATGTTCAAAACTTCGCTGCTGGAGCATTTTACATGTTTTAAAATCTCCATTTCTTCTAAGATAAATTGTTCTTCTCCAAAACTTGAGGGATGTAAGATCTTGGCATCAGTTTTCTTATTGAAGCAGGGACCACTTTCTCTTAAATGGCTACCAAAGACTGACGTGTCATCGTTGACCTGATTTCTATTTCTGAGGTGTTCTGACACCCTGGTGCTTAATGATCTTCTTGTTCTACAGATGTAAATAGCATAGTTACAGAAACGTTGAAGAACATCCTAGAACATCTAGAATTCATAAAGGCCGCTTGCTCCAGTTAGCTAACGCGCTGGCTACGCCCCTGACCTACAGAAACAAAACCGAACAGTGAAACCAGTGATGTAGTCTCCAAGTCTGTATGTAGTACGGACCAGTTTCACCAAGTAAGGGCAACAACAAACAATGAATTTTACGAAGACACCTAATGATTTCAGAATATATCTGACTCAGCTGAAAGTTAAAAGTAATTATACTAATTTTGATAACAACACAAAACTTAATCACACAGTATTGTCGAATGTATTAGAAGAACATCCTGGTTACCTATGTATCTAAAACTCTTCTTTCATCTACAGAATTCTCAGCAAAAATTTAAATATAAATTAAAACCTTTAGCTTCCATATACGGTGAAGAAATAATCGCTATAGAAAGAGCCCCGGTCTGGATAGATGCCTATATTGTAGTACATGTGGTCATAATATCGGACTCACAAGCTTCATTTTCAGCATTGCAGAATTTCAATCCATCTAGCTATATAAATGATTGTATAGCAAAAAATGTTAAACGTGTTAATAAGATAACTAGGATCATTAAATTCATGAGAATGTCGACGGACTTGCTAGAGAAGCAATAATTTCGGATGTCGCGGAAATTTACTGAATTCTATTGACCTAAGTGCTGACATCTCCAGAGACATTATCCGTATCTCGTTAAATAATGGAAAGAGTACGTCATAAAGTCTAGCGACCCATACACCTTGCTCTACCCAGAAATGCCAACAAAATGATTGCAGAACTATGGTCCATTTAAAGCGCCTCCGTGGCCGTGTTGGAAAGTCGACTAAAACTTCCCAATTCGGAGTCGGGGGACGACGGTTCGAGACTCACCGGCAGCGGATGAATAAAGGTGGAGGGCAATGCACAATAGGCCAAGGGCTGCAGTGCTATCGGGGCGGCAAAGCCGCGGATGAGCCCTGAGAGGAAAAATGGTCCATTTACAAGGAAGCAAACAAGTACCATCTTTTTGCTAAGCCGCCATCTCCTCACGAAGTTTAGCAATCCAAATGGCTAACACAGCCCTGGATACTACAGCTTTAAAAACGTCTATTGATCAGCATTCAATAATTGTCTGAGATCCTTTAACTATGAATTTTGATGTCTACCGATTGATCTTTTTCGCTGTATTTTGTCCTCGATTATTAATCTCAGAAATTCATATTTGTCACCTTTCATTACATGATCTATATACCTCGTTTTTCGTTGTTTTATTGTCCGTTATAGCTCCTTTTGTCTTCCCATACGCCTGAGCACCTCTTCATTTGTTGCTCTTTGCACTCATGATATGCGGAGCATTCTTCTATACAAATACATTTTGAAGCCTTCGGATTCCTCCATGGACTAGGGTTAAGAGTCCAACTATCACAACCGTATAGCAGCACTGAGAAAATATGGCACCTGACTATACGTATTCGAAGTTCCAAGCCAAGATCTAATCTCGTGAAGAATGTTTCCATTTGTTTGGACACTTTTCTAGCTTGTTCAATTCCAGATATTACTTCTCATCTCGGATCGATCTGATCATTTATTGTTGTGCCCAAATATTTAAAACATGATACCTGTTGTACTATTTTCCCTTTAATTAATAAATTTGTGTTGATGTTAGTTTTTGAGAAAACGAACACTTTAGTTTTATTAATGTTTATATGCAATACGAACTGCTCGCTGTGTTAAACAATGTGGTCGAATATGTCCTAAAAGTCAGTCACGGTATCTGCCACAATCACAGTATCATTCGCGAACCGAATATTATTGATCCTGATACCATTCACTGCGGTGCCTCCTCTCATTGTGTCTAGCACCTCTCTAAATATTGCTTCTGAATAGATATTGAAAAGGGTATGAAACCCTGTATTTCTGCCGTTTTTATTGACAGGACGTACCATAGTTAGGTTCAAATTTAATTATAGAAGGTATGAAATGCATCCTAGTCGAATTGGTGTCCGTAACAATGCATAATGTGAATGTCATGGAGAAAATGATGCTGATTTAAATAATAAATTGCTGACTGTCCACTTTATACAGAAGCTAGAAGACAGCATTTCAGATCATCACAGTGAATACAACCAAATCGATACCTTCCATGGAATTGTTGTATTTGCCCACCACGTTAGTTGTCTCCACTTGCATACATTTTTTTAAATTTTTTGAATATCTTTTGCACAGATCTGTAGGCTCTCTTAAAGAATGGTGGATGCCGCTTTGCTTTGTATCTTCTCTTCCAAATGGCTTTTGTTTTTCGGATGGACAGAGGCCGGTACTCCTGTTATTGTTGTACCGTTACCATTACCATTTAGGTTTCTTATCAACAAATATTTTAGTAGAGGTTTCTAATATATTACCTACCCATGTGGAAAATATGAGCTGTCCTTCATTACTCAATGAGTCTAATTACCACCAAGGTATCCACGCCAAAGTTTTCACTGCGCCGTCCAAAAAATGTTTTCCTTTGTTGTTCCAGAACCAATCTAGACGGCGCTGCATATACAAACTTTTTCAGTCCCTCTGGATTTGGCTTACGGTGGAACAATTGCTTTACTCCACAGATAACTGTAAATGGAATCATCTGATCATCACAGGTGCCTGTATTTGCTCTTATTGAAGACAAACAATTTTGTGTTATTCTGCCCTACTCTCAACAACTGTTTTTCTGGCGGTACATTTCTGAGACTTCTTCTTCAATTATGACTGAAGACTTCTGCGATTAGAAAGTTAGAAAATAATTCATTTGACTTTTCAATATATAGGGCACCAACTTACACTGACACAACCATACCATACGATTCATGTCACCCTTTTTCACAAAAGCCTCTCATTCTATGATGCATCGTGCATTTTCAATACCTATGTCACAAAACAATTTTGAAAAAGAATGTTCAATAATTAAGCAAACAGCATTTAATAATGGCTACTCTGTCAAAATAATAGATAGGATAATCGCGAGAAAATAATACAAATTAGCGATTAATTTAATTTATTCAAATATTAGACACAAAAAGACAACACGTACGTGTCGATAACTTATTTTGGAACCATTTCAGAAAATATTTCAAACCTTTTAAATACCTGTACAAATACAAAGGTAGCTTTTATATCTTACAACATGACGCGTGATTTGCTGTTTAACGCAAAAGAAAAATCTTGTTTCTTGACAAAAGCTGGAGTTTATAAATTAGCTTGTACACATTGTAACGCAATCTACATAGGCTTAACATCTAGAAATTTTAACACCCAATAAAAAGAACATGTTTCTGTATTTAGAAATAACCACGCTGACAAATCTACATTTGCAAAACATATTATTGGTACCGAACATAGACCTACAGTAAATAACCGCATACAACCACAACATTTTTGTAATGACAAACGTAAACTATACTTTTTTGAAGCTTTAGAAGTCAAACAGCACACACACACACACACACACACACACACACACACACGATAGTAGCTACTTGTTTTAAATGAGCAAACTGATTTAATGAATTCCCCTTTCTTGGATACGGTAGTGTAGACAAGTCATTTGTGGCACAACGTATTTGGGAAGATAACCACTACATTGGTAAAGAAAATCTGAAACCTATAAAAAATATTTGACAGCCAGCGAAGCTAGACGCGTACGAAAGTATTTATATTTGTAGGACAATAAACAACAAAAGTTCCTTAAACCGAGCCCCGCCACTGGTTTGTAGTCCTCTGTTTGCGCTCCGTCTTTGATGCAGATAAACATTCCAAAACCTGTCGGGTAAAGTGATATAGGAAGTTAGAAAACCTCGTCCGGCAATTAAAATACAATACACAGAAAATTTCCCTGCAATTGAGTTTCCCTTTCCGTATCGTTTATTACCTAAGGCTTAGTATAAAAGGTGATGTTTTAGTAGTAACTAGTTAGAATTTTTCATCATCTGATGACGCCAGATTTGTTAAACGACCGTCAGGTCTTTAAAAATATGTGTTTTGGTGATTTGGGTTCTCCAAGTGTACTTATAAGTGCTCATCATAGGTGCCAATTTTTTCTTAGTAAGTAAATATAAACGAATAAAATATGTGTGTGTGTGTTTTGTTTCTTTAACGTCGGCATATTTCCGCGACTATGGCCAATCACCGACGCCAAGGAGCAGTTTCACCTCACTATCCTGTAAATTTTGCCGGACCCCTGCCTTTATGTAAGGAGGGTAGGGATCTTTAACGTGCCCAACATCGCATGGACACGGGACCGACGGCTTTACGCCCCCTCCGAAGGGCGGAACATGCAGATATTCAACTTGCTTAAATACAGTGCCAGAACCTCGGTTAATCTTAATGTTAAAGTTTGTACTGAAAAAGTGAAAGGAGTACCCTGGGATTGAACCCAGTACCCTTCGAATAAAATATATCAAATATACAAATATTCAAATATGTGGATATCGAAAATCCAAATATTCAAATATTTGGATATCGAACACCCACAACAATAACTCTAATTTCCACGGCATATTTTAAAACGCTAAACATTCTTGTTTATCTCCAGGATTATATATAAGTTGTCACATCAGCCGCGAATTTCAGGCATGTTAAGCTTAGAAAGATCACTTTCTTTAATGCAACGCAATATAAACTCCTCTATTTTCATAAATTCCTCTCCCCCTTTGTCATTTTCCTAAGCTCGACATGATTTTTCATACGACATTATATAATAATGAGCAAGGTTATTTATGATCCGCCTGGTATTCGCTTTAATAAATCCACAATAATAAATTAAACACTCAAATTTAATTTCATACGGCAACACAAAGTAATAAAGTAGCACCTTTCCGATGTTATACGGCTGCTGGTTCGTTTGATATATGATCCCAGGAAGTCACTGTAGGCTTTAGAACATTCCGTTATGTGTTTTGACATATATAACTGAAAAATTATTATGAGACCGTACAGTGATCACAGCAGGAGTTTTTGTTGTAGCTAGCACTAAGAGAAAAGTCTGGACGCAGCAGGTGCGTTATGGTAGTGAATTTTCATATTATGTGGCACCAAACATTTTCTTTTATTACATGCTTTTAACTTTTTGCCTTGTAAGGTAGTGATCTTAGTTTTGGTACATAATTTACAGTTTATAACAGTAATCCAAGTACGAAATTTGATTGCCATAGCTTTTTTATTGTCGGAGAAATTTTGTGGTTTAAAAAACCCCAAAGTTCTCTCGGAAATCCTGGTCCGATTTTCCTGGCTAATAAAGTTTTCTAAGCTATTTACAAAAATAAGGTACTTGCAAAATTTTATTAACATCAGCTCAGTATTTTTCTACGCAAATTTACTGAAGTCGCTACAGTTCCTAGCTTTTATCCTTTATTCGCAAACATAGCATTTTTTGTTATTCCATATAGAAAGTAAAACATGCTTTTGATTTAAAATGAAACGCTGGAGTCTCAAAATGTGACATTATATAGGATGTTCTATTAAAAAACTTCTAAAGCAGCAAGTGCGTTATGGTAGTGAATTTTCATAAAATTGTTTTTAATGGCAAATGTCTTAAAAAAAGGAATGGAATGTGGTATAATCTACAATATAGTAGAAACAGTGTACCTTATTGCATCAATATAACTTTATTTTCTGAAAAAGTACAACAATTTCCGAAAATAAACTTTTTTTATATTTCAACAACACACCAAGAGGGCTTACAGCCTAAATACTGTCGTACCGTGGGTGTCGACAAGGAGAAAAGAGGCAACTTGTTAATTCTGGATTTGAAGGTTTGGAGGTTCGGAGGAGAAGGAAAAACATGTGCCGGCAAGGAATTCCACAACCTTAAAGTCCTCGGGACGAAAGAGCGGGCGTAACAAGATGTTCTATGTCTGGTGACCTGGACAGTAAAAGGGAGCATTCGCTCTGTTACCCTGGTAGATCTGTGCAGCAGGTGGAGGAACTCTTGAAGAAAGCTCCTGTGAGCAGTGCCCGTGCAGATATCTATAAAAGAGAGAGAGAGGTCACCAACGGCACGTCGGCGGGCAAGGGATGGCAGCACTTGGGTGAGGGTAGGGTCATCGATGAGACGTATAGCTTTCTTCTGAATGGAGTCCAGGATAGCGAGTGTAGAAGCGGCAGCGGCACCCTAGATGTGGGAGCAGTATTCGAGGTTCGGTCTTATTTGTGAAGTATATAAGGTATAGAGATTAGCTGGTGAAGTATTGGCGGGCCCGGAAGAGGAAACCTAATTTCTTAGCAGCCGCTTCTGCAATTGATGTGACATGTTGGTGTCAATTGAGATTTCGATCCACAGAAATGTCAACAAGTGAAATGGACTCATTACTTTAAATAACTTGGTTGTTCATTGTGATGAGTCTAGGGCTGGTGTATCTTATATAAGATAGAAAGCAATACTGAGATTTGGTGGAGTTCAATTGTACAAGATTTCTACTTTCCCAGTCTAATATTTTTTGGAGATCCACAGAGACAGAACCCTCCATGAGTCTGCGATCCTCATCTAATTGCGCTAAAGAGACATGCTTAGAATATTGTATATTTGAGTGGAGGGTGATGTCGTCCGCGTAACTGTGAACCTGGTTAGATGTGCTAGAGAGGAGGTCATTAATGTGGAGAAGAAACAAAGTAGGGGCTAAAGCTGAACCTTGAGGGACTTTTGTATTAATTGGATACAGTTTAGAGGATTAACCATCTACTACAACAGAAATGCTCCGGTTGGAAATAAGATTTGCTGTCCAGGTACAGAGTTTTGGTGGTAGGCCATGTGCCGCAAATTTATTAAGCAGTGCCGCGTGCCAAACCTGGTCGAATGCTTTGGATATGACTAGAGCGACAATCTGGGATTCACCGTGTATTTCCATAGACTTGTTCTATTAATGTATGACAAAGGCAAGGAGGTCGGCAGTTGATCTGCCCTGACGGCATTCATACTGCCTGTCGTGGATTAGACTGTGTTTTTCAAGAAATTTTAGTAATTCGGTGTTTACATACTTTTCCATCACTTTAAAGACGACTCAAAGGATATAAATAGGCCTTTAGTTGCTAGTAAGCGCTTTTGATCCTTTCTTGGGGACGGGTTGTACTCGAGAAGTTTTCCCGTTTCTAGGGAATATGCGTCTATCGTAAGAGGTCTGAAACACAGGAGCAAGTTCTGGTGCGCATTTTTTGAGAGCAATTGCTGTGATATCGTCAAGGCCAGAGACTTTCCTGGTATTAAGAGAAGAGAGCATCTTTCGTACATTTATAGTTTTGAAAATTATGACTTAAAATGTTCCCAAAAACACTGGTCCGCTTTTCTTGGGCAACTGACCCCTTCAAGCTAGATTTAAAAAAAGAGAAGCAGAAATATGCAGTAAAACAAAAAAGAACAAGCGAGCAGATTAAAGGCGCCTCTAAAATGCTGAAATAATTAGAAAATACATTTTAGGATAAGCAAAATTTATAAGTCGTGATCTTAATGTATTTCATAGCTGAAGGGAATTATTATATCTGGCTTCACCATCGATTTGTTCGATGTGCACCTTAGATATTTAATTAGATTAAAGGAGGAACTTTCAGAAAATGCTTTCATATTTATAGCGTTTTAAGACATTTCTTATTTCTAAATTTTAAGTTGACTTTGAGATGTCAGTTTTCTTTATCGACCATAGAGTCAGGGGTCACTTGATGAACAGAGGCGATAACGTCATAGGTGACAATTATTCATTTACGTATTTATTACATACAATAACCAACGGGGAAGTCCCCAAATAAAGAGATTAAACAAACAGAGTAAAAATTCCAACAATAATCAGAGATCAATAAGTTAGCTAAACGCATAAATAGAAAAGAGCTACAGCTGGATTACAAGTCAATCAGCCCAGCAACAGATCTGAGAGTGAACTTGTTGCAATCGAAGATGTCAATGAGGCGATGTACATAGTTATATCTGGAGCACATTTTTTGTACCCGTAATTCCAGTCTCAGATTTGTCTTAGAACAGGCGATGTGAAACTGGATCTGAGATCTGAAGTTAACTCTGAGCGTATGGAAACACAATAAGCGTAAAATATGTGGACATTTCATATATGTAACAGATCTAATAAAAATAATAGTAGTTTCGTTTGCTTGCAGCGACTCCAAATAGAAGCGCAACAACAGACAGCTCTGCGGTGTGTCAATGGCCGAATAGATATTTTCAGCTCTATACGCCAGCATCCTGAGAAGCCGATGCTAAAGGTCCTCTAGTGCATCTCTTCAGATTCTCGGTTTAGAGCAGATGAGGAACATCAAGTACGTTAGTGATGCCATTGATGAATATACTAAAAAACAGAGTCCCCAGAACAGATCTCTGCAGCACACCTGACGCAGATAAAATCTTGACACACCGCATTCTATGGTAGAAAACAGAGTAGACTCTATCAATAAGGTATGAGCTAAACAAACCTCAACAGCTTAGGAGAAAACCCGTACCAATCCAGCGCCTGAAGCAGAATATTGTGGTTCAGTCTGTCAAAAGACTTAGAGAAATCCAAATATATAACATCAGTTTGGGATCTCCTGTCCATTGCTGCACTTATGTCGTCTGCAAAGCAGACTAAATTGGTAGATATGGAGCGACCCCTCATAAAATCATGCTGAGTCTCTGCAATTGAATGTTTAACATTAAACATGATAAAATCGTTCAGAACAAATTATGCCTATGATGGGAATATAATAATTGAAAATAAATAAAAGCGTGTAAACCGTTATAACATATTATACACAGGTTTTGCTAATTTTAATAAAAACAATTTATAACAAAAAAATTTATAAATCTGGGTATAGGGAACCATACAAACCGATCAAAGGAAAATAAAATTCTGCGTTCGATAGTGGCAAAATATATAGGGTATACTATTTTAAAAAATAAGATTTATGAAATCTTGAAATGTACGAGAGTGAACATTTTGAGTACCCTGTACAAAGTTAAATACCATAGGAGGTAGCTGTAGTAACCATAAAGGCTAAGCTGGTCGCGATTTAATATCATACCTTTAACTTTAATACTATTTAAGATATAAAATTTTATTTATTTAAAATAAAATTAACATATCTCCAAACTATTGAAAATTAGGTATGAAAAAGTCTAATGAAGGGCGCCCTTAAATGACGCCTGGGATCTAAAAAGTCTGGACGCAGCAAGTGCGTTTTGGAAGTGAATTTTCATAAAAATGTTTTTAATAGTCAATATGTCTCTCTAATGCATCAAGCATCAATCTGGTTGCCGGTATAACCTATTTAGTGGAAACAATGTACCATATTTTAACAAAAAGACAAAACTGTTTGAAAATGTACAAAAATGTTCCGAAAATAAACTTAAAATATTTCCGAGAAAACTGATTTCCTAGCCAACAAACCTTACGTTAATAGCAAATTGAGTTATCGTAATTTGAAGAATTTAATGAGAATTCGCTACCGAAACGCAATTTTTTTTCTTACACACATGCATTATATTTCTTTAAAAAAAATATGCAATAATGTAAGGGTGCAGCTATCACCAACGACCTATGGGCCACTCTGTGATTGTCAAAATAATTTTATAAGATGCAGCTCACGACAATAATTTTATAAGATGCAGCTCAAGATACCCTATAATTAACGTATACAATTTTTTGTATCTTGTATAATAACAATTTAATTGAGCTTTACCGTAGAGATGCGTCACCCTGTATATATGTAAACAGATAACAACTGACACTAAATCCGAATATTGATTCTAGAGGGCCTAGTTTGTGCTCATTTGAAGGAATATTTTTAAAATTTCAACGTCGCGGTCTCCTCGTTAACGAATTTTTTCTACAAAAATTAGCTAAAACTTATAGACCATTAAACCATAAACTTACCTAAAACTACTGCCAAAGCAGCAGAGAAAGGGTCTATTCGAAATGATATTTCTGGAAGTACGAGTATTTTAGCAAAATGAAGGACAAAGACGGCTGAAGCTGAAACTTAAGGGTTTGCAGAAAATTCTTCTTTCGACATTTTCTTTACATAATTCGTATTTGTTTCAGGTTTCTTGTCCAAATGTTGCCAATTTTCAGGTTTCAAATCGCGACTTTGACGTTTTGAGGAAAACCCCCTTTTTTAAATGCCCGTAACTTTTTTGTCTTTAAGGCTACAGACCTTAGTTTTGGTACATGGTTCACTCTTTATAATGCAAATACGCGTACCAAATTGGTTTTCCCTCACTTGGTTATTTATTTTGCAGGTGAAATGTTTGTCAGCCTTTTACTGCCTCGGTTCTATGCTTGGCGGTCACTTCCGAACCATTTACGTGAAAGACCCTGCATAGTTCAAAAAACTTTAATAGCAATACGGCTATCAGACGTATCTGAACTCTCAATGTACGCGAAAGAGGAGAACCCAAATTATGTCTTTAATCTGATTGTATTTGTTTATGGCTTAAATGGCTAACGGATAATATGAAAAATATTGTGAAACAGCGTGATAAAGCTTATAATAGGTTCAAAGATAGTCGCGATCCCATTGATTGGCAAAATTATAAACTAATTAGAAACCGAACTACAAATGCCATAAAAAAAGAACAACTTACATTTGCGGAGGGTATGCTGTCTACAAGTGAAAATAATAGAACGGCCTGGTCTTTGGCTAATAGAATTGGCTTTATTACAAAAAAGACAATATGTTACTATCACATTTGAGTAATATAAACCAAATAGATCAATACCTCACGACTATTAACAGTAGTAGAGCTGATATTAGATGATTAAAAACATATTAAAATAGTAATATTTACAAAAATGAAAATAACTTCCATTTTAAGCTTGTCAATGAGGCAGATATTATGAGACACATTGCCACAATAAAAACAAAATCTAAGGGTTTTGATGGTGTGAGTGTCTACATGATTTACTTATGTCTCCCAGAAATTCTCCCTCAACTGATTCATCTTGTAAACTTTTGTATTGAGACAAAATTCTTTCCCAAAGTTTGGAAAGTTGCAATGGTTTTCATGTTTCCAAAAGCAAACAATCCAACTGAGTGTAATCATTTAAGACCTATAATCATTTTCTCAGTTATTGGAGAAAGTGATGTCCGAGCAGATAACTGCTTACCTTGGGGATAACAACATCTTGCCAAATCTACAGTCCGGATTTGTTAGGGGCAGGTCTACCACAACAGCATTAGCAAATATTAGTGATGACATCCTCACAGATAACGACAAAAATCAAGTTACAGCTTTGGTATTGCTAGACTACAGTAAAGTTTTTGATACGATCAGTGATGAACTATTGTGCACGAAGTTACAATATATTGGTTTCAATCATGACGCCGTTCAGTTTATAGAGAGTTACTTGTCATATAGGGCACAGAGGGTTGTCTGCGGGTCGAATGTATAGGATTCTTTGAGTTTATCAAAAGGAGTTCCACAGGGCTCTATCTTAGACCCCATTTTATTCAACATTTATACGTTTGATTTTCAAGAACAAATAATCCCGAGCAAAGTACACTTCTATGCCGATGATACCCAGCTTTACAAATCCTTTCCTGTCGAAAATGCCTTAGACGCTATAGCAAGTTTAAATACAGACCTTGATAAGTTAGTTACGACAGCAAAGGAGCATCATCTTGCGATAAATGTCAACAAGTGTTGCATACTTTATTTTGGCAGGAGGGTCAGTAGGAATAGAGTTTGTTCTCAGAATATTATTATTTTGATAGATGGGAGTCGCTTGCAAGCAAAACAATCTGCAAAAAATCTTGGTCTCATAATAGATAACAATTTAAAATTTTCTGATCACGCCACTAATCTTCGTAGAGCTATATTTGGGCCATTGAAATCTTTTTATAACCACCGAAATTGCCTTCCGGAAAAAGTAAAAGTTCTCCTGGTAAACTCTATGATTGTCTCGCGCTTTAACCATGCTGATGTTGTGTATGTTGACAGTTGGGATCGACAAAGAATAGAAAAGGTTCAGAAGCCATGTTTACGGTTCATCTTTAATCTAAAAAGAACAGATCGTGTTTCTTATAAGTTAAAAGAATTAGATTGGCTGAGTATGGGGAATCGCTGGAAAGTACATCTTCTTTGCTTAACTCCCAAGATTGTCATCGGGGCGGGGCCTGATTACCTACATCAGAAGCTCTGTTTTCGGAGACAAATACATTCGCTCAATACAAGACTCAATAACTTGTTTGCCATACCTAAATATTATACGAGCCAATATCGGAGCTCTTTCTCCTATGTTGCACCACATCTGTATAATAAAATACCTTTTGAACATACTTTACGTTCTCTGTCAGGGTTTCGGAGATATGTTATAGATTTTTATAAAAATAGCCAGTTTGCGTAGTGTAGTTATAGTACATTCCTTCTTTTCAGCTAAATTTAAGGCGCACAATTGTCAATGTTCTGTTGTTTCATTGTTTTGTTGTGGTTTGGGTACGAAGCCATTTATAATTTGTTTATTTTGTGATTCCTACACTTTAAGTTTTCTTTTAAGGGTTAAGTGGAAGAAAATTGTGAAATTAACTTCGCCCTAATAAAGACCTCTTATTATTATTATTATTATTATTATTATTATTATTATTATTATTATTATTATTATTATTATTATTATTATTATTATTATTATTATTATTATTATTATTATTATTATTATTATTATTATTATTATTATTATTATTATTATTATTATTATTATTATTATTATTATTATTATTATTATTATTATTATTAAATACATCGCTAGTAAACTTTTTCTAGGAAAATTCGAGACAATATATAATTTATGCTCCATTTGCTCTTTGTTACAATCGTCACGTCCCCAATAATGAATCAAGTTATTTTGTCCACGAAACGGATTCCTATACGGTTCATGACAAATCCATCAGGGACGGATGGCCACACAGATTTATAGAATTCAACGGTCTGTTAATTAAAATGCGCCACTCGGTTCTTTACCCTTTTGTTCAACTCTTACAGCGTAAAGCGGTCGTTTGGTCGTTTGTTTATTTTCTGTTGGCCGGTTTGTGGTCGTTTCTAAACTTGTGTGGGGGAAAATATGAGCATTAATAAAGTTTGTATAGTCCTTAACTGGGGCTCAATGTGGCCGCTGAATGTTCCGCAAATCGGATGAAAAATTAATCGCCGAGATTTCAACTTGAAGTTTTGAAATTCTGTCTAGTACTTGATGAGGTTTGTTTCGGAAGGGGAAGAATGCAGGAAAGAGGATAAGTTTTTACGAGATTCCTCATTCCTGATAGTAAGATTGGGGATAAAGTTGTTGAAGCGGTTTTATATTTACTTACTGCAAAATGTGTATAATTAGCAGACTAACTATATTAGATTTGTGGACCATCCAGCATCTTTATCTAACTATTTAAGATTGTTTAATAGGCGAGGGTGGGGTCCCAGGAACTTCATAAAATATCTGAGTAACCAGCTGTTTTAACTTAAATTTAACGTATCAGGCATAATCTTAATTTTAGAGATATTTTTTCGTGGCGAAAATATTTTTTTAAGATATGAAGTTAAAGTTAAAGCTTGTCAATTTACAAAAATTGAATAAAGATTTAAAAGTTTTCATCTCTTCTTTATTAAATTATTTTTTTACAAAAATTTACTAAAACATTCATCGGAATAACAACAATATGATCAGATAACAGTAAAGTGAAAGGAGACTAAAAAAATTCATAAAAAGTGAAGTCACTAACCAGGATTAGAACTCGTAATGTAGAACTCGACTATCGAATTTACAGGGCTTGGTCGACTCGGCTACGCTTGACATGGCAGACTAGCAGGTATATCCAGTAGTATGTTAATTGTATAACGTCTTTTCTATTTACACAATTTTTTTTGATTGACAATGGATTTGTTGCTCATATTTGAACGAAATAAAGGCAAATAACGATTTAGAAACAGACCTAGGAGCTTGTTAGTCATTCCGTGTCGTATTTTTTCCTCACGTTCGTACTTCTATCATAATTATCAATTTTGACGTTTTAACTTTTTTTTCATCAGATTAAATTAATTAAAAATTAATTTATCTCTAACTCTTTTGTCTTTTAACATAGAGATCTGAATTTTGGTACATAGGATAATCTTTATGATAGAAAACTGCGCACAAAATTTGGTTCTCCTTACTTAGTGATTTCTAGACATAAATTTTTATGGAAGAAAACACAAAATTTTCCAAGAAAACTTGGGCCGATTTTCCTGGCTAACGAACCTATCCAAATCACTTGCAAAAGGAAGGTGTGTCCCAAATTTGATCAAAATCGGCCATTATTTTTTGACTTATTGGTGTGATACCTATATATATATATATATATATATATATATATATATATATATATATATATATATATATATATATATATATATATATATATATATATATATAAACATATAAAAATTGAAACTGACCCTGGATATGGGTTCTAGACCTAGTTGGCGCTCATTTGGAGACATATTTTCAAAAATGAAAAGTGGGGATCTCCTCATTAGTGAATTTTTTAATAAGAATTCACTAATTATATACAGACGTAGCTTCACAAGTGTATTTGGTATAGAATCGTTTCACCAAGCAAGGGCAACAACAAATAATTTTAAAATTGCCTAATTAGGATTTTTGTTTAGTACGTTATGGAAACACGTTTTTAGTAAATTTGCTTTAAAGAAATCACTAGTGAGGAGATCTCGGCTCTTGTATTCTGAAAACTAGTTTAAAATGAGTGCGAACCAGGCCACAAGGACACATATTCCATTTCAATTTATATACATATATATATATATATATATATATATATATATATATATATATATATATATATATATATATATATATATATATATATATATATAGTGTGTCCCGGGATTGACGTATGAATAGGTTAAAGAGACTGTAATTTTTTGCGTTGAAATTTCATTTTCGGTGTTTAAGCCCTGCTTGAATAGAAAATAAGTTAAATAAGTTGTCATAATTTTAATTTCCAAAAATCAAGTATATTTTGGATTACACCTATTTGCGGAACGTTGCTTCGTGTCTTACCGCTCACTCAGTGTTGGAAGGCTGGCTACCATAGCCGTATTACTTTATAGGTGTATTTTCGCTACAATTTGTATGCCGTGCTGACGAGGCCTAATTAGAGCGAAACCGGTCTACGGTTCTAATTGTGGTGAGAATGCATCTAGCCTTAAATCTTATAGCTTTATTTTGCTTTAAACTAGAGATATCTAAATTTGAGACCTGGACCATTTCTACTTCAATATAGGGACAAATTATGTAAGGCTAGATGCATTCTCACCACAATTAGAACCGTAGACCGGTTTCGCTCTAATTAGAGCTGGTCAGTACGGCACACGGCATACTAATTAGAGCAAAACCGGTCTACGGTTCTAATTGTGATGAGAATGCATCTAGCTTTACATATTTTGTCCATATATTGGGGTAGAAATGGGCCAGGACTGACAATTTACTAAATTGTTAGTTGGTTGTATGCAGTCTCTATTTTTGAACATTCTGTGTTATTTGGTGCTGCCGTGACAACATACTACTTGGTTCCGCAACGAGATGGCGGCACGTGTTTCGTGTCTTCCATCTCACGTAGTTTTATAAGATTTAATAAAGCTGACCTGACCTGGCCGCAGGAGGCCAGGGTACGACCAGGCATACGACCAAAATAATGTGTGGGGCAAACAAAATGTATTAAATATTAAAGGTAGATTATAATTTTTCTTGGCGCATGTCAAATTTTTATAAAAAAATGTGGAGGATCATTTCTATGAAAATTAACTACCGTAATGTACTTGCTGCGTCGAGACGTTTTGACTTTGTACGCCACCCAACCATAACATAGGCATCAATTATTAAAACCAAAGAAAACATAGGTGCACACATATTTTAAGCTCAACTTCAAAAAAATCTACATAGTAAGACTGTAATGACTAGAAGGTTTGACGGATTTTATCGTCAATTTGGTCAGAAAAATGATAGAGTCTGCAATGTTTAACTTAATATTACCATATGGTGCTCTAGATTTTTGTAATTTGTAAAAAATCTCAGCACGGCTTCATGCCAGGCAGATCAGCAGTTACAAACTAAGTTTTTGCTACGCAATACATTACGGAAGCTTTAGATAATAGTAGTCAGGTCGATGTCATCTACCTTGATATGTGAGAGGCATTTGACCACATTGATCATGCTATTCTGTTACGTAAACTAAAAGCATTTAGCTTATCTGAATCACTCCGAAAACTGACTGCGAATTACCTTATGGACAGGAAGCAATACGTAGTTGTCGGAGGCTGCAGATCAAAATATATTTCAGCTACATCAGGGGTACCTTAGGGATTGATTTTGGGTCCTTTGTTATTTAATCTTTTTTATTAATGATCTTGTTGGTGGTTTGAGGATTGAATGTCTCCTATATGCTGATCATATCAAAATTTTCTGTGAAGTGAGGTCGATAGATGATTGTATTCGACTTCAATCAGCATTAGAGGCAGTGGAGGAGTAGTGCAATATAAATAATCTTTCTCTAAATATTGCTAAATGTAGTTGTCTTTCCTTTACTCTTAGGTTGGTGGCCATACAATTTGATTATTGTCTTGATAATGTGTCTCTGGCTAGGCGGGTATCTATCCGTGATCTGGGCGTAATATTTGATAGAAAATTGTTTTTCTTATCTCATATTCAGAATGTTGTATCCAGTGCATTTAAGCTAATGGGCTTTATTATTAGGAATTGCCGCGAATTTGGTAATACTTTTTTGTATTTATATCCGTAGTAGACGTGAGTATGCTTGAATTGTAGGGTATCCGGGTTACCATATTCTCCAGTTAGAAAGGTTCCAGAGACCCTTTCTGAAATATCTTTACTTCCGCCTCAATGGTATATATATCCCTCTGTGGGTTACGCTTCGGAGTATATGCAGCGGGACTTCTTGCTACCAAGTCCAGAGTCTAGAAGGGAATCATCTGCACAAATTTTTTCAAATGCTTTAGTAAGAGGATCCTGTGACTGCTCTCCTATATTTGTGCAACTTAACTTTAATGTTCTGAGAATGTCTTCGGGAAATCTGTTCATCTTTTGGTTACCTACGCCGTGAACTAATCTTGTGAAATTCTTTCCGCCTTATGGATTGTGTTCAGTTGCCAACAGACACGCGTCTTCCATTGATATCTTTGTGTCGGATCCAAGGTTGCTCAGAAGGTAAGCAGTCTCACAGTTAGTTACAAAGGTATGATTTGTATTTCTGATTATTTTTTACTCTTTATTTATTGTTGTAATTTTTAGTGAATTTTTATTAAAAAAAAAATTACTAATAGAGAGGTATCGATGGTGAGACTTTGCAAAAAATTTTTCAAATGAGCGCGAATTAGGACCCCTAGAACCCATATCCGGGGTCAGGTTGAATTTTTATATGTTTATATATATATATATATATATATATATATATATATATATATATATATATATATATATATATATATATATATATATATATATATATATATATATAGGTATCCGTCTGATAACTTAATAAATAATTAACCGATTTCGATGAAACCTGGCAAGTGCCTTTCTTTTATTAATGGCTTGGATGAGTTCGTTGGCCAGGAAAATCGGACGCGGTTTTCCGGGAAAATTTTGAGTTTTCTTTCATAAATTTTTTTTTTCCGAAATTTCGATTATATTTGGTCTACATATTGCTTTGGGAAAGATCTAACTATGTGGCAAAATTCAGCTTTCTAGGGTTACAGAAAATTGAGCTATACAAATTTGAAACATTTTGTTTAAATCATAGATCAAGTATGTGGTTGCTGTTGGTTAGTCAATGACAGCGGCTATTATTGTCATTGACTCATGAAATTCATTTTTAAGTTTCAGAGAAATGTCAATAATACTGAATTCACTGATTGTTAATCATTGGCAGCATTTACGATTATATATAACCCTATTGTAATTTATCATCATTTATCACCTCTGTAGTATAATAATTTTGTTCCTTACAACTCGCATCGTTTTTAGTCAATTGTTGTTATTAATAGTCAATAGTTTCTTCCCAAAATTTGCTCTTACCGAACACACATGGCTTCCATTGACTTCTGCTTCTGCCGCTGTTACAGTCTTTTTAGAGGTCCAGTTGTAACCACTCATGCAGCCAGTGTTGCCAGTTTAAGTATGAATAGTGTAGTAACCTTTTAGTTTGTGTACACTCCATTTACTTTTTATATTTCTTGTTTGCTGCATATATCAAGACAAATTATGTTGTTAGTTTGTATACAGTGTGGTCTAGAAGTAATTGTACACAGAGCAGAGTGGAAATTCAACCAAATTTACCTCAGTCCAAAAGTCAACATTAAAAGAGATATGGGATATATCTTTTAGTGAATTTTTATTTAAAAAAATTCACTTATAGAGAGGTATCGATGGTGAGACTTTGCAATTTTTTTTTCAAATGAGCACGAACTTGGACCGCTAGAAACGATACCCGGGATCAGTTTCAATATATATATATATATATATATATATATATATATATATATATATATATATATATATATATATATATATATATATATATATATATATATATATATCCAACCAATAACTCAAAAAATAATTAACAGGGTATTCCGGGCAAATTTTGAGTTTTCTTTCGAAAAATAATTTTTTCTGCAAAAATTATAAAGCTGTTTTAATTAAATTTAGTACCAAAATTCAACTTTCTAAGTTGATAGAAAATTGAGTTATTCAAATTTTTAATTTTCTTTCAAAAAAAATTGTTTTCTCCGAATATTACAAAGTTATTTTAATGAAGTTTGGTGGCTATCTTGCCTTACAAAAGACCTTACCACATACCAAAACTAAACTTTCTAAACTTATAGAAAATTGAGTTATTCAAGTTTGAAACATTTAATAAAAATTCACTACCATAACGCACTTGGTGCGTCCAGACTTTTTTATCTTTTTTTTTTCTGTTTTAGTTACATTCTATTATCTAGTTGTAAATTATGCTTTAAAATGCTTACTTTTGGTTTTAATTTTAATTTTGCCTTATTGTAAGGTTTACGGAGTTGTTTTTTGTCGGCCATTTCTGTATTTCCTACCCAAGAATTGGGCTTATCCTGTTGGGTAGAGTAATGATAAATAAATAAATAAAAAATAAATAATTATGAGATGTTGCGACACACTGTATTATTACTCTTTTTTCTGGTTATATCATTAAAAACAGTAGTCTCCTTAACTTGTTGTTGAAAGTATAATGATAGAAAACTCAAGTAAAATATTTTACAGCATTAACAAAGTTGTGGGCCATATCAACTTTATTTCGATATATTTTGAATGAGCTGCGCTATTTATTATACCCATATCAACTGCTTCAATTTTGTTTTAAGTAAATTAGGATATGTGTCAGACATTATAATTCTAAGATCACCTTAACTTTGCCTTTCAGATTACATACCAGTCGCAACAAAGATAAGACTGATCCTCGTCATGTCCGAAAGCGCTTACAATTCTCCCCTGCTCAGCAGGAGGTTCACTGAATCCTGCTGCAGTTCTCCAGCTAAGAGCATCTCCAGTCACGTGTCGGACTTGACAGACTCTGACGGGGAAGGCGGGGAGCAACTACTGTTCACCGAAGTTCCGGGGACACCGGATCAGACCGTCATTTCCGGATGGCTCAAGTTCAGGGACAACAAGAGGGTGAGTTATTGTTAGAGATTGTTTGGAGTGTGTATGAATCTCAGTTGTCTAGTTTAAACCGCAGTATATTCTAGAGTTTAAGATGAACGAAGTGACAATTTTAAAATGGATTAAAGCGTCATTTACCGTAAGGTTCTGAAAAAAAGTTAAAATAATAGTTCACTTTGTAAACACTTAAGCTTCTGAATCTTCATAACTGTCGTATTAGGTTTATTTTAATATAAAATAATTGTCTTCAAACGCCCCTCCAAGCTATTTACTTATTTTCTGTTACGGAGAGTTCACACAAGTTAACTTTTAAGTCAACACGAATAACCTTTTTAAAGAATTTATTTAACTCAAAATACAACTAAACCTGTAATAGAAATAACTAACTAAAAAGATCTACGTAAATGTGATATACCAACATAATACGTAATGACTGTGAAAAACAAAATATAAATATAGAATAAGTACACTTGGAGAACCTAAATCACGACAACACATCTTTTTAAAGACCTGACGATCGTTTCACTAACAAAGCTATCGTCATCAGAGGATAAAAACTCTAACTACTTACAACTAACATCACTTTTTATACTGAGTGTTAGGTAAAGAACGATACCGAGAGGGCAAATTTTCTGTGTATTGTATTTTTATTGCCGGACGAGGTTTTTGAACTTCTATTGTGACTGTACCTGACAGGTTTCGGAATATTTATCTGCATCAAAGATAGAGCGCAAACAGTGCAAATCCCAAAGTCCCCAAAAAATATTGTCTCCCAAAAATTCATAAACCGGGAAAATCAATGACCTATTATCTCGGCTATAGATTCCCCGACACATAATCTAGCGAGGTGGCTGTCAAATGAGTTTAAAAACTTGCCTGTTAAACAAAAAAGTTACTGAGTGTCAAATTCACTTGAATTCAATAATATAGTTAAAGAAAGATGTTAAATTGGCTGGAGGCGAAGTTTTGATATCATTTGATGTAGCGTGCCCGTGAAACAATCGCTAACGTATTTAGAACAGTTGTTAAAATTGAACAACATAAGTGAAAAGGCTTGCAAAGAATATTTAACTTTAACAAACCCTTTGTATAAAACAAAATATGTTTCAATTTAACAATGAGTTTTTTTTAACAAACTGAAGCACGGCAATGGGCAACCCACTTTCTCCATTCATTGCGGACCTTTTAATGGGTAGATTTGAGACCGATTTAGAAAATGAATATTTTCCTATAGTATGATTTCGTTATGTAGACGACACGTGTTTAACACAAATATTTGCAAAGTAGATGATAATATTAAAAGACTGAACTGTCAAGTTGCTTCCTTTAAAAGAAATATATAGTTGGTATTAAATATTTTATTTCACTACCATTACGCACTTGCTGCGTCCAGACTTTTTATTAATAAATAATTATTTAAGAAGTATGCGATCTTGTAACTCTTTAAATAATTAAAAAAATTCGGGACGCAGCAAGTGCGTTACGGTAGTGAATTTTTATTAAATGCTTCAAATTTGAATAACTCAATTTTATATAAACCTAGAAAGTTGAATTTTGCCATATAGTAATGACTTGTACAAGGCAACATATTCACCAAATTTCATCAAAATAGCTGTGTAATTTGCAGAGACAAACATTTCCTTCGAAAGGAAGCTCAAAATTTTATAGGAAAACCTTGTCCGATATTCCTGGCTAACGAATTTATCTAAGCCATGATTAAAAGAAAGATTCTTGCCGAGTTTAATCAAAATCAGTCAATAACTTTTTGAGTTATCGTGCGGATACATACATACATATATATATATATATATATATATATATATATATATATATATATATATATATATATATATATATATATATATATATATATATATATATATATATATAAACATATAAAAATTGAAACTAACCCCGGATATGGATTCTCGGGGTCTTAGTTCACACTCATTTGCAAAAATGTTTGCAAAGTCTTACCATCGATACCTCTCTATTAGCGAATTTTTTTAAATAAAAATTCACTAATAAAACAAACCAAACAGTATATCCATCGTGCTTTAAGTAACCTTATTATGACAAGCAGATACACCATTTTAACGTTTTAAATAAAGTGGTTGAAGTATTTTACATAATATGTTGATAATTAATTAATTTATAGAATATAATATGATCATTTTCAAACACTCTCCCAGTATACAACACAATATTACTCCTCAGTCAATAAATTCACTTTTTTCATTCTGCTTTATCAAAACTACATTTAGTAAATTTTAATTTTACACTACAATAACGACTTGTTAATGCATTCTCCAGAGCACACAGAAGCACAGAAACGAGATAAGGTTATGAGCAAAATATATAGTAGAAACAATGTGCCATATTTTATCAAAATAACTTATTGTTTGAAAATGTACAAAAATTTGGTTTTCTAACCAACAAATCTTAGGTTAATAGCAAATTGAGTTATTGAAATTTAAAGCATTTAATAAAAATTTACTACCAAAACGCACTTACTGCGTCTTGATTTTTTTCTTACAAACATATTTCGATAAAAAATGCAATAAAATAAGGCTGTTCGAAAAAAAATAATTGTAGGGATCACCAACGATCGACTTTTGGGCCAGCCGGTGATTGTCAAAATAATTTTATAAGATGCAGCTCAAGACACCCTATAACTAACTTATACAATTTTTTCTCGTCTGTTGTATAATAATAATTATATTCAGCTTTACCGTAGAAACGCGTCACCCTGTATAATATCAGCCCTTTTGTAAAACTTCGATCCTTTATATTTATTTATTTATTCAATATGCAAATACACAGTTTATAAACCATTTACGTATATACATAACAAACACTGTTTAATCCACCCACAAACATTAATAAAGGAATAATTTGCACTTGAAAAAAAAAAGTTTCCCAAATGACACAAATAATTCGTCGACTGAAACAAATAAAAAACATATTATAAACGATCTCATATCATACGGTAAATGTCAGTTACAGCCTCTAACAGACCTGCGCAATAATATCATATGTTCCGTTACCACGACAACCACATACTAGATCTCATATAAACTATTCAATGAAAGGCGGTGAAATTAAACATAAATGTTTCAAATTTGAATAGCTTAATTTGCTGTAACCCTAGAAAGCTCAGTTGTGGCACGTAGTTAGGTCTTTCCCAAAGCAGTATGCACACCAAATTTTATTGAAATATGTTCGTAATTTTCGGAGAAAAAATTTTTTTTCGAAAGAAAGCTCAAAATTTTCCCGGAAAACCGTGTCAGATTTTTCTGGCTAACGAACTCATCCAAGCTATTAATAAAAGAAACGCACTTGCCGAGTTTTATCAGAATCGGTTAATTATTTTTTGAGTTATCGGTTGGATACATACATACATACATACATACATACATATATATATATATATATATATATATATATATATATATATATATACATATATATATATATATATATATATATATATATATATATATATATATATATATATATATATATATATATATATATTTATTTGTTTATTGATTTACTTATTATCATAAATCGTACAACATGTCTACACAATAAGCCTAAGGCTTGTGCTGTATATTAACACAATTTAATAAAATTCCACCAAAAACTGCTTGAAAACTCGATCCAAATGTAACATACTTCTAATTTTGCATTCCAAATTTGTTTAGCTTCTACTTGTTCCATCTAATGAACCAGTCCTTGCCTTCACTCTTCATTGATTTTAAAGCTGTCCCAACACCTTCCAAACTAAAATTATTTGTTTATATACATATAAAAATCGAAACTGTCCCCGGATATGGGTTCTAGGGGCCCAAATTCGCGTTCATTTGCAAAATTTTTTGCAAAGGCTCACCATCGATACCTCTCTATTAGTAATTTTTTTAAAATAAAAATTCACTAGTAGGACATATGCTTATATAAAGTTTTCTTCTTAAAACTAGGTCATATTTTATTTGTCACAATTTGATGGTGAGCAAATAAATCACCCTGTAAAAGAAGTGTATACATTGTTTTCACAAATGACAAACGTAACTTCAAAGTGACAGACTTAAATGACGTTTTTATTTCTGAAAGCTTGTAATACGAAAATACGAGTATTTTCCCCATATATTTTCCATTAATTTAAGAAAAATATAGTTTTTCACCTTTCCAATTTCAACTACAGAATATATAATTTGAATTTTATATATTTTTCAGCAAATTTTCCTGTAAAAAAAAATTTGCCAGTTTTCGCAGAAATGTTTGTAGTGTTTTCGTAGAAATCATTTTTTGAGATTTTTCTTAAACGTTGGCAAGTATATGTAAATGTTTAATAAGTGATTCTAAAAAAATGTTTTGATATTTCGTGTAAAAAATGTTTGCAACAATACAATTTTCGGCAACATTAAGTTTGCTTCCATATATATATACCTATATATATATATATATATATATATATATATATATATATATATATATATATATATATATATATATATATATATATATATATATATGTGTGTGTGTGTGTGTGTGTGTGTGTGTGTGTGTGTGTGTGTGTGTGTGTGTGTGTGTGTGTGTGTATCACACTGATAACTCAAAAATAGTTGGCGGATTTTGATTAAATTTGGTGAATACCTTTCTTTTGCAAATGGCTTGGATAAGTTCGTTAGCCAGGAAAATATGATCAGGTTTTCCCGGAAAATTTTGTATTTTCTCTCTAAAAAAAATTATATCTCCGGAATTAACAAAGTAATGGCAACTAAATTCGGCACGCGAGTTTATATATTTATAGGTAAGTTTCCTACCGAAACTTAGCTATCTATGTCAAATAACAAAAAAGTTATAGGCATTTAGAAAAAAATAAATTGGGGTTTTCCTCAAAACGTCAAAGTTGAGATTTAAAACGTCAAAATTGGCAACATTTGGGCAAAGAACTTGAATCTAATACGGGCTATGGAAATAAAATGTCTCAAGAATAATGTTTTACAAACCCTGAAGTCCTAGTTTCAACCGCCATTGTCCTTCATTTGACTAAAATATTCCCAGAAAATGCATTTCAAATAGACCCTTTCTCTGATGCTTGGCAGTAGCATAAGCTATAGAGTTTATCGTTTAATGGCATATAATTTTTGTGGAATTTTCGTAAAAAAAGCAATAAAGCTCAATATATCTGTTATTATACAAGATATGAAAAAAAATTGTATATATTAATTATAGGGTGTCTTGAACTACATTTTAAAAAAAATTCTACAATCACAGGCTGGTGATACAAATTTTCCTTTTTTTTTAAATCAAACACGTCTTATGTTATTGCATTTTTTTCATTTTCCATCGAAATATAATGCGTGTTTGTAAGAAAAGAAATTCTGGACGCAGCAAGTGCGTTATGGTAGCGAATTTTGATCAAATGCTTCATATTTGAATAGCTTAATTTGCTATTAACCTATAAGGTGACCAACAAACGAGTTTTTTCGGGAACACTGTAGGTTTACTTTTGGAAATTTTTGTACATTTTCAAACAATAAAGTTATTTTTATGAAACATGGCACATTGTATTTACTATATAGGTTATACTGGTAACCAAAATTGATGCCTGCTTTATTAAAAAAACAAACATATTTGCAATTAAAAACATTCTAATGAAAATTCACTACCATAACGCACTTGCTGCGTCAAGAGTTTTCTTATTTTGGTAAAAAAGTTTTCTGTGTGGAATTATTTCTTGGCAGGTGTGTAAATAGGTTAGAGAGGTTTGTTAGCCAGGAAAGTGGGGCCTTTCCTCGGGAATATTTTAGGTTTACTTTCGGAAGATTCTGTAATTTTTCAAACAATAATGTTGACAAAATACGATACATTGTTTTTACCATGAAGTTAATCATATTTGATACCTCTAATTAAAAACTATATATTTGCCATTAAAAACATTTTTATGAAATTTCACCACCATAACGCACTTGCTGCGTCCAGGTTTCCTCATTATTTTTAGTTAATTTTCTTAAAAAAATGAACTAATGGGGAGATCTGTATATATATATATATATATATATATATATATATATATATATATATATATATATATATATATATATATATATATATATATATATATATATATATAGGGTCGCTGATAAGTCTGGAAACGGTCGATTATCCGGGAAAATATACAAGGTGTCGAAAAAAGTTTTATACAAAAGTTTTTGGGTTCTTCAATGTCTACTAGGCGGTGATAATTTTATTTATACAGGGTTGGTCATACAGGCGTGGCACACCAATATTAATTTTTTTTTAATGGAACACCCTATATATTATTCGATATTTCAATCCTTCTCTTAATTTTGAGCAACATTTATCAGAAGCATGATGTACATAAACTCAATCGTTTCCGGGTAAAAAAATAAATAAAAATAAACGCTATTGTTTTTAAAATCTATTGGATGAAGAACAAAAATAAATGAAAAGTAGAATATCTCTTGAAAACAATCTGTGAGTGTGAAAAGAACCGGTTGCGATGTTTTTAACATTGTTTGGAATCCCAAGATAAGATAAGATGCCCATAAGAAACGCAGTATTATTCTTTTGTTTTAAAATGTTTCCAGGACAACGAATGTCAAACATTCATTCAGTGTCAACAGTTTTGAAACATTAGTAATTTAGTGTCAACAGTTTTTGTGCAAAATGGCAAGTTTAAGTGAAACCGAACGTATCGAAATTTTAATGATGATAGGGTACGGTGATAGAACACGAAGTTTTGCTCAAGTGGTGATTATGTTCAATGAGTTGCATCCTGAGCGGGAATCGATCTCCAAATCCACAGTTTCGAAAACTTTGCATCGTTTTCACGAAACTGGCGGTATCAAGGATAAACCTAGAACTGGAAGGCCAGTAACCGTTACAAATGAAGAAAATTCTTTGAATGTAATATTGGATGTGGTGGAAAATCCGAAAACTTCGGCACAGCAATTGGCTTTAAATCACAATATGAGTCGATATTCAATTCAAAAGATTACGAAGCGGGAAAAGTTCCGTCCATATAAAATTCATTTATTGCAAGAACTGAGTGAAGACGATTTTGATCGCAGAATCGAGTTCTGTGAACTTACTATGGAGAAGTTACGCCAAAATTTTAACTTTGCTAACCACATTTTGTTTTCCGACGAATCTACATTTTGTTTGAATGGACAAGTCAACCGACACAACTGTAGGTACTGGTCAGACGAAAACCCACATTGGATGGAACAAATTCACACCCAAAGACCGCAAAAAGTAAATGTTTGGTGTGCTATTATTGGTGGACATATCATAGGACCTTATTTTATACACGGTAATTTGAACTCTGCTCGATATTTGACACTTTTGCAAGAATCAATTGTTCCAGACGTAAGTCGATTATTTCCGAACAATAACGACCCAAATCTACCAGCGGAAGAAATATGGTTTCAGCAGGATGGGGCACCCCCTCATTTTGGAATTGGGGTACGGGAATATCTGAATCAAACCTTTCCTGGCAGATGGATAGGGCGCAGGGGAACTATTGAATGGCCAGCTAGGTCTCCCGACATGACGCCGCTTGACTTTTTTTTGTGGGGTCATGTAAAAAATTTAATTTACCAAAATAGACCGCAGAATATTGAAGAGTTGCAAGCAAGGATTGTGCATGAAATTAATAACATTCCTCAAAACGCTCTTGTAAATGCAGTGCAATGTTTTGTTAAGCGAATTCATTATTGTCAGGAGGTCAATGGAGAACACTTTGAACATCTTATAAAATAGGATTTCAAACAATGTTAAAAACATCGCAACCGGTTCTTTTCACACTCACAGATTGTTTTCAAGAGATATTCTACTTTTCATTTATTTTTGTTCTTCATCCAATAGATTTTAAAAACAATAGCGTTTATTTTTATTTATTTTTTTACCCGGAAACGATTGAGTTTATGTACATCATGCTTCTAATAAATGTTGCTCAAAATTAAGAGAAGGATTGAAATATCGAATAATATATAGGGTGTTCCATTAAAAAAAAAATAATATTGGTGTGCCACGCCTGTATGACCAACCCTGTATAAATGAAATTATCACCGCCTAGTAGACATTGAAGAACCCAAAAACTTTTGTATAAAACTTTTTTCGACACCTTGTATATTTTCCCGGATAATCGACCGTTTCCAGACTTATCAGCGACCCTGTATATATATATATATATATATATATATATATATATATATATATATATATATATATATATATATATATATATATATATATATATATATATATATATATATATATATATATCTCGTAGAGATAACTCAAACAATAATAGACCGATCTTGATCAAATTTGGTGAGTACCTTCCTTTTGCAAGTGGCTTGGACAGGTTCGTTAGCCAGGAAAAATCGGACAAGGTTTTCCTGGAAAATTTTGTGTTTTCTTCCTAAAAAAATTATATCTCCGGAAATAACAAAGTAAGGGCAACCAAATTTGGCAAGCATATTGGAGTGTGCATCACGTACTAAAATTTAAGTCTCTAAGTTTAAAGACAAAAAAGTTACGGGCAGCTAAATAAATAAATTTTTGAGTTTTCCTCAAAACGTCCAACTCGCCATTTGAAACGTGAAAATTGCCAATGTTTAGGCAAAGAACGTGAAACAAATACGGATTTTGAAAAGAAAATGTTGCAAGAATAGTGTTCTACGAACTATTAGGTTTCAGATTCAACCGTCATTGCCCTCCATTTTACTAAAATGTTGACAGAAAATTCATTTCAAATAGACCCTTTCTCTGATGCTTTTGCTGTCGGTTAAGTGAAGTTTATGGTTTAACGGTCTATATTTTTTAACTAAATTTCGTAGAACAAATTCGTTAATGCATTTTTGCATTTTTTATCGAAATATGATGCATATTTGTAAGAAAAAAAATGTGGACGCAGTAAGTGCGAATTTTCATTAAATCCTTCAAATTTCAATAACTCAATTTGCTATTAACGTAAGTTTTGTTGGTTAGGAAACCAACATTTAACGCTATTTTTGGAAAATTATTTCTACAATCAAAGGCTGGCCCATAAGTCGTTGTTGATATAAATTTCCTTTTTTTTTTAAGCGAGCACGTTATTGGTTTTTTGCATTTTCCATCGAAATATAATGCATGTTTGTAAAAAAAGAAATCCGGGACGCAGTAAGTGCGTTATAGTAGCGAATTTTCATTAAATGCTTTAAATTTAAATTGCTCAATTTGCTATTAACCTATAAGGTTGACCAAGAAATCAGTTTTTTCGAGAACACTTTGTTTTCTTTCGGAAATTTTTGTACGTTTTCAAACAATAAAGTTGTTTTGATAAAACATGGCACATTGTTTTCACTATATAGGTTATACTGGTAACTAAATTTGATGCCTGATTTCTTAAAAAAAACACATATTTGCTATTTAAAAATATTTTAATGAAAATTCACTGCCATAACGCACTTTCTGCGTCCCGAACCTTTTTTTAAGACTGTTTTGTCTAAATATCTCAACGTAGTAACGGATTTTATCTACAGTTGTCATTAAAGCGTATTAAGAAAGTCAATTTTCTCCTGTCTGATGATGCCGCAAAACGGCGAAACCGGTTACAGAGAAGAAAATAAGGAACTATGAAGCAAGAGAAAAAAAACCCACGTCTCTATTTAATACAGAAAAGTATTGCCGACTTTCTTTTCTAAACTTGAAACAATTTCATAGGTACTTTCGTGTGAAAACCTAATGCCTGCTAGATCATAAATTCTTGGTTGCACTTGAAAGATCAGATAAATGTCCCTGTTTCGAAATTAAACTGGTTATCACCAACAAACAACACATGTATGTTAATTCTAATTATACATGCACTAAACTGTGTCAATCTTAATGTTGTTGCCACATGCGACAATTAAAAAAGAAAACTGACTCCCGTGCGGTAAATGAGGTAAATAGTCAGAGTAAATACACAATTTAATGGATATGTTCATGTCAAGCGACAATATCGTAAAAATCAGTCTGGAAATATTGGTTTTCGCCCCATGGTTGTCATTTAGACACGCACTGATATTATGGAGAATGTGTATCAGGTAAAGCGCGTTTTTCTAAATAATTATAAGGTTCTTTGCAATTTTTCAGATAAAAGACTATTAAACTTAAAATACATAGGTCCTAAAATTAACCTACTGTAGAAACAAATATGATGACAGGGCATACCACGGAATACGTTCGTTAGACATTTTTCTAGTTATTAACGTACTTCAATTCTGAAAATTCGCACTAATATATAAGACACAATGCTCTCTCTAAGTAAGAGAATTTGGAGTCGATATCACTTCCGGTTTAACCGGAAGTAGAGATCAACTTTATTATTTTAAATGGAACACCTGTATAACTTTCTGTGTACATCAATGTCAACTATCTTAATCTAACTTAAACTGTTTCAAAGTTATTGTGATTTTTTAAATGTTCATTCATTTCCATTGAAATATTGAAGCCATTCGTTGTCATTTAGATTTCATAATAAGAAGTAAAATTTTGTTAGTCGCTAGTACAGATATTAGGTTTGTAGAATGTATAGGGATAATTGATCTCATTTATACAGTATGTTCGAAATTTAATGGCGAATCGGGAAAACTTCAGAGATCAAAAACTCGATTTTAAAAAATAGAATACCCTGTATATTTTTACATATTTGGATAGAAAATGAAACTCTACGTCGACTCGATATATCATACCTTATACCTATATGCGGCAGTTTTCCTGTTATTGACGTTTCTTTAAATAAAAGAGAAAAATAATGTATGAGCTCATGTCATTATTTATCAAAAATGGGTAAACAATCGTAGTGGTACACATTAAGCATTAATATTAGTGATATAGCAATTAGATAATACACCTTATACAAATGTGTAAGGTGTATTATCTAATTGCTATAAAATGGAAAATAGTGAATATTCCAATGGTGATAATCTAAATTTATTATATATTCATGGTGATCAGGAAAACTTCAAAGATTAAAAACTCTTTCTTTTTAAATCGAACACGCTGGATATTTATATATATATATATATATATATATATATATATATATATATATATATATATATATATATATATATATATATATATATTTGGATAGAAACTTTAATTTTACGTCGAGTAGGTATAGTATACCCTATTTTTTTCCCCCTCAGGGCTCGTCTGATATCTCACTGCAATCTTTGGTTTATCATGCATGACATTAGTCTTTTTACTCCACCCATTCCAGAGTCACTGTGCCTTGAACTAGTCTGCACAGCGATTGGTAGGGTGAAGTTTTATAATGCTCTGCCTCCGGTCTAGACTGACCGTAGGTCAGTTGTCTTCTGTAATCCAGAGCTTTACACTCGCACAAGATGTGCTGGGCTGTTTTCTCCCCCTCGCCGCAGAGTCTGAATGCGAGGTCCCCCTCGAACCGCCCCATTTTATGCAGGTGTTTCTTGACGGCCATGTGTCCCGTCAAGAGACCTGTTATGTTTCTGAGCTGTGTCCTCTGCTAAGATTTAGCAGCTCCACAGCTCTCTTTGAACTGGGTTCGTCCATTATTGACTTTCCATGTCTGAGCCCTGGACAGTCTGTCCAGTACACCTTGTGTTGGTTTCTGACCATCGCTCCCCTGGAAGTGCTCTTTGTGACGCCCAGAGCCGGTTCTGGTCCCATAAATGGTTCTGCTGATCCTCTCTTCGCGAGAGTGTCAGATTCTTAATTGCTTTTGACCCCCGAGTGACCTGGCACCCCTATGAGGATGACCTCATTCTGCCCAGCCAGGTCGCCCGTCTTGTCTCGGCACTCACTCACCAGCCAGGAATTCACCCGTGGGCTACATAGGGCCTTAAGGACTGCCTGGCTGTCTGTGGCTATGAGGATTCGCTTGTTGGTGTAGCCCCTCCTCTTGTTCTCCCGCACACAGTGCAGGATGGCGTACATTTCGGCCTGAAAGACCGTTACATGAGCTTCAAGGGAAATACTATGACTTACCCTCGGTCCTTCCGAATAAACACCTGCCCCCGTCCCATGCTCCCCGCCGGATCCGTCTGTGAATCAGACGAGCGCTCCCTGTATATTCCATACCTATCTGCGATAGTTTTCCTGTGATTAACGTTTTGTTTTTTAAAAAGTGAAAAGAGTAGGTGGATATGGCAATAATAGTGTTAACAGTTATAATGAGTTTGTTATAGTGCAATAAGTGAAAAATGAAAAATTTAATTATTACAACTTTATTTATTATTAGGTTGTTTAAAAACATACAAACAAAACACGATTTTTTTTTCAAGAATTATAAGTAACAACACATTAACAAACAAAGAAGCAATATTTTGTATACAATAATAACAGCCAAAAATGAGATTAGGTAAATTAAAATAGAAAAGTCTGGACGCAGCAAGTGCGTTATTGCAGTGAATTTTCATTAAAATGTTTTTAGTAGAGAATATGTCTTTTTTTAATGAAGGCAGGCATCAAATTTGGTTACCGGTATAACCTATATAGTTAAAACAATGTACTATATTTGATCAAAATAACTTTATTGTTTGAAAAAGTCCAAAAATTTTCCGAAAATAAACTTAAGAGGTTCCTCAAAAAACTGGTACGTTTTTTCTGGCCAACAAACCTGTTCAGCTACCTAGCAAGATATAATTATTCACAAAAAGCTTTCCGACGGAACTCCCAAAAAAAGTGCATGAAAATTTCCAACAAATTTTTTCACCAAAATCCGAAAATATTACATTAACTTATTAAACATTTATTGCCAACATGTCACAAAAATCTTACAAACAATGATTTCTACGGAAACACAAAAAAATTTCTGCGAAAACGACAATTATTTAAAAAAATATATTTGTCTAATGAATATATAAAATTCAAATTATATACCTAATCTGTAGCTACGTTTAAAAATATCCTTGCAAAAAAAATTAAAATTATAGAGTCTGTAGATATAGGGAGTTGTTCAATTTGAAAAAATTGAGTTACGGCAGTTGGAATTTTTCCAAATTCAGTAACTATTTGAGAGCGCTGTGTATACGGCATCTGAATTTTTTCGACAAATAATATGAAACGAAAACCTCTCTGAATGCGCCACTTTAATGAGACTTTCCTATCTATTGGTAAATTTAATTGAAAACTTCCCTGAATGCCTCATTTTAAAGGGACTTCGATTTCCATTGGTAAAAACGCCATATCACAATTTTTGATGTATTCTAAAATGTAAAAAGTTGAAAACCAATAGAAATAGCTCGAAAACGATGGGCGATATAAATGTTTTCTCCTTACAAGCATGCTTTAAAGTTAAATGGAAGATGCAATAATGCTACAATAGATGGGCTGTTCCATTAAAAAAAAAAAGAAAAAAAAAACTTGTATCACCAACGACTTATGGGCCAGCCTGTGATTGTCAATATAATTTTATAAGATGCAGCTTAAAACACCCTATAAACAACCTTTATATTTTCCTGTATCTTATATAATAACCGATATATTATGCTTTACAGTAAAAATGCACCAGCCTGTATATATCTAAACATGTAAAAACTTAAATTGACCCCGGAGGAGCCTAGTTCGCACTCCTTTGAAGAAATATTTTATAAGTCTTAAAGTCGCCATCTTCTTAATAACGATTTTTGTCTACGAAAATTCGCGAAGAAGTATAGAGTATTAAGCCACAAACTCTATAACTGAAACTACTGTCAAATCACCAGAGAAGGGGTCTACTTGAAATGAATTTTCTGCAAATACTTTAGTAAAATGAAGGACCATGATGGTCGAAACTGTAACTTAAGGCTTTGCAAAACACATTTATTATGATATTTGCTTCACATAGTCCGTATTTGTTTCAGGTTCGCCGTCTAAAAATTGCAAATTTTGACGGTTCAAATCGCGACTTTGACATTTTAAGAAGAAAAGCTATAAAATTTTCAAAGTATTTTTTGTTTGTTATTTCTTCCCATTTTTGGTCAAGAAACCCAACCTTTGTCTGTAATATACAATAGATCTGGTTATCTAGACACAATATTTTGGTTTTGTTATTTTCTATGGTCATCAGCAGCACCCAGTTTTTTAAATGACTATAATTGTTTCCTATCATACAGACTTGGAGACTACTTCTCTGAAGTAGTCTCCAAGTCTGTATGTAGTATGGACAAGTTTCACCAAGTAAGGGCAACAACAATCAATGTTTCCTTTCAGCTTAGAGATCTGAATTCTGCCATGTAGGGTAAGGTTAATAGTGTAAACCCAAGTACCCAATTTGGTTACCATAGCTTTGTTATTTTCGGAGATACAAAAATTTTCCAGAAAAAAGGGGCCCGACTTTCCTGGCTAACGAACTTACCCAAGGCATCTACTAAATTTGATTAAAATCGGTTCATTATTTTTTGAGTTATCGGTGTGATATATATATATATATATATATATATATATATATATATATATATATATATATATATATATATATATATATATATATATATATATATATCTATATATATATATATATATATATATATATATATATATATATATATATATATATATATATATATATATATATAAATCTCCTAATTATTGAATTTTTTTTTACGAAAATTCACTAATAATAGGGAATATTATAAGTGTTCTATATGAAATCCCCGATGTTGAATACATTTGATTATTCTTAGCTTAGACTGATTGACTGATTTACAGATGCTCTTCATTAAGTACACTTGGAGAACCCAAATCACCACAACACATATTTCAAAGACCTTACGATCGTTCCGCTGACAACGTCAGCATCATCAGAGGATCAAGAAATAATTTTTGATCCTTTAATGACGCTGACGTTGTCAGAAAAACGATCGTAAGGTCTTTGAAATATGTGTTGTGGTGATTTGGGTTCTCCAAGTGTACTTATCAGTGCTCATCACAGGTTCCAGTTTTCACATAGAGATGCTCATCGTATTTCATCAGGATCTAATGTGTTAAAACTCGTCCTTACTCGAGTTAATAAATCTTGCCTGCTTTCCACGGGTCTGGAGTAAACATTCTTCCTAACCGTCAAAATGTTTGGGGTTGACATTTTTGAGTGAGTTGAATAAAAAGGCTTTTTCTTTCCAAACAAATGTTTATTCCTTGTCCCGACGCGTTTCGTCCTGTTAATCGGCCATCCTCGGGGGAATTTATCTATTGTTATTAATTAAACAGGACTAAAAAACTATACAGCTGAATGTTCAAGGAACACGTTTCATCTGTTGCTGTAGGATGAATCCATTGGAGTCAGAGGTGTTTGTTTGGTCTGCTCGTCTGCATAGTCGCTGGAGACGTCTTTTGAAGCTTAATTTTGCAAGTTAAAGCAAAATTCGTTCTTATTTTCAATAAAAGTTGCTTCTGTTCGTGTTAGTAACACCTCTGACTCCAATGGGTCCATCTTACAGCAACAGATGGAACGTGTTCGTTGGACATTCAGCTGTATAGTTTTTTTGTCCTATTTAACAATGGACAAATTCCCCTGAGAATGATCGATTAACAAGTCAAAACGCGTCGGGACAAGGAATAAACATTTGTTTGGAAATAAAAAGCCTTTTTATTTAACTCGCCCAAAGATCTGGAGTAAACCTTGCTCTTTATATGTCCCCACAAGTAGAAGTCTAAGGGGGTGAAATCTGGTGATCCTGGAGGCCACCTGCATGGTCCATTTGGACCGATCCAGTTGTTTCCAAACATATGTGTCAGCTCTTGACGAACTACTCTAGCAGGGTGGGCAGGTGCACCATCTTGCTGATACCAATAATCATTACGTAAATTTCCTGGTAGGCTATTGATGAAATTTACTACTGTATGCCTCAAAATTTCTAAATACTTCTGAGAAGTAAGGTATTCATTGTAAATTTCATAATGCACCATTTCATTTCGGATAATTCAGAAGACATTAAAACTAAATAGTTGTTGGAAATTACTTTGTCTAGTTACATGAGGAGTTTCTCTATCCCAATAATGATTATTTCGACAATTTACGATTTAGTTTCTGGTGAATTTAGACTCGTCACTCCAAACTATTTTCGACAGAAAATCCTGCTCATCTAGAAGTCTTGATTAGATATCTTGGGAAAGTGTATATTTGTTATTGTCGTGGATGTGTTACATTCCCAGGAGTTATCTTGGTTCATGTTTAAACCGGATTTTGTTCTCTACTTGCGTTTTGGAGTTTATGTGTTTAGTTAATTCCGTTTCTTTGGCTGTTTTTTTGTATATAGGTTCCGTTTTTGGTTTCATGCCTGCGCGTTTGTGTATGTCGGGTATGATTATTTGCCTGCGGAGTCCGGTAATCATTCGAAGTATATTGTTTTGAAAAACCTGTAGTTTATTGAGGTGTGTTTGGGATGCTTTGCTACAAACCGGGCAGACGTATAATAGAATGGTATAGTATGTATATTTTGTAAATCCGTAGTTTTGTGGTTATGTTAAGGAGGTTATTTTTGTTTAAAAGGGGATATAGAGTTGACCTGGCTGCTTTGGTATTGTTGAGTGCGTTTCTAAGATGGGGGTTGGAATGTCAGTTTAGAATCAAGGATTACACCTAGGCATTTTGTCGTTGTTGTAGTGTCTATAGGTTGGTTATTTATTTTTGTTTGCGTAGTCGCTGTGGTATGCCTATGTGTAAAGTAGGACAAGGTTGCCTTGCTGGTATTTAATTTAATTTTCCATTTGAGGAAGTACTGGAAAATGCTGCCAATGTGTGTTTGTATGTAGGTAGTGGCTTGGTCTGGAGAGGATGATTTTGCGAGGATTGCAGTATCATCTGAAAAAAGTGCAGGTTATCTGTTTGTGGTAGGTCTTGGGTGTATAAAATGTATAGTATTGGGAAGAGGATGGCGCCCTGTGGTACTCCTGCTACAAGAATACGTCGTTCTCATACGGTGATAGGAAAGAGCTTAACTTGAAATGAGCGACTTTTTAAAAAGAATGTGATTAGTTTGAGGAGGTACGTGGCTTTCTGTAAGGTATTAGGTTTGTTAAGTAGTCCTTTATGCCATACGGTATCAAAGGCTTTCTTAATGTTTAGTGTTAAAAGAGGGCTGTTGTGTGTCGTGTTGTAATGTGGTGCTTTTTTATTTTGAAATCCGTATTGCTCCTGAGGTATAAGTTTGCTTTGGTTTGCGTATTGTTTTAGTCTGGCCAGTATGATTTTTTCGAATAGTTTACTCGAAAAAATCATACTGACCACTGTTGGTTGGTGGTACACAGTCTTTATTTATAATATTTTGTGTTAACTGGTGCTGTTGTGACAGCATACTACCTGGTTCCCCACCGAGATGGCGACCCTGTCGTACATCTCGCAATGTATTAATCGTAATATTTTGTTGCCTACTTTACTGTTGGCGTACGTGACATTATTTTTGGACCACTCTGTATATATAGAGTATTCTCTTTAAAATATACACATCTGGTTTTTTTTTGGGGATTACGAGTCACTCACTATAGTCGAAATAATTTTAAAACATGGATTTTTGGACCGTATAAAATTTGTATACCCAATTTTGTTTATATTTTGGGTAATAAAGAACATATCAGGCTTTGTCATACTAAACGCCATACTCTATAATTCAGATCGTTCCCTTCATTATTTGTCACCTCTCGGTCAATAATTTTTCTTAGTATACTATATATTTTTCATCTTCCAATGTTACCTAATGCAATATTGCACTTCGGCTTGCGTTTTCATGAAAATATATAATTACATATTGCAGCGTTCAGAAACAAATCGATATACGTGTGCAAGAAAGGACGTTGGTCCGTAAATATCCACACATGAACTCTTATATGCATTACTGATGAATATTTTACCAGGCAAGACCGCTTCACCCTCTACCTTAAATTCTCATCCCAGTTTCTAGTCTTCCACAGTCTGACAGCGGTCAAAGCATTCTAGATGAATGCTGCTCTCATCTGCTGACCCTTGGATGTTGGGAGATTACAACTTTGTTCCCGAAATCGTCAATAGGGAAAGTACTGGCAACTTTTGCCAGTTGTATATTTTAGCAGAAAGTTGGTATCTGAGGAATTCTAGCCGCACCCCGCTCCTTCTTACAATATAAATTCGTTTCGACGGTGGGAATGCCTTTATCTTGCATCATATAAATTTCACTGTATAAATTAGCATTTGGGAGGGCTGGAGAAATTAATTGGAAAATGTGTGGTTTAAGAGTTTTACCGATGACTTATTATTTGCAAATGGTTTCGAGGTGGGGTGAGCCTCTAATGAAGTAGGGATCTAGGCAGGTTTATTTTGTGAGAGGTTATTATACCTGGGCCCAGATCGCTGTATGATAAAAGAGAGTAAGTAAATAAATCATAATTTGGTAAACAAAGGGAATTTAGAATCTGTTTGGTTATGAATTAGCCATTAAATTAACAAATATTTTAGGTAAAAACTGTATCACATAAACTAGTATCTTATTTATACATTACCATTCACTTATTAGTGAATTTTCATTAAAAAATTCAATAATAGAGAGGTTTTGAAAAATTTCTTCAACTGAGCGCGAATTAAGGCTTTTAGAAACCATATCTGGGGCTCGCTCAATTTTTTATATGTTATATATATATATATATATATATATATATATATATATATATATATATATATATATATATATATATATATATATATATATACTGCAGTCAACGTAAACTAATAAAAAACACAAAAAGTACAGCAAACAAAGTGTATATTTAAAAAATGATTACAGTGTAGTGCAACATTCCAATATATATATACATATATATATATATATATATATATATATATATATATATATATATATATATATATATATATATATATATATATATATATATATATATATATATATATATATATATATATATATACAGAGTTAGGCGCCAAGAATTTCTGTTAGGAGTTTCTCAATAATCGAACCGATTTAAATTTGGAACATCTCGATCCCTAAGTTTTCGGCAGAGCCCAATTAAAATAAACTATTTTTGCTCACGTGCCAGTTCCGGTTCTATTTGGATAAATTAAATTGATCGCTGATTTGCATTCTTTTCTCTCTAATAATTTATCTATTATTTTAACAGAGTAGCCATTATTAAATGCCATTTGCTTAATTATTAAAACTTATTTTTCAAAATTATGTGACATATGTTTTAAAAATGCACGATGTATCATAGAATGCTGGGCTGACAGCTTTTGTGAAAAAGGGTGACATGAATCGTAGGGTATGATTGTGCCAGTTTAAGTTAGTTTCCTATATATTGAAATGTGGCATTTTGGGAAGCGTTGATTTGCTTGATTTTCAATTTTTTATACAAATGGGCAAGCTCTTCGATAGAAGACCTCTTCAATTCATTGATTGTTGTTGCCCTTACTTGGTGCAACTGGTCCATACTACATACAGACTTCGAGACTACTTCTCTGACTTCATTGCTGGGCTTCATTTCTATACTCTAGTATACATAAACGACAAGAGAAATCTTGTGGCATCAACCCCTCTTAAAGTCAGAGTACCCAGAGAGAATGGAGGTGCTAGGCGGGGAAGGAAATATGAAGACAAATCGACAAAAACAGCTTAGTTGGACATGCATAAGCATCCTTTTCACATTTTGCATCAACCCTTCCCCTTATTAATGTTCGCTCCCCCCAGTACGCATATTTGCCTTGGGTCCCTCAAACTGTTTGCGTCTTGAAGAAACAACATTTGTCCTTGGCGTTTATGCACACAACATATACGAACCAGTACTGGGTGACCTGACCCAGCCTCACGTGACGCTGACCACACCTTTTCAAAAAACGTATGAAAAAAAGCCAAGAAAGACAAAAACATACATTTTACAACAAAAAATAAAGAAACAATGTTGCTTTAAGCTAACCATATCTGACCAGCGAGAAGCCAATAATATCAATAACAGGCAACGACAACATCCCACAACTCATTGATCGTTATTGCCCTTACTTGGTAAAACTGGTCCATACTACATGCAGAATTGGACACTAACAGTGAAGCCAGAGAAGTAATCTCCAAGTCTGTATGTAACATCCTATAACGTAAAGACGAATTTCCACAACGCATATTTTTGTTTGCTCTTCTTTACCATATTTTTTAATTTTTTAGCGAATTTTTCGTAAAACGAATATATATATATATATATATATATATATATATATATATATATATATATATATATATATATATATATATATCACACCGATAACTCAAAAAATAATAGGCCAATTTTAATTGAATTTGGTGCGTGCCTTCCCTTTGTAAGTGGCTTGGACAAGTTCGTTATCCGGGAAAATTTTGGGATTCCCTTCGAAACATTTTCGTACCTCAAAAAATAACAGAGCTATGACAACCAAATTTGGCGTATGCGTTTCTACTATCCAACCTACCCTACACGCAAAAATTTAAATCCCTAAATTGAAAGAAAAAAAAGTTGTAGGTATTTTAAGACAAAACTTTTTGGTGCCACTGGTGATCAGAGGAAAGCACAAGAACAAAATATTTTAAAATTTGATAATTTTTCTTCTTCAAACGTCAAAGTCGCTATTTGAAACGTCAAAATTTGCAATTTTCAGACAACGAATTTGGAACAAATACGGATTATGTAGACGATATGTCATAAGAAGTGTGTTTTACAAAGCCTTAACATTCAGCTTCAACCATGATTGTCCTTCATTTTACTAAAATGTTTTCAGAAAATCCATTTCAAATAGACCCTCTTTCTGATGTTTCGGCAGTAGTTTCAGCTATAGAGTTTATGGTTTAATGGTCTACATTTTAGCAGATTTTCGTCGAAAAAAATCGTTATTGAGAAGACCGATATTAAATTTTAAAAAGATTTCTTCAAATGAGCGCGAACTAGAACCCAAAAAAACCCATATACGGGGTCAGTTTCAGTTTTTGTCTGTTTACACATGTACAGAGTGACGCTTTTCTACGGCAACGCTCAATATATTCATTATTATACGATATATGACAAAAAAGTATATACGTTAATTATAGGGCATCTCGAGCTGCAACTTATAAACCTATTTTGACAATCACAGGCTCGCCCATAAGTCGTTGGTGATACACACATTCTTTTTTAAAAGAACACCCCCTTATTTTATTGCATTTTTGTGTTTTTTAGCGAATTATAATGCATGTTTGTAAGAAAAAAAAAATGATTTCGTTCATCGTTTTTGAGTTATTTCAATTGTTTTGCAATCTTTCACGTTTTTTATTAAACATATTTCAAACACATATCACAAATTGTGAAACGGCGTTTTTATCAATAGATAGCAGAGGCCCATGGAAATGACGAAGAGAGCTTTATGTTTGTATTACTCGTCGAAAAAATCGAGCTGCCGTACATGGGCACGCTCAAATAGTGGCTGAATTTTAAAAGTTTTCGCAGAAATGTTTCGAGTGTGTCTGTGGAATTTATTCTTGTAAGATTTTTGTGATATTTTGGTAATTAATAATAAATGTTTAGTAAGTTATTGTAAAAGAAAAGTTGTCGAATTTTTGTGAAAAATGTAATTTAGTGTAACATTACTGAAGGCAATTTCTGTAAAAAAAGGTGATTTTCTGTAAAAGAAAATTTTGCAAATTTTCATACTTTTTTTTCAATATTGGTCCTAAAGCTGTTTGTGAATAATTATATCCTGGCAGGTGTGTAAAAAGCTTAAAGAGGTTCGTTAGCCAGGAAAATCGGATCAGTTTTTTTCTGGAACTTTTAAGGTTTATTTTCGGAAAATATTTGTACTTTTTGAAACAACAAAGCTATTTGAATGAAATACCGTCGATTTTTACAAATATATATATATATATATATATATATATATATATATATATATATATATATATATATATATATATATATATATATATATATATATATATATATATATATATATATAGGTTATACCTCCAACCAAATGTCCTTATTTTAAAAACAGTACATATTTGCCATTAAAAGCAATTTAACGAAAATTCGCTATCATAATGCACTTGCTGCGTCCAGAATTTCTATTGTTTCTAAATAAATAAAGTATTTTTCAAAACATTTAATATGAGGCTAAATCAATAATATTTTAACGTTACTAAAATTCATAATGCACTTGATGCGTCCCGAATTATTTTTAAAGTAATAACTTGGCAAGGAAGATTTAAAATCAATTGTCTGCAAAAAAAATATTTAAAAAATAAGTTTTACATTATTAAAATCTTTTGTCTGCCAACATATTGAATTTATGCAAGTGTACCTAGTCAAGCGTATTTCACTCGTAAAGCCCTTTTCTTAATACCGCTATCAAAGGGGTTCCTGTAATTGAGAAAATCCGCCATCTGACGTCTGCCATTTTGAATTCATGGCATATTGGCGGTAATAATCACCACATAAATAAGTATAACGCAATCTTTGAAGGGACTTTTGGTAATAAAAATTCATGGCATATTGGCGATAATAATCACCACATAAATAAGTATAACGCAATCTTTGAAGGGACTTCCGGTAATAAAAATAAAAATACAAACCTAGAAGGTTTGTCTGCGATTCCTGTCTCTGCGGTGTCGGTGTTTACCTGACACGTAATACAAACAGAATGTTTAGAGTTAAAAGTTTATAATTTTTTATCCTCTGATGACGCCAACTTTGTTAGTGAAACGATCGTCAGGACTTAAACAAATTATTTGGTGATATTGGTTCTTCAAGTGTAACTTATTCATATCCGTTTTAGTTAATTTCATTCGATGCCAATCTAAGTCTGATACATTTACACTGATTCTCTGTGCCACGTGTCAAACTACGTCAAATTTAATAGATTTGCACTACATGCCTGGCAACAGAAACAAGGAAAACTTATTGATTAGTTTGGTTTGTCGGCTGTTTTTACGTTTAATTTGAGGAAGATTAAATATATTACCTTTTCCGCCTTAAGAAATATCTGGAATTTTACCCTTGATTTTGAAACCCCTATATATTCTATAGGGTAAGAAGCAAATTTAAGATATTATTTCACTTCTAAATTATTATTTTTTAGGGTTTTTCCCTTGGATCTAAATTACCTTTCCAACATTGGCATTATAATTGGTTTGATGCTGTGATTCATGTGAATCCTCCATTTTAGTGAGCTAAACTGGATTGCAGTAGTTAATGTAAATGAACTATATCCAGGTACTGTGAGTTGCTCAACCTAGTTATATAAAAAGTTCTTAAGTGCCAACCACAATATCCACCTTTTTTTCTTTGGAACAATGAACTAATTAATTGAGCAAAATTGGATTTAAATTATGTATATTTTGTAAAGTGATTGGCCAGTCAAAAACTGCTTATCGGAACGTTTCTTACTAGAATATATAAAACAATTTTTCTTCATTTGTATTTATATCATTTACATTTTTATGTTATAAAATAGTTAACTAATTTGATTTCACATATTATATATTTTCTATCAACCCTTTTGGTAGTTTTAGGGTTATAAAACATTTAAGACTCACCTGGCGCCCTTGAATTGTCCCTTCCTCCCTAAACCTTTTGTTATTTTATTATTAGTTTTTTTTTGTGACGAAGGTTTTTAAAGATAAGGATCAAATTTGAGGTATTATTTTTAATTACCGCCAAGGTAAACAACTCAAAAATAAATCCGATTATCTTGGTCAAAAATGTTACACAAGTGTACCTATCGGAGCTCATTATAGGTTAGAATTTTCACTTTGTGAATCTGCTCTACTTAATTCACTTGAAGCATCGCGACTAACATTTTCATCGATAATGTCCGGACCACGCTGTATAATCTGTTAATAATAACCAATAATTTAATCACCAATAAATAGTTCTATTAATAGTAACACTTTATTGGCTCTGTTGATATATTTTACACTACCTCGCAGACAGAAAAAGATATCATAGATATTTATAATGGCTTTTAACAAACAAGGCTGGCTCAACAATGTTGCACCAACCAATGAAACTAAAAAATAAATAGAAATATTAGTTTGTACCATTAACATAAATTTGACATTATTTATTTTAATTAGAGTCGTAAATAAAATCAATATAATCTAGAATGTAGCATGACCCTTCCCTGGAGGAGGGGATGAATGGGTAAATCTAATACTAGAATCGTACAAATTCTCTATCATGCGTGTAATCATGACACATGTGGAGGGTGTAAGTCGATGATTCGCTTATTCTGCCTCCTAGGACAACACTGGCTCAAAAACATATATACAACTCCTCAGTGAGAACACCGTAAAATCTACTTAAGAAAGGGATTAACCGTTAAGTCGTAGAAAGGAAAATAAAGCATCAGTGTTCCCCTATAGATTGTTCTAAGATTAACGAGGATTGCACTAAAATGTGTTATTATTGTGTTGGAGGCACCGACTGTAAGATTTTTGTACAAACGTGGTTTAAAAAAACAAGTATGTTAAAACGCTTTTTCTTGCAACAGCACAGGCTAAAAAAATAAGTTGGAGCCGGTAGTAGATTAGGATAGCGACATCTCATAAATATTTAACTTTCCTTGCAATACAAGAAATCATTTAATTATCTAAACAAAAAAACATAAAGGAAGTCAAATTTGTGGCCAATAAGTGAATGAAGAATACAAGAAGAACACATTTTGCAGTTGGATAAACGATTTTTGCTTCCAGACAAAGGTTTATTTTAAAAACCCCTAACGCGTTTAGGCTTCTAAAAAGTTATATTCAGGGGATCAGTATCGTTAGGTTGCATTTTAAATCCTGGTAGGATCGCCAAAATTTGTTACGCTAAATGATCTCAGTTCTTTTGGATATCGTATGCAGTCTAGTAAGAGGGATATTAAAAAACGAGATGATTTCAATTTACTCGATAAAGTATATTTTCCTTTAATTACCACTGCTTTCGATAAATTGATTTATTCTGTAACTTTCTATTTCTGACTTATCACATTCTCTAACCATGCTCTATTGCATCACACTAATAAAATTGTTACAGGCTGTCAAACGCTAATCTAGTAATATCTAACGTTCAAAATTCTAATATCACAAATTAAACAATCAACTGTCTCTACCTTGATTGGTTTGTGATTCGATTTACTATTTCTAACGGAAATTTAGTAGGAACATGATATCTTTCAGAAAAATGGACGTGAAGTCGTGTTTACTTAAGAAATCAGACACATGTTAGTATTGTCGGCATTTATGAACTATATAGATGTTACGTAAGCCAGCCTTTAAACATTATAAACTATAGATAAGTTGGATGAAGATTTTCTCTACTTAATTAACTTTACAACTTATCTGTCTTGCCACAGGTTCCTTGACTACCATTGAAATTACCAATTAGAAGCTCCAGGCAATGGGTTGGTCACTAGCAGGCCCCTATCAATGAACTTTCAGACTTTCAGGTCCCTGAGGAATTATATTTGACAGCTTACACTCAAAATTCCGTAATCAAAGCTTTCACCAATATACCAGACGTTGACTCCAGCCATAAGATTACGGGATAGTTAACCAAAACACTCCAGAAGAAAAAACCGATAATGCCTTAAACTGCTCTTAGTGACAGGTATCAAATAAAACTCCAGTAGTAATATATATATATATATATATATATATATATATATATATATATATATATATATATATATATATATATATATATATATATATATATATATGTATATATATATACATATATATATATATATATATATATATATATATATATATATATATATATATATATATATATATATGTATATATATATATACATATATATATATATATATATATATATATATATATATATATATATATATATATTCGTAATAAGGCTAAGAATAGATTCAAACGCACCAAACTGTCATCCCACTGGGACTACTATAAGCAACTGAGAAACTATACTGAGGTGGCAATTAAAAATGAAAAAAAAGACTACTTTGGCTATTAATTTAGAAATGCTGATACAAGGACAATGTGGCACGAACTGCGAGGACTTGATATTGGGGCAGGGGTCATGCAAACCTAAAAACCCATTTAAAAAATGTAGATAATATTAATGATTATTGTATTAATAATGTACCTAGGTCGACTAATGATGGCTCTCAGTTGATTGATTACAGAAATACATTGAATGGCATGACACCTTGCTTTGAATTTAATTTAGTAGATGATAACGAAATCTTACGGATTATAGACAAAATAAAAACTAGAGCAGTGGGCACGGACACTATCAGTTTGATAATGATAAAGTACTGTTGCCCACAAGCTGTTCTTTATATTACTCATATAATAAACACATGCATTGCAACTGGTGTCTTTCCATCACAGTGGAAGCAGGCATATATCATTCCTTTTCCTAAGATTCCAAACCCGGAGACTTCCAGGATCTACGTCCCATTAGTATATTACCTATTCTTTCAAAGATTTTCGAACATGTAATCTATCAGTCTGGCTTCAGACAATTGCACAGTTGTACGTCGGCCTTGGTAAAGGTTTCAGATGATATCTTGGAGTCTTCAGATAGTAACAAAGTAACGGCTCTAGTACTGTTGGATTTTACTAAGGCATTCGATACTAATAATCATAATTTACTTGTTTCTATTTTACATTTCATTGGTCTGAAAACGACTGCACTGGACCTAATTTCTAATTACCTGGAGGGTCGAACCCAGTCTGTGAAAATAGATGGCAATTACTCACAGACACGTTTAATTAGTGTCGGTGTTCCACAAGGGTCAATTCTTGGTCCCCTATTATTTAGTATCTATACGAGCAACACGTTTCGTAAGCTTCAACATTGTCAGTTTCATATGTATGCCCATGACACCCAGCTATATTTGTCGTTCGAAAGGGCAAAGGTTCGTGAGGCGGAGACCAGGATCAATTGTGATCTGGCGAACTTGACGCAGTTTTCGAGGGAACATTCTTTGTTTCTGAATCGATCCAAATCTAGAGTGCTACTATTTGGAAATAAATCATCTGTAGCTGAAATAGCTGAGAATTTTGTTGTGGAAATAAATAACGTCGTAATACCTATCGTTGAGAGTGCTAGTAATTTGGGAGTTACTTTTGAAAATAACTTTAGATTTACTAGTCAGATTTCAAAATACTTAAGAAGATCATATGCTGCCTTAAAACTACTGTATACCCATAGAAATTATTTATCTGTTGAAACGAAAGCGATGCTATGTGACACGTTGGTCTTATCGCACGTTGTGTATGCTTCACCAGTGTACTATCCCTGTCTTGAGGTAGTCACCAGGAACAGAGTACAGAAAATACAAAACTCGTGTCTCAGGTATATTTTTGGATTGCAACGTAGGCAACATGTATCGCATAAATTAAGTGAATTAAAGTGGCTTAATATGGGTAACAGCCTGAAGTTAAATACGCTGTGCTTCTACCATCAGGTTGTTTGTAATAAAAAACCTATTTGTACGATAAAATCCGCTTCAGGACTGACATTCACAACATAAATATCCGCAACCGTGATTACATAACTCCTCCTCACCATAAAACCTATCTTTTTGAAAGATCGTATAGTTACAATGTTCCAAAGCTTTATAATGCGATACCAAATGAACTTAAGAGGCTAAAAATTGAACAGTTTAAGAAGCATTTGTTTGACTACCTGTATAGTACTTAGTAAATGGTATTTGATCATTTTTCTTTTTTTGTAGCCGGGAATAATTTGGGAGATATTATGACTTTCCGGTTAAGATATTAGTCTAGTTAAGTGTTTAGGCTAGGTTAAAGAATCGCTAAAATATTAAATGTAAGATACTTAGGTAAGCGAATTAGTCCGGGGGGACAAAAGGATCTTTTGCTTGCTTGATCGCAACCTAGTGGTTTTCCTCTGTTTATGTACCTAATTAATTGCAACGAATGAACTGTTTATTTTTTGTAATTGTAAATTTATATTTTATATATATATATATATATATATATATATATATATATATATATATATATATATATATATATATATATATATATATACTAACCCACAAACCGTTTTAGCTTCTTTAGTTAGACTACTTGAATTTATAGGACCACTCCTTTTGGCTGATATTAAATAAATATTTAACACTGCTATCGGAAATGTCGATTACATACTTGAACGTTTCCACCGCCCTTTATGACTACGGCTCTGAAGAACCCGGAAATTTTTTTCCTGTATATAAGAACTGAGTATAAAACTTCCTTTAATACATACTGAATTAGTTTTTTTTCTTTATCGCTGGAAACCAACACGATTATCAGGGATTATGACGCAAGTATCCCTCCATTCAGAGTCCCTTGTTTATGTTCTTTGTCTCCTAGGGAATACACCCATTTTGATACTGGTCTTTTGTAATCGTTATCGCGCTGTTTCTTTTGAAATTATTCAGATTTTTATTGGAATTATGTGAAGGCCCGTTGTTTCTGTATTCCACACAGGCAAGATTTATTAAAGGTTGGGGGTCTTTGTTGCGCTATTCAGTTGTTTCTGGATATAAAGGGGCGGCTTAATTTTCTTATGTTACGGTAGTATCCAATGTAAAAATGGAATATGGATAAATTTCTGTTTCTATAATTGTGAGTGGAGCGCACAAAAATATATATGACTATTTCGAAATGAGAAAAATGTTTGGTACGCAGCAAGTGCGTTAACGTAGTTAGTTTTCATAAGAATAATATATTATAGTGATTTGGCCTTATATTAAAAGTTATAAAACATTACTTTATTTAAAACGCACCTTTTCAAAATCCGACTAAATATTTTTTAAGCATTTTCCGCCCATATTTCTTTCCCGTCCAGCGCCCGTATTTATTCTTGGTCTTTTAACTTTATTGAGGGTTGTTTGCCACAAACTTGGCTTGTGGCTTGTGCACCCAAGGAGGGTTCTAAGCATGTTTCTGAATTTTTTTTTTACAAAAATCCTCCATGCAGGAAACTGTAAATTTACCGAAATTACATCCCATAACGTCGCCTATAATGCCTTTTTCAGATAATATTGCACAAGATAAGTAAGTATAACAAAAGGTGGCCCTTAATTAACATCGGGGCTACAAAAACTTAAAAGTAGAGAAGACATTTAAATCGTGTGTTAAGAGACATAAGTTTGATGAAAAATCACTTCTAACTGTATGCACACAAAAACTAGTTAAGCTCATTTATTAAATCTAATAAAAAACAACAATTTTACGATATTATTTTAAATAAAACAATAGCACTACGTTTCGCGGCGATTTCGCAATTCGCGAGTGTATGAACCTAGTTTTTCTACAAGACTACAATGGACTACCAGGTCTTGATACTTGTAAAGAACATTGACACTCGTGGTACTTAATTTAACACAACGAACCTAAGAAATATTGTGTTTCGCACTGAGACAAACTATAAAAATGCCCATACTGTTACTATTACTACATAATGCATTACTTATTTCCCCCGGTTATACAATAATAATAATGTCTAAGGGGTCCTGTCATGGCTCAATTAAGAAACATTGAAAATCAAGTGCTAACACTGCTCTTAGAATATAATTTACTGAAATACAGATGTTCTATTTTCTGCAAAATTGTATTGTTGTAAGTCATTACCTCACAGTTTTCATTTATAACCATCGTCCAATATTTATTTTCAGTGTTTACATCCATGTTTTAAATATGTTAGGTTAACTAAAAGTCAGTTGTAAAATATCAAATGTTGTACACGTCTCCGCCTATAACATTTTGTTTTAACTAGAGCTGTCGTGACAACATACTACCTGGTTCCGCACCGAGGTGGCGTCCCTGTCGTACATCTCTAATTGTTCTACATGCTGACATGTTGCAGTAATGTAACTTCCATTGTTTTCTATCTACGATTTATTTAAATAGCATAGCAGTACAGATAACGTCATCTGTCTTTATCTAACATTATAGATATTGCATTAAAGAATCTGAAGTGATGGCAAGGATTTTTTTAATATTAATTTAGAATAACTTTATTTGCCTTTAATCGAAAGACTTGAAAATTGGTACACATCCACGTCTGTCTATGCTCTTTTAAGTTGTTTTCGTTTCAATCACTTAACCAATTTGAGAGATATTGCGTTCAAAACATATTTTTACATTTTTTGTTAAGAATGTCAAGATCTGATGAACGAACTCATCCAAGCTATTAACAAAATAAAGGTACTTCCCAAATTTAGTCCAAATCCGTGAGCCTTGAGGTATTTTTAGAGTTATCGGTTGGATATATATATATATATATATATATATATATATATATATATATATATATATATATATATATATATATATATATATACTATTTTAACTGACCTTGGAAATGGGTTCCAGGGGCCCTAATTCGTGCTCATTTGAAGAAAATTTCCGAAAGTCTCACCGTCGATACCTCTCTATTAGTGAATTTTTTTAATGAAAATTTACTAATAGGTTATAATCACGGTTGACCATTCTGTCCTTATAAGAATACAGAGGCATTATATCCTTTTATGACGCCTTGATTTTCCGTGTGATGAATAGGGCACATTGTCTTTTAGTGAATTTTCATTAAGGAAAATTTGGTATTAAAAAGGCACGATAAAAAGCTTTCGGAAAAGCTTCTTCAGATGAGCGCGAACTTGGGTCCCTAGAACCCAAAACCCAGGCCAAGTTAAAATCTTTATATGTTTGTATATATATATATATATATATATATATATATATATATATATATATATATATATATATATATATATATATATATATATATCCGGGCGATAACTCAAAAACACTAAACTGAGTTCAATCAAACTTGGAAAAAACCTTGTTTGGGCGAAATCCGAGGTCGAGTTCGTTAATCAGCCTTTATTCTCACGTTTTTCCGGTGAAAAATTGGGGAAAACTTTTTGAAAACGCTATATATTTTTTAAATTTCAGCAACACTTCACGAGGGCTTACAGCCTAAATACTATCGTACCGTGGGTGTCGACAAGGAGGAAAGAGGCAACTTGTTAATTCTGGACTTGAAGGTTCGGAGGAGAAGGAAAAATATTTGCCGACAAGGAATTCCACAACTTGGAAGTCCTCGGGACAAAAGAGCGGGCATAACAAGATGTTCTATGTCTGGTGACCTGGACAGTAAAAGGGTGCATTCGCTCTGTTCCACTGGTAGATCTGTTGGGGGCAGCAAGTGGAGGAACTATGGAAGAAAACTCCTCTGAGCAGTGCCCGTGCAGATATCTATAAAGCAGAGAAAGGCCACAAACGGCATGTCGGTGGGCAAGATATGGCAGCCTTTGGGTGAGGGTAGGGTCATCAATGAGACGTATAGCTCTCTTCCGAATAGAGTCCAGGGTAGCGAGTGTAGAAGCGGCAGCGGCACCCCAGATGTGGGAGCAGTATTCAAGGTTTGGCATTATTTGTAAAGTATATAAGATATAGAGATTAGCTGGTGAAAAGTATTTGCGGGCCCGGAAGAGGAAACCTAATTTCTTAGCAGCCGCTTCTGCAATCGAAGTGACATGTTGGTGCCAATTGAGAATTCGATCCACAGAAATGCCAACAAGTGAAAAGGACTCATTACTTTGAATAACTTGGTTGTTCATTGTGATGGGTCTAGGGCTGGTGTATCTCTTATGAGAAAGAAAGCAAGACTGAGATTTGGTGGAGTTGAATTGTACAAGATTTCTACTTCATCAGTCTAATATTTTTTGGAGGTCCACGGAGACAGAACCTTCCATGAGTCTGCGATTCTCATTTTATTCGGCTAAAGAGCCAGGCTTAGAATATTGTATATTTAAGTGGAAGATGCTGTCGTCCGCGTAACTGTGAACTGCTTTGGATATGTCTAGAGCAACAATTTGAGATTTACTATGTAGTTCCATAGACTTGTTCCAAGATTGGGTGACAAAGGAAAGGGGGTCGGCAGTTGATCTGCTCTGACGGACATCATACTTACTGTCGTGGATTAGACTGTGTTTTACAAGACATTTTAGTAATTCGGTGTTTATATACTTTTCCATCACTTTAGAGACGACTGAAGGGAGATAAATAGGCCTGTAGTTGAATTTTTGTAAGTATTAAAGTAACTGGAATGAGACGTTACATGTAGCTAGAAATAGTGCAAATAAACCTATGTTGTGAATTTTAAGTAACTTGGTACACAATATTTACAGTTTTTTTAAATTAAAAATAAAATCCCAAAGACATGCGTTGAAACGACTTGGTGGTTAAAGTCCAGGGCCTGACAGAGTAGTTAACTGCCACGCGTAGATTGATTCATACAAAAGATATAAACCATACATCAACGCTAACCAAACTAAATATATACCAAGCATAATACATACTACCCGAACCAACAATCGTGAAATCTCGGCCGCAATTATGGGAAATGACAGGCGACATGAAATTAAAAACCTGCCAAGTAATTGTTATTTAACTGGGGGATCCAATCAATTATTAAAAGACACTATATTTGTAGCTTTATGAGCGGCCTCAAATACAGTTTTAGCGCAGCATAGATATATTATGCTGTCGTATAATATACTAGAAATGTAAACAAAATCAAGCCAAGTCTCCATAAAAATGATTCCCAAATAGTTATATAATAGTTACGTATACTTGAATATAATATCCCGCGCATGAAGCCGATCTAAGATATCACGCAGATAAAACCTTTGTTGACGTGTGCATAGATAACGCAGAGGTTCTGTGCTTGCCTTCTAAGCAGAAGGTTACGCGATCGAATCCAGCTTGATGAGTGCATGTTTTTTATGTTTTATTTTGACATTTGGAGAAACAATAGTGTACAGATTTTATACGTTTGAACAAGATCTAATTTTTGTTTAAAACGCCTGAATAAGTTTGTCACCTTTGTGTGAAATTATAATTTTGTTATTGTTGATAGTGGAAAAAACCGGTTTGATTAGGTTGACTAAAACGAAATCATACTGGCGACTAATAAGGGAAAATAACTGCTACGTTAATAATTTGACAGATACTTTAATTTTCTAAATATGAATTAAGTTTCCTTCTGGAAATCTTTTGTATAACTTTAATGAAATTTGTAATACAAATTTTTTTTAAAGAGACTTACGCTATTTACAGATATAGTAAAATTTAGTTATTTAGCTTCATAGAAAAGTGAGTTTTGGGCATTTCTCTCAAAAGGAGTTAGAACGCAAGATTTTTTTTATAATAGAGAAATATCGATGGTAACACTTTCGAAAGAATTCTTCAAATGCGCGCGTACTAGGACCTCTAAAATTGATCTTCAAGGTCTGTGTACTCGGTGATCCTCCAGTATTTAAAATCTACTGGAGTGGATGGAACGACTTATACTAAGAGAATAAAACAATCTGAATTCAGAAGGACGCCCTGAATAACAAATGCGTTATTTAAGTCGGTTAGTAGAAAGATGATTTATATAGGAGACATAAATGCCATCCAAATGGAGACAGGTTGTTCGAAGAATACAAGGTATACAGAAACAAACTAAACGAGTTGATAAAAATAACAAATGATAATTATTATAAAAGAATGATAGAAAAAACATTGGTAGCCCTAAAGCTATGTGGAGATGCATTGGCGAAGGGGATAAGAAGGGGCGTACAGGAGGAATGAAAATGAGGGAAGTTTTTTTCGAGTATTGGAGCGCGACTGACAATGAAGGTAAAAAGAACACCACAAATTTTAAGAGTAAGCATATAAAGAACTCAATATTCATTGAGATGACCACCGTGGAAGAAATAGCAAAGACGATAATGCGCTTAAAATCGAATAAACCTTTTGGGGTAGATGGGTTTATAGCAGAATTGCCCAAAGATATATCTAAATACATTTCTCTTTGACATGTGTCTACAGCAAGAGAATAAATGAGGCAACATTCCCCAGAGCTTTTAAAGTTCCACCAGTTGTCCCTCTGTACAAATCTGGCGGAAAAACAGATGTCGATGTTGATGAGTCAGAGCCAGCTTTATTCATCTTCTTCGACCTGGTCAAAGCATTCGACACGGTGTATCACTGGGAGCTTCTAAAAACACTGGAGAGCATAGGATTTAAAGATGATGTCTATAAACTCATGGAGAGCTATCTGAGAGACAGAGAGCAATGTGTGGCGATAGACAGTGAGGTAGGCTCTTACAAAGTTTAGTGTGGTGTTCTTCAGGGTACTGTGCTTGGGCCGTTGCTTTTCTGTCTTTATATCAATGATACATGTCTCATGGAAAGCCGCGGAGATATTGTAAGGTTCGCTGACGATACAGCCATTTTATATCGTCACTCCAACAAGGTAGATCTAAAGGCGATGGTGGAAGCAGACTATGCCCAAATAGTAAGATTCTTAAGTTCAAGGAGATTACAGTTAATTGGAGTATTGTTGAAATCTGCTGAAGTATGATCATCTCACGATAAGGAGATAAAATGTGTGAGTTGAGATTGGACGCAGAGAATACTAAGTATCTTGGAATTATAAAAGACCAACATTTGCGGTGAGGTAAGCACATAAATACTGTTGTGCAAAAACTGCGATATCTTTAAATCTTCTCTAAATTATATAAACGAATATCTGGTCTGGAACATTTAAAACTATTATATTTTGCTCTCGTTCAGTCTCATCTCACCTATGGAATATTGTCTTGCGGCGGAGTTGTCAGTGCGCACTTAAATCGTTTAGAGGTCACACAAAACTGGCTACTTAAAATTGTATTTGAACGTGGACGTTTACTTTCGAGCGATAGCTTGTACGAAGAGAGTGGGATATTTGATTTAAGACAACTATATCACAGAAAACTTTTATTGCTTCAGTTTAGAAATAAAAATCAGAACAGCCAACCAATTCTAAAACATCAATACTCAACTAGGCGCAATATCGGTGATCATTCGAATATTCCAAGGGCGTGCAAGACCGCTACTTATTGGGCTCTGAGAATATCTAATTGCACCACAAGTGAGTTAGAAATGATTCACTCTTGTCGCCTCTTTAAGAAGCGAGCCAGCGGTTGGCTGCTACAACAACCAAGACGCTAAATAATAGAACAAAATTAACTGAAAAATGTTTACAAGTAAGTGGCAACACGATAGCCACTAACTGACAACATTATGCTCTCAGTGTCACCATTGATGTCTTTTTAGTTTATTTCCGTGAGCGTGCTAGGCCTTTTATATATATTTTATTGTATTTTGTGGTTTGTGTTTTAATTATTTTTATAGACTAATGTTTAGTTATAGAGTACTGTTTTTTTGTTCACTATTTTGTTTCACAACGTTATGATTGGTTTTATGACGGATTAGATTTTGTGCTGTGTCGTTGCAAATCATTGGAAATTTTTTCTTAGTGTTGTAAGTACTCATAAGTTGTCAGTGTCCACATACAAGGATTGTCCCTCGAAGGGTGAACTGTTAATGAGAACAATACATTTTTAGGCGGATATTAATTCTTATGAGATGTTTTAATGACTATTTGTATATAAGATGTCTACTGCTATATTTAGAAATCATCACCTTTTCTCACGCATAAGTTTTTACTTTTGTGGGAAAATACTGTTCGTTGTCGTACGAATTCTTATTTGTATACTGCCTTTTCTTGTAGTTTATAGTTTTGGTAATAAAAATTGATTATCATTATTATTATTATTGATACTGACGGAACTATTATAGGCTTAACAAGTACACACTTATAGATACGCAAACAAGTACAACTCAACTTATTCCCTTACGATTTTTTATTAAAAGAGGGATGAGACAAGAGTTTTTGTATGATAAATAAAAAGTTCGGGACGCGTTATGGTAGTGAATTTTTATTAAATGCTTCAAATTTGAATAACTTAATTTTCTATAAACCTAGAAAGTTTAATTTTAGCATCTAGTAAGGCATTTCCTAAGACAAGATATCCACCAAATTTCATTAAAATAACTTTGTAATTTCCGGAGAAAAATTTTTTTTCGAAAGAAAATTACAAATTTAAATTACTCAATTTTCTATAAACTTAGAGAGTTGAATTTTGGTGTGTAGTAAGGCCTCTCCTAAGGCAACATATTCGTTAAATTTCATTAAAACATATTCGTAATTTTCGGAGAAAAAATTGGAACTGACCCCGGATATGGGTTCTAGGGGTTCTAGTTCGCGCTCATTTGAAACAATTTTTGCAAAGTCTCACCATCGATACCTATCTATTAGTTAATTTTTAAAATAAAAATTCACTACAATGTATTGAAGTTAACAGACCATTGCAAGACTATTTTAGACTAGGGAGTCCAACAATACCAGAACACAAAAAATAGCCACAAAAGTGTGCTCATTAGACTACGCATAATTTTTCTCATTAAGTTACAAGTTTCGAATTTAACATACTTTTTCATGCATATTCCTCACCATAATGCACCTGCTGCGTCCATACTTTTCATTTATTCTTTAACATATACAATAGTTTTAACATACGAACGGGATCATGAACTTTGAACTTCGACTTGACAGATTGGTTACAACGTCAAGCTTCCTTTCTTATATCTTCGATCGGCTTGGCTATTGTCGATTGAAAATCTCTCGAATAAGAGCCATGTTTGCCGGACAATTACCTATCTTTACCAACAGTTTTGTAGGCTACTCAATGACTCAGACATCCCCTCCCACCCCTTTATGGCGAACAAAGGAACTAAAGAAGACCGTAATATCATAGAGGAGCGCTTCAGGAACAATAACGTGCAGTCTTCCTGATAACCATGTGTTAGAAAACTATAGCAATTGTTTATTCTCGCTTTAATAGTCTAATAAATATCCTACAATTTCTGTGATTGAGGGAGATCCTTACGTCCATGAGTGGTTAATTACGTTTAAAAATGTATAAGCATAGACAGTAAATACCTGAAACTATATTTATAATGGTGCTTTAATAATATTTTTATGATAATATAAGTTGTGATTTATGGTATTCTATCGACAAAAAGAAATAAATAATATTGGATTTTATTATCCTCGTACAGAGGGTGTTCTTTATTTACAGGAAGGCTGTTTTTTTCTGTTAACCATTTAATTATATTTTAAAACAACAGAGGTATCTTATAACTGTTACTATGAGTTAAAATGAACGACTAGCAACATCCAAATGGCGCGATTGTTTAAAAATTACATGGAATACGGCCCCTCTCCGTGGTACTTCTGGTCGCAGTATTGACACATCTTGTTGCAAACACTGTAACGAGTATGGAACTCTGTGCTCGGGAAATGCACCCACGGAGAACTGCTTCAAAGCGGGCGCCATCATGAAGTTGGGAAACTACTTGCTTCCCCAGAGCGAGAGGCTTCCAAGTGAAAGAACTTCATGGCCTCTCAGAAACTGTGAGCACTAATACATCACCGCAATCGAGAAAAACTATGTTTATCCGGCTAATGGATAGGTAGATATATATATATATATATATATATATATATATATATATATATATATATATATATATATATATATATATATATATATATATATATATATATATATATATATATATATATATATATATATACTTTATTCACTCACTATAATATACAATCAAGTGCATAGAGCTCGTCACAGTAAACGCAACAGGCCACAAATGAGTACATAATCAACAAATCAATCCAATCATAAAATATTAAAATCTCAACTTTAAGCAATAAAATTGAGTCATAAAACTCTTACATATAAAAGCAAATAAAAATACAAGGTGTATATAGCCATATATATGCAAAAATAAAACGCAAAAACAGCAGACAATACAAAGCAAGTCCAAAAAAAAAGAACATAACCTGCCTCAGCAAATATCACTCCCCAAATTACAGTCTAGGAACTCTTTAACATCGTAAAAAACTGACTCGCACAGGAAATTTTTTAGTCTAATTTTAAACTGTTTTGGCGGTAGTCGTCTCAATTGACAGGCAACTTATTGAAGATTCTTAGCGAGTACACAACACTTCTATGCACCATTGTACTAGTTGCTTGTGGTAACGTATACTGTTCATTTAGAGCCCATCTAGTTGGATAACTTTGATTAACCCGACAGTCACTCAAAATATCCTGGTTTTCCCTGACAAAACATGCACTTTCATATATACATATATATATAAACTAGGAACAGTCAGAATACCATACTCTTTGAATATTGTTCTCCATGATTCAAACGATTTCATATCAAAAATCCCGCGCAACCAAACCTTTTGCAGAATGAAGATTCTAGACACTTCGACAGATGCACCCCAAAAGACAATTCCATAGCTAAGGCGATAATGGGCGTATCAGAAATAAGCAGCTATACGTGCCTTTAGATTAACCAATGTCTATATATATATATACCATTCCTAGAGCATAACTGAATGAGACGATTTTAGATGATAAAAGTTCAATATGTGCTTTCCAGTTTAGTTGACAGTCAAGTACAAGACCCAGGAATTTCACGCTCTTTGATGTCGTCAAAGCCTCCTCACCATACAAGTAAATACGTGATTTACCAACACAGTAACCAGCTTCATACCGTTTCTGTTAAACCAGTAATGAAAAGTACTCAAACAACGGCCAAAAGACTGCTGTACATCTTGTTCTTTGGGCATCTGAGTCATCCGCAATAAGGGTTGTATGATATCCCTCAGATATTTTAAGTAAATCATTTATGTAAATGAGAAATAACAATGGACCAAGAATTGATCCCTGCGGTACTCCGCGTTTTATTTGAAGCCATTGTGAACACACTTCGCTGCCGTTTTCAGGATCGCCGTATTTGATTCTTTGATTTTTCTGTGTAAGGTAAGATCTAATAAACGTCAAACGTCAACGCTTATACCCAGCTGCTCTAACTTGCAGTATAATATGTCATAATTAACGCCATCGAAGGCCTTTGATATATTCATGAATATGCCCGTCACATCCTTGCACTCACTTAATACCATCAGTGATATTTTTTATAAATTAATTAACCTCAGGCACTGTAGATCTGCCCCTGACCAACCACTACTACTTAGAAAATTATTATCCATTAGAAAAGTGTAGATCCTCTTGTATATATTTTTTTCAAATTTTTTTGATATAGTCGGTAGTAGTGACAGTGGGCGGTAATTAGCAAGCAACTCTTTGTATCCTTGTTTGTACAGCAGAATAACAATCCACAACTTGAGCTCACATAGGAAACTACCAGACTCCAAACACAAATTTACCAGATATGCAAGGGGCTCCAGCAATTCCTCGGCACAATGTTTGATCACGCTTACAGGAATCTCGTCAAAGCCCGTGGAGCTTGCGGCTTTTAGTTACATTATTATATTATAAATTTCAGCCTCTGTGGCCGAGAAAAGAAAGAGTGATTTGTTAACAAATACTGGTAGTCGTTGCTCCCCCCGGTCGTTTGCACCACCATAACCATAACATACATCAACAATATGCTGATTCACGTAAATGAGAATAGTACAAAACACCAAAATTACTTTCACACATAATAGCATTCGAATAAACGGTACTTACTAATTAGGCCACGAAGAATAATTCACATAGGAGTATTCTTGTGTGTGACACAATACAGAAAGTGCATGTGTAGACTAAACAACAGTAATAAATCACACTTCACAGCGGTCATCTAACAGTTATTAGTATCTCGCTTAACCACCGTAAATACACTCTATTTATTACAAAAATCATCACAGAAAGTCAATACTAGTTAATCAGGACAAATACACACAAAAATATTTTTCCCACACATATAACCTAGGTAATAGAACAGCAATCTTAAAAACGATCAAAATAAGCAAAAGTTTAGACTTAAAGTACAATAATCGTTAAGTGAACAGGATCCTAAACACTCAATAAGTACAGACAAATTTACAAACAAAATCACAGCTAAAGCAAAGAAAACCTTTCAAAACGAACCTGCAAAAATCAAATGAAGACGGAGGGAGTCATCAACTTAAGAGAAAACAACATTGCACAACAACAAAAACAAGTCACAAGGACACGTTACATAAATGTTGCTCTACAAAACATGACTGAATTTTTCATAATGATTTAGAATCCATTCTCTGAGCTTGTTTTTAAAAAGGTTGATATTGTCAGATTGTTTAATTTTACTAGGCGCCAAATTACTTGTCTTTTTGAAAATGTAGATATAACATCTTGGTCCTATTGTTTTCCTACACTTCAGTGGCGCCTCCTTAATTTTTGTATCATAATCATGGCGAAGCCAACAAATCAGTTCTTTGCTTTTGTAGCCGAAGATTTCCACCTGAACAAAATACAACTGACGCAGGTCTATAATCTTTGCCGCACTATACAGCTCCTTACTTAGATGTATCCTATTTCTTCCATACATAATTTTGATGAACCATCTCTGGAGAATACTTAACTTCTTCAAGACTCCCTCGCTGGCTCCTCCACACCGAATTATACCGTAGTTAAACTGTAACTCAACAAGGGCATAATATACTGTTCTCATGTCACTTATTCATTTATTTCCAACAGCTCTCTAAGATACCTTATCTTACCTAGCAGTAGTCTCAGTTTCTTCAGCACATATTGGTTCGACTCATACCATCGCAAATGACTTTCAATGTATATGCTTAAATATTTGACACTGTTGGTTCCCACAATTTGAATATCAGAGTTAACAGTGAGCGGTCTCCAGTTTTGCAAGTTGTTCGCATATGCCGTGAAAGGCAGATACTTCATGTTCATACACTGTTCTCTCAGGATTTTGTGTTAGCAAGTTAGCATCTAGCCAATGACATATGGACCCAAATTCCTATAAATTAGAACCATATTGTCAGCATAGCTTATTTTTCATATACAAAGAAAACAAGAAATGACCAATAACGATGCCCTGAGGCACACCGAATGTAACGTTATTCGTTCTCCTATGTATACCACCCATATCAACAGTTTGCTTGCTATTTTCAAGATATGATTTGATGAGCATATATGGTACACCTCTGTCGCCAATTCTGTCAATCTTCTCAAGTACAAGAAAATGGTCTACGGTATCAAACGCCGTTTTTAAGTCGACGAATGTGGCTAAACTAGGGACGCTCTCATTTATTGCCTTGTAGATTTTTTCCACAATGGAAGACAAAATATCCTGGCTTAAAAGATTTTTGCGGAATCCCCACTGATTGTAATAAACTATTCGGAATTTTTCTATAAAGCAATCTTTGCGCCTGTTGCGAATTTTCTCAAATATATGTGCAAACGTACTGATTACAGTTATGGGCCAGCAGTTGTTAAGGTCTATGACCAGATTTGTATAGAGGAACACTGTTAAAAAAATCTAGAAAAACACAAGTTTCAAAGATTTTATTAATCAGTTGGGCAATGTGACCAACAACGTTAACAAATGTTTCTGATGCAAGCCTGTCATATCCAGTGGATCGTTTATTCTTTAGCGAAAGAATAACCGCATTTACCTCCGATTCCGTAGTCACGCTCACAAAAATTGAAGCTGTAAGTGAGGTTCCATTACGGTTTGTGTAGCCTCATTTTTTATCCTTTAAGCCAGTTTGCTTGTAATGCGTATAAACTATTCGTCGAATGCATCAGCTATAGGTTCCGTATGTCGTCCATTTTGCTGCCGTATAATAAGGAACCGTTCCTACAAATTGCACACAACGTTATTGAGAATTTCTGGTTGAATTGCAGGAATTTGCTTTTTGCTAGGGCTTTCTAATTCTTACTGTGATGTTGGTCCTGGTTTCTTGGTCAACCTAATAGGTTAATAGCAAATTGAGCTATTCAAATTTGAAGCATTTAATGAAAATTTGCTACCACAACGCACTTGCTGCGTCCCAAATTTCTTTTCCTACAAACGTGCATTATACTTCGATGGAAAATGCAAAAGTGCAATAACATAAGGCGTGTTCGATTAAAAAAAAAGAAAATTGGTATCACCAACGAATTATGGGCCAGCCTGAGAGTGAAATATTTTTTTAAAATTTAGCTCAAGACACCCTATAATTAATGTATACAATTGTTTTCCTATCTTGTATAACAACGGACATACTGAGCTTTATTAATTTTTTACGAAAACTCGACAAAAATTATATACCATTAAACGATAAACTCTATAGCTGCTGCCAAAGCACCAGAGAAAGAGTCTATTTGAAATGAATTTTCTGGAAATATGTTAGCAAAATGAAGGACAACGACGGTTGACGCTAAGACTTCAGGGTTTACAAAATATTCTTCTTGAGACATTTTATTTCCCGTATTAGTTCCAAGTTCTTTGCCTAAATGTTGCCAATTTTGACGTTTTAAATCGCAATTTTGACGTTTTGAGGAAAGCCCCAATTTATTTCTCTTTAAATGCCGACATTTTTTTTTGTCCTTTAGGTGAGATAGCTAAATTTGGTACGTAATTTACTTATAATGACATACACCTGCGCACCCGCACCAGTAAAAAAATTTTTTTAAGAAAATTCACTAACAAAACAAATATTTCACGGAATGCACGTCAACAAATAAAAAAATGGACCTGCTTTCTTTCTGCGCAGACCACTGTTAGCGCTTCCACGCCACTGGTATATTTTCTAATTCAAATTTTATTTTACCTGTATGCGCTTGCGCATTTTTATTTTAAAGAGAGATTATAACGTCCATTAAAACGTTAAGATGTGAAAGTGTAGTCTATTTCTATTTTGCCATTTTCACAAGGAAATACAATCTATTAATTCTATTAAAAGCAACCAGCATCATCACCAACCACGGATTTACAAAATAACAAATTTATTCTTTTTATTTGTACCATACTGTATAAATCAAAATTTACCTTGTGTCTACATTCTAGAGGTTTAAGTTAAATTTCGATAAAAAAGTTGTTTGCAACTTGGTAACTCCTGATCGTGGCTTCGGTGCTCCAATGGTAAGAACACCAACCTCTGAACTCAAGTACATGCTGTCAATTAACATCAACCAAGGTTGGCATTTTATTTGTTCAAGTTAAATGCTCCTTAGAGGAGACGTAAAGACATCGGTATCGTATTCCAGACGTAAAGTCATCGGTCTCATGTTTCATGCGAAGTTGGGTGCTTTAAAAATCCTTATGCAAATACAATAGAAAAAAACTAAGCCCTAGTCTTGTTATCAGCGTTTATTTTTCAAATAAACCTGTGAAAGTGAGTGCTTATAATGAATAATCGCTTTTACAATGTATACATTTAAACCGATGTATTTTCCTTGTAAACGAATTAAATTAACTAGAACATTTTTACTTTATTTACATTAGTAATATTTTGCATCTTTTGTTCTAGTTGCCCCTTAGTGTATATTAAGAAGTGACTTAAACATTCTTTTCTTTCTAAATTGTGCCTTTTAGCATTTCTATTCAGCAAGATCTTTAGTTTAATGAGATCCATCAGACATGCAAGATTTCCAGCATCTATCATTCCTTCCAACTCTTAAGACCCCCTTGCAATTTTGCAATTATCAAGTTATCAAAGTTAGGATTTTCAATTACCCTTAAATAAACAATACTGTGTTTTCCTAGAAAGAGAAAATGGTGAAGATGGATTCAGACTTGAAGCGACAAGATACTTTCAGTCTATCTCTTAACTGAGGGCGTTATGGGTGGCAGGGGTTGAAAGCTCTGGTACAGAGCCGAGACATAAGAACAATACGTTGAGAAATACGCTGTGAAAGTGAGGAATAGAGAGAGCGTGTCTTTAGGAGGTTTGTCTTGGAGATGCTGGAGTAAGTGGCTGATGTAAATTATGGAATCCCCAGGCCTACGTGATTATGATGTAACAATGAAATGTTCTTCCGGGGAGGTCTGGGGGTCGTGTGTGCAGTGTTTGTGGTGGCAGAAGGGCTGGGTATATATACATTTACTACATGTATTCCATATAATGCCAGCGTTTTAACGTGAAATTATCTTTATATTTTACAGAAAATTGAGTTAATTAATATAACTTACTATGCAGTTATTCTTTTGGTTTAGAAAATATTAAATATGTGTTATGTTAGAAGGAAAATCTCAAAGGAAGCAATTATAATAGGTTTTGAGCATTATTTATTGAATTATTCAATAACCGTTAAAACTCCTGACGAAGCAAGCATATGAAGGCAATAACTAGTTAGAGGTTTCATTGAGAAAAATTCACTAATAGAGAGGTCACGATAAGAACCTTTTGAACAAATGTCTTCAGATGACCGCGAATTTGGGTCCCTAGAACCCAAAACCAAGGTCCTTTAAAATTTATATATATATATATATATATATATATATATATATATATATATATATATATATATATATATATATATATATATATATATGACATGCTTGGTTCTCGGGTTAAAGCGTGTCCAGAATTTATGGAAACTCGACGTTTCGGCTCCTGTTTTGGAGCCATTTTCAAGAGGTAAAGGAAATATGTAAGGAGACTCTAAGGCCTCAATCTGCCTACTCCTTAGAGTGATGGACAAAGGTGGGTAAAGGAAATATGTAAGGACACTCTAAGGCCTCAATCTGCCTACTCCTTAGAGTGGTGGACAAAGGTAGGTAAAGGAAATATGTAAAGACACTCTAAGGCCTCAATCTGCCTACTCCTTAGAGCGGTCGATAAAGGTAGGTTGAGTTGTTGTAGCTAGATTACGGGGCCTCAATCTGCCTACTCCCCAAATCTCGCCGAAGATCGTCTGTGAGGTCTCAGTGTGTTCAACCCTAGGCCTTAGAGTGTCCTTACATATTTCCTTTACCTACCTTTGTCCACCACTCTAAGGAGTAGGCAGATTGAGGCCTTAGAGTGTCCTTACATATTTCCTTTACCCACCTTTGTCCATCACTCTAAGGAGTAGGCAGATTGAGGCCTTAGAGTGTCCTTACATATTTCCTTTACCCACCTTTGTCCACCACTCTAAGGAGTAGGCAGATTAAGGCCTTAGAGTGTCCTTACATATTTCCTTTACCCACCTTTGTCCATCACTCTAAGGAGTAGGCAGATTGAGGCCTTAGAGTGTCCTCACATATTTCCTTTACCTCTTGAAAATGGCTCCAAAACAGGAGCCGAAACGTCGAGTTTCCATAAATTCTGGACGCGGTTTAACCCGAGAACCAAGCATGTCTCACATTAAAGACTGCGGAAATCTTTCTGAACATATATATATATATATATATATATATATATATATATATATATATATATATATATATATATATATATATATATATATATATATATATATGTATATAGTGTGTCCGCAACTGGATGGGAATGTATTGCTATCTCCGTTACTATTAGAGATAGGGAGACGGTTAAATCAGCAATGTTTTATAGATTTTTATGCTCGTTCGAAATATGACTTGAATTTTGCCCTGCCTCTTTTCGTTTACCAGTTATTTTGAAAAAAACAAAATTCATTGATTTATTTTTTCTTCAATATCTAAGTAGGCGTTGATCTGACATGTCTAAGACTTGCACATTATCAGGACACTTTTTATAGAGTAATCTTTTTGTGCTATTCTTAACTTTATATTGTCATTTGTTTTCGAGCTACAGGTATCAACTTTGTTTTTATTACGGCAGCTATATTGGATTATTTGCTCATGTGATAGCCTGTGAAAAGAGCTTTCCAATGATGTCGGTCCAAGATGCTTGAGAAATCTTGTAACTGCACTGTCAACTTTGAGAAGAACCGTTTTGAGGATAGTAGGCTATTAAATCCAATACCAGAAAACAAATGACAAAAAAAGTGCTCCAAAAGCAGTAGGCCATGGAGTCTAACAATATACTTCTACTTTTAACATAATTTTCCGTAATTATTCACGATAAAAAAATAGGAACTTTGAGTACACCAATGAATCGGCCCATTATTACAAATCATATATTACATTACAACATAAAAAAATTGTTATAATTTAATTAAATAGGCAATCCTAGTAAATAACTAAATTTACTAACAGAACTCAATAAAAAGCAGATTAATGATTTACAAAGACCCCTTTTAAAATTGTTTGATTTTTAAACGTAAGTCAACTGAAATAGAACAGAAGAAAGGTTGCTATGGATATAGCACTATCGCGACAATTAAGGATACTGTCATTCTTAATTATCTGAAGTTGAGGTGTATTTGACACGTTGCTCAAAATTTTGTACTAAATAGTTTGCTTCCTGTTTATTTTAAATATTATTTAACAATATGTTCAGTAATAAATAATATTTTGACATGTTGGAATGTTATATTCGTTCTAACCGAAATACTGAGGCAGCTGCAAATTCATATCACAACAGCTACCCAGAAAGACGTCAACCAAACACCAAAACATTTCGCAGGATAGTGACAAATCTATTGACCGATGGTAGCTTCCACGCAAAGAAACTACCAATGCCTAGAAATGAAGAAAGAAATAATTCCGTCTTACAGGTTTCAAAAGAAAACCCTCCGCAATCTGTTCGGTTTTATGATAAACAAATTGACGTTCCAAAAAGTACGGTACATCGTGTATTAAAACAAAGTCATTAGCATCCGTACAAAACCTACAATCGTACAAGGCTTAAATGTTGACGATTATCCTAAGCGACTTCAATTCTGCAGATGGTATCAAGGACAATGTCAGCAAGATGAAAATTTTCATTTGAAAATAATATGAAATGATGAATCCAGATTTACAAATTGTTGTGTGTATAATCGCTATAATAGGCATTATTAGGCAAATGAAAATCCCCACCTAAAGGAGGAGAGACGGTTGCAAGACAGATTCGGTATTAATGTTTGGTGCGGCTTATTAGGTAAAAAACTGTTCTTTTCATTTGTAGATTAGACATTTAATTAAAAAAAAAAATCAGGTAACTTCATCGTTGGTCTGTTCTTTTTTGAACATAATTTAACTGAGAAAAGGTACCTTAATCTATTGAGAAATGTGTCTCCCCAACAATTAGAAGGGTTCATGATAATTTAGACGAGATTTGGTACCAACAAGACAGTTGCCCAGCTCACAATGCTCAAACAATTTTTGTACAAAATTTTAGTAATGGTGTCATTTGTAACAATGGGCCGGTTTATTGAAGTGCTCGAAACTCTGATATAACACCCATGGATTTTTATTTTTGAGGTACTCTGAAGAATTATGTGTATAAATTCGATCTACCACAAAATATCAATGAATTACGAAACATAATCACGGCAGCTATAAATCATATTAACCAAAATACCCTCACCAGAGTTTGCAGGCATGTTTCAAAAAGGAGTATAAAAGTGTATTGAACAAAACGGTAGCCATATTGAAAAATTTTCTATTTAGTGTATTTTTAAGTTTCTATTTTATTATTTGTTGAGTTCCGTTTCTAATTGTGTTGTTTGGTGGAGTTTAAGTTTCTATTTGTTATTGCCTGGTTTCGTTATTAAACTGTTTCACATAATATTACCTAGCATTATCACCTAATTAAGTATTGTAAATTAAATCACAATCTTTTTTTATCGTGAATCATGACGGAAAATTATCTGAAAAGTAGAAGTCTATTGTTAGACTCTATGGCCTACTACTTTTTGAACACTTTTTTTTTGTCGTTTGTTTTCTGGTATTGCATTTTATAGCCTACTATCCTCAAAACGGTTTTTCTCAAAATTGTCAGTGCAATTACAAGATTTCTCAAGTACGTTGTACATTATTGGAAAGCTCTTCTGACAGGCTATCACATGAGCCAAACATCCAATATCGCTGCCATAAGAAAAACAAATGACAATCCAAAGTTGAGAATAGCATAAAAAAATTACTCTGTAAAAAGTGTCCTGATAATGTGCAGGTCTTAGACATGTCAGATCAACGCCTACTTAGATATTGAAGAAAAAAAAATCGAAAAATTTTGTTTTTTTCAAAATGACTCGAAAACGAAAAGAGGCAGTGCAAAATACAAGTCATATTTGGAACGGGCATGAAATTCTACAAAGCATTGCAATACACTCCCATCCAGTTTGGGACACACTGTAGACTGAGGTCGAGTTCGTTAATCAGCCTTTATGTTCAAGTTTTTCCGGTGGAAAATCGGGGAAAACTTTTTGAAAACGGTATGTTTTTTAAATTACTAAGGTGAGCGGAATGTAATTTTTCACCTATATAGACCATTCAAAGATCTTCTCATATGTTAACTTTTAGGCGTCTCTCTCAACACAAATTTAAGTTATCCTAAATTAAAGAAATTTAATAGCTACGACACGCTTCTTAAAGTTTATTAAGGCGTTGCGTAATAGGTGTGGGAGAGGTTAACAAAACGGATGTCTTAGTTTGTTTTCTTTGAATGTTGGAAAGCTACAAAATCTGCCTAATAAATTGAAAAAGCCAGAGTTGTCAGTTTCAAAATTGTATTACACAAACTTGGGAAGTTTCCCTCGTTAGGAAGATTAATAGTAATATTTATTTCTAGAATTGGTTTCTTACTTAAAAATCTATATGGTAAAATCGGCAGCTAAAGAGCTTAAGCCTGATTATATGTTGTGATTCAAACAATAACTAAATTTAAACGTTATAAGTAGAATAAAATTTTTACAATTTTGTGATAGGGGATATTTATCTATAGATTTGGCATTCTGAAATTACTAACAACAAAATTCTTGGTCATGTGGCCAGAAATAAAATTGCTATTGGTTTGTTCTGTTATTTGCATTCTTATAGCAAATGGCGCGGTTTATGTAGCGACATACGTCATATCAATTATTAGGTTAATGGGGGAATATGTTGTTTTTCGATTAATAATTTTAGTTTATATTAAAATTTTGTGAATTAAATCATTGCTTTGTTTGATCATATTGCGAAATCAGTGAGTTGTCCAAGACTCTAACCTTTAAAATAACTTATGTTCAATTCTCTTACACAGAAACAGTACGTATGCGATAAGGACTGTTAAAAATTGGGTAAATATTGCAAAATTTGAAAATAATTTAATTCTTTATTTAAAATCCAAACTTTAAAATATAGAAATATATATTTTGGTATATAGTTTCCTTTTAATGTCATAAACTTACGTACAAAATTTTGTTACCATACTTTTCATATTTTTTTAGATTAATTTTTTTTTTCGAAAGAAAACCCAAAATTTTCCTGGAAAACCTGGTCCCATTTTTCTGGATAACAAACTTATCCAAGCCACTTATATATATATATATATATATATATATATATATATATATATATATATATATATATATATATATATATATATATATATATATATAAACATATAAAAATTTAAACTGACACCGGATATGGGTTTTAGGGGTCCTAGATCGCGCTCATTTGAAGAAATTTTTTCAAAATTCAAAAGTCGAGATCTCCTCATTAGTGAATTTTTTTTAAGAAAATTCACTAAAATTAATAATGCGTATATAAACCCTGCGTAAATAATCATTTCAAGCGATCAGCTGTAGCACGTTGGAAAAACCCATTCGCGTGCATTCACCGAAGATAAGCAACCTCGGACGTGGTCATGGTTTGGACGGGTGACCGCTTGCAGCAAGGTGTGCTGTTACCCTTTTTTATGTAGTGACATTGATGTTCAGTTCTTATTAGCCAATTTTTATTTTAAAAAATGAATTCATTTTTATTTAAAAAAATTCTCTAATAGTAATCGTATCCATGGTGAAACTGCAAAAAATAAAAAATTAATTGTTCCGAAAAAAAAATGTATCTCAAAAAAAATAACCAAGTTATTTTGATGACATTTGGTTGGTTTGTAGCCCTCGTAAATACCCTACTCCATCAAAACTCAACTTTCAAGGTTTATACAGAATTGAGTTATACAAATTTGAAACATTTAATGAAAATTCGCTACCATCACGCACTTGTTGCCTCCCGAATTTTTAACATTAATTTTCCTAAACTCCTGCAGTGTCTTGTCTGGATGCTGTTTTCTATGGTAATAAATTCCCATGGGCACGAATGATTCACGAAGTACACCTTATAAATTTCTTTGGATGGCTTGCGATGTATGCAAAATTAAAACACATCTGACCCTTTTCGCTTTCTGTCTGCAGTATGCATCTGCCCTCATTTAATGAATATGTAATACAGTGGAGAGCTTGTAGCTATGTATGTAGTGAAAAGTGCATACAGTCCTCCCCCAGAAGACCACATACACCAATATTTGTGTAAGAAGAAAAAGGAAAGATAAGTTTGCCGCAGGCTCTGTGGCGTTCAAGTGTACAATCGTCCTCGAATAAATATGCATATAGTAAAACATTATCAAAAAAGGGAATAGACAATGTATCCACAGCGTTGCAGCCAAAAAACACCAGAAGCATGTGTCAACACTCTACAGTATGTGCTTTATATCAGAACACAAAGCATTAGCAATGCTGTTGAACACTTGTAGGTTAACTGGTACATCAGTAAAAGTTTTTGAGACGGTGCGTTTTATAGTAACGAATTTTCATAAGAATTATACACTATTATTATACGGTGTATTAGTAGAGTTAATATTTTAACCCTACACAGACCTCGAAGATCGATTTTAGAGGTCCCGGCACGCGCATATTTTAAGAATTCTTTCGAAAGTGTTACCATCGATATCTATCTACTATCAAAAAAAATAATCTTGGGTTCTAACTCCTTTTGAGAAAAATACCTTAAACTCAATTTTCTATGAAGCTAAAGAATTAAATTTTGAAATTATCTGTAGATATTGTAAGCCTCTTTAAAAGAAACTTGTATTACAAATTTCATTGAAGTTATACGGAAGATTTCTAGAAGGAAACTTAATTCATATTTAGAAAAGTAAAGTATCTGCCAAATTACAAACGTAGCAGTTATTTTTCCTTATTAATCGCCAGTATAATTTCGTTTTAGTAAACCAAATCAAACCTGTTTTTCAATAAGAATTACAACAAAATTATAATTTCAGACTCAGAGGTGACAAACTTATTTAGGCATTTTAAACAAAAATGAGATCTTGTTCAAACCGTATGAAATCTGTGCACTATTGTTCCTCCAAATGTTTATGCATTGAGGGTTATTGTAGGCAAAGAGAAGGAAAACGCCGCGATGAAGCAGCGAACCAGGATTATCAAATTATGTTTAAATTATTATCTCGTTTCATTTTAAAAATACTTTTCAAAAAATAATTTTGAAGTTGCGTTGTTTATCAGTCTTACATAGTAAGCTGCAATATTCTATCATTTTCAAAAAGGGTGAATACAGCAACCTTAAATATGTGTTGGAAAGATCTTCTTCAAACCGTATGAAATCTGTGCATTATTGTTCCTCCAAATGTCAAAATAAAACATTAAAAAACTTACATTCATCAAGCTTGATTTGATAACGTAACTTTCTGCTTAGAAGGCAAGCGTGGTACCCCCTGCGCTATCTAGGCACACGTCAACAAAGGTTTTATTTGAATGCTATTTTAGATCGGCTTCATGCCCGGGATATTATATTCAAAGTATACATAATTAATTAATTACAGAATTAGCAGAATTAAAATTGAAATACATCCCACGACTCTTTCGGTCTTATATGAGGTCTTATGTTTAGGTTTAAATATAAAATAAATAAATTTATAGAGACTTGGTTTGATTTTGTTTAAATTTCCGCTATATTATGCTGCGCTAAAACTGTGTTTGGGGCCGTTAATAAAGCTACAAATATAGGGTATTTGAATAATTGATTGAATATATATATATATATATATATATATATATATATATATATATATATATATATATATATATATATATATATATATTTGTGTGTGTGTGTGTGTGTGTGTGTGTGTGTGTGTGTGTGTGTGTGTGTGTGTGTGTGTGTGTGTGTGTGTGTGTGTGTGTGTGTGTGTGTGTGTGTGTGTGTGTGTGTGTGTGTGTGTGTGTGTGTGTGTGTGTGTGTGTGTGTGTGTGTGTGTGTGTGTGTGTGTGTGTGTGTGTGTGTGTGTGTGTGTGTGTGTGTGTGTGTGTGTGTGTGTGTGTGTGTGTGTGTGTGTGTGTGTGTGTGTGTGTGTGTGTGTGTGTGTGTGTGTGTGTGTGTGTGTGTGTGTGTGTGTGTGTGTGTGTGTGTGTGTGTGTGTGTGTGTGTGTGTGTGTGTGTGTGTGTGTGTGTGTGTGTGTGTGTGTGTGTGTGTGTGTGTGTGTGTGTGTGTGTGTGTGTGTGTGTGTGTGTGTGTGTGTGTGTGTGTGTGTGTGTGTGTGTGTGTGTGTGTGTGTGTGTGTGTGTGTGTGGAAACTGAACATGGAAAATTGTTCGAAAGCCTTGTTTATACATTTGTTACTATTGTTTTCCGATTTCTCCTGTTCAAAATTTATTTTTATTTGTTTCTATTTTTGACGCATACTCAGGGGAAGCTTTCAAAAATCATATCTCTGAAACATAAAAGTCATATTCATTGCTTAAATGTATTTTCTTATTAAGAAAGAAGGTTCCGCCCTTCGCAGGGGACTTACAGCCGTCGATGACGTGTCCATGCAATTTAAATCACGTTAAAGATCTCTATCCTCCTTGCAGAAAGGCAAAATATCCAGGTAAGTGAGATGCAACTGCTTCCTGGCGTCGGTAGTTGGCCGTAATTGCCAAAATAGATCAACGTTAAGACACGAAGTCTGGGTGATACAGGTATGCCCATGAAACCAAAGGTCTTGTGCTTGACCTCAGTACGATATTATTTCACTTTTCCAGTACATACGGTAAAATGAACATCAGTCGAGGTTGAGGCATTGTGTTTTGACAATTTAAATATTTGCTCTTTGCAAGGGGCACTTAAGGCATATCTCTACCTCTTTTATCGAAAAAAAAAAAGATTTGGCAAAATGTCCAGGATGGTCAGGTTAAACTGCTTCCCAGCGTCGCTGGTTGGCCATAGTTGCGGAAATAAATAGTGTTTTTGACAACATTTGAATTGGTACTAGTGTATCTTTGCAGAGGTCTCCTAGGTGTCACTTATCCATTTACGTCCGAAAAGCAGATAATATAAAGTTTGAATAGCCAGAACAAAAAGCAACTCTCCGTCTGTTTTACAAACGTAAATCACAGTTAATCCAAACTTAACTCTAATCTCAGATCAACCTTGGTAACCAAATAAATACAAAATTATCGGTATTTCAATCGCGCATCACAGCAACGATGCATAAAATAACTAAATGAGATAACATCTGACTAGATTGATGGTGTCCTTGTTTGCCAGGGCTTTGAGGTGATAATAAACAAAAATAATTGTCACCGCTTTCAAGGAATATAGATTTTTGATTATCTCTGCCGCATTCGCCAGTCAAAGTTTAATAGTGTTAACTAGCTTCTGGTAAACTTTATTTTTTAGGTACGTAACCCCAAAGAAAATAGTCAAGACATGTGTAGTCAGGTCACCTAGGAGGGCATTGCACAAGTCTACTAGTACCAATCAAGCTGTTGTCAAAAACACTATTAACAAATTTGATCACGATTCGTGTACCATGAGCTTGTGCACAGTCTTGTTGGAGACAAACAAAAATCGATTATTTTTGATAAATTTGCGGGAAAAAGACCATCTAGTGATACATCATTGTAACCAGAAAAATTTTTAAATATATTGGTGAAAAACTTAAATATGGCGCCATTTAATTAAAAAGTTGACTATCATGACTCAGAAAGTAAAGCATTTAAACAAATTTAAAGGTCACCACAGTGGCAGATTATGTCCCTGCACAAAATATCAAGTTGATTGGTTATATTTAGGAAACTATGCAACTTTTTTTTAATCTTATTTATTTATTTATCTACTTATTATCATAAATCGTACAACATGTCTACACAATAAGCCTGAGGCTTTTGCTGTATATTAACATAATTTAATAAAATTCCACCAAAAACTGCTTGAAAACTCCATCCAAATGTAACATACTTCTAATTTTGACATACCAAATTTGTTTAGTTTCTACTTGTTCCATCTAATGAACTAGTCTTTGCCTTCAATCTTCATTGATTTTAATCCTTTCCCAATACGTTCCAAACTAAAATTCTTTGTTTATAGTCTATATTTTCATCCAAATTGTTAATTTTGAATTTAACTAAATTTGACAATTATTTTGACAAATGTCAAAATAATCTGTAAGCATCGTCGGGGTATCCTTGTCATTAAACAACTTTTGCCTAATTTAACCACGTTTGTATCTCTTACGGAATCGGAGTTCTCAATGATGTCGAGGATCAACATCCCGCACCCTATGTATGTATATATATATATATATATATATATATATATATATATATATATATATATATATATATATATATATATATATATATATATATATATATATATATATATATATATATATATATATATATATATATATATATATATATAAAGTCCGTTATTTACGTTACCTTTATGTCAATTATGACATGCATAAAATTGTAAGTTTTTCAGTTAGAGGAAAAACAAATGTGAGCATTTTAAAATAAATTAAGATTATTCTCGACCATAGCGCATTTCCTGCGTTAGAAATTTTGTGTGTAATTACGTATTTACTCCTAATTACAAAAATTATTAAAGCTAGGCCACTATTGAATCCATTTATACCAACTTTCTACTGTCGCATTGAATTGAGAGCATCATCCATCCAGCAGCAAGTACTGAAAGAAACCAGTCGTCTATAAATTCCTCTATCGCTAAGCAGCTCATTAAGACTCTCATCCTGTATGGCAGGACTGCTACTATTACAACCACCACTCTCGTTAGATTGTTTCTGCAAGAAACGTCACTAATCATCCTTGAAACAATCTTCTTATATGCTACTCGCCCTTTTAAGTGTTCGTTAAGATCTTTTTGTAGTATGTAGTGTAATCCCGCGGGTTCTCTCTACTTCTTTATACAAGCTAAAACTCAATCTTATTGACAGCGTTGCCAATTTTCTCGACAGAAAAGCTACAAATTTTGTAAAGAAAGTAAACGTTTTCAAAAATGTGGTCTTATAATTAAGCTCCAAAATAGTTTTGTGATGCACTTTTATAATATACTGCGGAAATTATTTCTATTTTTCTGTGAAGAATAGCCTGCAGTATTAAAATTTAATCTTTAAAGGAAAAATTATTCGAGAAAGCGCGAATCAGAGCCTCTAGAAGTATTTGCGAGCCCGGAAGAGGAAACCTAATTTCTTAGCAACCGCTTCTGCAATTGATGTGACATGTTGGTGCCAATTGAGATATCGATACGCAGAAATTCCAACAAGCGAAAAGGACTCATTACATTGAATAACTCGGTTGTTCATTGTGATGGATCTGGGGCTGGTGTATCTCTTATGAGAAAGAAAGCAAGATTGAGATTTGGTGGCGTTGAATTGTACAAGATTTCTACTTCCCCAGTCTAATATTTTTTGGAGATCCACGGAGACAGAACCCTCCATGAATCTGCGATCCTCATCTAATTGGGCTAAAGAGACAGGCTTAGAATATTGTATATTTGAGTGGAGGGTGCTGTTGTCTGCGTAACTGTGAACTGCGTTGGATTTGCCAGAGAGGAGGTCATTGATGTGGAGGAGAAACAAAGTAGGGGCTAAAGCTGAACCTTTAAGAACTCCTGCATTAATTGGATACAGGTTAGGGCAATGGCAATCCACGACAACAGAAATGCTCTGGTTGAAGAAGAAATTTGCTGTCCAGGTACAAAGTATTGGTGGTAGGCCAAAGGCCGAAAGCTTACTAAGCAGCGCTGCGTGCCAGACCTGGTCGAATGCTTTGGATATGTCTGGAGCGACAATCTGGGATTCACCGTGTAGTTCGATAGACTTATTCCAAGAATGGGTGACAAAGGAAAGGAGGTCGGCAGTTGATCTGCGCTAACGGAATCCGTGGATTAGACTGTGTTTTTCAAAAAACTTTAGTAATTCGATGTTTCTATACTTTTCCATCACTTTAGAGACGACTAAAAGGAAAGAAATAGGCCTGTAGTTGCTAGGAAGCGTTTTGGATCCTTTCTTGGGGACGGGTTGTACTCTAGCAGTTTTCCAGTTACTAGTGAATGTGCCTCTATTGTAAGATGTCTGAAAGAGACGAGTCAGGACAGGAGCAAGTTCTGGTGCGCATTTTTTGAGAACAATTGCTGGGATCTCGTCAAGGCCAGAGGCTTTCCTGGTATTAAGAGAAGAGAGCATCTCTCGTACCTTCTTAGTTTTGAAAATGATATCCGTCATTTTATGGGCGACATTGGGGACTGTTGGTGGTTGAACATTTGGAGGTGGGTTGAGAGTAGAATTGCCTTGTAAGTTTTAGCACATTTGCAAACATTCTAGGTTTCTTTCTTTACATTTCTGCCCCATAATTCAAGTTTTTTACAAAACGCATTATCTTTATCACTCGTATCCAACGTATGTGTGTTTGCTCCTTGGTGTTAGAGGTTCAAAGTTTTTACTTTCTTAAATATGTCGATAAAGTAGCTCAATTTTGTCACAAACAAATCATCTCGACTAGTAACGCTAAATGTACTCCACCCATGTCTTTAAAAAGTGTAGAAAAAATTTTTGCTTTATTTTTATGTAATTTACTACGGTTACCACTGGTGTTAGCACAATATTCAGACCTGGACTCAGTTACTTGGAAGCTAGAGCTTCTCTGTGAATCCTGAAATGTGTCCAGATGTACTGTGGAAACTTTTGTTTCACAAGTGCTTATATATATATATATATATATATATATATATATATATATATATATATATATATATATATATATATATATATATATATATATATATATATATATATATATATATATATATATAGTTCTACGGGTTTCTGGATTTGTTGATTAACAAAACACAGCTTTTAAAACTACTATTTTATTATAACCACCGACACCAGTATCAACTAAAATATTTCTCTCTTACTAAATATCCATAGAATTATATTCCACTATTCGCCTTCTATGATCGCTTCTTATACACCAACACTTAGTGCTGACTCGCTTAATACTCTATGATCACTTATTCGACACCACACTAATTCAATACTGAACTAACTCACTCTATGTACTGTTCGTCTATTTATACTCTCCATAGAGATTATAGATCTTCTACACTTTTCTACCTGTCACTTCTCGTCCCGTCTAGAAATATAATTCCAGAGTGTTCGCTCTTACCAACACACTTTATAACCGACATCTGACCATAGAATAAACAAAGTCCATAAACTTAATTCTTATAGACAAATCTGACACTGCCCCCCTCTTATATTCGATGGTCCCGATCAAATTCTGACATTTCTTGGAATGGTGTAAGTCTGTGCATATGGCCCACCTTTCTCTTGCTCTTCGGGCTCCTCTGAATTCGCCGTTGATCCCTTTGACCACCTTATAAGGACCTTCCCATAATTTCTCTAGTTTCGGTGACCGCCCCTTGCGTCGTACTGGATTGTAGAACCACACACGATCTCCTTTAAAACCAGCTGAATTAGCTCGCACGTCATAACGGGTCTTCATGCAGTCGCTTTCTACTCGTACGTGCATTCTGACAGCAGATTGGATGGTTTGCCTTCTCGTCAATATGTCATAGCTTTCTTTAAGCGAAGTTCTTACGTGGTACTGGTTTTTCAGTGTAGTTGCTCTTGTTCTGGTGTTTCTGCTTGCACAAATATCTTGACGGGTCCTATTTATCCTGTCGACATCGACTCTGTTCCAACAAATGTCTTCACTGACCTTTTTCTGGGTGCGCTTCACATTTATATGGGTTGTACACCCTTCGTCTTGTACTCTCATAATTTCTTCTCCACTTGCTTCTGGCTGTGTAACTGAGTCGTCTCTTTCTCTCACAGCTCTCTTCACTGGAATGTCACTTTCACGGCAGACGTTGCTATTTTTCTCTATGGTGATTTTCCGCACTACCAGGTTATTGCCAGTCGACATTATTATTTCTTCAGCGCCGATAGTCAGGATATTCGTGCTAAGAGCAAGTTTAACGCACTGACCTTGAAGTATGTCCAAACCAATTATAATCGGGTCTGATATGGCGGCGACTATGGCTCTCTGCTTTGCCTTCCATGTCCCAATTTGCAGCTCGACGTCAGTTTCGCCAAATACCTGGATCCGATCACCACCGGCTGCATTTACTCTGTAGACTCTGTCTAGCTCTCTTCCTCGCCATCTTGGAACCATGTTGCGGCAAAAAATCGTCCTAGGCGCGCCTGTGTCGACCACCATCTGGGTCTTATTACCGCTTACGTATCCATCTACGACGAGAGAGCTGCCGGAATCGCTAACCTGAGAAATTGTTACCGGCCTTAGCTTCACTTTTTCCCTTGCGCGTGATCTTACAGCCCAACACTCTCTCCTTATATGTCTCACCTTGCTGCAGTTTCAGCAGCGCAAGGGATTTGCACGGTGAGCTCTTATTGGGTGTTCATGAGACGTCGGCCTTGTCTGTTCTGCTATTTTCTCCAGTAGCTTCATGATCTTGGATGGATCTGTTTTATTTTCTTCTTGGACTTGGAGACTGCAAACTTTCACATGACTTTCCGACGCTTGCTTTACCGCTTCAAACTCAAAGGAATGTGCAAAAGCATCGTTCAAGTTTTTGTGTCTCGCCATCCTCAGCGAATGCTGCGTGTCGGTAGCTCTGATGGCGTCAATTAAAGTTTGCACCGAGAGCTGGTTTAAAAACTCCATCAGAGCTATGGGGTAGGCTAATCGCGTCAGTTTGACAACGTCGGCGTGGAGACTTTTGCCCGGTTTTTGACAACGATTTTTGAACTGCAATCGATACAACTGTTATAAATTCTCGTCGCCAAACCTCATTTCTAATTGCTGTCTAATGCTGTCAAAACTCAGCGGTTCTTTCCTGAGAATTCCTTGAAGCACGTCGAGGGCATCTCCTCTGAGAGCTACTATTAACGAGGTCGCTTTCTCTCTTTCTCCCCAACCATTTTCTGTAGCAGCGGCTTCGTACTGGCGTAGATAAATACCCCATGGGACTAAGCCATCAAATGTGGGGACCTTCATTCTTACGACCGGGCTATCTTCGAGTCTAATGTTTCCCTTGACTAGGGTATCACACCTCTTTTCTAGTGTTTGCATTTTCTGATGAACATCTTCTTGTATGCTCGTCAGCTTGTCATGTACATCGTCGATGATACCCCTAACTTGACATTCTACTTGTTGAAAAATGTCTTTTATCCGCTTCATACGTTCGTCCACACACGAAGTAATATTCTCAACTCTGCTGGCTTGTTCATGCAGGATTTTCTTTGTTTTGTCATCTCCTCTTCTGGCTTCTTTATCTCCTTTTCCTCATTTCTTCTTTTGTTTCTCCATCTCTTGTCTCATTTCTTCGTTGGATTCTTCCTCCCTTTTCCTGGCCTTTTTATCTCTTTTTTTCATTTCCTCTTTGACTTCTTCATCTCTTTTTCTTAGCTGTTCCCTTATCTCTTCGTTGCCTTTTCTCTTTTCTTCTTTGGCTTCTTCGTATCTTTTTCTCTGCTCTTCTTTTGCTTTTGGTCTCTTTGTGTAGCTTCTCCATCTCTCCTTCTGGCATTGTGATCTCCTTTTCTCATTGCTTCTTTGGCTTATTCGTCTCTTCTTCTCATTTCTTCTTTCGCTTTTTCATCTCCTTTTCTCATTTCTTCTCTGACGCCTTCGTCTTTTTTCATTTCTTCATCTCTCTTTCTTGTTTCTTTTAGTGAATTTTCGTAGAAAAAATTCACTAATGGGGAGATCCCGACTTTTGAATTTTGAAAAAAATTTTGCAAATGAGCGCGAACTAGGGCCCCTAGAACCCATATCTGGGGTTAGTTTCAATTTTTATATGTTTATATATATATATATATATATATATATATATATATATATATATATATATATATATATATATATATATATATATATATATATATATATATATATATATATATATATATATATATATATATATATATATATATATATATATATATATATATATATATATATATATATATATATATATATATATATATATATATATATATATTATATATATATTTATATATATATATTTATATATATATTTATATATATATTATATATATATATATATATATATATATATATATATATATATATATATATATATATATATATATATATATATATATATATATATATGTATCACACCGATAACTCAAAAAATAATGGGCCGATTTTGATAAAATTTGGCATGTACGTTTCTTTTGTAAATAGCTTGGATAAGTTCGTTAGTCAGGAAAATCGGACGAGGTTTTCCGGGAAAATTTTGAGTTTTCATTCGAAAAAAATTCTTATCTCAAAAAGTAATAAGCCGATTTTAATAAAATTTGGCATGTACCTTCCTTTTGTAAATGGCCTTGATAAGTTTGTTAGCCAGGAAAATCGGACGAGGTTTTCCGGGAAAATTTTGAGTTTTCATTCAAAAAAAATTTTTATCTTAAAAAGTAATAAGCCGATTTTAATAAAATTTGGCATGTACCTTCCTTTTGTAAATGCCCTTGATAAGTTTGTTAGCCAGGGAAATTGGACGAGGTTTTCCGGAAAAATTTTGAGTTTTCATTCAAAAAAAATTTTTATCTCAAAGAATAATGGGCTGATTTTGATAAAATTCGGCACGTACCTTCCTTTTGTAAATGCCTTTGATAAGTTTGTTAATCAGATAAATTGAACGAGGTTTTCCGGAAAAATTTTGAGTTTTCATTTGAAAAAAATTTTTATCTTAAAAAATAAAAATTCTATGATAACCAAATTTGGTAGGTAGGTTAATGATATAAAATGTAAACTATACACCAAAATTTAGATTTCTATGTTACAAGAAAAAAAAGTTATAATCAAAAATTTTGTGCCAGATTATTTTTATGAAAATTCACTACCATAACGCACTTGCTGCGTCTTCGACTTTTTTTTTCATTTCTTTAATCAATTCCAACAGCTGGGCGTCCATATTGGCTGTTGCGCTACGTGTCTTAGGCATAGACGTACTTAAAGCGAATACACAGTTAATTCTGTTTCAAGAACACACCCAGTTATGAATTACTGGTGACACTGATCTTCCCGTGATTCTAGAAATGTCCACGTTGTTCAACGAATATTTTGGAAAATATTTCCCCTAGCAGCTTGAAAATCCCACTTCTGACACCAGTTGTTACGTTCTACGGGCTTCTGGATTTGTTAATTAACAAAACACAGCTTTTCAAACTACTATTTTAATATAACCAACTATTTTCGAACACCAGTATCAACTAAAATATTTCTCTCTCTTACTAAATGTCCATAGAACTATATTCCACTATTCGCCTTCTATGATCGCTTCTTATACACCAACACTTACTGCTGACTCGCTTAATACTCTATGATCAATTATTCGACACCACACTAATTCAATACTGAACTAACTCACTCTATGTACCGTTCGTCTCTTTATACTCTCCATAGAGATTCTAGATCTTGTACGCTTTTCTTTACCTGTCACTTCTGGTTCTTCTAGAAATATAATTCCAGAGTGCTCGCTCTTACCAACACACTTTATAACCGACATTTACCATAGAATAAACAAAGTCCATAAACTTAATTCTCATAGACAACTGTGACAATATATATATATATATATATATATATATATATATATATATATATATATATATATATATATATATATATATATATATGTATATATATATATATATATATATATATATATATATATATATATATATATATATATATATATATATATATATATATAGAGCATGTGTTTTCAATGGGGACACATGATGACGTAAATTTTGTTGTCTTGGACGGGACCAAGAGTAAATAGGGGTGCTGGGCGGAGAAGAATATAAAAAGGAAATGTGAGTGGAAAGTGTGAAAAAAAAACAGCTTAGTTGGACCTCTTTAAGCTGCCTTTATCCCATTTTGCAGCTAAACCTCCTTAAAATCATGTTTACTGCGCGCAGAACCGCTATATTCACCGCAGGTCCCGTAACTTTCTTAGGGGTTGCTCCAGAGGAATTTTTCTTGTATACATTGTTCTTGTTTATGCATTGAGGGTGATTGTGGGCATGCAGAAGGAGAAGGAGAACCCCCGCGATGAAGCAGCGAACCAAAATTTTTAATTTATGTTTAAATTGTTATCTCGCTTCATCTTTTAAAATACAGAGTCCCTTGACTGGATGAATATTACAAAGATACATTGATTAAGTTTAGAGCGTGGGAATAGGTTGTAAAACGTGCACTACGTTACAATATCCTAAGAAAATATTCTCAGAATCACAAATAGACAAAAATCTACTACAGCCTACTACATTAATGTAACTCAAATTCACCGTAGGGAACTAAATCTAAATCTTTCAGCTTAATATTACAATGATTTATGTAGTTACCCGATAACTGGGAGGTAAAAGATATAAAGATATCTTGTAATTTTTGTTTTGTTTTACCATTTATCTGCTCGTATTTAAATTTGTAAAAGCAACTAAAATCAGATTTAGTTTTTTATTTAATTCTCCATTTCGTATGGCAGAAATGTCCCAAAAGCATCTTTATAACATCCCTGCTCCTAATCTTGCATTGATTTTCTTGTTCTATCTGTGAAGCGAACGAGTGAACCATGGGTATAACTGAAGCCTGTAATTCCAGGGTCCGAGAATGGGGCCTTGGCTCTGGCTGGCTCTACGGAGCACTGTTATTAGAGACCGCAGGTCTGAAGCTTCGACCGGTGGCCTTTTCAATGCCTCGTTTATGTGCCTTTATATGAATCAGCACTATTCTGGATATAATTTGAGTACCTTTCTATACGATTTACTGCTTTACATCAACGTAGCCTTATTCTTTAGGATTTTAAAGTTGATATAGTCAGATATCGTATTTAAATATGTATACATTTATATTTGTATTATGAAGATACCTACTACAAAGGATATAGTTGTCATTCTGTGTGTGTGTGTTTGTGGTGTGTTTTAATTTCTTTAACGTCGGCGTATTTCCGCGACTATGGGCAATCACCGACGCCAGGGAGCAGTTTCACCTCAATATCCTGGACATTTTACCGGACCCCTGCCTTTCTGTCAAGAGGGTGGGGATCTTGATCGTCCCCAACATCGCATGGACCGACGGCTATACGCACCCTCTGAAGGGTGGAACGTGCAGACATTCAACTTGCTGAAATGCAATGCCACAACTTAGGTGGATGTTAATATTACAGTTTGTACTGAAAAAGTCAAAGGATGACCCTGGGATCGAACTCCGTACCCTTCGGTTCAGAGGCACACGTTCTTACGACAGAACCACCGAGGCTCTAGTTGTCATCGTGTAAGGCTAGAAGCATTTGGACAATAATTAAAAACACATACCGGTTTCGCTCTTATTATAGCTCATTACTTTGTTATACTTATAGCAATCAAAACACATTAATTAATCGTGCGAAACTTAAAAATGCTGCAGTCGTAAATTTAGAGCCTTGGTGGTTCAGAGGTAAGTACGTGTGCCTCTGAACCGAAGGGTACTGGTTTCGATCCCAGGGTACTCCTTTTATTTTTTCAGTACAAACTGTAACATTAACATCAACCGAGGTTCTGGCATTGTATTTGAGCAAGATGAATGTCTGCACGTTCCGCCCTTCGAAGGGGGCGTAACGTCGTCGGTCCCGTGTCTATTCGATGTTGAGCACGTTAAAGTTCCATACCCGCATTACAGAAAGCCAGGGGTTCGGTGAAATTTCCAAGATAGTGAGGTGAAACTGCTCCCTGGCGTCGATGATTGACCAAAGTCGCGGAAATAGGTCAACGTTAAAGAAACAAAACAAAACAGAACATAACTGCAATCGTAAATTGTATACCTTCATGTAGATCACTTAAAATTACATCTAGCTCTTGAATCAAATAATATATAATGTGTTATTTAAAGGAAAATAAAACGGTTTACGGTACGTTTAATCTAAACATCTCTTTAAGCAGTGGTTTTCAAAGTATAAATTTCGCGCCGCCTTTTTCACTTTAAATAATTTTATGCCCCTGCATCTTATAACGCAAATGAGAATTACCCAATACGCAGGTACAAGATATCAGTGTTTTTACACGAATAAAGTGTCAAACCTGATTACTTTTTTAATTTCACAAAACATGAATCACTTTTTATTGAAACTTATATTTGTACAGCATATAATTAAAAATCTGGACGCAGAAACTTTTGGTAGTGAATTTTCATAAAAAGGTTTTTAATAGCAAATATGTCTTTTTTAATGAAGGCAGACATGACATTTGGTATAATCTGTATAGTAGAAATAATATCATAATTCATCGAAATAACTTTATCGCTTGAAAAAGTACAAAAATTTTCCTACAATAAATTTAAATGTTACTGAAAAAATGGTGCGATTTTCCTGGCTAACAAACCTCTTCAATCTATTTACCCACCTGTCGAGATAAAATTATTCAAAAAAAGCTTTTAGACGAAACTCAACAAAAATTGACATATTTTTTTCACGAAAATTCGAAAACATTTTCTTTACAATAACTTATTAAACATATATTATTAATTACCAAACTTTCACGGGAACCTTAGAAACAATGATTTCTACAGAAACACAAAAAAAATCTGCGAAAGCTGGCTGTCTTTTACGAAAAAATTTGCTAGGACAATACATAAAATTCATTCTATATACCTAAGCTGTAATTAGGTCTGAAAAAAAATATTTATTTTTTGTTACTTTTCACGGAAATTTGAACCAGTGGAAGTCAATAAAAATATTCTTTAGCAGAAAAATTCTTATATTTTTATGTCACAAGCTGTCAGAAATAAGAACATTCCTTAAGTCTGCTACTTTAGAGTTTCATTTGAGATTTGTGAATACAATTATCAACCACTTAGATATGATGAAAATGAAAACATTGATAATCCTATTAAATTAATTCTTACCGTTTTGTATCAAAGTTGATTTAAATATTTTAATATTTTTCTTCAAGAATTCGCTAAATAATCAGATAATCTGGTCGAATCATGGTATGGGATTGTAAATGTACCTAAATATTTGCAAGCCTAGAGTTTGTAGGTATACGAAGTGTTCTACCAAACTTAAAGGAAATCTTGTTCTATTTAAAAAATAGAGTTACGGCAGTTTGCATTTTTTCAAATTCAGCCATTATTTGAGAGTATATGGCATCTCGATTTTTTTGAAGAATAATATAAACGAAAATATCTCTGAATGCGTTACTTTCATGGCACTGTGCCATTTACTGGTAGAAACGCTGTATCATACTTTTTGATGTGTCAAAAATGTGAAAAGTTGCGGAACAATTGACATAACTCGCAAACTTTTGGCTGTTAACACGATCTAAATATATTCTCTACTTTTAGGTTTGTTCGCCCCAATGTTAATGTTAATTAAGGGCCCCGCTTTATTAGTGAATTTTCTTAAAAAAAATTCACTAATGAGGAGATCCCGACTTTTGAATTTTGAAAAAATTTCTTCAAATGAGCGCTAATTAGGCCCCCCAGAACACATATCCGGGGTCGGTTTAAAATTTTATATGTTTATATATATATATATATATATATATATATATATATATATATATATATATATATATATATATATATATATATATATATATATATATATGTATCACACCGATAACTCAAAAAATAATAGGCCGATTTTAATTAAATTTGGTGAATAAATTCCTTTTGCAAATGGCTTGGATAAGTTCGTTATCCAGGAAAATCGGTCCAGGTTTTCCCGGAAAATTTTGTATTTTCTTTCGAAAAAAAATTATATATCCGGAATTAAGAAAGTAAGGGCAACCAAATTTCATATGCGGATTTATATCATTATAGGCAAGTTACCTACCAAAATGTAGCTCCGTATGTTAAAGGATAAAAAAGTTACAGGCATTCAAAGAAAAATAAATTTGGATTTTCCTCAAAACGTCAAAATTGCGATATTAAACGTCAAAATTGGTGAGTACATTCCTTTCGCAAGTCGCTTGGATAATTTTGTTAGCCAGGAAAATCCGCCGAGGTTTTCCCGGAAAAATTTGTGTTTTCTTTCGCAAAATATTTATATCTCCAAAATTAACAAAGTAAGGATAACCAAATTTGGTAGGCTGGTTTATATCGTTATAGGTGTGCCACCTACCAAAATTTAGCTCTGTAGGTCAAAAGACAAAAAAGTTATGGGCATTTAAAGAAAAATAAATTGGGGGTTTCCTCAAAACGTCAAAGTGACAATTGAAAACGTCAAAATTCGCAACATTTAGGCAAATAACTTGAATCTAATACGGGCTATGGAAAGAAAATGTCTCAAGAAGAATGTTTTACATACACCGAACTCTTAGTTTCAACCGTCATTGTCCTTCATTTTACTAAAATATTTCCAGAAAATTCATTTCTAATAGACCCTTTCTCTGATGCTTGGCAGTAGGCTTAGCTATAGAGTTTATTGTTTAATGGTATATAATTTTTGTCGAATTTTCGTAAAAAATCAATAAAGCTCAATATATTCGTTATTATACAAGATATGAAAAAATATTGTATACATTAATTATACGGTGTTTTGAGCTACATCTTAAAAAATTATTGCGACAATCACAGGGTGGCCCATAAGTCGTTGGTGATACAAATAAAATTTTTTTGTCGAAAACGCCTTATTTTTTTGCATTTTCCATCGAAATATAATGCATGTTTGTAAGTTAAGAAATTCTGGAGGCAGCAAGTGCGTTATGGTAGCGAATTTTGATTAAATGCTTCATATTTGAAAAGCTCAATTTGCTATTAACCCATAAGGTTGACCAAGAAACGGATTTTTTCAGTAAGACTTTTGGTTTACTTTTGGAAATTTCTGTACGTTTTCAAACAATCAAGTTATTTTGATGAAACATGGCACATTGTTTTTACTATATATGTTATACTGGTAATCAAATTTGATGCCTGCTTTTTCTATATAGGTTATACTGGTAACCAAAATTGATGTCTGCCTTCTTAAAAAGAAAACACACATATTTGCAATAAAAACATTTTAATGAAAATTCACTACCATAACGCACTTGCTGCGTCCCGAGATTTTTTTATATTTACTTATGTTGTGCTTATATATGTAATATAAAAATAAAAAAGAAGTGAAACACCAAGTGAGTTTATTGGGCCACGTGTGATTGTGGAATTTTTTTAAGATGTAGCTCAAGAAAGCCTATAATTAACCTATAGAATATTTTTTCGCATCTTGTATAACAACAGATATATTGACTCTATAGTTAAGACTGCTGCCAAATCATCAGAGAAATGGTCTATTTGAAATGAATTTTCTGGAAATATTTTAGTAAACTGAAGGACAATGACGGGTGAAGCTAAGACTTCAGGCTTTGTAAAACATTCTTCTTGAGACATTTTCTTTCCATTGCTTATATTAGTTTCAGGGTATTTGCCTAAATGTTGCCAATTTTGACGTTTTAAATCGTGACTTTGAGGTTTTGATGAAAATCTCAATTTAATTTTCTTTAAATTCCTAAAACTTTTTTACCTTATAGAGCTAAGTTTTGGTAGGTGACTTACCTATCATGATATAAACCGGCGTACCAAATTCGGTTGCCCTTACCCAAGCAACAAATTAAGGCATGTTAACCAGCACTCGAGTCCAAATAACCTAACCAAGTTGTAATTTAGTAATAATTAACTAAAATGTTGCCTTGATTGTCATAATGACTACAAATTTGGAAATGCGGCTCCGAACTAGCTTATTTTTGACTATTAAAATTACTCCAAAGTCAGTAACTTACAAGAAACTAAATTGGGAAAAAATTGGTTTAATTTTACTCATAAAATATACTTGAATATACTTTTGTGTTTCAATTCCAGAGTTTGTAATTTTTAGGTCGAAGTGTGCCCTAAATTGGACTGAAAATCGACTACCAAGTCCAGATACCTGAAATACTTACTTTAAGGTAATTTATTACCTAATATTAACCTGTAATATGTCTCTGTGGTATAGTAAATTGGAGGTCTTCTTATGAAGTCCAGCTTACATATATATTACCAATTTCATTGCAATACAGCACAGGAAATATTTTGGGCACTGAGCTAACCTAAAATGGCTTTCTGATCGGCTATAAAGTCATAATTACTGCAGAAATGGTCTTCCAAGTCAAATTGCCTACCTTCAAGTTGAAAATACCCATAAAATCTGACTTGAAATAAAAATTGTCCTCAAAGTTCAAAGTTTACAGCAGTGAAATACATTTGTGAATCTTAAAGGTGTGTCAGTTGATAAACTTCATCAATAAAAGTTTATTCTTGTTGTGAATGTGCGTGCACCAGTAACAAATATAGTGTTACAATGCCCCCTTTGAAACCAATAAAAGTTTACAGACATACTACAAACTATTATAGAGTAGTAAAGAATGCTCACAGAAAAATAGTGATGAATGCTGATCATTCAAAGTGGCTTACATCAAATGAAGAACTCATTTTTCAATCGTAAAAAAAGTATGACAACTTTATCGGCCACTACTACTAGGTATATGAAAGTAAAACTGAATTTCAATTCTATGCTAGTATCAAATCAGCACGTTTCCCTCTTCAATATAATACATCCCTTTTCATGCCAAATGAAGTGAAGTATTGGCAACACAGTCAGCTGTCATGTTTATGTTTATTTACTTATTTTATTTTGTTTCTATTTTCTATTAATGTTTATATATTATGGAATCAAAGACCAAAAACGCTGTATAGACATTCCTATATGTCTCTCCGCTGTGCACGGATATAGGTAATATATATTTCTATACACGAAAATGTTTCATTTCTAATAAATTCAAACAAAATTCGTTTACCATATAGTTGAAATACCCATAATAGGACAAAATGCCTTCAAAGTTTGGTTAGTTTGCCCTGTCATTAGGAATTGTGACTTATAGGTAAAAAAATAGGGCAAAATTAACTTTCAGGTCAATAATGTTAGAAGGGCAGCCATATTAAATTAATTTTGCGGTATCCATCTTGATTGTATTGGAAAATGAAAAATAATATTTTGTTGAATATAATGTAATCAAATTTTAGTTCGAAAAAAACATTAAATAATGATTGTATACCATGACGACAAGATAGTTTTGTGTTGTTTACATCACCAATCCTCCAAAATCAGAATTTCAAGAATTTTGAATAATTTTTTATTTTCACTAATTTTATATTTTACAAGGGCGCTCGAATTTTATCTAAGTATCATCATCATGTTAACAGAAAAAAACATAACCGCAGTGGTTTTTTTCTTTATACAGTGCGAATCACCTTTATCATTGTTGCAAATATTTAAAGTAAGTTCTTTGATCATTCAACATGTCATTTTTTAACAAAGATGGACAATATCTCTACTACTCTACTGTTTGTTTATACATACATAACCACAGATTCTGCAGAACCGAATAATGTCACATGCGTTGTTAAGAACGTCACGGCACTCGGCGCCTAGATGTCAGATTCAAGTAAAGCGTAGCACATATTTACCAATATATTACGTCCATTGGCCCAATGTTGAATGAAAATTCCCTAAATATAACTAAAACGCCTTGGTCGAAACGCCTTGCTGGACCTATTATCGACTTCCATATTACTTTGACTTTATTCCCCACATTGGTAATATACACTTAAATTTTACTTGAAAATGACCTGTGGTGATTTGGTCGCGGACCTATTGGTAGGGCGATTTTACGTCAATTTAACTTTAAATGTTGCTTGGGTACTTTGTTATTTCCGAAGATATTGATTTTTTTAAAGAAAACACAAAATTTTTCGGGAAAACCTGGGCCGATTTTCCTGGCTAACGAACTTGTCCAAGCCACTTGCAAATCACCAAATATAATCAAAATCGGCCTATTATTTTTTCTGTTATCGGTATATATATATCGGTATATATATATATATATATATATATATATATATATATATATATATATATATATATATATATATATATATATATATATACATTGATATATTGATAACTTAAAACGGCCCCACCAGGGGGCCTCGTTCGCGCTCATTCGAAGAAATCTGTTTAAAATTCGAAAGTCGCGATTTGGTCAAAAATTTAGACATTACATTTTGGTATAGAACTACACTACTTACCAAATTTAATGAAGGAAATCAGATAGCTAGAATTTAAAAATTAGTTTTAAGGATTTGCTACCAGGGACCCGGTAATTACTTGGTACTATAAAAAATAATGTTCCTTTTCAACTTTAATTATTTTTTTTGTATCAATATCGTTAGCATTTGCTAATGATGTCTGAAAACAAAATTGATAGTTTTAGGATAGGTTTAAAAATATCTTACCTGTACCAGTACAAGTAAGATATATATATATATATATATATATATATATATATATATATATATATATATATATATATATATATATATATATATATATATATATTTCACAGGAAAAGAAAGCAGAAGCACACATACTTAAAAATATGATACAGAGACCTGGGAAAAGCGGGAGGAGTCTTCCTTATTGCATAATAAAATCGGTAAGTCGATAAGAGACAGTAAACTTGTTAGAGGTTTATTAACTAAATTTAGTTGATTGACGTCCAAAACTAATAAAACCTCCGGCCCTAAGTGGCAACGAGAACATAAATGCAGAGCCTCTAGGAATCGACCGCGACGTGTCAAAAGTTTCACCATAATAAACTTTCCTCTCTCCCTCCTCTTCTCTCTCTCTGCTAACAAACTTAATTTGGTTTTTCTCCATAAATAGTGACTGTAGTGCTTTGCACTTGAATACGTGGAACGAAGGAAATTTTTAAAAAGTTTTTGAGAACAACTAAGCAACAAAAATTGTTTAAGTGCAACCAATATAGACCTCAAGGGTTATCTTCGGTAGTCAACGATACATAAGACTTACAATATTTGGTACTACACACAATACATACATATATACGCGAATTTTTATTAAAAAACATTCGCTAATAGAGAGGTATCGATGGTGAGACCTTGCAAAAAATTTTTCTATTCGGCGCGAATTTGGGCCCCTAGTATCCGTTCGTTTGAATTTTTATATGTTTGTATCCACCCATCCGAGAGTTCAGATTGTTCTTGACGTCAGAGGAGTGGGGATGTGTAGGTCCGACCCTTTTGATGTGCGCATGCGTGTGATAGATCTCAGCTCTCATTTGTCAGTTGTCAGCTGTCATCTGTCAGTTAGCAGGTGACAGATGTCACAAGGTGGCTTCCCGCCTCCCAGTTGACGTTCTGTCAGCTGTCACAAGATGGCCTTCCCGCCACTGGGCACCGCCTGTTAGATTTTGAGGTTAGGTCCCCCACGTGTTTTTGTATGGTTTAAACCGCCCGTGCTGGTTTTCGCCCGTCGAATGTTATATATATAAATATATATATATATATATATATATATATATATATATATATATATATATATATATATATATATATATATATATATATATATATATATATATATATATATATATATATATATATATATATATATATATATATATATATATATATATATATATATATATATATATATATATATATATATATATATATATATATCCATCCAACTGATAACCGATTTTGATGAACTCAGAAAGTACATTTTTTTTATAAATAGCTTGGATCGTTTCATTTGCCAGCCCTACTCGACTAGTTTTTCTTCAAAAAACAAATAATTTTTTCAAAGCAAAATTTGTAACTCAACAAATAAAAAAGATATTTTGATGAAAGTTGGCAGATACATTTTTTTTTCTTAAGACCTTATTATATACCAAAATTCCACTTTTTTAGCCTTATAGAAAATTGAGTTAAATTTGAAGCATTTAATAAAAATTCACTACCCTAACGCACTTGCTGTGTCCCGAACTTTTTTTTTCGTATGTTCTATTTATAATCTTTTGTGCTGTTAAAAACTTGACAGTTTTGTGTTATTTCAGCGAATGTCCACAAAGAAAATTTAGCTTATAGAGAAGTAACGACTTTAGAATTTTTCATTAAAATCAGCTACCTAAATTCAAATAAAATAAGTTTGAACGGTTTTAATAATGTGCTTAGAAGGTTAGTAACGTCATGTGTTACGTATAAAAATTAGAGTTTCGATTTTTTTTTGACTTGTGTGCGACCAAAATTTTGTTTCTCGAAGTGCTTATAGCTGTTTTCTTTTAACCTAGACATTTTAGTTTTAGCGGACACCATACGTTATACAGCAGTAACTTTTTTCCAAATTTGGTTGCAGTTGCAATTCTATTTCTGGACTTAAAAAAATCCAGAAAAAAGCCAAAATTTATTTGGAAAACCTCAACAGAGTGTTGCCCAAGGTATTTTTGCCTTCCAAGTCTCATAAAAATCGATCGAATATTTTCTAAATTATTATTATCGTATTATTATTATTATTATTATTATTATTATTATTATTATTATTATTATTATTATTATTATTATTATTATTATTATTATTATTATTATTATTATTATTATTATTACTATTATTATTATTATTATTATTATTAAGCGATTTCGCTAAGTGTATTCTAAGAATTATTCTACATGAGTTGAGCAACACCGAGTGCACTCCGTCCACCTAGGGTGTTGCTTCTGCGTCTGGATGTCAGGTAAGTATTATAGTATTTTCCGTATTATATGCGTCATGCTCAGCACCACTGCCTTTTGCATTAGCCCCAGATTGTGTTTTCTTGGAACTTCCTTCATGAAATTGGTGGTGGCATTTGAAATAAGTCCTGTGGCTCCGATGATGACTGGGATTATTTTGGCCTTCAGGTTCCACATGCGCTGTATCTCAATTTACAGATCTTTATATTTAAGCATCTTTTCTGCTTTCTTCTGTGTGATGTTGTAGTCAGAAGGTATGGCCACGTCTATGATTAGGCAATGTTTTTTCTTCTTATCCTTAACTATGGGGTCTGGCTTGTTTGCAACTATTTTTCTATCTGTATGCACTTGTGTGTCCCATATGATTGTCACATCTTCAGTATCTATTACAGGGTCCGGGGTATGCTGGTACCACTTTTCATTTACATATATCTTGAAGTGTTTGTAGATGTTCCAGTGAAGCTGCCTAGCTACTGTGTTGTGTAGCTCCAGATACGAATCTTTTGCTAGTATACAGCCCGCAACGATATGGTGGATGGTTTCATTGAAAGACCGACAGAGTCTGCATTTTGGGTCTGTGTCGGTTTTCATTATTTTAGCTTTCACATAATTTGTTGCGATGGATTAATCTTGGCAGGCAGTTATCAGAGCTTTCGTCTCGGTCTTGAGATTTGCATGGGTGAGCCACGCCCATGAATTATTTTGATGGATGGTTTCATTGACGTCCTCATTTGCTATTCGTTTATGAAGTAGCTTGGCTTACCATTTTGTAATTCGTTCCTCTTTCATCTATTGTTTCATTCTCTGTTTCATTTCCTTCACTTTCTTTGTTTCACGCATACTATGGCTGTTGTGCTCTGGTTATTTTTCACCTTCGTTATCTTCATCTTCCTCTGTGCTGTCATATTATTTAAGGGCACCTTGTTGTTGTCTGTACACCATTCCCAGGTATTTATCTTCTTGTTTTAGTTGCTGGTAACTGCTGATTCCTTCCTTGGCGATCTTGTTAGCAGCCTCAATGCTAATCAATCCTCTGCCTGCTTGTTTTCTAGCGATGTACAATCGGTCATTATATTATTATTATTATTATTATTTGTTATTATTATTATTATTATTATTATTATTATTATTATTATTATTATTATTATTATTATTATTATTATTATTATTATTATTATTATTATTATTATTATTATTTGTATTATTATTATTATTATTATTGTTATTATTCAGTATCTTAATTTATATTTCCTTTGTCACCCATTCTTGGAACAAGTCTATGGAACAACACGGTGAATCCCAGATTGTTGCTCTAGACATATGAAAAGCATTCGACCAGGTCTGGCACGCAGCGCTGCTTAGTAAACTTCCGGCCTATGGCCTACCACCAAAACTTTGTACCTGGACAGCAAATTTCCTCTCCAACAGGAGCATACCCGTTGTTGTGGATGGCCATTCCTCTAAACTGTATCCAAATAATGCAGGAGTTCCTCAAGGTTCAGCTTTAGCCCCTACTTTGTTTCTTCTCCACATCAATGACCTCCTCTCTAGCACATCCAACCCAGTTCACAGCTACGCGGACGACAGCACCCTCCATTCAAATATACAATATTCTAAGCCTGTCTCCTTAGCCCAATTAGATGAGGATCGCAGACTCATGGAGGGTTCTGTCTCCGTGGATCTCCAAAAAATATTAGACTGGGGAAGTAGAAATCTTGTACAATTCAACCCCACCAAAACTAAGTCTTGCTTTCTTTCTCACAAGAGATACACCAGCCCTAGATCCATCACAATGAATAACCAAGTTATTCAAAGTAATGAGTCCTTTTCGCTTGTTGGCATTTCTGTAGATCAAAATCTTAATTGGCACCAATATGTCACATCAATTGCAGAAGCAGCTGCTAAGAAATTAGGTTTCCTCTTCCGGGCTCGCAAATACTTTTCACCAGCTAATCTCTATACCTTCACAAATAAGGCCAAATACTGCTCCCACATCTGGGGTGCCGCTGGCGCTTCTACACTAGCTATCCTGGACTCCATTCAAAAGAGAGCTATACGTATCATCGGTGACCCTACCCTCACCCAAAGGCTGCTATCCCTTGCCCACCGACGTGCCGTTGGTGACCTCTCTCTTTTTCATAGATATCTGCACGGGCACTGCTCAGAGGAGCTTTCCTCCATAGTTCCTCCACCTGCCGCCCCCAACAGATCCACTAGGGGAACAGAGCGAATGCACCCTTTTACTGTCCAGGGCACTAGACATAGAACATCTTGTTATGCCCGCTCTTTCGTCCCGAGGACTTCCAAGTTGTGGAATTCCTTACCGGCACATGTTTTTCCTTCTCCTCCGAACCTCCAAACCTTCAAGTCCAGAATTAACAAGCTGCCTCTTTCCTCCTTGTCAACACCCACGGTACGATAGTATTTAGGCTGTAAGCCCTCGTGGTGTGTTGTTGAAATTTAAAAAAAAAATTTTAAATTATTATGCATAGTTATAAAAAATCCATAAAAACGTCAGTTCATTCAACCCTCTTAAAGCGACAGTTGCAACTTCTAAATTTTTTAGTAGAAAGTAGGGACTTGTAGTAACTCATCTGGAAGATGTTTTCATTCCCCAGTCATAAATGCTACGGTTTTAAAATTTATTGCAGATTAATCGCGAAAAAAGAAATTCATCCCATTTATGAACTTAGGTACGACACACTAAAAAATAGTGCTGCAAATTGAGTTATCCCTTCATATAGCTGCGATAATATACTCTCCTTAGAAACACATTCTTATAAAATGAATTCAGGTTCCATGACTTGACCACAAAGAAAATATTCGGATAACTGTCCCCGTAAAATCCTGAAACGTTATATTACTCGAGTTTTAACGAGAAAAAGATAAATTTTCACCTAATCACTCCTTATTTATCCCCTACCCCATAAAGCATTCTTACCCAAAAACAACTCGAAGCTTTGGTCTTTCATTAGAGATAAGTCTAGAACATTTCGTATTGCCAGCTTATTTGTTGATGATTCTGGAGAAATCATTGACTCACGGACAGGACATTGTACATAGTTTTGCTCATCAAACTTCTGAAGTATTTTTGCCCTCTACTTATTCTTTAGTAGTTCCGTATAACCTTAATCAATTCAGTGTTTATTTATTTTGAGCGTATAACAGAGGATGAATTCTTAAGTGCATAAAAAACCTAAGGCCAAAGCTTACATGTGGGGGGACATTAGTCGGGTGCGCACTGCATACCAAGATGATATCTCAGTTCGTTCGAAAGTTATCACGCCTACTAACAGATAGACGTACAGGTCGACAGACCGACCGACCGACAGCACGACATATAAAAAAATCGTTCCAGAATCCAGTTTTCTATAAGGTTTTGAGACTTTTTACGCCATTTTACAAAAAAAAATTCGAAATTTATGTCACCAATATTCCACCCCACACATTTCAACCCTTAATTTAATTTCAGCATAGATTACCAGACGTTTGATAGAATTCAAAGTTTACTAATAAACAAACCCTAAAACGTTATGTTACTCGAGTTTTAACGAATAATCATAAAAGTATGAATTGGATGAAAACCATTGCACTTGAGGATAGAAAACCCTTGTGTCATATGAAAGAGAATTACTTTTTCTATAAGATGGAATTAAATAAATAAAAAAAAAATGGAAAACCGACTTCATCAAGGATAACTCAAAAATGCATTTCAGCGCTGCCACCATTTGTTAAACGTATTATCGGAGGTAAATTAAGGATAACTCAAAAACTACTGGTCATATCTTGATCAAATTTATATGGGACCACATCAGAAGCACCAGCTCTCAAATAAAAAAGAATAATCTAAATCGATTAACCTAGACAAAGGTTCTGAGGTAACACACATAAAAAAATACAGGCGAATTGAGAAGCTCCTCCTTCTAGTGAATTTTGTTTAAAAAAAAATCACTAATGAGGAGATCCCGACTTTTGAATTTTAAAAAATTTCTTCAAATGAGCGCTATTTAGGACCCCCTGGAACCCAAATCCGAGATCGATTACAGACTTTATATATGTGTGTGTGTGTGCATGTGTCACACCTATAACCAAAAAAATTAATTGACCGATTTTGATAAAACTTGGTGGGTACCTTCCTTTTGCAAGTGGATTGGATAAGTTCGTTAGCCAGGGGTTTTCTCGGAAAATTTTGTGTTTTCTTTCGAAAAAAAATTATATCTCCGGAATTAACAAAGTAAGGGCAACCAAATTTGGTACGCGGGTTTATATCATTACAGGTAAGTTACGTACCAAAATTTAGCTCTGTAGATTAAAGTACAAACAAGTAACAGGCATTTAAAAAAATAAATTTGGGTTTTCCTTAAAACGAAAAAATGTCGTTTTTAAACGTTAAAATTGGTAATATTTAGGCAATGAATCTGAAAATAATATGAGCTATGGAAGGAAAATGTCTCAAGAATAATGTTTTGCAAAGCCTGAAATAGTTAGTTTCAATCTTTATTGTCCTTCATTTTACTAAAATATTCCCAGATAATTAATTTCAAATAGACCCTTTCTCTGATGCTCTGGCAGTAGTGTTGACTATAGAGTTTATCGGTGAATGGTATATCATTTTTGTCGAATTTTCGTAAAAAATCTTTAAAGTTCAATATATCCGTCATTATGCAAGATACGAAAAAAAATGGTATACATAAACTATAGGGTGTCTTGAGCTAAATCTTAAAAAAATATTTCTGCAATTATAGGGTGGCCCATAAGTCGTTGGTGATTCAAATTTTCTTTTTTAGTGAATTTTCTTTTAAAAATTCACTAATGGGGAGATCCGTGTTTATACATACATATACCTACATACATACATACACACACACACATATATATATATATATATATATATATATATATATATATATATATATATATATATATATATATATATATATATACAGGGTCGCTGATAAGTCTGGAAACGGTCGATTATCCGGGAAAATATACAAGGTGTCGAAAAAAGTTTTATACAAAAGTTTTTGGGTTCTTCAATGTCTACTAGGCGGTGATAATTTCATTTATACAGGGTTGGTCATACAGGCGTGGCACACCAATATTAATTTTTTTTTAATGGAACACCCTATATATTATTCGATATTTCAATCCTTCTCTTAATTTTGAGCAACATTTATCAGAAGCATAATGTACATAAACTCAATCGTTTCCGGGTAAAAAAATAAATAAAAATAAACGCTATTGTTTTTAAAATCTATTGGATGAAGAACAAAAATAAATGAAAAGTAGAATATCTCTTGAAAACAATCTGTGAGTGTGAAAAGAACCGGTTGCGATGTTTTTAACATTGTTTGGAATCCTATTTTATAAGATGTTCAAAGTGTTCTCCATTGACCTCCTGACAATAATGAATTCGCTTAACAAAACATTGCACTGCATTTACAAGAGCGTTTTGAGGAATGTTATTAATTTCATGCACAATCCTTGCTTGCAACTCTTCAATATTCTGCGGTCTATTTTGGTAAATTAAATTTTTTACATGACCCCACAAAAAAAAGTCAAGCGGCGTCATGTCGGGAGACCTAGCTGGCCATTCAATAGTTCCCCTGCGCCCTATCCATCTGCCAGGAAAGGTTTGATTCAGATATTCCCGTACCTCAATTCCAAAATGAGGGGGTGCCCCATCCTGCTGAAACCATATTTCTTCCGCTGGTAGATTTGGGTCGTTATTGTTCGGAAATAATCGACTTACGTCTGGAACAATTGATTCTTGCAAAAGTGTCAAATATCGAGCAGAGTTCAAATTACCGTGTATAAAATAAGGTCCTATGATATGTCCACCAATAATAGCACACCAAACATTTACTTTTTGCGGTCTTTGGGTGTGAATTTGTTCCATCCAATGTGGGTTTTCGTCTGACCAGTACCTACAGTTGTGTCGGTTGACTTGTCCATTCAAACAAAATGTAGATTCGTCGGAAAACAAAATGTGGTTGGCAAAGTTAAAATTTTGGCGTAACTTCTCCATAATAAGTTCACAGAACTCGATTCTGCGATCAAAATCGTCTTCACTCAGTTCTTGCAATAAATGAATTTTATATGGACGGAACTTTTCCCGCTTCGTAATCTTTTGAATTGAATATCGACTCATATTGTGATTTAAAGCCAATTGCTGTGCCGAAGTTTTCGGATTTTCCACCACATCCAATATTACATTCAAAGAATTTTCTTCATTTGTAACGGTTACTGGCCTTCCAGTTCTAGGTTTATCCTTGATACCGCCAGTTTCGTGAAAACGATGCAAGGTTTTCGAAACTGTGGATTTGGAGATCGATTCCCGCTCAGGATGCAACTCATTGAACATAATCACCACTTGAGCAAAACTTCGTGTTCTATCACCGTACCCTATCATCATTAAAATTTCGATACGTTCGGTTTCACTTAAACTTGCCATTTTGCACAAAAACTGTTGACACTAAATTACTAATGTTTCAAAACTGTTGACACTGAATGAATGTTTGACATTCGTTGTCCTGGAAACATTTTAAAACAAAAGAATAATACTGCGTTTCTTATGGGCATATTATCTTATCTTGGGATTCCAAACAATGTTAAAAACATCGCAACCGGTTCTTTTCACACTCACAGATTGTTTTCAAGAGATATTCTACTTTTCATTTATTTTTGTTCTTCATCCAATAGATTTTAAAAACAGTAGCGTTTATTTCTATTTATTTTTTTACCCGGAAACGATTGAGTTTAGGTACATTATGCTTCTCATAAATGTTGCTCAAAATTAAGAGAAGGATTGAAATATCGAATAATATATAGGGTGTTCCATTAAAAAAAAATTAATATTGGTGTGCCACGCCTGTATGACCAACCCTGTATAAATAAAATTATCACCGCCTAGTAGACATTGAAGAACCCAAAAACTTTTGTATAAAACTTTTTTCAACACCTTGTATATTTTCCCGGATAATCGACCGTTTCCGGACTTATCAGCGACCCTGTATATATATCGTACCGATAACTTAAAAAATAATAGACCGATCTTGATTAAATTTTGTGAGTACCTTCGTTATCCGGGTACGATTCTCCCGAAAAATTTTGTGTTTTCTTTCTAAAAAAAATCATATTTTCGGAAATAACAAAGTAAGGGCAACCAAATTTGTTACGCGTATTTGTATTATAAATAGTGAACCATGTACCAAAATTTGGGTCTCTAAGTTTAAGGACAAAAAGTTAGGGCCGCTAAAGCAACAAATTTTGGAGTTTTCCTCAAAACGTCAAACTCGCAATTTAAAACGTCAAAGTTGGCAATGTTTAGGCAAAGAACGTGAAACAAATACGGATTCTGAAAAGAAAACCGTGCAAGAAGAGTGTTCTGCGAACCCTTAAGTTTCAGATTCAACCGTCATTGCCCTTCATTTTACTAAACTATTTACAGAAAATTCATTTCAAATAGACCCTTTCTGTGATACTTTGGCTGTCAGTTTAGTTAAGTTAATGCTTTCGCTGTAGGTTTAGTGAAGTTTATGGTTTAACGGTCTATAATTTTTAGCAAATTTTCGTAGAACAAATTCGTTACTGCATTTTAGCATTTTTTATCGAAATATGATGCATGTTTGTAAGAAAAATTCTGGACGCAGTAAGTGCTTTTTGGTACCAAATTTTCATTAAATCCTTCAAATTTCAATAACTCAATTTGCTATTAACGTAAGTTTTGTTGGTTAGGAAACTAACATTTAACTTTATTTTCGGAAAATTTTTGTATGAACGCAGCAAGGAAGTTTTGGTTGCGAATTTTCATTAAATGTTTCAAATTTCAATAACTCAATTTGCTATAAACCTAAGGTTAATTGGCTAGGAGACCAGTTTTCTCAGAAACATTTAAAGTTTATTTTTCGGAAAATTTTTGTACATTTTCAAATAATTATTTTGATAAAATATGGTACATTTTTCCTACTATATAGGTTATACCGATAACCAAATTGATGCCTGCTCGCATTAGAGCGATATATTTGTAAATAAAAACATTTTTATGAAAATTCACTTTTATAACGCACTTGCTGCGCCCAGAGTTTTTTTGAAGTCAGTTGAAAAATATTAATTTTCATCAAATGATTCTTCATTCATTCTCTATTAGCTGGAGCAACTTTACCCAAAAATAATCCGAACCTTTCGCTTGTTCATAACTTCTGTACGTCACGACGTCTGGGATAGACATACTTCTAAGGTAAAACAGACAAGGCCATACTTCCAGACTGTATTTATTGATAAAGGCTCTACGCGTTTCGGCTCATATAACCTAATCCATTTTCAGGGGCTTCGTGCTGTTTTTTATAACAGGAACTGAACTGTATAAGTAAAAGCTACTATGATAGATATCTTATAAAGTTCAGTTCTTGTCATAAAAAAACATAACGAAGTCCCTGAAGATGGCTTAGATTATATGAGCCGAAACGCGTAGGGCCTTTATCAATAAATACAGTCTGGAAGTATAGCCTTGTCTGTTTTACCTTAGAAACTTTCGTTTGTTGGGTGCTAACTGTATACCAGATTTGAAGACGATATCTCTAATCGTGGCTACAAACAGAGAGACATACAGACCAACATACACAAAAATATTTCGCTCTCAAATCATGTTCTCTATATCACTAGGTAAGAACTGGCAAAGATGGTGGCCGCTAAGAAAACAAGCATATGCAGATACTTCTTATTTACCTTCAAAAGTGCTTTTTTTTTCTCCTTGCAACCGATTTTGCCTTTCACGATGCCGTAAATGGCGAAAGCGGTTACAGGGAAGCTAACAAGCGTTTGTTGAGTGAAACGAAGGATTTTTACATTCTTATTTATAACTTCATCCTTGCTCAAAAATGATCCTTCACGAGGTTTTTCTACTAATTAAATTGCATGTTAATAAATCATACATTTTGTTATGCTGTGGCGATGACTTAAATTTTAATTGAGTGTTCTTTTGTTGCAGGTATGTAAAACATTATTATGGTCATTATTATTAGTGAGCAAGTAAGTAAGATGTCTTATTTTATTTAAGAACAAACTAATTTAGGTATGTTGTAAAAATCTAAAAAATATTTTAATAATGACGGTAGAAGGCACCTTCATTTTACCTTCTTAAATGTATTTATGTTCGCTATAAGCCAAACTAAACTATGGTAAATATGTCATACTCATTTGAATACCCATTACCAAAGGTCAAATTGTGTGTGTGTGTGTTTTGTTTCTTTAACGTCGGCCTATATCCGCGACTATGGCCAATCACCGACGCCAGGGAGCAGTTTCACCCCACTATCCTGGAAATTTTGCCGAACCCCTGCCTTTTTGTAAGGAGGGTAGGGATCTTTAACCTGCCTAATATCACATGGACACGGAACCGACGGCTTAACGACCCCTCCGAAGGGCGAAACGTGCAGACAATCAACTTGCTCAAATACAATGCCAGAACGTCGGGTGATGTTAATGTTACAGTTTGTACTGAAAAAGTGGAAGGAGAACCCTGGGATCGAATCTAGTACCCTTAGGTTCAGAGACACACGTTCTTGCCCCTGAACCACCCAGGCTGTAAAGTTAAATTAAAACATTTGATTACTTTACCAAAGTTATCCTACCATAGTAGAAATGGAGCCAACTATTATGGAATCCGCTTACTTTGATGAGTGTCTCAAAGCAATTAGGCGGATGGATTTTACTGAATTAGGATCCAGGATTCAGAAACTTTTAAAAGACAAATCTTTTCACAATTTGATGAGTTTCTAAATATAAATATGGGTTTCGGTCCACAGTTACTGGTATTTATCACATCGTATTTCTATTATAGTTGTTATAATAATAAACCACAGTCATTACCATAAAAAAATAATCTTAAAAAAGACGATACATTAGAACTATTCGAAATTTTAGTTACGTTTATCTGTCATCTCACAATAAATATCAGTTGTTACGTTCTCTGTGCCTCCTGTATCTGACAGAATACAGTTTTTACAAGCGAAAGTAAAACAAACCACTATAAGTCGAAAACTATCAACTATAGATATAGAGAAATCTACACTAGATCGATGCAGAATTGAATGACCTACCTGACCAATCCATAAAATATATAGTGTTCCATTTGAAAATAACAAGTTGTGCCACTTACAAATTAGGTATGTTGTAACCAAAGAGGTTGTAAGGGATAGAGGTAACAAAGGTGCAGTTTTGCAATACAAGAAGCCTGTACACTTTTCCAAACTGGGCGGAGTTCGGTGACTTGAGTGGGAGAAACGTCAGGGACGTATTTAGGAATTTTTAGTTTGGTTAGAAATAAAACTGAAATTATTCAATCATTGAAATGTAATGCTTATTCATGAATTTCTTAAGCTTTTGTATAAATAGGTAACCTAAAAAGGTTCGGAACGCAGCAAGTGCGTTATGATAGTGAATTTTCATAACAATATTAAATAATATATTTATATAAGCTGTAAGATTTAGCCTTATATTAAAAGTTATGAAAATTAATTTATTTAATTAGGAACAGTAAAACAAGGTAAAGAAGGACAAGCAAAAACATGATCTATGACATATATTTATAGAGTAATTTGGATACAAAACTCAAACAAAGCAATTGATAAACAGGAAATATACTCTAGAAAAATACACTAGAAAGCTGGAAAAAAAATCCTTTGGTTGATGCATTGAGGGTGATTGTATGCATGCAGGAGAAGAACCCCCAGGAGGAAGAGGGTTTCTGCTCCTCACCCAAAAATTCGGGGGGTTCTCCTTCCCCTTGTGCATGCATACAACTACCTTCAAAGCATAAAGCACAAGAAAAATTTCTTGTGAGCAACCCCCAAGAAGGTTGCTGGACCTGGGCGAATATGGGGTAGACAGGGTTTAAAGGAGGTATTGCTGTAAAATGTGAAAAACGCATGTTTTCAAAGTCCCTTAATTTTCTTGGGGGTTGTTTGCCAGAAAATTTGCCTTGTGGCCGAGGAAGGTTCTAAGCATGTTGCTGGAAAAAAATATCTAAAACCCTCATGCAGTCAACTGCAAATTTACCTAAATTAGATTCTACTTCGTCGCCTATAATGTCTTTTTCAGATAATGTAGAATACAGAGCTAAATTAAATAGGTTCACTTGCATTTTCATTTATTTTTATATTACATTTATAAGCACAATAAGCGTATAATTAAGGGAACCCTTAATTAACATTGCAGCAACACAAACTTGAAAAGTGGAGAAATTATTTACAGTATGTTAACAGTTATAAACTTGATTTCATCATGTTACAGTAGTATTCTGATAATACAAAATTACATCTAACTGTATGCACACAACAGCTGGTGTGTTACGAGATGTGATGAAACGCCAAACTGACTGTACCACAGCATTAGCATAATATTATTATGCTGCCACATTATCATATCTCTCTAGTAATGGTATCATGTCAAAAACCTACACTAGAGGCTAAATTTCCAATTTCTTCTTTGTTTATGGTGTCTGTTTCTACTGTCCTAAATTTCCAATTTGATATTGTCAATAAATAACACTACCACACAATGACAAATGACAGCTGAGCTTCAGCACAGACGCAGTCTAACAAAGTTGTCGGATAGAGTAAATTATGATCGGAGGGATACCTAAGTTAAAAATCATGAGAAATGGGTAATTCGAAATTTGCAGGTATTAAATACAGTATTTTTTAACTGACTGATAAAATTAAATTTTATAAAATGTTTTCTTTATTATCAGAAGTTGTAAAAATTTCATATGTTTATACATGAAAGGTTTAACTACATGAAATTTCTGAAGATCGGGCAATCCTGGTCAGCAACATCTTGACATCTGGCAATGGTTGTAACTTCCATTGTTTAGATTTTATCTACAATTTATTTAAATAGCATAACAGTACAGGTGCTGTATTGCTCTGCCTTTGTCCAACATTGTAGATATTGCATTACAGAATTTGAAGTGATGTCGAGGATTATTTTATTATTAATTTCGAATAACTTCATTTTTCTTTGATCAAAAGACTTGAAAATTGGTACACAACCACATCTCTGTATGTTCTTTTAAGTTGTAAATTTTCGTTCCAATCACTTAAACAATTTGAAAGCTATTGCGTTTAAAAAAATATATTTAATTTTTTGTTAGGAAAAACTATGTGTTAAGATCTGATGAACGAACTCATCCAAGCCATTAGCAAAATAAGCGTAATTCCAAAATTTTCTCCAAATCAGTGAAATATTTTTTGGGTTATTGGTTGGATAAATTGTTGGATGAATATATTGGATAAAGTTTTATATTCAAAAGGTTAGATAAATAATAATAGTTTTTATTTCAACAACAGAAGAAAATACAAAATAAAGTACATTGTACTGTTTACAAATTAATGTTAACATTCCTTGTCTTTTTTAAAGAAATAGAGATTAATTTCATTGATTGCTGTTGCCCTTACTTCGTGAAACTGGTCCATACTTCATACAGACTTGGAGACTACTTCTCTGGCTTCACTGTTGGTTTTCGTTTTTGTAGGTGAAGGACGTAGCCAGCGCGTAAGCTAACTGGAGCAAGTGGCCCTTCTGAATTCTAGATGTTCTTCAACGTCTCTGTTACTGGTTTTGCTGCTTGATAGTATCCTCAGACAGAAAAAATTTGAATTAATACGAAATCATGACAATTACAAATAAAGATCTGTTGCTATTTTATGATGTTATAATCAAAAAAATCTTTAAAAGTGAAAATAAAATAAAACAAATATGACGGATGACGCCTTTAAAATGTCTACGTGATGTATATCAATATTTAACATAAATATAGAAGAAACCTATAACAGTAATAACTATAATAACAATTACAACAATAAAATAACTAAACAAACACATTAATAAAGCAGACTATACAATGAAAATATCGACACACATCATGTCTTATAACAACTTTTTGGAAAAAATAGTTAGATTTATGTTGTCTGATTTATTTAATTAGGAAGAAGAATATCTCAGAAATCCTAAATATTGTCGTGTATATGCTTTTTTACTTCTAAAGCTTAAAACAAGTCTAGTTTACACTTGTCATGACAAAAATGTTGTGGTTTTATGCCGTTATTTACTGTGGGTCTATGTTGGGTATCAATAATATGTTTTGCAAATGTAGATTTGTCAGCATGGTTATTTCTAAATGCAAAAATATGTTCTTTGTATCGGGTGTTAAAATTTCTAGAAGTTTGATCGATGTAGATTGCGTTACGTGTGCATTTCACAAATTTTGAATACCTATACAAATACAAAAGTAGCTTTTAAATCTTATAACATGACGCTTGATTTATTAGATTATTTCAAATAATTGATTGGAAGTATTATCACAGATGATGGTAAGTGTAGGAAAGGTCTGAAGAGGATCGCGATGGCAAAATAAGCATTCAATAACCAAAGTACTGTTCTCACTAATAAACATTTTAACCTGTCCATGAGGAACAAATGCAAGTCGTACGTGTATGGAGTATGGTAATGTATGGGGCGGAAACTTGGGCTGTAGTTAAGCAGGATATGAAGAGAATATAAGCTTTTGAAATGTAGACAAGAAAAATGTCAAAGACAGTGCAGGTTGATAGAAAGACGCTTCAAAGTTTGCTAGGAGAGGTGAACGAATAACGAGGCTTGCTCAAAGAAATCGAGAGGAAGCTAAAATTTATTGGTCATATTATAAGACATAATAACTTCCCGATAACATTATTTGAAGGACATACGAGTACTTGAAATGTACACTGAATTATTGGCCCTTAAATAAGAGAAGTTTGTTATAAACAGCCCTTAAACTTCTACTTTTATCAAATAGATTTTTGTTATAATGATGTATTCTAATAGAAACATACATAGATGATATTAGTTTAATTAGATGGCCATAATGGCAAGTCAAAAGATTTTGTTCTCGAAAGTGAACTTCAAGTTTTTTAAATATGCTGTTTTGGTTTATTATAGTTTTTAATATTCGCATGTTTATTTCCTTTACATTTATAATCACCGCAGATTCATTTAAGTATGTTTGAAGAACTTTTTCTGCAATAGTGCAAATAGATATTACATCGTCAGATGGGTATGTGAGGAGTTGACCTTTGTCTTTCTGATCTATAAACGATGTTAATAACGCAGACCTCTCCCCAACAAGTTCACCCGCGCATTCTTCGCATCTCAGAGCTTTTGTTATTTTCCTTACTACATAGCCAGATATATATGTCACGACTTCTTTCTTAAACTCTGATATATTCATATCTAATATTTGAAGAACTGTGTCGTCGTCAAAATTATCTATTTGACTCATGTCTTCATCTGGTTCTTCAGATATTCGTTCTCGCCCACAAGTTTTATTTATTACCTCAATGGGTGACAGAATAGGAATTGCTTCCAAAGGGATACAATTTCCTTTAAATGAATCTTTTAATTCAAGATGCACCATCATCCTTTTATATGCACTTTTAAATTGCTTTGCTGATGGGTTATTGTTATAGCCTCCCATGGATCTAATTTGCCCAAAAAAAAAGCTCAATATGATCCTGACTGATTTTGTAAGTGGGAAAATACAGCAAAAAATTATTGTCGGCAATTAAAGTTTTATAAACAAATTGCAAACTTTGTATGCAAAATAAAAAGCCAATTATACCCATTTTTCTACCACTCTCACACAGAAGCGTTCCATCAATTATCCTAAGTGACGTTAAATATTGTGATAGCTCTCTTAAAAATACATTAATGTTTTCAAAATTTTCTGCGTTTATTGCTTTCTTAAAATCTGAATTGTTTAAATTTCTAGAATTAAGAATGTCAAATAAATTGTTTATAAGTCGGATAAATTTCACAGTTCCCTCACATTCTTTGAACTCCTCAAGATGTAAAACTTCATTGCAATATTCCAAAGAATGTGCCACTGAGTGGCTAAAAAGTTGTGTGGCTAATTTAACCTTCATTTTTTGATTTGTATAAAATATATGCGATTTTCTTAATTTATTTGCCAAATGAACGCCCTCCTGATCCTGTAACTCATTTAATTTTACTAAATAATCCCACTTTATATTTTCCCCATTCTCATCAATTATTAATTTTTTATCGCCTAATGTGTTTCTTATCAGTTTGATCATATGACATGGATCAAAAAAGACTGCAATTTTCCTACCTGAACTAGGATCAACAAACGTAGAGTTAATGTTCCTCCAATTCAAATCGCAGCCAAGTTCTTTTGCTAACGTTAGGTTATTTGTTGCCCCATCAAAAGTTATTGAGACCACGTATATGCCCGACTCATTTAGTAGCGTTAAACACTGTAATACCAAATTTTGTTTTTGTGTACCCCTTAAAGAGTCGATTAAAAAATATCCAAGAGGAAGCTTCCATGATTGATTAATGCTAACAAGCATAAAAACAAGAGCTTCCTTGGCTACAGGGTTACAATCGGTCTCAAGATTTGTACCAAAATCTACAAACCCATAATATTTTACCCCATCCCATTCTATATGTTGGCGAATTGCCATCTCATCTATGACTAAAGAACATATAAGTTTTCCATCTGTGCTTTCTGATTTTGACTTTAATAAGTTGAACACCTCTGACGTAAAACCAGCTTCCCCATTAACGCTTTGATACCATCTAGATATAGTTTTTGGATGAGGAAGAGCCGAGTTAAATGTGTTTCTGACAAAACTGTAAGCTTTGGGAGAGTAATAATGCAGCGTAAGAGAAAAAGCTTTAAGTTGATTTTCATACTTATGTTTACGACCTAATTGTCTTTGTAAAAATTCTTCATTAGGTCCTATTTGCATTAATGTTTCTAATGTTTCGTCGGTTACTTTACCTTTTAGTTGTTTGATTATATTCGCAAGGGTTGCTGTTCTCTTCTTATAATGATGAACACTACTGCTGAGCCGTTTAATTTTTTTTCGTGCATCGAATAACTGCTTCTTCAGTTTACGTTTGCGCGGTGTAACAACCTATAAAAAATGTTCAATGATAAACCATTTATTTTCTCAAGTAAAATGAATATATAAACAAAATTTCCAACAACACATTTTGGTTAATAGTGGTTGAGATAAATTGCAAAACAGTTGTTTCTAACTTATTTAATCATGGACTATACAAACTTAAACACCATATAAAATGTGATGGAATAACATATTAGGTTTTTTAAAATTATACTGATTTCATAAACAAACGGCAAAAACTGAATTTAACTCACCATTTCCTTCAAAGTGGGTGGCATTGAAGGTGTTTTCATTTCAGCAAATCCTAAACTACTAAACGATCTTTGCGGTACCTCTACAACAGTTTTCTCTTCATAAAAACCAGCACTTGTTGATGGCCGAGAATAATCCATTACAGGTACATTGCTACCAGACCAAGTACTAGTTGACGGGTCAGCTGCAAATGGCACATTGATAGCAGTTATATCAGTCATTGGCTGCTCGCCAAAAACGACTTGTGTTGATGGCTTGTTTGTTACCTGCATAAATAAATTTGAAACGAATACCATTAATGTAAATTTGCAGGGCTAATTAAATTACGATAAATATCATAACAATATATTACGTGAATGTAATTAGTAGCATAGTTACTGGAGATGAGCGATATATAGCTACCGGTGATTTAATCGCTTCTATTAAAAGATCGCTGTTAGCAGCTGTTATTAAAACACAAAACAACAGCGATTGTGAAAACCGAGATTTACACAAATCATTAGAGTAATTATTTCTATGAAATTCATCTTATACTAAAAACTCCATGACAAACAGCAATTGCTGTATTCATAATACACGCAATCGCAGTTTGTGCGAGCGAGTAGAAGTATCTGTATACTTTCCTTCTCGCCAGTATTAGAATACAACATTTCTCCTTTTCTTATAGGTAGAAAACGAAAAACTCATGATACAAATAACGCGAGATATGATAATGAGACTATCTATTTTTAGAACCGTCACGCGCATGGCGTCATGTGGTGAGTCCAATGCAATAATAATATGCTGTCGTACAGTGGAGTTTGACGTTTCATCACAACCCCTTAACAAATTAGGTATTTTACTGATATTTGAGTGCATACAGCTGGAATTAATTTTTTAAGATCAGAATACTATACTATGATTATGTGACATGATGATCAAATCAAGTTTATGAATGTTAACGCCCCCTGTAAATGTCTACGAACGTCTTCTCTACTTTTTAAGTTTGTGTGTGTAGTATCACCAATGCTAATTCAGGGCTCCCCTTAATTATTATACTTCACTTATATATATATATATATATATATATATATATATATATATATATATATATATATATATATATATATATATATATATGTAATATAAAAATGGAATGGAATGTAACTTCAACCACATTAAACTGACGTATAGAAACTTTTTGATTGCGAATGACTTTGTGTTAAGTGTGTAGTTGGCCTTCTATAACGTTACTCACCATGTGATGTCATAGGAGGGGACGGGGCATATGCGCAATATCATATATCTTGTAAGTCATTATATCATGGAAAAACCTGCTGAATCTAAAATTAAAGCAGCACCGAACTGTAGCATATATATGCCTTCCAACTTTTTCATTATATTAAAATAAAAATAATATGTAGATTTCTCTCATCGTATATTCTTGTAATATGCTAATTTTATAGAACTTCTATTAATAGTAAAAATCTGAGTAGTTTTAAAATTAATATAATTTAAAAGCTATCTGAAGATCATATTGTGGTTTCAATTAAGCGGTTAACACTAACACCTTGTAAGTGTTTAAAATAATAGCATACGCACATGCAGCATTGTAAATGGCTAAACCACAATCGCAGTAGCTGTTTAAAGTCCCTGTTATTTAAAAATAGCCATCACTGATAGCAGTGCCATTGAAAAACCGCTGTTTGGCTATATATATATATATATATATATATATATATATATATATATATATATATATATATATATATATATATATATATATATATATATATATATATATACACTAATAGTTACATAAATTAATAACCTTGATTCAGTACTTACCAATACAGGTATAGAACTTTTTTTTAAGTATACTGCAAAAGGTGATTTTTCTAAATCATAAGATTCCTCGGTAAAATGTAAATTGCACACATTTGAGTTCATAAAAATATCTTCATCGCTTAAATTTAATGCTCGTTTCCAAGCCTCGTATCTTTCACCAGCTTTGGGAAATCTGAAAATAATATCTCGAATTATCTACTTTATCAGTGACTGAACCTCTAGAAAGATGCAGTAATAGATAAAACGAAACTATTCTACTTTTTTTCTGCTTCTACTGGAACTACATAGGTAAATACATCTAATTCAAATAATAATTGCCAAACAAAATGCTTAATTTCATTACAAATATTCAATAAATAATGCATTATTAAGATTTTATTTCTTAAAAAAACACAATTGACAATAATAAATGCTAAAGATTTAACAAAAGCAATACAATGTGTAAATACGGACCTGTGAAAACCAATAAACATTTGGCGCCAAACAAGGAAACAGAAGACATGTAAACAACTTACCGAAATAAATGCACAGTTGCTTTATCCTTTTCATAATTGGCACTTTTATTGTACATACAGTTCTTCACAATACACCTTGGCATTTTTTAACTTTTACACTCTTAAAACACTGCTAAAAAACGGCAAAACACACAAGATAACCTCTAATCGCAAATCAACAAACACTTCAAATACTTGTTGACAGCTGACAATAACTTCAAGAGCGGTTGGGGGAACGAATCAAAACAAAACACATTAGCGCGTTATTCAAAATTTTGTTTGTGATTGGACGGTGACAGGAGTGGGAAATCGACAGGCTGCAAACTCGGCTTTGTTCCCTCTAACATATACAACCTCTTTGGTTGTAACCCAAAATAAATACAGCCTGTACAATGATAATAAGTTATTCTTTAACTATTTCAAAGAATTCAATGTCGTCTATTGAAATTTTGAATTAAAGACAGGGAAACTGAAAGCTCAGCCCACAGAATACGTTTGAAGTAACACATAAATCGGAGCTAAAAAAAGTCGTAATATTTTCACAAATATCAAAGATAGCTATAGGGAATACTACACAAAGTCACACTTATTTTTTAATCTCTATCCAAAAATGCTATAAAAAGTATATCATTACATTTAAAATAACGAAGTTGATAGCTACTTCCGGTGCAACCAGAAGTTCCACAGAGCTGAATATATTTTCTCGATATAGTCTAGATAATCACAAGAAAATCTTGTTAAAAGTTTTTTTGCTAGCTCTTAGGGTAAGGTATATAGGGGATTTACAAACTATTGTGACACCTCATCTATATATATATATATATATATATATATATATATATATATATATATATATATATATATATATATATATATATATATATAAACATATGAATTTTGAAACTAACCCTGGGCGCCTAGTTCACGCTCAGTTGAAGAAATTTTTTCAAAATTCAAAACTTGGAATCTCCTCATTAATGATTTTTTTTACGAAAACTCATTTAAAACGACAAACAAGTGATCTAAATACGTAGGCAATCAGGAACACTACAAACTTTGAACAAATTATTGTAATATCAGTTTAACAGTTACCCAATTTGTTTTGTTTTATTAGATCATAGCCTGCTACCAACACTGGCAAGCCTTTTCCAAAGCGAATATCGTCATTTCACGATTACAGGGCGAAGCAGTGTTACTTTTGCGATATAAAGACATGAATCCTGCTACTTTTGTCACTGGATGCGAAATAAACTTCAACAGCCTGTGACTTGAAAACAAAAAACAGAAAACGATTGGACATTAGTTTATGGGAACATTTTTAATTATTTTATGGTCCTCTATCGCTTGGTGCTATGCATTATAGTTTGTTCGATGACAGCCTGTTTATTCAGATATACATAAAGAAAAATAACATTCCTTTCATTGTACGAAAAACAAGTAAAAATTAAAAAAAATTATAGAAAACCGACTTCATTAAGGATAACTCAAAAACTACTGGTCAAATCTTAAACAAATTTATATGGAACAATACGAGGATCACCAGCTTTGAAAGGAAAAAAAAAGAATCATCAACATCGGTTCACCTAAAACAAAGTTCTGAGGTAACATACATAAAAAATACAGTCGAATTGAAAACCTCCTTCTTTTTTTTGAGTGGATTAATAAAAACATACCATGGAGTTAACGTACAAAACAAAAATTATTTAAATTACTTTTTCTCTATTGCAGGTTATTCTCCAATTTGTCACACATTGTTATTACTTAAGACGCAATTGATTAAATATGGTACATTATTTACATTTATATTTATTTCCAAGAACAGGAAGTACCAAGACATGTTAGGGCATCCTAATGACGAGGTTAAACGTAGTGCCTATAATAGCTATAGAAATTATTTGGCCCGCCTAATAAAAAATGTAAAAGCGCGAGTGGACTGTGGAAAGCTGTCCAAGAACGAAGTGGTCAAAGCAAAAGTAGATATGTGTGTGAGGAGAGGTTTAAGACAGATTTTGGCGTAATTTTGAGGGATAAAATGAGGTTGCTAGTGCTTTTAATACTTATTTTATAGAAGTAAGGAGTAAATTAGGGAGAGGACTCGAATACAAATAAACCAGACATCAAAGGTAAACAGGCATCACCGCATGAACACGATTTTCTTGGAAAATACCGACGCAACCAAAGTCCAAAAAATTGTAGAAGACCTAAAATTGGGAAAAGCCCCAGTAATCGATTCGTTGACTTTCAGAACTATTAAAAAGTAATAGGGGAGGTATTAGATGTCATGGTATACATTATAAATAGAATAATTGATACAGGTCTGTTCCCAGACATGTTTTAAGTGTCGGTCATTAAGCCTCTTTTCTAGAGTGGTAGTAGAGGACGTTTCAGTAACTATATGCCAATATCTCTATTGAGTGTAATAACAAAAATTATAGGAAAAGTTATCGCAGTGCGAGTAAACTCTTATTTGTCCAAAAGCAATATACTCTCTAAGTTTCAATATGGCTTTAGAGGAAGAAGGTCGACCCAGGATGCTGTAGCAAAGCTGATGAAATATGTATATCAGTCTGTTGATAGGTCTGAGCCAGCACTGGTAGTCTTTGTGGATATAACGAAAGCATTTGATTCTATTGATCATGAGGTTCTTTGTCAAATTCTGAAATCGGTGGGTTTTAGGGCACTTCCTTTGACCTTAATGAAAAGCTATTTGCATAATAGAAAACTGTGCACAAGTGTTGGAGGCGTCTTAAGTAAAAGCACGGTTATTAGGTGTGGTGTCCCACACGGCTCGGTTTTGGGACCAATTTTATTCAACATATATATAAGTGATTTACACCAGGTTGAAAACCCTGGACAGATCATTAGCTTTGCTGACGATACAGCCATATTATTCTTTTCTGCAAAAAAAAACTGGGATGATCTAAAAAGTGAGGCTGAGGTTGGAATGAGAAGAGTGTGGGAATATTTCAACGGAAAAAGATGGCTGTCAACTGCGAAAAAAATAAATATATCCAGTTCTCGAGTTATAGAACTGAAGAGACGGGTCCTCTTGTTGTTGATCAGAGTTTTATAGTTTGTAGTGCCGACGCCAATAAATATTCTTGGCATTACTGTAGACAGACACATGCGCTAGGATTCTCATGCTGCAGATTTGGTAAACAGATTAAGGGGCACATTGGTAAAGCAAAACAACTTAAAAAATTACTCAACCTGCAGTACCTAAAAATAATATTTTCTGCTCTGGTGGAAAGTCTACTTCGATATGGAATCATGGCGTGAGGGCATTTGGAAGTTATCCAAAAACTATTCTTGAAAATTATATATGGTAAACTTTCAGTGTATCCCAGTGATCTGTTATTCGCAAAGGCCAATGTGTTAGACATGGTACAGTTGTACTCGTATTCTGCCTTGGCATATTATTCTAAGCACAAGGGTGAATTTGATATTGTGGATCATACGCATGGAGGGCGAAGAGAACAGTACATAAAGATTCCTAGAGTGCATAAACGGTGGGACAGATGTATTATACCTTTATTAACCCAAGGTTGTACAACATGCTACCACTAGAAATTAAAAAAATAAGATCGGAGTGCGTTTTCAGAAGCAGGGTAAAATATTGGCTCCTTACGGTATCACGAAAATTTGTGCGAAGTATTGTCGATTTGAAAAACAGCTGATTTGGTATAGTACTTATAATGGGAGGATTGTAAAATATGGGTGCGTGTGGTGCGTTTAAGGGAGAGAAAGAGAGAGAGAGCGTGTATGCTGGTTTGGGATTACGAATGTGTGTAGGTAGCTCTTTGAGTGTGGGTGTATGTGGTGCTAATATCCTTTTGTTCACTATGTGAGTTTAGTTCGGGACATATTTCTGATCAATCACCTACAAAGTAGGGAATATTAATATTGTTATATAGTTGTATTGTTTGTTAAAAGTCAGACTGTATGTCATCAGTAAATGAATTATTATATTATTATATTATTATTATATTATTATTATATTATTATTTATACTACACAGAGTAGCGCATTCAAAACGAAACAGACCGATTTGCGTCCAGAGATTTTTTTTTTTAAGAAACGCTGAAACACGTCAATTTTAGTATTGAGGGGGACATGTTTTGACATAAAACTCAACTTTGTCACATCAACCCCTTAAGGGGGTGATAACAACCCTTATATTTTAAATAGGGAACACGAGTCGAGTTTTACATCATTTGAAAGCTCTTTCTTTTTTGAATTCAGCACACAAATTTTTTTGGAAGTTTTATCAACTCGTTTAAAAATTATTCACAGTTAGAGTTGCAAGAACGTATTTCATTCATTGTGATAAGAAATGCACTAATTAGTCAATTTTTCGTTAAACTAAAAAAGAAAACCAAACGTTCAAAAATGTTTATTCAGTTAAGTAAGTGTTCAAATTGTTGACCACCAGCTTCCATACAAAAGTACAAATTTTTTTCAAAACGAGCTCTGACATTCTGGAGCATTTGTGAAGTTATTAGACGGCATTATTCAACAATGCGTCGTCGTAATTCTTCCAGAGACTCCCGTTCTGTTGCGTAAATTCTACTCTTTAAATGGCCCCATAGAAAGAAGTCTAAAGGAGTTAAGTCCGGTGATCAAGGGGGCCACTCAATAGCACATCTACGCCCAATCCATTGTCCTGGAAACTATCTGTTCAAAAAATCCCTAATACTCTTGTGAAAAATTTGGAGGAGCTCCATCTTGTTGAAACACTAATTGATGTTCTTGAAAGCGATCATCATTTTCAACAATGTCAATTAGTAGAGGGTAAACGATATCTTCTAGTAACTCCAAATACGTTTCGCCACGCAAATATCCATCAAGAAAAATTGGTCTGATTAAACGGTCTCCAAAATTGCCAGTCGAGACATTCAATTTCTGTGGAGTTTGAGTGTGGACTTCGTGAAAATTTCTTGGATGATTATCTGCCTAATAACGACAATTATGACGATTGACTGTACAGTTTAATAAAAACGTACACTCGTCTGAAAAACAGATATTGAACAGAAAGTTCCAGTTATCAGCTATTCGTGCAGTCATAACTTCACAAAACTCCAGCCGCCGATCAAAATCATCTTCATTCAGTTGTTGTACAAGATGAATTTTATACGGGTGAAATTTATGGTGCTTCAATATTCGCTGAATAGTTCTTCTTTTGATGTTTGAAACAGTGGCCAATTTTCTCGTGCTCAAAGTTGGGTCTGCAGCAATTTGTCCTAAAACTTCAATCTCAGTAGTCTCATTTCAAACCGGAAATTCACGTTCAGGATCCCGTTTTTTGTTGGATACTGAACCACTTTGTCGAAACTTTGCAAGTAACTCCAAAATGTATTTTCTGTTAACATGTTTTTTCGGATGTCGTCCTCTAAACAAATTTGCGGTACGGTTGGCACAGTCATCGTTTTTGAAAAAAAGAGTAAATATTTTAACTATTTCTTCTACAGAATACACCATTGTGAAATTAATTTTCGGTAGTACTATCAAGTATCAAACCGACCGATAAACTGAAATAATAAACCGCATTTCTCTCATTCCGATAATAAATGTTTTGATAGTCAATTTTTTGTTTACAAACCAACAAAACATTGACTATCAGCACATTTCTTATCGGAATGAGTGAAATGCGTTTTTGCATCTTCAAATGTGAATAATTTTTAAACGAGTTCATAAAGCTTCCAAAAAAATTAGTGTGCTGAATTCAAAAAAGAAAGAGCTTTCAAATGATGTAAGACTTGACCCATGTTCCCGTCTTAAAATATAAGGGTTGTTATCACAACCCTTGATGTGACAAAGTTGAGTTTTATGTCAAAACATGTCCCCTTCAATATTAAAATTGACGTGTTTCAGCGTTTCTTAAAAAAATTTCTCTGGACGCGAATCGGTCTGTTTTGTTTTCAATGCGCCAGCCTATATAGGTTATACTGTTATTTTTTCGTGTCTTATACGACTAATTAGACAATAAACTACTATTTGTTTCTAAACAATTAAGTTGAGTTATTACACTGGAATTTATATTTTAATATGATAAAACATCAGTTAAAAAATATTGTTCGTTTTGTTTTTACCCTTCTTCGGCGTAAATTACGACACCTTTTTTCTTGTACACTATTACATTTCACACTGCAATTTGGCACTTCAAACAAAAAAGGGCAATAAAAAGGCAAATGGGAACGAAAAAACTTCGTGACATTCATTTAGAACAGTGGAATTTATTTGAGACTTATTCTTTTGTCTGCAGAATTCGCAGGTCTTTTATTTAGCCCATTTACAAACAGCAGTCTTAAGAAAACTCCGCGGTGATTCTAAAAGACAAATCGTTAGCGTCATCCGCACGGAGTGACAGTCGGCCAATATAGCAATCCTTGTTCTCTCCAATTCGAAGCCAATTTGCAGGCAATTCTTCCGTTGTCCCAGGTTTTAGTGCGACAACATAAGAAAAACTAGGTCTACAAAAACAAAAGATTAACTATTTGAATTAATTTCCTTTTTATACCATTAATTTTACTTTAGGAATAGTGTGTAAAAACAAGATTTTTCCTTTTCGGTTCGATAGAGAATTTTTATAAAGAAAATCTCATTTATATAGAGAACGATTTTAGAAAAATATTTTGATATGAACGCAGATTAGAGCATTTGGAACCCACTTCTGAGATTAACATTGAATTTGTATATGTTAATTTATATACAGCGTGTCCCAAACTGAAAGGGAATGTATTGCTATATCCGTTGTTATTAGTTATAGGGAGACGGCTACATTAGCAATGTTTTGTAGAATTACATGCTCGTTCCAAATATAACTTGCATTTTGCCCTACCTCTTTTCGTTTTCGAGTTATTTTGAAAAAACCAAAATTTGTCGATTTATTTTATCTTCAATATCTAAGTAGGAGTTGATCTGACATGTTTAAGACTTGCACATTATCAGGCTTTTTACAGAGTAATCTTTTTGTGCTATTCCCAACTTTTGATTATCATTTGTTTTTCAGCTACATGTATCAACGTTTGTTTTTGTTATGGCAGCCATATTGGATTTTTTCTCATGTGATAGCCTGTGAAACGAGCTTTCGAATGGTGTACATGTCTGAGAAATCTCGTAATTGAACTGACAATTTTGAGAAAAACCGTTTTGTGGACAGTAAGCTATGAAATCCAATACCAGAAAACAAATGACAAATAAAAAGGGTTCAAAAAGCAGTAGGTCATGGTGTCTAACAATAGACTTCTACTTTTAACATAATTTTCCGTAATGATTCAAGATTAAAATATATTGTGATTTAATTTACAATAATTAATTAGGTAATAATGCTAGGGAATATTATTTGAAACAGTTTAATAACGAAACCCGGAAATAACAAATAGAAACTTAAACTCCACAATACAACACAATTAGAAACGGAACTCAACAAATAATAAAATAGAAACTTAAAAATACACTAAATAGAAAATTGTTCAATATGACCACCGTCTTATTCAATGCAGTTTATACACCTTTTTGAAAAATACCTGCAAATTCTGGTGGGGGTGTTTTGGTTGATATGACTTATAGCTTCCGTGCTTCTGTTTTGTAATTCATTGATATTTTGTGGTGGATTGAATTTATACACATCATTCTTCAGAGTACCCCAAAAATAAAAAGCCATGGGTGTTATAGGAGGACTTCGATCACACCAATGAACCGGCCCATTGTTACAAATGACACGATTATTAAAATTTTGGTACAGACATTCTTTGACGATCCTAGCATTGTGAGCTGGACAACCGTCTCGTTGGTACTAAATCTCGTTTAAATTTTCACGAACTCTTCCAATTCTTGGTAAGATATCATTTCTCAATAGATTAGGATACCTTTCCCCAGTTAAATTCTTTTCAAAACAACAGACCAACAATGAAGTTACCTGTTTTTTTTTAAATAAGCTGTATAATCTACAAATAAAGATAACAGTTTTTTACCTAATAAGCCCACCAAACATCAATACCAAATCTGTCTTGCAATCGTCTTTCTTCCTTTAGATCGGGATTTTCATTTGCCCAATAATGCCTGTTATGACGATTATATACACCACAATTTGTAAATCTGGATTCGTTAGTCCATATTATTTTCATATGAAAAAAATCATCTTGCTGACATTGTCCTTGATGCCCTTTGCAGAATTTAAGTCGCTTAGGGTAATCGTCAATATTTAAGCCTTGTACGATTATAGGTTTGTATGGATGGTAATGACTTTGTTTTAATACACGGTGTACCGTACTTTTTGGAGCGTCAATTTGTTCACCATAAAACGGAACACATTGCGGAGAGTTTTCGTTTAAAACCTGTAAGACGGCATTATTTCTTTCTTCATTTCTAGGCATTGGTAGTTTGCTTGCGTGGAAGCTACCGTCATTCAATGGATTGGTCACTATCCTGCAAAATATTTTGGTATTTGGTTGTCGTCTTTCTGGGTAGTTGTTTTAATATAAATTTGCAGCTGCCACAGCATTTCCGTTAGAACGAATATAACATTTCAACATGTCAAAATGTTCTTCATTACTCAACATATTGTTGAATAATATTTAAAATAAACAGGAAACAAACTATCTAGTACAAAATTTTAAGCAACGTGTTAAATACACCTCAAATTGTTCATATAATTAAGAATTACAGTATTATTAATTGTCGCGATAGTCCTAACTCCATAGCAACCTTTCTTCTGTTGTTTTTCAGTTGACTTACGTTTAAAAATCAAACAATTTTCAAAGGCGTCTTCGTAAATCAATAATCTGCTTTTTATTGAGTTCTGTCAGTAAATTTAGTTATTTACTAGGTTTACCTATTTAAATAAATTATAAACATTTTTTAGGATAATGTTGTAATGTAAAATATCATTTGTAATAATGGGCCGATTCATTGGTGTGCTCAAAGTTCCTATGTTTTTATCGTGAATCATTACGGAAAAATATGTTAAAAGTAGAAGTCTATTGTTAGGCTCCATGGCTTAGTGCTTTTTGAACAATTTTTTTGTCATTTGTTTTCTGGTATTGGATTTCATAGCCTACTATCCTCAAAACGGCTTTTCTCAAAATTCTCAGTGCAATTACAAGATTTCTCAAGCATGTTGTACATGATTCGAAAGCACTTGTCACAGGCCTTCACATGAAAAAAAAATCCAATATCTCTGCCATAATAAAAACAAACGTTGATACATGTAGCTCAAAAATAAATGACAATCCAAAGTTGAGAAAGATTATTCAGTAAAAAGTATCCTGATAATGTGCAGGTCTTAGACATGTCAGATTAACGCCTTCTTAGATATTGAATAAAAAATAAATCGACAAATTTTGGTTTTCTCAAAATAACTCGAAAACGAAAAGAGGTAGGGCAAAATGCAAGTTATATTTGGAACGAGCATGTAATTCTACAAAACATTGCTAATGTAGCCGTCTCCCTATAACTAATAACAACGGATATAGCAATACATTCCCTTTCAGTTTGGGACACGCTGTATAACTAAATACCTATTTACTATTTTTATCTCCTATTTTACTCTTGGACCAAAATTTCAGAACCACTAGATATAAAGAAGCACAATTTTGTGAGTATATTTTGCTCAATCATCTATATCAATTTCTCAATTTAGCGGAAATAAAATACATATGAGAACAGAAAAATCGGGTGAATGATTAAATCTCTAAAAGAACGGCCTGTATAGAAAATTTTCGAAGAGTATTTTAAGATTTGGAAAGAGCATAAAAAATAGGGCTGCAAATTGAATCATAACTTCCACATAGCTGTGATTTTTTTGGCGGAGGCAGCAAGCCATTAGCGCAGTTTAACCGTGGCTGGTGACTACAAGTAAAGGACTACTTAAAGCAGAAAACGACACCAGGTTTTACAAACCAATAGAAGGAAATATTTAAACTGAGAGGACGTAATCTAAGATGACGACCAAGATGGCCGCCGTTGGCGCAAAAATTCGAAAAATTTAAAATTTTAAAAGAGTGATAGGTTAAGTTTTTAAAATAAGAGGCTCCGCCATTTTGATTTTTGAAAAAAGTGACGTAACAAATATGGCGGGTGACGCAAGCGCAAACTCAACTTTTTAGTTTTTGGATTAGACCCTAAGTGTGTAGTATCATTTTACTCGTCTTAGGAAGCAGAATTCAAATTCAGAATATACGCATGCGCAAACCCAACTTTTAGAGTTTTAGCCTAAACCTTAGGCGTATGGTATCATTTTACTCGGCTCAACAAGCAGATTTGAATATGCGAATGCCAGACATGGCAACATAGCAAGAACCTGGAGGCGGAGGGTAAGAGCTTTAAACAAAATCATAAGAATGTGCGAATGCCAGACATAGCACCAGCCAGGAGGCAGAGAGGGTAAGAGCTCTAAACAAAAATCCTAAGAATGTGCGAATGGCAGATATGTTAAATATGGCAACATGGTAACAGTTGTAAACAGAGAACAACCTTAAGCTTTAAACAAAAATCCTAGGAATGTGCGAATGCCAGACATGTTGAGCGCCACATATGACAAGATAGCAACAAACAAAAATCCTAAGAGTATGCGAATGCCAGACATGTTGAGCGCCAGATGCGGCAACATAAAAACAAACAAAAATCCTTAAAATGTGCGAATGCCAGACATAGCACCAGCCAGGAGGCGGGGAGAGTAAGAGCTCTAAACAAAAATCCTAAGAATGTGTGAATGCCAGATATGTTGAATATGGCAACATGGTAAAAGTTGTAAACAGAGAACAACCTTAAGCTTTAAACAAAAATCCTAGGAATGTGCGAATGCCAGACATGTTAAGCGCCACATATGGCAACATAGCAACAAACAAAAATCCTAAGAATATGCGAATGCCAGACATGTTGAGCGCCAGAGATGGCAACATAGCAACAAACAAAAATCCCAAGAATGTGCGAATGCCAGATATGGCGACATGGCAACATGGTAACAGTTGTAAACAGAAAACAACCTTGAGTTTTAACCAAAAGCCTAAGTGCGAATGCCAGACATAGCGACATAGCAACAACCAACAACTACAAATTTGAGAGTGACCTCGACTATAATCTGTAACATGTAACAGGAAATGAGTCGCGTAACAAGAAATGAATCATGTGTTTTCAAATACAAATGTAAGTGATCTTCTATGTGCGTGACCTTCTACAAATGCATGTGACCTCCTGCAAATGTATGCGACCTTCTACAAATGTATGTGACCTCCTACAATTGTATGTGACCTTCTACAAAAATGTAAATGACAACGATATCGGTTAAATGAGTTTCAATAAAAATTTAAGCCGTGAGCAACCTCGAATATATCTATGGGGCCTCTTTCAATCGAGTATATAAATACGTTGTGTTAGTTAGTTGGTAGTTTTCAGTTGTGTATAAGCTTACTATTTTTTATAAAACTTTGACTCCCTGTATATTCCAAATGAAATCCTTATCGATAGCGGTTCATCTAGCAAACTACCATTATTTTGACGCATAGAGCACGATGTTGGAGTTTCGTTACTATGAACTGACTCACCCTATATATATATATATATATATATATATATATATATATATATATATATATATATATATATATATATATATAAAATTTATTTTCTTATAAGCATATAAAATTTGATACTGACCTCAGATATGAGTTTTGGTGGTCCCAGTGTGCGCTTTTTGAAGGAAGTTTTTCACTATTCAAAAGTCGCGATCTTTACATTTTAGAATTACGAATATTCGCTAAAGAAATACACGAAACGTAGCCCCTTGTTTTGTAGCTCACGTTTAAGCTTTCCGTAACTTGGCAAAGAAACGAAATTGGATAACTCGATTGATAGAACTGATTTTCTCTATCACTGATAACGATAAAAACCTAATTAAATAACCGATTAAAACTCGTTAAATTTTGGCAAAACCCCTTCATTTTTAAACAAAAGTCAATTAGATCCATTTAGTTCGACTTTTAACAACATCAGAGACATCAAAAACTAATAAAAAGACTCAGAAATTGCGGCACTTAATGAGTGAATTAGATTATCTGTTATATTATCTTTCCCCTTAAGCAAACTCTGATCTCCTTGAACCCGTTAATTTCTCCGTAACAAATGAAAGGATACTGATAGATAAACTTGTTATCTGAGAAAATTTAACTTCCAAATTTAATTTTGCCAGGTCCAAGGTAATTGAAAAATCTCCAGTGAATGATTAATTATGCGCAGTTTATATTCGGGTAATGTCGATGGAATGGAAGGAAAGAAGGATGGATGTCTTATTGGATCTGGCATTCTCAATGTTCAGAAACGTAGATGGCGTTTATAACGACCAAATGTGGTCAGACCGGTAATCGATAAGGAACGGTTGTGTACTACTACACCAGATGCAAATAAAGAAAAATCCTGAACGCAGCAACTGCCATACCGTAGCGAAATGTCACAAGAATTTATGTTCTGAAAAAATAGTTCTTTAGTTAGTAAGCGGTACGAAACGCAAGTTAAACAACAATAATAATAAAAATCTCTGGACGCAGCAAGTGCGTTATGGTAGCGAATTTTCTTTGAAATATTTTTAATAGCAAATGCCTTTCTTGATGAAACCAGGCATCAAACTTGGTTGCCTATATAGTATAAACAATGTACCATATTTCAGCGAAATAAATTTATTGTTTGAAAATATATAAACATTTGTCAAAAGTTTAGATGCAGCAAATTTGCTAAGGAAGTGAATTTCCATAAAAATGTTTTTAATAGCAAATGGGAGCAGGCATCAATCTGATTACCGGTATAGCCTATGTGGTAGAAACAATGTACTATATTTTTTCAAATTACTTATGGTTTGATAATATACAAAAAATTTCCGAAAATAAACTAAACTGTTGGTTTTCTAACCAACAAAGCTTACGTTAATAGCAAATTGAGTTATTGAAATTTGAAGGATTTAATGAAAATTCGGTAAATTTGCAGATTAGCTCCCGAACGCTTTTCAACAAATTGTTTTCAGAAACATTGCTAGGACCCCACCTGGATGCACAAACCACAAGAAAAATTTATTGTTCACACCCCCCCAAGGAAGTTATGGGACTGTGAGTGAATAGGGGTGCTGTGCGGGGTAGGCAGGGTTTAAGGGGGATATAGCTTCAAGATGTAAAAAGGCAGCTTTCAAGCCCGTTTTATTAGAATTTTCTGCTCATATTTCCTTTTTACTATCTACCCCGCTCAGCAACCCTACTCACTCCTGGTCCCGTAACTTCCTTGGGGAGTGTGAACAAGAAATTTTTCTTGGGGTTTGTGGATCCAGGGGGGGGGTTCTAGGCAGGTTTCTGAAAACAGTCTTTTGAAAAGCGTTCGGGAGTTAAAATGCAAATTTACCGAAAATCCGCTACCAAAACGCACTTACTGCGTTCAGATTTTTTTCTTACAAACGCATTATATTTCGACAAAAAATGCAAAAATGCATTAACGAATTTTTTCTACGAAATTTAGCTAAAAAAATTAGACACCCCTACTCACTTCTGGTCCCGTAACTTCCTTGGGGGGTGTGAACAAGAAATTTTTCCTTGGGTTTGTGGACCCAGTGGGGGCAGGGGGGAGCTAGGCAGGTTTCTGAAAACAGTTTTTTGAAAAACGTTCTGGAGCTAAACTGCTAATTTACCGAAAATTCGCATACAAAGACGCACTTACCGCGTCCAGTTTTTTTCTCACAAACGCATCATATTTCGATAAAAAATGCAAAAATGCATTAACGAATTTGTTTTGCAAAAATTAGCTAAAAAAATTATACACCCCTACCCACTCCTGGTCCCGTAACTTCCTTGGGGAGTGTGAACAAGAAATTTTTCTTAGGATTTGTGGATCCAGGGGAGGCGCTGGAAGGTTTCTGAAAACAGTGTTTTGAAAAGCGTTCGGGAGCTATACTGCAAATTTACCGAAAATTCGCTACCAAAACGCACTTACTGCGTCTAGATCATTTTCTTACAAACGCATCATATTTCGATAAAAAATTCAAAAATGCATTAAAGAATTTGTTCTACGAAAATAAGCTAAAAATATTATACACCCCTACTCACCCCTGGTCCCGTAACTTCCTTGGGGGGTGTAAACAAGAAATTTTTGGGGGAATAGGGGTGCTGTGCTGGGTAGGCAGGGTTTAAGGGGGATATAGCTTTAAGATGTGAAAAAGAGAACTTTCAAGCCCGTTTTATTCGCATTTTCTGCTAATATTTCCTTTTTACCACCTACCCCTCCCAGCACCACTATTCACTACTGGTCCCGTAACTTCTTTGGGGGGTGTAAACAAGAAATTTTTCTTGGGTTTTGTGAATCCAGGATGGGCCCTGGGAAGGTTTCTAAAAACAGTTTTTTGAAAAGCGTTCGGGAGCTAATCTGCAAATTTTCCGAAAATTCGCTACCAAAACGCACTTACTACGTCCAGATTTTTTTCTTATAAACGCATCATATTTTGATAAAAAATGCAAAAACGCTTTAACAAATTTGTTCTCCGAAAATTAGCTAAAAAAATTATAGACCGTTAAACCATAAACTTCACTAAACCTGCAAATAAATATCCAAAAAGGCACCAAACTGACAGCCAAAGCATCAGAGGAAGGGTCTATTTGAAATGAATATTCTGTAAATATTTTAGTAAAATGAAGGGCAATGACGGTTGAATCTGAAACTTAAGGGTTTGCAGAACACTGTTCTTGCAACATTTTCTTTTAACAATCGGTGTTTGTTTCACATTCTTTGCCTTAACATTGCCAATTTTGACGTTTAAAATTGCGAGTTTGACGTTTTGAGGAAAACTCCAAAATGTGTTGCTTTAACTGCCCATAAGTTCTTTGTCTTTAAAGCTATGGACCTAAATTTTGGTACGGAGTTCGCTCTTTATAACACGCGTACCAAATTTGGTTGCCCTTACTTTGTTATTTCCGGAGATATGAATTTTTTTATAAAGAAAACACAAAATTTGCTGGGAAAACCTGGTCCGATTTTCCTGGATAACGAACTTATCCAAGCCACTTGCAAAAAGAAGGTACTCTGCATATTTGATCAAGATCGGTCCATTATTTTTTTGAGTTATCGGTCGGATATATATATATATATATATATATATATATATATATATATATATATATATATATATATATATATATATATATATACAGATCTCCCCATAAGCGAATTAAAAAAAAATCGCTAATATAAGATCAACTTTTCTGCAAAAAGAATTAAGAACATACAACTTTCTACATATATTTGCAACTTGCAAGTTCTTAGCTTTTTATAAGGTAAGTTGAGCCACCAAAACTTAATTAGTCAGACGTCAAGAAGGTATGAATAATTTAATATTTTCTTCACCATGTGAAAACTGGAACCTGTGATGAGCACTGATAAGTAAACTTGGAGAACCGAAATCACCACAATACATATTTTAAAGACCTTACGATCGTTTCACTGACCACGTCAGCGTCATCAGAGGATGAAAAATTCTAAATTAAACTAGCAGCTACAGTATATTTATATCGCACCTGGGTAGACGAACTAATCCGAAGTAAAAGTTGTAGTCGGCGACCCATCGTTTGTCTGTTGTATCAATATTGTACGAACGCGATCGAAGAACTACCCTAATCTTGTGGTTGACAAATATGTATGAGCTTTTATCTAATTTAAGGATAACAGGCTTAAAACGAAAGGTGCCGAGATATTTAAGGAAGCTCACGTTCTTCTTGATCTAAAAATTTCACTATGTGAATACTGGAGCCCGTAACGAGCGCCGACAAGCACATCTGGCGAACAGACCAATATCAATCGTCCATCTTTAAAAAAAAAACAAAACGACTGTTTCCCTCACAATGTTAACTTTAACAAAGTATAAATATTCCAACTAAAATTATACATAAAAACAAGTATTTATATTGATTTCTTATTCTACGTCAAAACAAGTATTTTTGTATCTAAGCAGTCAACTTAGATACAAAAAAAACGAAAGGGGATTTTTAAGTCGAGCACTAAACCTAGAGCCTAGTATCTGTATAGACCGACCGAGTTATTGACAATAAATTATTATTCTGCCAGACACATTAGGAGTGTTTAGCTGGTCAAATGCAAATTGACAATAAAGGGCTTGAAATTAAAGGTGACGAACGATTCAATGACGTTTCGTTCTTAATCGACCTTGATATATAAACGCTTTAAAAAGCATCAAGCATAGTTTGATGTTTAACGTTTTTGACAAGTTTCAAATTTTTCTTGTCAATGTGGTGATTATTATCCCATATATGTTATGCCACACATGATTTGTCTACCGTACCATATCGTAAATGTGCGAGATGTTTACGAAATCTGGTGGCTATGTTTCTCTTAGTTTGACACACGTATTTAAGATTACAATCTTTTCAACTTGTCTGATAAAGACCCGACATTTCAGTGACTTCGTCTTTGTCTTTCGTATTACCCAACAATTTTTTTAAAATTACTATTCGTCGAAAAAGTAAAATGTAAATCGGATTTCTTAAAAATACTTTCAAACCCTTTGTGATACTTGATTCATAACGTAGACACACAAATTTTTTCTCTATTTTATCTTTTTAAATGTCGTGCATTCAGACATCATTTTCTTTGTTCTGTGTTCGTTCTGTGTTTTGGTGATTTGGGTTCTCCAAGTGTACTTCTTAATATTTTCTTGTTGGCGAATGTTGTTGATGAATACTGATTTTTGTTTTGATGCACTGTTACTGAGGAATTGTCAGTGATTTTGTGGTGGGACCACATTTCTTTGAAGAACGCATAAAACTTTATTTGGAATTTTTACAAAAGAACTTGGAGAAATTACTAGAGTATATTTCCAGGGTTATAACAAACTGAATATGGTACCTACACGATGGGGCACCTGAACATTTTGGTCGAAGCGAGGTTTAACAAATTAATTCTCTGGGTATTACAATTAATTATTAAAACATATTTTCACGAGGTAAAGACAAATTTACTTATAATATGCTAAATACCATGTCAGAATCCTCAAAACTATACTTACTACAAATATACAACGATTGGTGGGTAAACTGTAATTATACTGACTCAATAAAAGATACGTTCATCTGTATTTTATATAATGCTGCCTATATACAAGACATCAAAGTTTCGACACTTTCGTAAAGGTTGCGCTAACGTTGTGTGCCGACACAATTTTCGATCGTTTTCGGCAGCTAAAAACAAATGATTACTACCGCAAATACTTGTTCCATCACATTCGCAGGAAGGGTTGTCTGCTAACTTCATTTTCCCAAGACAACATGGGCAAATTGTGCGAGCGCTATTTCCTGCACTTATTCGGATCAGAGTTATGACTTTATTTCGAAGATATCCATATCCTACGAATTCTGTATTTAGAGTGTGTTTTACGCATAATTACCTATAGTCCGGAGGCCAAGGTACACTTTTGGTCAGAATTGTGCATTTCATAGGTAAAAGTATGAAACTTTCCAGGCTTGTAACATAGACCACAGGAGTCGTTTTGAGCGTTGTAGGCATCGCCGGAAGTGCCCAGGAGCTGCCATATTGGATTTCGACCGGAACAACATCCGGTTGCACTTTAACTGCATGTAACTCTTGAACGAACAGTCCGATTTCAGTTTTCTTTTCTTCTGTTGGAAAGCTCTTTTCAACACTAATAAAAAGTATCCTACACGTTTTTCTGTAAGTCTTACGGTTTTAGCACAATTTACAGAAAACGTAAATTCTAAACGATAAAAAAAAAGTTGTATTTGTTTTTTCTTCTTTTCCGCAGCTACAATGATAAATAATGTGAATAAGATTAAAAAGAGAATTGCATTAGCTTTCTATTGATGTATAACGCCTTTGGTTTTAACAGAATAAAAATCCTAAAGAGAAACAGAAACGAATTACATCGTCTGAATATAAATTTGAATACCCTCTGCAGTAAATATGATATCGGTATTTAATCTTTCGCCGTAGTGGCTATTGAAATGAAACGGGAGTTTTTGCTAGTGAACAGATGATTCGTCGTTACTGTACTCTCAGACTACAACTGAAACTGTTATATACGTAAGGTTATAAAACGAATTTGTGCTTTATCTTTCGCTGTAGTGATTGCTCATGTGTTGTAAGTCAAAATGCCACTCCTGAAATGCTTAGAAAACTTGCTGGAAAATACCGGGTGGACAGCAGCGTTGGAAGAGGGCCAAATCGCATCCCCTGGAACGGCGGACTCTTTCTTGAAAGTTGCTTATGTGAAGAAGACTCTTCACGCCCATCATGTAACAGCGTGTGCGCTGTACGCCCTTTGAGAGGAAGCTTACAAAGAGTTGGAGGATTGGTGCTCATCACAGGGGGAACACCATCCTCAATTTCGTTTCTGGAACCTCATCCTCCAAACAGAACTCGACATTTTTGCGTGGGACAAAGTAGTTCATGAAGCGGATTTCGAAAAGTATGTTTGCACCTTACCGAATCTGCAATTGCTTTATCACGCTCTAGATCACCATAACTACGCCAGATGTGTCGCTGTTCATCTGCGTGATATGCTCACTCTAAAGAACGATCATCCTGATGTATATGAAGAATTTCTAAAAGGGAAATTTACAGTTAACAAAACGGGTCGACAGTTTTCTTGTATGCCTATCAACGAAGCTCACGAGCAACACAATGCATTGGTTAAAGGCACTGGGGGAGCTATCGGTCTTACTGAAAACCCAGACGCGCTTCTACGGTGGATGGTCTGCGGACCGGAAGTAGCACGTACTGTCGAAGATTTCAGAAGGCTAATCCAACATAAAATCGAAAACGTCACAGATACGCATCATGATGAAACAGTAAGAAGGCAGACGAAGTTTGCGACAAGAGCTGAAATGCCTAGAAGAGCTATACGGGAAATGAGAAATCCTTTTGGTGATACGAGTGAAGACCTGCTTATCCTTAACACAAGAGAGATAGTGGCAAGTGAAATAGCTGATTCACTGAAGACACTCAAGTGTACGGGTATAACTAAATGAAACTTTTTTCAAAGAAAGACTAATCGACCATAAGAAACCTATGGGCTCGCCAATTAAACGAAACAAATTCCCGCTGTTTAACTCAACCTCGAAAAGGACACAAAGCAGTGATTCTAAGAGTGAAGAGTCTAAAGAAAGACCGGAGTTTGTTTTTGAAACTCTATATAGCATGCCAGATTCGAGATGGGAACATAGAAGAATTTTTCCAGCACGAAAACGATATTTAACTCCCTTCCTTATCGGAGAATGGATCTTTAAACTGTAAAGGAAAATCCGATCTCACGATCTCATGAAATGCCTGGAGGCTTTGGACTCAACAGAAGCAAAGGAAGACGAACCAACCAACGACCCTGACATTGACATGCTGATAGTCGATGATCCGACTTGAGTACATATGTTTTGCCTGAGAACGATAGGATACTGTCAAAAAGTTATTAATAACATTGAAGCTTAGTTTCAAAAACCTAATTTAAGGAGAGTAGACATCGTGTTCGATGTTTACAAGTCGGATAGTCTCAAATCGGGCACTCGTGCAAAAAAGGCGAAAAGGGACACGTCGTCGGGTTGCACTTTCCAAGAAAGTGGCCAAAAAACCGGACATACTTTTTAAAGGAGAGCGAGAATAAAGAAGAACTTTTCCTTATATTGGCCATGCAAATTGTATCAGTATCTTACAAGGGAGACGTCGCAGTAGCATCCGGTGAAAAAGTTCTGCGTTCTTCATCAACCTCTTTACCGTCTTCCAGTTTGAATGGACTAGCGCCCTACATGCTAAAAGAGGCTGACTCTCGAATTTTCCTGCATGCATCTCATGGAGTCAGTCAAGGCTACAGGAAGATTCTCATTAGAAGTGTGGATACGGATGTACTAGCCGTTCACTACTCCGCTATCCTGGACTGCAATTTTTGGGTCGCTTTCGGTAGAGGGGTGAAGTTTCGAACAACCAACATCGCCAAAATTGCAAACGAACTAGGCGAAGAAAAGTGTAAAGCTATCCTATCGTTCCACGCACTAACCGATTGCGACACGACGTCGAAATTCGCTGGAAGAAGCAACGTCACCTGCTGGGCAACATGGACCAGCTATCCGGCAGTAACTGCAGCTCTGTGTGTTCTTTCCCGTTCCCCAACGCCCGAAGATGTCGACGCTGTGATGCCTCTGATCGAAAAATTTGTTTGTACGACAGATGCAGTGATTAAACTGAGGTAAATAAGTCGAAACTTGCGTTGTTTGCGCAAAAGAACAATGACTAGGACAATATTACACCTGCTCAAGATGCTTTAAAACAACATGTCCTTAGAGCGGCGTACCAAGCCGGCCACGTTTGGTTCGAGTTCTTGAAGCATCACCTCAACTTCCTGATTTGCGAATGTTTGGATGGACGCGACGTTCGGATTCTGATTCATGGGAACGACTATGGACCACACAACCTCCAGCTGATGAAGAATCGGGAGAACTTATCAGATGCAAGTGCAATGTTTCTTGTTCGCGGGAGGTGCAAATGCGCAAAAGCTGATTTACCATGTACTCATCTTTGTTGTGTGATGGCTGTGATCAGGACTCGTTTTAAAACATTGAAAATGTAACCGTGGAATGAAAACATACGCTGAATCCGTGCTTTTTGCCCTTTGTTCACCACAAAATATGCATTCGTTGTAATGGTATCATGAAATAAATTAATTACCTTGTACCGAATGCTAATGAAACCTCTTTTTATTTTTATCCAGATTGTTTGTCGTTGTAATTGCGTAAAAGTAAAAATAAACAATTACAATTTACGTCTTTTGTTAATTTTGCGAAAACCGTAAGACTTACGAGTGACATGCTCAGAATAGATTTTTTTTAAGTAGCTTTCAAACAAAGAAAAGAAAACTGAAATCGGACTGTTGCTTCAAAAGTTACATGCGGTCAAAGTGTACCCGGAAGTTATTCCGGTCGAAATCCAATATGGCGGCTCTTAGGGACTTCCGGCGATGCTTACAGCGCTCAAAAGGACTCTTGTCGTCTATATTACAAGACTGGAAAGTTTCATGCTTTTACCTATAAAATGTACGTTTTTAGTGAATTTTTATTTAAAAAAATTCACTAATAGAGAGGTATCGATGGTGAGACCTTGCAAAAATTCTTTCAAATGAGTGCGAACTAGGACCCCTAGAACCCATATCCGGGGTCAGTTTCAATTTTTATATGTTTATATATATATATATATATATATATATATATATATATATATATATATATATATATATATATATATATATGTATATATATATATATATATATATATATATATATATATATATATATATATATATATATATATATATATATATATATATATATATATATATATATATATATATGTAACTAACTTAATAAATAATTAACCGATTTCGATGAAACTTGGCAAGTGCCTTTCTACTATAAATGGCTTGGATGAGTTTGTTAGTCAAAAAAATCGGACGGGGTTTTCCGGGAAAATTTTGAATGTTCTTTCGAAAAAAAAATTTTTCCCTGAAAGTGACAAAGCTGTTTTGATGAAATTTAGAATATATGTTGCCTCAAGAGGGATTGTACTGTCTACCAAAATTCAACTGTCTATATTTAGAGAAAATTGAGTTATTAAAATTTTAAATTTTCTTTCGAAAAAATTTTTTTTCTCCGAAAATTACAAACTTATTTTAATGAAATTGTCTGGATACCTTGTCCTAGGAAATACCTTACTACCTACCAAAATTAAACTTTCTAAGATTATAGAAAACTGAGTTAATCAAATTTTTATAGCTCACTGCAGTGTTAAAAGCAATGGTTTTCTCCTCACTATTTAAATACGTGGGTGGGGGACTGACCGAATTCATTCCCAGTTGCTATTGATCTACTCATATTCTCTAAATATGTTAGAAGATGTGGTATCTACTTCATTCCAAGTCACTAATAACCGATTATTTATGAAATCAAATAAGTAAATTAAATCGATTGTCATAAAATATGTAGTGTATTAAGACTAAGGGAAAAAGAAATAAAACATATATAACTGTGCACATTTTGATTAGCTCACTAGGAGAAATCGCCACTGCTTGAGAGAGGTATTGTCACAGCATAATATCTTATTAAAGTTCATTTGTAAATAGGTTTAATTTTTATGTTTATATATATATATATATATATATATATATATATATATATATATATATATATATATATATATATATATATATATATATATATATATATATATATATATATATATATATATATATATATATATATATATATATATATATATATATATATATATATATATATATATGTATCCGTCTGATAACTCAAAAAATAATTAACCCATTTCGATAAAACTTGGCAAGTGTCTTTCTTTTATTAATGGCTTGAATGAATTCGTTATACAGAAAAATCGGACGGGGTTTGCCGGAAAAATTTTGAGTTTTCTTTCGAAAAAATTTTTTTCTCCAAAAGTAACAAAGCTGTTTTAATTAAATTTACTACATATGTTGCCTCAGGAAAGATCTTACTACGTACCAAAATTCAACTTTCTAAGTTTAGAGAAAATTGAGTTATTCAAATTTTAAATTTTCTTTCGAAAAAAATTTTTTCTCCGAAAATTACAAAGTTATTTAAATGAAATTTTGTGGATATCTTGCCTTAGGAAAGACCTTACTACGTATTAAAATTAAACTCTCTAAGTTTATAGAAAATTGAGTTATTCAAATTTGAAGCATTTAATAAAAATTCACTACCATAACGCACTTGCTGCGTCCCGAGTTTTAACATTAGCCTCCTGACTATTACACAAATTCTGTCACCAAGATTATCAATAAACACCTACCAGCCCAGGCAAGTAACTAGTCGTCTGCACCATCATAGCTGCAAATCTATTCAAGACTGGGACACTACATAATAAATATACAGTGACCTAACCCTAGACGGTCATACAGCACTGCAACAACGTTCTATCTTCGAAAGTTGTTTTGTGGGATGAACAGCAATTACGTATTCATACACATGTTCCTAAATCAAACAATTCCAACCGTTTCGCTGTTACAATTTCAATTCAGACCTCATATCAAACATGCATTAATATTCCCAGTGTTGCAATTTGACGTCGATGTTGGTGGTTAGTAATAGAACAATGCCCTATAGTATCTGCCACTATAACCCTCTCTAAATGTCATATCATATGCCAGGGGCCGTCGACCAAACGTCTCAGGAGGAGTGAGGGGCCAATTAAAACTAAGTCAATAATAATCAGGACCTCATTAAGGGTTGACTTTGGGAAATACTCGTGCTTAAACGGAAACTTGGCTCTCGGAGGATGGTGGCATCGCGACGGAGACTTCCTTGGTGGCGGGGAGAATAATAAGGGAAAGAAGGAGACGGAGAAATAAGATGCGGGAATAACAAGGTGGAGAAGCATGAGATGTAGATGAGAATGGTGTTGGGAGTTTGTAACTCAGTGATATATTATAAAAGTTCGGGTCGCAGCAAGTGCGTTATGGTAGTGAATTTTCATTAAATGTTTCACATTTGAGCTCAATTTTCTGTATACCCAGAAAGCTGAATTTCCGTACGTAGTAAGGTCTTTACAAGACCACATATTGACTAAATTTCATTAAAATAGGTTTGTAACTTTCAGAGAAATTTTTTTTTAAAAGAAAACCCAACATTTTTCCATTTTTTTGGAAAGCCTTTTTATTTTCCTGGCTAACAAACTCATCCACGCTATTAATAAAATAAAGGTACTTGCCGCGTGTCATCCAAGTCGGTTAATTACTTTTTGAGTCATCGGTTGGACACACACACAGATATATATATATATATATATATATATATATATATATATATATATATATATATATATATATATATATATATATATATATATATATATATATATATATAAACCGACCCTGGATAATGGGTTCTAGGTGTCCTAGTTCGCGCTCATTTAAAAATATTTTTGCAAAGTCTCTCCATCGATACCTCTCTATTAGTGATTTTTTTTAAGACTACTTCTCAAAAAATTATTGGAAATTGAATATGTGTTCATGCCATTAAAGTTATTTGTGTAAAAAAATATGTTGAGTTAGATAAAAAAAATATACTTATGGATAAATCGTTGTTTTTGAAGAAGATATAAATAGTTGTAAGCCTGTATTACAATATGTTCACACTCAAAGAAAGTATGAAGAATGACTGGCAGTTCTGTTATTGTCATAAAAAAAGTGAATGAAATAAGTTTTATTCAAGTTTTTCCATTAAAACAATTTGACTTAAAAAAAAACAGATTTTAATAAATTTTTTATTTTCTTTTATTGCCAAATATTTTGAAAAAAGCTGTCTTTTACGTTATTTTTAATGCATTTGAAGAATTTAATGAACATTCGCTACCATAACGCGCTTGCTGCGTCCCGAATTTCTTTTCTTACAAAGATGTATTATATTTCGATTAGAAATGCAAAAATTCAATAACATAAGGCGTGTTCGATTAAAAAAAAAGCATAACCAACGACTTATGGGCCATCCTGTAATTGTAGAAATATTTTTTTAAGATGTAGCTCAAGATACCCTATAATTAATGTATACAATTTTTTTTCGTATCTTGCATAATAGCGGATATATTGGGCTTTAAAAAATTTTTACGAAAATTCGACAAAAATTATATACCATTAACCGATAAACTCTATAGCCAACACTACTGCCAAAGCATCAGAGAAAGGGTCTTTTTTAGTTTTTTGGAAATATTTTAGTAAAATAGAGGACAATGACGATTGAAACTAAGACTTCAGGCTTTGTAAAACATTCTTCTTGAGACATTTTCCTTCCATAGCTCATATTAGTTTCAGGTTCATTGCCTAAATATTACCAATTTTGACGTTTAAAATCGCGACTTTGACGTTTTGAGGAAAACCCAAATTTTGGTTGCCCTTACTTTGTTAATTCCGGAGATATAATTTTTTTTCCAAAGAAAACACAAAATTTTCCGGGAAAACCTCGGTGGATTTTTCTGGATAACGGACTTATCAAAGCCAATTGAGAAAGGAAGGAACTCATCAAGTTTTATCAAAATCGGTCCATTATTTTTTTAGTTATAGGTGTGACATATATATATATATATATATATATATATATATATATATATATATATATATATATATATATATATATATATATATATATATATATATATATATATATATAAAATCGGAAACCGACCTCGGATTTCGGTACCAGGGGTCTTAAATAGAGCTCACTTGAAATTTTTTCAAAATTTAAAATTTTTTTTAAGAAAATTCACTAAAGGACGCGACCAGGCTTGCACCGCTAATTATTCGGGCAAATTAATATTTAAAGACAATCAAAGTTACTTGTGACTTCTAGATCTGACTCTTAAAAAATTCCAGTAAATGCGTTATGGTAGCGAATTTTCATAAAAATCATTTTTTCCGAAAAAAATTGTTTGTACTAGTTAAGAAAAGTTTAAATAATATACATCGACAAATACAAAAGAAGGTAAGGGAATCAAAGGAGAGCTGGCTGAACAAGAAATGTAATGAAATTTGAAAGGCTGAAGAAGATACACGATTCTTTTTTTCACATACATAAGAGGGTCAAAGAAATGCCCGGAAGCTTCAGAAGGAAGCAGAACAACATACTGATTGATGAAAATGGAAATGAGATTCTAGACATAAAAGACAAACTCAGAACATGAAAGCAAATGGGAAAGCGCCTGACTCGGACGAATTGACTGTATAACTGCTCAAAGAAATAACATATCAGTACTTAGAGAACTTATCAATACGATCCAAAAAAAAAACCGGAGTTATACCCAGGAATGGTTAATATCTAAATTTTCTGCAATACGAAAGAAGAACAATGCAAAAAATTTAAGGATCACAGAAACACGAGCTTAATGAGCCACACACACAAAGTGTTCTTAAAAGTCATACATAACCGGGTATATAAAAAGCTAGACGACGACATAAGTGACTCTCATTTCGAGTTTCATAACATGGTGGTCACGAAAGAGGCACTAGTTGCTGTAAACTTACCAACTCAGCGCTGTTTGGACGTCAGCAAAGATCTATACCCTTGCCTAGTGAACTATGGAAAGACATTTGACAGATTTGACATGACCAACTCATAAAAATATTCCCTACACTGCGAACAACATGCATACAGAGCTGGAGTCTCAACAGAAACAGCACTGCATCAACTGGTGCTGAAACTGGAGAATACGCTGGAGAACAGGGAGGTGGCGCCGCGGGCCTTGCTAGACATATAGGGGGCCTTTAGCAACACCTCATTCTGATTGATAGTGGCAGCTGCCAGGGAGCGTGGTATAGAGGAGACCTGTTCACCTTACTCGCGGGAGAGACTCTGCTGGCGGGAGTCGCGGGGGGTGTCCGAAGGAGAGCGTTCTGTCTCCCGTGCTCTGGTGCCTAGTCGTGGACGGCCTGCTAGGGAGGTGGGTACGAGGTACAGAGCTATGCGGACGACGTTGTCATCATAGTCCGAGGAAAGGTTATATAGTCGGTGTGGGAGCGCATGCAGACAGCACTGAAAGTGGTGCAAAGGTGGACGGTTAGCCAAGGGCTCGAGGTAAGCCCTGAGAAAGCCACCGTCATACCGTTTACGAGTGGGAGCAAGTGGGAGAGCCACAGAACTCTCACTCCATATGGTAGGAACATTCCAATTGCTAATCTGGTGGCCTAAGGTGACACAATCTAGTGCTAAACAAAAACTAGGCAAGTTCCAAAGGATGGCTTGCCTAGGCATCACAGGGGCCATGGCTTCAACCCCAACACCCGCCATAAAGGTGCTGCTGGATCCCCCCCCACACACACACACACACACACACACTTAGGGGTCACTCCAAAATTCAGGAGATCGTGAAGGAGCCCATGCTTGAAATGAGGTCAGACTTCGCGAGCCCGCGAATCTGCAGGGAAAACAATTTGACAGTGGAAATCCCCGACCGCGAGGCATGGCGGGGAAGACGGCAAGCCTGCTGCGGGACGCGCTCGTCTGGTTCACGAACGGAAGCGTGGGATGGGGGAAAGGCATTTATTCGGAAGGACCGAGGGTAAGTCACAATATTTCCCTCGGGGCTCATGCAACGATCTTTCAGGCCAAAATGTACGCCATCCTGCACTGCGTGCGAGAGAACAAGAGGAGTGGCTAGACCAGCAAGCAGATCTTCATAGCCACAGGCAGCCCTTAAAGCCCTAAGTAGCCCACCGGTAAATTTCAGGTTACTTAAGACAATTTTTGTAGGAAAAAAGGCGAATTTTCGTGAAAGAAAGTGCTTGCTTATTTTCATGTAAAAGCTTTTATTGAAAGGGTTTTTGTGAATAATTATATCTCCGTAGGTGTAGTCTCTATGTAGAATGCTTGAATAGGTTCTTTGGTTAGAAAAAATGGACCAGTTTTTTCGGGATAAGTTACAGTTTACTTTAAAAATATTTTTGTACTTTTTCAAACAATAACGTTATTTTGATGAAATATGGTGCACGGTTTCCGCTATAAGGGTTTTGTTAAAAAATATATTACATTAAAACCATGTTTATGAAAATTCACTACCATAACGCACATGTTACGTTCAGGCTTTTATTATCTATTAATTTTTTCTTCTACATACCCTCGCTATAATATGGTTTCTTTCTGACTTCATCTGTCTATCTATCACTGTCAATCCAAACCCTAAGAGGTCATTGTCTTCGCCATTAAAACGAATGTATTTATTTACTAAACACCCTGTGTAACAATAATTGTACTTTACCCTTGCCGTGACACGCGAACCGTTCTGTAAATTAAATTTCAACACAATTCTGCCATAATCATTGTTATTCTGATTGGTGCGATTCCCGAACGTTTAACGATACCAATTACAATGATATCTGATAAACTGATATAATGGCCCTGGTCTGTCGGTACTCTGCACAACGCTAGCGCCCCCTATCCGCACTCTTTACATAATAATAGTGAATTATGTTATGTAGTGCTCGAAATTCCAAATGTACAATTGGAATAATGATATGGCAATGCGGCTTTGTGAATTTATTAGTTTGGATTGATTGTAGGTACTTGTTTAAAATTTCCTGACTATTATAATAGAAACTAGCAAACAGGTGAATGGTAATGATGCAACGAGTGCATTCAGTAGCAAATTTATTATTGAAAATTTTAAAAAGTATTATTTAAAAAAATCTGTCTACTAAAATTTGATTGAAGGAATATTTCGGAAGGTAGTAATAAAAGTTGATTCTTCCTAAATTAAAATACAAAACTCATGTCCTACAGTGAAGCTTCTTGATCTTCTTTAAATTAAAGTGCTCCAGTTACTATTAAATAGTAAACGTTTGTCCGTGCTTTCAGTTAACAACATAAATGAGTACTATTAAAATCTTCGATAATAACTTTTTTTTTATTAAACTTTTGACTTTGAGAACTGGCTCATTCAGTTACTGTCAATCTTCAAAATGAACAAGGATGCATCTGACCCTGCTTTTCACAATGGCAAAACCTGCCTTAAGAATCTTAATCTAACAAGCTCTTTAACTTTTTCCTTTTATCTCCCTATACACTTGCTGTTTATTAAAAATATATATTGATATTAAAACTTACATAGACATCCACTCACACACATACGCGAGCGCATATACACTCATGTATACGCACTCACGTCAAGAGGATTTATACGTCCAGTACTTAAAACTAGGTGCAGGATAGAAAATGCACAATATTTCTGCATGCGCACATACACACACATACATATGCATACACACATCTAAGCTACAAGTTGCTGCAGGAGAAACACTGAGACACTTTTCACACCAATGGAGCCTGTCATGGTGACTTTTTAACATACTTGGGGGAGGCTGCGGTCAAAATAGGTTAACACAAGGAAATACATAAAGGAACTTACTTTTATCTCCCTGGCTATACATTAATCTGCTAAGTTTATTTAGTATCCCTTAAGACTATATATTATATTGCCACTGGTACAATATTTATTGGAACAGTCCAATTTTCAGAATATCATCTATTTACTAAGAGCTATATAAACCTAGCTAACTTAGAGTCTTTAACAAAACACATGAAAGCTACCATGACACTTTTATTACAAACAGCTTCATACATAAGTGATGTCACATCAAGTGGAAAGGAAACCTTGTATTTTATCAAATTACAAAATAATATTTTTCTTTGTTCATGATGCATACTACAGGAAAAAATCATATGATTTAAATCAGCTGGGCTGGTATTGTCGCATGAGCAAAATTGATTGTCTTCAACTTTTATTTTATACAAATGATACTTAAAACCACCATGGCCTATGATAATTATGTTAAGTGTCGTAGACAAGTACCTAGGAAGCAACAGTTCTTTGTAAATGGGCTGTTTTCTTAGATTAGGGATGATAATACTGAAGTGCTTGTTACAGCTACTTTTCAACTTATTCCAATGATCCTGCCATCTTATATTACACACATGTTTTACTTGCGGAAGTAGATCTCTGTTACTGTAAAAGTCATGTTTACAACCTGTTATCGTTGCTTTTTTAGCAAAATAGTCGGCCTTTTCATTACTCTCTAGCTTTGAGTGCCCTTTTACCCATATAAAAGTAACTATTTTGTGCTGTTGTTCCAAGACCTATCATTGATAAGCAATATCACATATTACCCTGGACCGGTATATAGCATTTTAAAGATTCGATAGAGTTCTTAACAGTGAAAGGCAATCGGTCAAAACAACAAAGCTACTCATATTTTGGTTACAGGCTAGTACTAACGCTTTTTGCATGGCAACAGCTTCAGCAGTGTAAATTGAAGTGAACTTTGGCAGACTAAATAGCTCAACATAATCTAATTGTTTAACGTACACTGCGCATCCCACTGAATCTTGAATTTTTGACCCATCAGTATAAATTTTGACCGCTTCTTTATATGTTTTTAACGCTTGTTTCAATATACAAGTATTTATATCGATAATAACAAATTTTAATAAATGTTGCTTTTATAAAGACTGGTAATTTAAATTTCTAGTTTTTTTTAATGGATTTTCGTGAGACATTTTTAGATTCTTCTCCGCTCAGCACCCCTACTCACTCTTGGTCCCGTAATTTTCTTGTGGGCTGTTTGCAAGAAATTCTTCTTGTGGTTTGGGCATCCAGAAGGGCTTCTAAGCATATTTCCGAAAATATTTTTCTAAACACCCCCCATGTGCTAATCTGCAAATTTATCGAAAATTTAATGTTTATTTACAAACGGAATGCATCTATGAAATTATATGTGGCAGGTAAGTATTTTTAGATATTAGTCGCTTGATCGATTTTAATCAATTCAACCGAACCAGTTCTTGCAAATAAAACAACAAAAAAGGTTTTTAAAACAAATTTGTAATTATCAGTGAAGCTCATTGTGTTATTTTTTAAATTTAGTATCCACGCTGCTTTTTATAGATTTTACTATGTATCAAAACAGAAGATTCTAGTTTAGTGGGAAATTGGATTATCACCTTATATTTTTATGAAAATTCGCTACCATAACGCACTTAAATCTTTTCAACACTTATTTACTATTGATTTATCCATACTTTTTGAAAATGAAATAAATATAAACAATGCGAAATTTTGAAGTTAAATTTTTTATAATTCAACCGAATTATGTGTTTATATAATTTTAGCTGGGGATGTATGTACTTTGTATTACTTACCTAGATATTATAAGTACTTACTGTATTAGTTTGAGGTGAGTATATTTCTTCTTAAAATAATTTGGTTTCACTTACTATCATTGAATTCTGTATAGAGTCTACTGGGGTATACATGCAATATCTACAATCTATATAAAGTTTACCTATCACTTTCATATTTGTTTCATTGAATGTTACAATCATAATATACTACTACAGTCATTTTGTTAAAGTTAAAATTAAAAGTTGGGTTATTATTTACCTCCTATTTGTATTAAGCTTAGAATATAGGTACCTAGTTGTTTTATATTATAAGATCCTAATAAGGTATTATCAATTAGCATCAGCGGAGTCGATTTCGAGGTTATACGATTACTTTCCTGTGACAAATAGCTACCTGTGGTCAGATTAAACTAGAAGGGAGAGAGAGAGAGACATGGCTTTTAATTTTAAATACGGTGAACGTGAAGAATGGGAAGCTTAATATTTATACATAATGATAATAGATTGCTTTTAAGCAAATTGAATCGCTTTCATTAATTTGTTTATTTATTATTATACATTCGCATGTTAAATTTTAGCGCGTTTGGACGCAAACTTTGTCCCGGTATTAGGAAAGACTGACAATTTACAAAATTGTTAGTTGGTTGTTCACTGTGCACAGCTCTATCTATACAATTTTGTGTAAACTAGAGGTGTCGCGAGATAAATGGAGCCCAAACAATGGCCCGTTATAACACAAAGTTGCCTTCCCACAGTAAGGACCGCTGAGTCAGCCGTAGACGTAAAGGAGCCCACAAGTATGCAGGCTCAAACAGCAATTTGGACGGAATATCACTGTGAGAATCTACATCAGCAGATCCTTTGTTTCATCCAGAGACAATAGTGCCACAGCTGGAGTGAAGTGTATAAAGAGGCTGCTCACAGAGATACTACCGTTTATTCTAGTTCCGAGTTAGTACTCTGCATATCGCGTGCTAGACATTAGATCACATGTAGGTTGATCGTCATAATTTTATTATATTGTATTATTCATTTTTTTGTATTAAGTAATTAAGTATTGGTTGTTTAAAGTATTAAATAAATTGTTTTAAAAATTCAAACGTCTTAACCGTAAAGTTAAGTTGCGAGAACATACTACTTGGTCCTGCACCGAGATTGCGTCCCTGTCGTATCTCTCACAATGTTCTCCAGTCTGACATCTTGTAATAACTTCCATTGTTAGATTTTTATCTACGATTTATTTAAATAGCATAGCAGTACAGATAACGTCATCTGTCTTTGTCCAACATTGTGGATATTGTATTACAGAATCTGAAGTGATCTCGAGGATTATTTTATTATTAATTTTGAATAACTTTATATTGCTTTGATCAAACTACTTGAAAATTGGTACACAACCACGTTTGTCTATGTCCTTTTAAGGTGTTAATCTTCGTTTAAATCGACAATTTGCGAGATATTGCGTTTAAAAAATGATTTTTAATTTTTTATTAAGAAAAACTGGCTGTTAAGACTTGATGAACGGACTCATTCAAGCCATTAGCAAAATAAGGGTAATTCTCAAATTTTGTCCAAATTAGTGAAGTATTTTTTGAGTTTTCTATTAGATATATATATATATATATATATATATATATATATATATATATATATATATATATATATATATATATATATATATATATATATATATATATATATATATATATATATATATATATATATATATATATTTGGTTTAAATCGCCCCAGACGTCTGTTTTTAAAATCTTACATCTAGTCGTATAATAATGTACAATGCAAAAACAACAACACCTCAAACAAACTACATCAAATATCATCCAAAAAGTATATACAGAGCCATTATACCAACAAAAAAAAAACAAGAAATATCAAAAATAATCACAGAGATCTACCAGAGTATTTTCACCACTGACAATTAAGTCTGTGTCGGCCAACGCTGAACTGCTAAAAATTCTTTTTTGGTGTAAAATGCATTCCCAGCCAGCATCTGCCTTAGGACACCGCCAAATTTCTTCTCAGGTAATTCCTTCATCGTGTCCGGAAGTTTATTATAGATCTCTATCAATTGATAACGAACATTTTTTTACCAAAGTGAGTCTGGTATTGACATTGGCTCTGATCTGTTTCTTGTGTCATGGCAATGATTGCCCTGTAGGTGTACAAATTCACTATAGTTCTTTTTACGTATATGGCACATTCATATATGTACAATTATGGCAGGGTAAGCATTTTGTTTTGCCAAAACACATCTTTACATGACTCTGTTTATTTTCATGTTAAACATAGTTCTTATACATTTTTTTTTGTAAACGAAACACTCTCTCTGCATCCGTGTACTTTCCCCAGAATATCATTTCATATCGCACCCTGGAGTACACATATGCATAGTAGGTTGCAACACAAGTGTCCCTATCCACCGTTTGGGTAAGTACCCTTAGAGCATACATATATATATATATATATATATATATATATATATATATATATATATATATATATATATATATATATATATATATATATATATATATATATATATATATATATATATATATATATATATAACAAGTTATCTTATTATAGACCTGATCGATATGACTCTTCCAGTTCATTATCTCGTCTAATATTAGACCCAAGAATTTTGTGGTGATCTCGGAGGTGAGTTTACCTGTTGTCACGTTTACCAACAGCTTTTCATTACAAGAGCATCCAAAGTTGACAATCTTGTTTTTTTTCCAAAATTTCATTTCATGTTGTGCTGACAGAACCACCCATCCAACTCAACCAAAATATCACCCACTCTATTCTGGACCAATTCAGCAGACGACCGCCTGACAATCACAGAGGTGTCATCAGCATAGAGGGTGACTTTTCCCATGCTATACAGGGAAGCTCATTTGTATAGACCACAAAAAGCAGTGGGCCGACGATGCTACCCTGAGGTACCCCTGCTATCACCAACCCATAATCTGAATACAAAGTCCCACCCTTTCCATCGGTCGCCTTAACACATTGTCTTTTGTTTGTCAAATATGATCTTATGAGATTCAGTGAGCACCCCGCACACCATAACATTCCAACTTTGTGATAAGGATATCCACATCCATACAATCGAAGGCACTCGACAGATCAACAAAAACCCCTGCCACTTTATCCCCTGAATTTACACCGTCAAGTAGTTCCTCCATAACCTGATAGATAGCTCTATCAGTACTCCTTTTTTTATGAATCAATTTTGCCTACTTTTGAGGATATCGCTAGATGACAGAAAATTATATAATCTTTTATGAATTATCCTTTCCACTATCTTGGACACATTAGAAAGTAGGGCTATAGGCCTATAATTTTCTTTTAAATTATTATCACCCTTTTTATACACTGGTATAATTTGTGCAACTTTAAGCTTCTCAGGAAAAATACCGCTCTGAAGGCATAAATTTATTATTTGCGCCAAAGGTTCAGCAGTAGTTGCAGCACAGTGCTTTAGTAGTCCCACGGTAATGTCGTCACCACCTGTCGACCGTGTGTTTTTTAGCGATGTTATCTCCCTATAAATTTCATGTCTATCTGTTGGATATAGATACATGACTTTGCTTGCCTTTTTATACGGTATATTATATATAGATTTATTCAAGTTTTTGCCAATATTGATAAAATGGTTATTTAAACCATTCAAAACAGTGACAGCATCTTGATCATCCTCTTTCAAATTTTCCCAATTAAATGCTTAACTTTTTTCTTCCTATGGTGTTATTTACAACATCCCAGGTGGCTTTCACTTTATTTTGTGAATTTTTTATATATTTAGAAGTTGCCTGTTGTTTTGCTTGCTTAACCTCCCTTTTTAAGTCCCTAGAAACCTCCCTGTAGCGCCCATCACCCTCTGCATACAGCATTCTCCTTAAATTACTCTTGTCTCTTATACTATTTGTTAGCCAGTCTAGTCCATTGTTTTTTTTTGTCTGCTGATATGTTGTTTTATCGGGCAGTACAGTTCCAGAAGTGATTGAAGTAAATCCTGGGATTTTTCATGAGCTACATTACCATCTGTAACATTAAAAAAAAAATTTGTCCAGTCTACATTTATAAGATGTTCACTTACTAAATTTAAATTAGCTTCACATAAGTTTCTTTTTGTAAAACATATATATATATATATATATATATATATATATATATATATATATATATATATATATATATATATATATATATATATATATATATATATACCATTTTAACTGACCATGTACATGGGTTCCAGAGGCCCCAATTCGCGCTCATTTGAAACAATTTTCCGAAAGTCTCACCATCGATGATTCTCTATTAGTGAATTGTCTTAATGAAAATTCATTAAAAATATTACTTCAAAATGGTTTAATGAATGAGAAAACAATGTTTTTTGTTACAGATATCTTTGGATTATCAATCAAATACAACTCGTTTGGATTGCCTCATTTATTTTTCGAAGCTTGCAGGAATTGTTTCTTAACAAGGGTTGAGACAAACCCTTGCCTAACGACTTCCAATTCAAAACCACACCTGTAGATAGTAGATTCAAAGACACACACATAGAAACACTCCCATATAAAGTCTAGTTTAGGAAGTCGTAGACACATAATTTGGAGTCTTACAGTATTGTTAAGTTCGCCCCTTCTGTTTAGAACAATTTATTTTTAAGCCTGTGCAGAAGTTATACCATTAGGAAGTGTAGTGTGGCGTCATATATCAGTGCCAGTTAGCCGTTCTACGTGTACAGACTATTGCGGTCTGTTTCTACCGATATTCTGTGCTTCTGGAACCACTAATGCCTTGGCATTCTGCCTCCTTCTCTGTGCTTTTGCCAAGTCGTTCCCGGTTTCTGTGTTATTAAGCTGATGCGGGTATCAGTGTGGATGCTGTGGATGTCTTAAGTGCATTAGACACATTCAATGATCGTAATAAGGGCACGAGACATATTGTTATTGCACTTGTTAAATACAATTAAGGTTTTAAAATGCCTCTTCAGAATTAGTATAATCACCATTTATAAAACACAGCGTTACCTTTATTCTAAAGACTCGTGAGTCAGAGTTTCCAATTTTCTACTATGGCCATAGGTTTCAATTAGGAAGGTAGTGCCAAAAAAAATTATTTATTTTGTAGTATCTTACCCAGAAAACAAACACACATTTTAGTGAATTTTCTTAAAAAACACTCACTAATGAGGAGATTCAGACTTTCGAATTTTAACAAAATTTCCTCAAATGAGCGCAAACTAGGACCCCTAAAACCCATATCCGGGGTCAGGTCAGGTCAATTTATATATATATATATATATATATATATATATATATATATATATATATATATATATATATATATATATATATATATATATATATATATATATATATATATATATATATATAGGGTGGCGCATTGAAAACGAAACAGACCGATTTGCGTCCAGATAATTTTTTAAAAAAACGCTGAAACACGTCAATTTTTATATTGAAGGGGACATGTTTTGACATAAAACTCAACTTTGTCACATCAACCCCGTAAGGGTGGTGATAACAACCCTTATATTTTAATTAGGGAACATGGGTCGAGTGTTACATCATTTGAAAGCTCTTTCTTTTCTGAGTTCAGCACACTAATCTTTTTGGACGTTTTATAAACTAGTTTAAAAATTATTCGCAGTTGGAATTGCAAGAACGTATTTCATTCATTGTGATAAAAAATGCACTAATTAGTCAATTTTTCGTTAAAAAAAAACTAAAAACAAAACCAAACGTTCAAAAATGTTTATTCAGTTAAGTAAGTGTTCAAATTGTTGACCACCAGCTTCCATATAAAGGTACAAATTTTGTTCAAAATGAGCTCTGACATTCTGGAGTATTTGTGGAGGTATTAGACGGCATTCTCCAACAACGCGTTGTCGTAATTTTTCCAAAGACTTCGGTTCTGTTGCGAAAATTCTACTCTTTAAATGGCCTCATAGAAAGAAGTCTAAAGGAGTTATAGCACCTCTACGCCCAATCCATTACTCTGGAAACTCTCTGTTCAAAAACTTTCTAACACGTTGTGAAAAATGCGGAGGAGCTCCATCTTGTTGAAACACTAATTGATTTTCATGATAGCGATCATCAATTTCAACAATGTCAATTAGTAGAGTGTAAACGATTACTTCTAGTAGCTCCAAATACGTTTCGTCACTCAAATTTCCATCAAGAAAAATTGGTCCGATTAAACGGTCTCCAAAAATGCCAGTCCAGATATTCAATTTCTGTGTTTGTTCTTGGATTATTATCTGCCCAATAACGACAATTATGACGATTGACTGTAGAGTTTAATAAAATCGTACACTTGCCTGAAAAACAGATATTGAACAGAAAGTTCCCGTTGTCGGCTATTCGTGCAGTCATAACTTCACAAAACTCCAGCCGCCGATCAAAATCATCTTCATTGAGTTATTGTACAAGATGAATTTAATACGGATGAAATTTATGATGCTTCAATATTCGCTGAATAGTTCTTCTTTTGGTGTTTGAAACAGTGTCCATTTTTCTGGTGCTCAAAGTTAGGTCTGCAGCGATTTGTCCTAAAACTTGAATCTCAGTAGTCTTATTTCTAACCGGAAGTTCACGTTCAGGATCCCGTTTTTGTTGGCTACTGAACCACTTTGTCGAAACTTTGCAACTAACTCCAAAATGTATTTTCTGTTAACATGTCTGTTCGAATGTCGTTCATTAAACAAATTTGCGGTACGGTTGGCACAGTCATCGTTTTTGAAAAAAAGAGTAATTATTTCAAATCTTTCTTCTACAGAATACACCATTGTGAAATTAATTTAATTTTCGGTAGTACTATCAAGTATCAAAGCGACCGATAAACTGAAATAATAAACCGCATTTCTCTCATTGCAATAAAAAATGTTCTGTTAGCCAATTTTTTGTTTACAAACCAACAAAACATTGACTATCAGCACATTTCTTATCGGAATGATTGAAATGTGTTTTTAAATTTTCAACTGTGAATAATTTTTAAACGAGTTCTTAAAATTCCCAAAAAAATTAGTGTGCTGATTTCAGAAAAGAAAGAGCTTTCAAATGATGCAACACTCGATCCATGTTCCCTAATTAAAATATAAGAGTTGTTATCACCACCCTTAAGGGGTTGATGTGACAAAGTTGAGTTTTATGTCAAAACATGTCCCCTCAATATTAAACGTGACGTGTTTCAGCGTTTCTTAAAAAAAATTCTCTGGACTTAAATCGGCCTGTTTCGTTTTTAATGCGCCAGCCTATATATATATATATATATATATATATATATATATATATATATATATATATATATATATATATATATATATATATATATATCACACTGATAATTTAAAAAATAATGGACCCATTTTGTTAAAATTTAGCATTAACCTTCCTTTTGTAAGTAGCTTGGATAAGTTCGTTCGCCAGGAAAATTGAACTAGGTTTTTCGGGAGAATTTAGTGCTTTCTTTCTGAAAAAAAATTATCTCAAAAAATAGAAAAGCTACGAAAACCAAATTTGGTACGTAAGTTTACTATATTAAAAGGAAACTATATGTCAAAGTTTATATTTCTATGTTAAAAGAAAAAAGTTATAAAAATATTTGGTGCCTGACCATTTCTATGAAAATTCACTACCATAACGCACTTGCAGCGTCCAAACTTTTTTATATTTTTAATCATACTGAAGGTTTATCTGCACTTTTAAATTGTACTGTGTTCTTATGTAGCTTTTGTAATGCTATGGAGGCGATTGTCTAGATATATATATATATATATATATATATATATATATATATATATATATATATATATATATATATATATATATATATATATATATATATTGTATTTATTGTGTAAATCTTGGGCCGATGAATAAATCTTATAAGTACACTTAGAGAACCCAAATCGCCACAATACATATTTCAGAGACCTTACGATCGTTTCGTTGACCATGTCAACATCTTCAGATAAAGAAAATTTTACGATCGTAAGGTCTCTGAACTATGTGTTGTGGCGATTTGGGTTCTCCAAGTGTACTTATTAGTGCTCATCACAGGTTCCAGTTTTCACATAGTGAATAAATATTATGTTATGTTATATTTTAGAGACTTTTTGTTGACACAAAATCTACTGCTACACTGTGTACCACATGTTTTGGACGACCTGTACATATTGTGTATAAAACATTATGCCAAAAGACAAAAAAGTCTGGACGCAGCAAGTGCTTTATGGTAGCTAATTTTCGTAAAACGTTTTTAATGGCAAATATGTCTTATTTTTAAAAGGATATTTGGTTGGTAGTATATAGATAGATCTAACAATGTATCATATTTCATTTAAATATCTTTGTTGTTTCAAAAAGTACAAATATTTTCCGAAAATAAACTTTAAAAATTCCAGAAAACACTGGTCCAATTTTCCTGGCCAAAGAATTTCTTTAACCTATTTACATACCTGCCAAGATATAATTATTCACAAACAGCTTTAAGACCAAAATTTAAAAAAAATTGATGAAAATTTGTAAAAATTTCTTTTACAAAAATTCACCATTTTTTTTTACAGAAACTGCCTTCAGTAATGTTACACTAAATTATATTTTTTTTTACAAAAATTCGACAACTTTCTTTTACAATAAGTTACTAGAAATTTATTATTAATTACCAACATATCACAAAAATCTTACAAAAAATGATTTCTGCGGATACACGAAAAACATTTATGCGAAAATTCAGTCACTATTTGGGAGTGTCTGTATAAGGCAGCTCGATTTTTTCGACGATTAATACAAAGAAAAAGCTCTCTCAGTGCGTCATTTGCATGGAGCTCCGCTATCTATTGATAAAAACGCCGTATCATAATTTGTGATATGTGTTTTAAATATGTGTCAAAAACGTGAAAAGTTGCAAAACAATTGAAATAACTAAAAAACTATGAACCATATCAATTTTTTTACAAACATGCATTATAATTCGATGAAAAGCACAAAAATAGAATAACATAAGTGGTGTTCCATTAGAAAAAGAAAGTGTGTATCACCAACGACTTATGGGACAGCCCGTGATTGCCAAAGGTTTATAAGATGGACCTCCAGACACCCTATAATTAACGTATATACTTTTTTCCCGTATCTTGTATAATAACGGATATATTGAGCTTTACCGTAGAAATGCGTCACCCTGTATATGTGTAAACAGATAAAAAGTGAAACTGACTCCGTATGTGGGATTTACGGGTTTTAGTTCAGGTTCATTTGAAGAAATCTTTTTAAAATTCATAAGTCGCGGTCTTCTCAGTAACGAATATTTTCTACGAAAATTTGCTAAAATATAAACCATTAAACCATAAGTTCTATAGCTCAAACTACTGCCAAAGCATCAGAGAGAGGGTCTATCTGAAATGGATTTTCCGAAAATATTTTAGTAAAATGAAGAACAGTGATGGCTGAATCTGAAACTTAAGGCTTTGTAAAACACACTTGTTACTTTGACATAATCCGTATTTACTTAAAATTCATTGTCTAAAAATTGCAAATTTTGACGTTTAAAATCCGGAATTTGACGTTTTAACAAGAAAAAATATACAATTTTCAAAATATTTTTTCTGCTACTTATTGACCTTATTGCGTCAAGAAACTCAACCGTGGTATGTAATATTCAATTGGTTTTAGTAATCACACAAAATACTTTGTCCTTGTGCTTTCCTCTGATCATCAGTGGCACCCAAAATGTTTTTTCTTAAAATGCCTATAACTTGTTTTTCTTTTAACTTAGAGATCTGAATTTTGGCACATAGTAGCTTTGATAGTAGAAACATACACGCCAACATACATTTAGTTCTCATAGCTTTGTTATTTGAGGTTTTCTTAGAGAAAACCCGAAATTTTTCCGGAAAAACTGGTCAGATTTTCCAGGCTAACGAACATATCTAAGCCACTTACAAAAGAAAGGTATGCACCAAATTTAATCAATATCGGACTATCATTTTTGAGTTATCGATACGATATATATATATATATATATATATATATATATATATATATATATATATATATATATATATATATATTATATATATATATATATAAATATATATATATATATATATATATATATATATATATATATATATATATATATATGTATATATATTTATATATATATTTATATATATATATATATATATATATATATATATATATATATATATATATATATATATATATATATATATATATACACAGATCTCGTCATTAGTGATTTTTACGTTTTACGAAAAATTTGCTAAAAACGTAATTACCTGTATAAATTACGCATTTTTACTGTCCTTGCAAAAATAACGAAACATAACATAGCATAGCATAACATAAATATGCGTATAGTATAATATAATTGTAATTTGTCGCTTTTTATGTAGGTAACATGAAATTTTATATTCACATACAAACATGCAGCGCATTTTATATGATCCCCGCTGTTGTCCTTTGTTCTTTTAAAAATGTTGTTCCATTCAGACTCGATGAGCAAGTTTAAAATAGCAACACCTGAGACCGTTGTGCGTCGTAAAAATTATGGGCACAATTAGGGTGAGTTTTGCCATTTTTATAATTGTTAAGCAACACATTAAAGTAATTGTATGAAGTTGTAAGTGAATGGTTTGCATAAGTAATACCACTGAACTGCCATTCTATAAAATACGAGGGCGGGTTAATAAGTCCGTGCCTTTTGAATGAAACACAGGTTTTTTGACAAAAAATAATCTTCTTAACATAGTCTCCTAGATTTGTCGAGGTCCTCAAAATAGGTATTTGTTTGAGATGATTTCATCATTGGAGTCAAATCTCTTTCCGCCGAGCCATTTCTTTAAGTTTGGAAACAATAAATAGTCACTTGGGGCTAAATCCGGAGAACAGGGCGGATGAGGGAGCAATTCGTAGCCTAATTTATGCAATTTCGCCATGGAAGCTACACATGTGTGCACCCTTGCATTGTCTTGGTGGAAAATAACTTTTTTCTTGGCCAAATGCGGTCGCTGTTTCTTCAAATTGTCATTGAATCGGTCCAATAAGTTGGTATCATATTCGCAATTGATTGTTCTTCCCTTTTGAAGGTAATCAATGTGGATTATACCGCGTGCATCCCAAAAAACGGTTGCCATGATTTTATTGGCTGACAAACCTACCTGGGCCTTCTTCGGCGCCGATTTTCACGGAGAAAATCACTATTTTGACTGCTGCTTGGTCTCTGGTGTATTCTAGTGAATACATGTTTTGTCCACGGTTACAAAACAGCGCAAAAAGTCGTCCCTATTGCGGTTTAACAACGCCAAACACTCCTTCGAAGTTGTCACACGATTGCGTTTGTGGTCGATTGTGAGCAAACGCGGCACCCATCATGCGGATAGCTTTCTCATGATGCAAAATCGAAACCACTGAGCCATGTGATATGCCTTGGGGTTCCACAATCTCCCGCCCTTTCAATCTCCGGTCGGCAAACACCATATCGTGAATTGTTTCAGGGGTAGCAACCTCAACTGACCGTACAGAACGTTTGGTGCCATTTGTGATTGTAAGGTTGCAACGAAAATCAGTAAGCCACTTTTTTACCATGAAAGTTGATGGTGCAGATTTCCCATAGTATTTATCAAGCATAGCATTGGTTTGAGTGATGGTCTTTTCCGCAAAAAATAATGTTTGATGAGCTTTTTCCATTTTCGTTATAACTCGAGAGGTTGTCTGCTTTCAATGGCTATCTAACACAAACTAAATGACGCAGCTTCTTCAAAATTTGACAGGAGTCAACTGACAGATGTTTGTTGACACGAGCAGTGTTTCCCTGCCTGTGAAGAGGCGGTAGATTCAAAAAGTTACCCTCCCTCGTATATACAGGTAGTTCGTCGAAAGGTCCGACATAGTGAATTTTCATCAAGAAAACTCACTTATAAAAAGGTACCTTTCGAAATTTTTTTCCCAATCAGCGCGAATTATGGCTCCTAGAACCGACGTTTAAGATCCGTTATATGTTTTCATATATCTATATATATATATATATATATATATATATATATATATATATATATATATATATATATATATATATATATATATATATATATATATATATATATATATACTGTGTCTAAAGTAACGCATAAATTCAATAAAATTGAGGGTGACCATTATTAATGACAATTAAAAAACACCTCGATTTTTATTTTTTAAAACTAACTTTTTGATATAAAAATTTCACCCCTATCTTTAAACATCTTCAAGCGGTAGCTACTCTTTTGAAATTTTGGAATTAGATGGTAGATGGTGAGTAGTGTGATACATCTTTTTAAAGATAATCCAATTCTCCATTTAGTAACACCATTTTTTTGTAGGAGTAAAATATAGTGAGTAATAGCATTGGTATTATCAGTAACACCTAAAACAAGTGAAACCTATAAAGAATTACATAGTTCAGTCTTATCTTATAAAATATGCGAAATGCCCGCCTTCTTGTACCTGAAAATATCCCAAACGGCCAACAAATTCTTGTTGGACCCTATTTATAATCTCTGGAGATATATTGGTACATTCAGTCCTACTCCTTGTTTTTAATTGGTCAATACTATCTGGTTTACTTGTGAATACCACATTCTACAAATCATCCCACATAACAAAATCGAAGGGAGGTAGATCTGGTGAACTTGCTGGCCACTCGCCTAGCAATATATCTGTTGGGAAATTATTTATCGAGATACTGTCGAACATTAACGTCAGAATGCGTGGGGGCACCATCTTGTTGATACCACAAGTTATACCAGCACTGTGTGCATCATGAAATAAGTTCAATAATTTCGGAATGAGATATATTTGTTAAAATTGTAAATCTTACAGTCCATTTATAGTTCCATTAAAAAAGTAGAGACCAATAATCCTCCTCCTAACAATTCCTGCCCAAATATTTATCTTTTATGGATATTGTGTTTGATTCTGTCGCATCCATCTTGGATTTTTCCTTGCCCAATATCTGCAGTTTTGACGGTTAACTTTTTCATGTAGTGTAAAAGTAGATTCGTCCCAAAACAAAATATTTTGTACTTGCAAAGAGTTATCATTACGTTTATCCATTATTGTTGCTCCAAACTGCATCCTTCGGTCTGAATCGTCATCGGATAACTCCTGCAAAAGCTGTATTTTATAAGGATGAAGCTTTTCATGTTTTAATAATTTATGTGCCATCTGAAGTGAAATTTCATTGCGTCTGCAAATTTTCTGAAAAAAACTTCCTTAAAAACACTCATATTTGCTATTAAATATATTAAATAATTTAATGAAAATTCACTACCATAACGCACTTGCTGCTTCCAGACTTTTTATTTTCAATTTACGGTAATTCAACCAGGATGAAAAAATATTATTTTTATGTATAGCTCGTACAATAGAGAAAAAATATTAATGTTAGTAGCAGTGAACTAAAGACATAAAAGGGAGCAAATGTTTTCGTCTTTTATTTTTATCTCCTACTTTATTTTTGTGTTTTAAGATAACGCCTATTACAAGGTGAATGCTATCGCATTCATTAGACGATCCGTCATCGTTGAAAGGGGTATCTTAGATGAAAGTGAATGGTTTTAAATTGAATTTCATCTTGAAATGGGAAACATCGAGTCAACACTGAATTCGAAAATGAATGACGAGTTTGTTTTGATAATTGCACTTCAGGTCGGATGTTTACTTTGTAGAATTTAATAACTCTCTTATATTTAGCAATGTTTTCATCGCATCTGCTCTGTTTATATATTTTTGTGCAGAATTATTTTATAAAACAATGTATCTGTTGCAAAAGAAAATGCAACATTAAAAAATGTTGTTTTCTGACAAAAGATGAAGTTTATAAATTGTCTTGTAAACATTGTAGTGCTGTCTATACAGGCCAAGCTTATAGGAGTTTTAGCACCCGATACAAATATGATATTTTTTTACTTAGAAATATTTACCCTGATAAATTTAAATTTGAAAACTTATAAACCACATGTAACATAGGCCCCCAGTAGGCAACATAATTGAACTAACACATTGAGATAAGTTAATCAGATAAAATAGGTTGCCGCAGCATACGGTGAGCTTACGGAACACAAAATGACAATAGTTTTGTGCAGATAAATTTCCAAAGAGTTTGATAAAACGACCGCAAGTAGAACTGGTTTGTGTTTTTAAGATAAAATTAGAACCAACATCGTAGCAAAATTGTCGGACAATCACATATTTCTCAGGAAATGGAAATAACAAAAATTCAAAAGTGACTTTTTTAAGAACATCATTTGGCTGCAAGACGTTTATCTAAATTGTGCTTCAGACATATACAAACGTGAGGCTTCCGTGGAGCATCTTGTGTAATTTCGTAAAGCAAGTAAAGTGTTATTATTATTACGAGAGTTAAGTAACCTTAGACAACCCACATCACCATAACACATATTTTTAACGACCTGACGATCGTTTCGCTAAGAAAGTTGGCGTCATCAGAGAATGAAAAATTCAGAATTAAATAATATCTTTTTAATACAACAGTTTGTAGATAATGGACCTAGATAGAACACTCGCACACACATACACAGGTAAATATATATATATATATATATATATATATATATATATATATATATATATATATATATAAGGAATTTTAGCCAAAAAGCTTCGTGTAAATAATTATATTTTGACAGGTGTAGTTTTTATGCAAATTGCTTAAATATACTATTCGTGGGCCTGGAAAATGGATCAGTTTTTTATTAAGTTGAAGTTTATTTCCGAAAAAATATTGTAGTTTTTCAAAAAATAAAGTTATTTTGATGAAATACATCCTATATGGTTTCACTAATTCTTGATGCTCTTTCTTGGTGAAACCGTTCAATACTAAATACCGAGGTGGAGACTACTTCTCTGGCTTGACAAACATTCAGTTTCTTTTTCTTTTTTGTAACCGGTTTCGCTGCATGACAGCATCATCAGACTGGAGAAAATTGCACTGATTTTGGTGAAGCCATAGAAACAGACTCTACATCTGTATTTTCTAATATAAAGGTTATACTATCTACTAAATGTGATGTGTTTTATTAACAAATGACATATTTTACATAACAACAGTTTTTTTGTAAATTTGCTACAATAACGCAGTCCAGAATATTTATAGATTCAATTATTTTAAGGCAGCAGCACTATAAATTTGCTACAATCACGCAGTCCAGAATATTTATAGATTCAATTATTTTAAGGCAGCTGCACTATAAATTTGCGTTTCTTACTTTGATGATAAATTTGTTATATTTAAAAATTTTGGTTATTATTTTGACGTACTTTTGTGATAGAGACTGTGATACGTTTTTATTTTTTGAACTTTTTTATTTGTCTGCTTTAAAATTATTGTAACTAATGAACTGAATAAATGTGATTATTACTAAAAACGTTCGAGACGCAGCAAGTTCGTTATGGTAGCGATTTTTTATTAAATCCTTCAAATTTGAATAACTCAATTTTGTATAAATGTAGACAGTTGAATCTTGGTATGTGGCAAGAGCTCTTTCTTAAGGCAACGTATCCACGGAATTTCATTAAAATAGCTTTGAGAAAAAAATGTTTTGCGAAAGAAAACTTTAAATTTAAATAACTCAATTTCCTATAAACTTAAAAAGCTGAGTTTTGGTATGTAGTAACCGAGGCTATGTCTACACCAACTCTCATTAAATTAGATTTGTAATTTTCGGAGAAAAATAATTTTTTCGAAAGAAAACTCAAAATTTTCCCCGAAAACCTTGTTCGATTTTCTTGGCTATTAATCCAAGCCATTAATAAAAGAAAGGCACTTGCCAAGTTTTATCACAATCAGTTGGTTATTTTTTGAGTTAGCGCTTGGATACATACACACACACACAAATATATATATATATATATATATATATATATATATATATATATATATATATATATATATATATAGACATATAAAAATTGAAAGTGACCCCGGATATGAGTTCTAGGGGTCCTAGTTCGCGCTCATTTGAAAAAATTTTTGCAAAGTCTCACCATCGATACCTCTCTATTAGTGAATTTTTTTTAAATAAAAATTCCCCAAAACAAAAGAAACGCTATATAACAATTTTTTACACCAATAACAAAGACGCTATACCAAATTTTGCCTTCTTCATTTCAGTGCCCTCTAATTAGTGGATTTTTTCTTTCACTTTATCTTCACTGCAGTTGGGCGCTTAAGGAAGGAGTCCCCTGTGCGTCTGCGGACGAACTAAAAGAATAGGCACAAGGTAACTGCTGCCTGTCGTAAGAGGTGACAAATTGGAGTCAAACACTGGTGAGGGTTTGATCCAGATGAGCCTGAAGGGAGGCATCCGCCTCTGGGGAGTGACATACATCCGGATTTTGAGGCCTGCACTGTGGGCTTAGAAATGGACAATTGACCTTTCTTGGTTGTTACTCAGGAGCGGGGATTCAGATGATAGGGCCTTGGGTTAATCGTTGGTGGTTGAGATCAAGGGGGATTGGTATACACCTGGATTTTGGGGCCCTCACCATGTGCTCGAAACGGACAAACGCCCTTGCCTTGGTGATGCTCGGGAGCGGAACTCGGTGAGATGTCGGCTTGAGTTTCGCACTGGTGGGTGTCGGGTCTAGATCAACCCGGAGGATAGCTAAGATCTCTAGGGGTGGATTACAACTGGAGGTTGAGGCGTCTTTTGTAATATTCGAAACGGACAAAAGACCTCACTTGGATGCTGCTCGGGTGCGGGACTTCATGATACCGCTTCGAGTCAAACATTGACGGATATCCGGTCCAGACGAACCTGGAGAGAGGTTATCTCTCCTTGAGCTTCGAAACTGGCCAGCGACTACGCTCAGCTGGCAGTATACCCCCCAAACCATCTTTCGCCCTCACAAGTATCGTCTCCTGCAGGAGCTCGATTTGTTGGGTAACATTGAAGCAAATACTGACGGGTATCGGGTCTAGACGAACCCAGAGGAGGGCTGAGATCTCCTAGTGGTGGATTACAACTGGAGATTAAGGCCTCTTTTGTGATATTCGAAACGGGCAAAAGACCTCACTTCGATGCTCCGCGGGTGTGGGACTTCATGACACCGCCACGAGTCAAACACTGACGGAGGTAGGGTTCAAAAAAACCCGGAGAGGTTATTTATCTTTGAGATATATAACGGGCAAGCGACTTCACTCAGGTGGTGGGATACCAGTCAAACCCAAATCCCAAGAATTTTGTCTCCTGCGGGAAGCTTGATCCTTTGGTTAAATTTAAGCAAACACCGGCGAGTATCGGGTCTAGATGAACCCGGAGGAGACCACAAATCTCTGTGGTGGATTATACCTTAAGATTGAGGCCATATTCTGTGAGCATCAAAACGGGCTAACGACCACGTTTAGATGCTGCTCGAGGTTATTTCTGAGATTTGGAACGGGCAAATGACTCCACTCCGATAGTAGTACACCTGTCGAACCAACTTTCACCTTTAAACAAAGGTTGACTCCTGCAGGAAGCTGGGTATGTTGGGTCAAATTTTAGCAATTAGAAATGAGCCACAATAGAGGGCCTGAAATAGCTCGCTCAAATTAAATTTAACCCATTCTCTAAGAGAGGAGTTCACTAGCACGGTTCTTACTGTATTTGTATTAAAATATATGACATCAATGTCATAACTGTAGAAAATTTTAGATGTAATGCAACGTTTGAATGCAACCATGAACGTTTGAATAGCAAACACAAAAATAAACACAAATAAATACAAGCAGATATCGTTTTACTAGTTATTCCTTTATTAGATTACTATCTATTTAACAAACAAAGTTTAAGCGCTTGTCCTACGTTCGATGGATTTTTAATTTGCTAACGAGCCTTGTTTCGGAGTAAGTAGAAAACAAACCGAATAATGAGAGACCGATATTTTGATATTTGCTTTCAGTATTGATTTCGGTTAATAGGGTTCCGTGACCGATGGTCGTTAGAAACACATTTCTACTACATTATTTCAACGTTGTGTTAATAAAACCTTTACGATCTGTTATTTACTACCACAGGTTGTGATATAAGCTATATTCTGTAGAGTTACTTTTATACGAAAAGTCATCTGAATGGTTTTACTTACCAGCCAAATTTTCATGTAACACTTGGAAAATAAACAGAAAAAACAATTTATAAAGTATAAGGATGCACTGGTGCTTCAATTAGTCCAAACAAAATTGAAAATTATTCTTTAGAGTGAGTAGTAGCCTATCACATTTTACTCTGATTTTTAGCGAATTTTCATTAAGAGAAATTCGCTAACACAGAGGTCACCATGAAAAGCTGTTGAAAAACTCTCTTTAGATGAGCGTAAATTTGGGTCCCAAGAACCCAAAACTAAGGTCTGTTAAAATATTTATATGTTTGAATATATATGTATGTATATATATATATATATATATATATATATATATATATATATATATATATATATATATATATATATATATATATATATATATATATATATATGTATCCGAGCAATAAATAGTAAACTGATTTCAATCAAACTTGGCAAAAACTTGCTTGGGCGAAAACCGAGGTCTATTTTATTAATCAGCGTTTATTCTCAAGTTTTTCCGGTGGAAAATCGGGGAAGACTTTTTATAACGCTTATTTTTTAAATTATGAAAGTGAGTGGAATGGAATTTTTCATATATGTGGAGCATTTAAAGATCTTCTCATATAATAATTTTTAGGTGTTTCTCTCAACGCAAATTTAAGTTATCCTTAATTATAGAAATTTAAAGGCCACGACACGCTCCTAAAAGTTTATTAAGGCGTTGTGTAATGTGCGTCGGACCAGTAGACATAGCGGATGTCCTAGTTTGTTTTCTTTGAATGCCGGAAAGCTAGAAAATCTGCCTAATAAATTGAAACAGCCAGAGTTGTGAGTTTCAAAATTTTATTACACAAACTTTCCCTCGTTAGGAAAATTAACGGTAATACTTGTTTCTAGAATTATGATTTGTTATTCAAAAATCTATAGGGTAAAATCGGCAGCTAAAAAGTTTATAGCTGTTTTTTAGTTGTGATCCAAACAATAACTAAATAAAAACCTTATAGGTTGAATCAAACTTTTACAATTATATATTTTTTTTCGTTAATTTAGTCTAGGGAAATTTATCTATAGATTTAAACTTAAACGACCAACGAGACGATTCTTGGTCACATGGTCGGAAATTAAATTGCTATTGGTTTGTTGTGTTATTTGCATTCTTATAGCAAAATGGCACGGTTTATGTAGCGCCATATGTCATATCAATGTATTTTTTTAGGTTAATCAGAGAAGGGGTTGTTTTCCGATTAACAATTTTAGTTGAAAAGCTCGTGAATTAAATAATTGCCGAAATTTGAAATTTAAAGGATTTAATGAAAATTCGCTACCAAAACGCACTTACTGCGTCCAGATTTTTTCTTACAAACGTATCATATGTCTATCAAAAATGCAAAAATGCATTAACGAATTTGTTTTACGAAAATTAGCTAAAAATTATAGACCGTTAAACCATAAACTCCACTAAACCTACAGCGAAAGCATCAACTTAACTAAACCGACAGCCAAAGCATCGGAGAAAGGGTCTATTTGAAATGCATTTTCTGTAAACAAGTTAGTAAAATGAAGGGCAGTGACGGTTGAATCTGAAACTTAAGGGTTTGCAGAACACTCTTCATGCAACATTTTCTTTTCAAAATCCGTGTTTTTTTTTGCACGTTCTTTGCCTAAACATTGCCAATTTTGACGTTTCAAATTGCGATCTTGACGTTTTGAGGAAAACTCCAAAATTTATTTCTTCAACTGCCCATAACTTATTTGTCTTTAAAGCTAAAGCTAGAGATCTAAATTTTGACGCAGAGTTCACCCTTTATAATACAAACACGCGCACCAATTTTGGTTGCCCTTACTTTGTTATTTCCGGAGACATAAATTATTTCAGAAAGAAAACAATATTCCGGGAAAACCTGGTCCGATTTTCCTGGCTTACGAACTTGTCCAAGCCACTTGCAAAAGGAAGGTACTCACCAAATTTGATCAAGATCGGTTCATTATTTTTTGAGTTATCGGTCGGATATGTATATATATATATATATATATATATATATATATATATATATATATATATATATATATATATATATATATATATATACAGATCTCCTCATTTGCGAATTAAAAAAGAGCGCTAAAAAATATTGCACCATGCTAAAAATAAAGGCAGTGTTGTGTGAAAATTCACTTTAGATGACTGATTTTAAAGATGGCACTGTAAATAAACCCATTATTTGCGTTAAATAATAAAAGGGATTATTTAAATATATTTCTATAATGTCAAACTGTAAGGCAGTTCCAAGGAGATCACAGGTCATAAGGTGCCGTCTGCTCTAGTTTGCGAAAACAGCGATGAACTCACAGAACTAGCGAACCAAGGCATTGTAATGTTTCATTCTTGAGTTATTGACTTAAGAAAACTTAATCTTTGTCTGTAATATTCAATAGATATTGTTCATCGCGCAAAATATTTCAGTTTTCTGAGTTTCTCTGATCGCAAGTGACACCCAATTTTTTCTCTTTTAAATGCCTATAACCTGTTTTGCTTTAACTTGAAGATCTACATAACTAGTTGAACGTAGTTTAGTTTTTATAATATAATCCCACGTGCCTGCCAAATTCCAGCAGCCTACGGCTGTTATGAGTTGTAACGTCTCTAACTGTCCACCACAGATCTTGTAGGTGAAACTGGGATAGCTATATCCCAAATGTGGCACGCAGCATTTCTCAAAATTGAATGGAATTAGTCATCTTTCCCAAAATTATAAATTGTTATGACGTCATCCGTGATCTCCTCACGATTATTCTCCGGGTTCTGCAATATTTTAAGGTCGTCGACAAATATAGCGCAGACAAGGCAAGTCGGTAGTATTCATGAGAAAAAGCAAAGGGCGGAGAACAGAGCCGTGCGAAACACTGCTCAAAACCGTTTGCCATGTAGATGTTGCATCACCAATTCTTACGAAAAACTTTTGGTTATATAAGAATCTCCCAATCCAAGCGAGTAAAAACGAACGAGTTCTGTCGTGTTCTAGTATAAATGGAATCCTACGAGTGGGTATTCGGTGTAAGGGCTTCAAAAAATCAAAATATAACACATTGAGTGGCTTGCTGACGCCAAGTGAGGTCCACCAGTCGAGGAAGGACAAGCGGTTAGTAATAACAGATTCAACGGGGATCAAACCATGTCGCTAGTTGGGTGGTGCTCCATTAAAAAGGGAATCCGTGTGTTAGGAAGCCGGCGTTCAGCAAATTTTGCAATAATAACCATAAGATTGATCGGCCTGTAGTTTTTTGGGCCCAATTTGTAGCCAGATTTAAAAATACCTATCACAGAAGACGTGAACTCGCAAAATTATCATACATCAAACGGAAGTAGAGAGGTCACATCGTAAAAAAAAAACCACCATCTTGGTTTACACTTCACACACAAAGGGGCTTGAAAAACCAGTAACCATACCCAGCCAGTGAAGGGACTCGTCCATTGACTGTACGTAGTACTAAGGCATTGTATAAATCATACAAACATCAATAGGTGCCGTTACCGTTTGGTTTTAGGAAGTGCGTGAGAGTCATAAATATAAGTGGTCTTAAAAATTTAAAACAGATAATACTGATCAGTCTTTTTTTTTATTGGCATTGTTAAAAAAATAAACAAAGAGCTCTAAATTCAAAAGTAAGAAGTACATGATAAATAGCAAATAAGTATTGGGTTTTTTGTCAGTTGTGTTAGTTAATAAATATTCAAGTCTTGTGTGAATTTAACATCCTTGCTTCATTTTATTTTATACATATATAAGTATTAGGAAAAAAAACGAGTCAGGGTTTTAAAGATTTAATTGTACATTTGAAATAATAATAATAAAAATTTTGATAGGACTTGAACCCACTAGCTAAATAAGCTTCCTGTTTTAAGAGTAAGTTAATTTTGTCCATGCTATAAATTTATTTAGGTCTCGGGCAGCAGTAAAAAAGGCAGTGGATACAACAGAGTGTAAGTCAATACATATATATATCTAATACACATACATTTACAATACAGTTCAGTGTTTTACAGATAAAATTTAATAAAAAAAAATATTTAAAAACAATAATAACAATAATATATATCCTATAATTAAAACTTTAACTTATATATATATATATATATATATATATATATATATATATATATATATATATATATATATATATATATATATATATATATATATATATGTATCCGAGCAATAAATAGTAAACTGATTTCAATCAAACTTGGCAAAAACTTGCTTGGGCGAAAACCGAGGTCTATTTTATTAATCAGCGTTTATTCTCAAGTTTTTCCGGTGGAAAATCGGGGAAGACTTTTTATAACGCTTATTTTTTAAATTATGAAAGTGAGTGGAATGGAATTTTTCATATATGTGGAGCATTTACAGATCTTCTCATATAATAATTTTTAGGTGTTTCTCTCAACGCAAATTTAAGTTATCCTGAATTATAGAAATTTAAAAGCTACGACACGCTCCTAAAAGTTTATTAAGGCGTTGTGTAATGTGCGTCGGACCAGTAGACATAGCGGATGTCCTAGTTTGTTTTCTTTGAATGCTGGAAAGCTAGAAAATCTGCCTAATAAATTGAAACAGCCAGAGTTGTGAGTTTCAAAATTTTATTACACAAACTTTCCCTCGTTAGGAAAATTAACGGTAATACTTGTTTCTAGAATTATGATTTGTTATTCAAAAATCTATAAGATAAAATCGGCAGCTAAAAAGTTTATAGCTGATTTTAAGTTGTGATCCAAACAATAACTAAATAAAAACCTTATAAGTTGAATCAAACTTTTACAATTATATATATTTTTTCGTTAATTTAGTCTAGTGAAATTTATCTATAGATTTAAACTTAAACGACCAACGAGACGATTCTTGGTCACATGGTCGGAAATTAAATTGCTATTGGTTTGTTGTGTTATTTGCATTCTTATAGCAAAATGGCACGGTTTATGTAGCGCCATATGTCATATCAATGTATTTTTTTAGGTCAATTAGAGAACGGGTTGTTTTCCGATTAACAATTTTAGTTAAAAAGCTCGTGAATTAAATAATTGCAGAAACTTGAAATTTAAAGTATTTAATGAAAATTCGCTACCAAAACGCACTTACTGCGTCCAAATTTTTTCTTACAAACGTATCATATGTCGATCAAAAATGCAAAAATGCATTAACGAATTTGTTCTACGAAAATTAGCTAAAAATTATAGACCGTTAAACCATAAACTCCACTAAACCTACAGCGAAAGCATCAACTTAATTAAACCAACAGCCAAAGCATCAGAGAAAGGGTCTATTTGAAATGCATTTTCTGTAAACAAGTTAGTAAAATGAAGGGCAGTGACGGTTGAATCTGAAAGTTAAGGGTTTGCAGAACACTCTTCATGCAACATTTTCTTTTCAAAATCCGTATTTTTTTTCACGTTCTTTGCCTAAACATTGCCAATTTTGACGTTTCAAATTGCGAGCTTGACGTTTTGAGGAAAAGTCCAAAATTTTTTTCTTTAACTACCCAAAACTTCTTTGTCTTTAAAGCTAGAGATCTAAATTTTGGTACAGGGTTCATCCTTTATAATACAAACACGCTGCCCCTTCTTTGTTATTTACGGAGATATAAATTATTTTAGAAATAAAACACCACATTTTTCGGGAAAACCTAGTCCGATTTTCCTGGCTAACGGACTTGTCCAAGCCACTTGCAAAAGGAAGGCACTCACCAAATTTGATCAAGATCGGTTCATTATTTTTTGAGTTATCGGTCGGATATATATATATATATATATATATATATATATATATATATATATATATATATATATATATATATATATATATATATATATATATACATATCTCCTCATTAGCGAATTTAAAAAAAAATCGCAAAAAAATATTGCACCATGCAAAAAATAAAGGCAGTGTTGTGTGAAAATTCACTTTAGTTGACTTATTTTAAAGATGACACTGTAAATAGACCGATTTTTTGCGTTAAATAATAAAAGGTGTTATTTAAATATATTTATATAATGTCAAACTGTAAGGCAGTTCCAAGATCACAGGTCATAAGGTTCCATCTGCTCTAGTCCGCGAAAACAGCGACGAACTCACAGAACTAGCGAACCAAGGCATTTTAATGCTCCCTTCTTGACTTTTTGCGTCAAGAAAACTTAATCTATGCCCGTATTCAATAGATTTTGTTCGCAGCGCAAAATATTTTAGTTTTCTGAGTTTCTCTGATCTCAAGTGACACCCAATTTTGTTTCTTTTACATGCTTATAACTTGTTTTGCTTGAACTTGAAGATCTACATAAGTAGTTGAACGTAGTTTAGTTTTTATAATATAATCCCACGTGCCTGCCAAATTCCAGCAGCCTACGGCCGTTATGAGTTGTAACGTCTCTAACTATCTCACCACAGATATTGTAGGTGAAACTGGGATAGCTATATCCCAAATGTGGCACGCAGCATTTCTCAAAATTGAATGGAATTAGTCATCTTTCCCACAATTATAAATTGTTATGACGTCAATAGTGATCTCCTCACGATTATTCTCCGGGTTCTGCAATATTTTAAGGTCGTCGACAAATATAGCGCAGACAAGGCAAGTCGGCAGTATTCATGAGAAAAAGCAAAGGGCGGAGAACAGAGCCGTGCGAAACACTGCTCAAAACCGTTTGCCATGTAGATGTTCCGTCACCAATTCTTACGAAAAACTTTTGATTATATAAGAATCTCCCAATCCAAGCGAGTAAAAACGAACGAGTTCTGTAGTGTTCTAGTATAAATGGAATCCGACGAGTGGGTACTCGGTCTAAGGGCTTCAAAAAATCAAAATATAACACATTGATTGGCTTGCTGACGCCAAGTGAGGTCCACCAGTCGAGGAAGGACAAGCGGTTAGTAATAACAGATTCAACTGGGATCAAACCATGTCGCTGGTTGGGTAGTGCTCCATTAGAAAGGGAATCCGTGTGTTAAGAAGCCGTCTTTCATCAAATTTGGCAATAATGACCATAAGACTGATCGCTCTGTAGTTTCTTGGACCCAATTTGTAGCCAGTTTTAAAAATACATATGACAGAGGGCGTGATTGTATTCTATTGCCATTCTGTTGGTCAAAGTTCCGCATCGGTCCTATGGAACACGTTACAAAAAATCATGTAATAACTATAATAGTAGGTGCATAAAAATACACTTTTACTATTAAAAAAAGTGCCCACAACATTATTGGTATATGCCATTCATTTTTATCATTGTCTACTACTAAGATAAACTGCATATTTGCAATTTCCACTTTATCTAAACCTCTTCACTTTTCACAATTTACTTAAGATAAAAAACAAATAAACAATGATGAGGTAAACATCTATTCGTTGTTTCTGGCGTTGGTAAATGTTTCTCCATTCTCTAGCTAGATATTGTTTGTTGGAGCAGCGCTAGACAAGAGTCTCTCCAGTCAAATGTTTCTCTCAAGACGTTCACGTGCTTAACGCGTTCCTGGAGCATTTACAAATATTATCCAGTTCAGTTCAAGGTGTCCTTTAAGCAGTGGCGGGCTGTCATATTCTGGAGGACCAAAATGTTATAAAACTTTAGCAGGTTTTTACCTTTGCCATGATAAACTAATAAACATGACGCAAATAACCGCGCTTGATTGTCACATTAAGCGTGTCTATTTTACCACTTCAATACCTTAATGGAGACAAAGGACTATACAAGAATATGTATTTTTTTGTTATTTTTATTTATTTGCCGAAAAGCATACATACAATACAAAAAAATCCTAGGACTTGCATGGTATACTTAATGAGAAAATTTAATAAGATTATTCAAAAATAATATTGACACCTCCCTTCAAAAGCACCAATTACTTCAAATTTTGACATATCAAATTAAATAATTTTCCCCATGTCTTTCCGATCTTAATCTGTATAATCTTTTAGTTTTAACTAATCTTGGCAATAGCAGCCGAGCTTCTAACCTGAGTTAATTTTTTTCTGCGTGCCATTATTACATTAAATTTTGATTCTGCTAAAGCCAAAATGACAACCAAAATTGAAGTGACAGTATCTATATATATATATATATATATATATATATATATATATATATATATATATATATATATATATATACATAAAACACGCCTAATAGCTCGGTTTGCGAGGTGGGTAACATCCAGAAACCGACTAGAGGGTCGCAGGTTCAAATCCCGTATTCAGACAGTCGGTCTTTCTCACTCAAATGTGGGAAGGCCGGCTCCTGATGAGTTATGGGTGGTGTCCTTTGTCTACATGTGTGTATGTAAGCTCAGCCACCCCCCCCCCCCCTCCTGCGCAAGTCTAATTAATACTTCTGGGTGCGGAGTTTGTTTACTGTGGTGTTGTGGTGTTATTAGTGTATATATATATATATATATATATATATATATATATATATATATATATATATATATATATATATATATATATATATATATATATATATATATATATATATATATATATATATATATATATAATTAGTTTGGAACCTTTCTAGCAAGCAAAAAGTACTGTAGTTGCTATGGTTACAACAAGTATGTTTTGTATTTGTCATTTTTCGGATACTTATTTTGAGAGAGTTGTCCGGTAAAGAAATTTTTGCCGATAGTGTAAAACGTTCAATGGCCTTTGTATGCTATGTATACCGACAGTTCGATTTCCTATAATCCCGGCCCAAACGTTTAATTTTTGGTGATTTTGGGTATAAAATTTCCTGTATCACTTGAACAGCGGCAGTTATGTGTGTGGATAGCTTCGTTTAATAAAAATGTGCATTTTTCAGAAAAAACAAATGTTACACAGCAGCTCCGGATTTTTCATAATTCTTTAACTCATACATTTAAGATTTGGAGCCTTCTGCCATTAACCATATTTAACTTAAGCGAGTGAAAGTCACTGCAGTTAGGGGTTGAAAGCTTCAATTTCTGTTTAGGTTAAAAAAAGTATCCCCCGCGAAAGCAATATCCACGTATTTTTTAAAATTCTCAGCTGTTTTCGTAAAACAGTGGTGCCATATTTTATAATGGACAGCCTGTACGTGAAATTATGTTACCAGTTCTTTTTCGAAAATGTTTTGAAGGTGTATGTTTTCTCCATGAAGTCCTATACCTTCCATGTCTTTGCTGAGTGTATTTTTGCAGTAGTCTCAAAGTATTCTGAATTTTCAAGGTTGGAGTTTTAGTTCGCTACTTTCTCCAGATCTTTCTCAGTATCTGAGTTGTAGTTGATGTCTTCGCTACCAGTCTGGTAGACCCTGAGAGACGACAAATACAGATAGCCTGGCAAATTTGCGTGAGCTAAATCGTACGCGAAATAAATTGTAACTCCGGTTTACGGCTTTAAATTTAAATTTATTTATTTATTCAAAGCTTGTTGAGTTACAATTCATTAAAAATATGAGAACTGCAAAGACACAAGGCTAAGTCTAATACAGAACTGATTAAAATTATGGATCTACACAGATTTAATAACTTGGGTGGTATGATGTCGATCATGTGACATCAGGTCATTGGTGTGGAAGTTTACAATAAAAATACTACATTGCATTATTACAGTTAGCAGAGTTAATGATCTAAATAAACTTGCTAAATTAGATATACGTATTATAAAGGAAACATTTATAAATGCTGAAATGTAGAATTGCATAAACTATACTATAATGTAAATTAACAATTAGACTTAAAATATTCCTATATACTTATATACAGGGCGATTACATAACTCGCGGCTGTTCAGCTGTTCAGGTATCCTTGACCTCTAGACGGTCAGCTCAACACATTGTCAGCCCTGGCCCATTTCTTCCCTGATATAGGGACAATGTATGTAAGGCTAGATGTACTCTAACCACAATTAGAACGTATCTTTGTGCTGTGAGGTTGGCTACCATAGCCGTATTACTTTATAGATGTGTTCTCACTACAATTATTATACCGTAGTGACGAGCTCTAATTAGAGCGAAACCGGTCTACGGTTCTAATTGTGGTGAAAATACATCTAGCCTTACATACATTGTCCCTATATTAGGGAAAAATGGGTCAGCGTTAACAATATATAAAACCGTTAGTTGGTTGTATATAGTCTCTATTTTATAACATTTTGTGTTATGTGGAGCTGCCGTGACAACATACTTGGTTCCGCAACAACCATAGCCATATTACTTATAGGTGTGTTCTCACTGCAATTAGTATATCGTATTGACGAACTCTTATTAGTGCGAAACCGGTCTACGGTTCTAATTGTGGTGAAAATACATCTAGCCTTACCTACATTGTCCCTATATCAGTGAAGAAATGAGCCAGGGCTGCCTATTTACAAATTCTTGGTTGGTTGTACATAGTCTCTATTTTATAACATTTTATGTTATTTGGAGCTGTCGTGACAACATACTACCTGGTTCCGCAACGATATGGCGACTTCTGTCTTACATCTCACTTTGTGCTCTGGGGCTGGCTACCATAGCTGTATTACTTTATAGGTGTATTTTAGACATAATTAGTATGCCGTACTGACGAGCTCTAATTAGAGCGAAACCGGTCTATGGTTCTAATTGTGGTGAAAATACATCTAGCCTTACATAAGAATAGGATCTACAAATGAAATGTATATACACAGAGCCCACACGACCACCCATGGGTTGATTTGTGACTAGTTCTGTCAGATCAAAAGCTTTTCATAACAAAACGTCTTCGTACCTCTAAATACAACACCAAAATATTGTAATCTGTAATTGAAGAGTGGAAATTAGAAAGGGCCAAAGTGCCATTTTTTCCGAAATTCAGTTTTTTACATAGAAAGGTTCTATGTGCCATGCTTTATGTCATATGAAAGGTTGTAAGCACCAAAATTAAAATTTTGCGTATATAAGAGCCCCTCGTATATGTCGGTCGTTGTATGTGCGCGAGCATTTTCCTTAGAAAGGTCCTAAGTCCAACATAATTATTCATAACTTTAGTTATTCATTTTCTGATCTTCAAGAAGAGATGCAAGTTAATGTTTTAAAGAAAGGAAAACTTTTGCTGGACTTAGACAGGCTAATATAATGAAGTTGCCATCAGAAAGCAAGGTGTCGGAAAATAAAAAGGTATCTCTTTGAAGCATGATTCCTTATCTTCAAAATCCAGAACACCAACGTTTTTATAAACAGCTAGTTCAGATTGAAGACAATGGTTTAGAAGAACAAACAAAAAAAAAGAAAAATGTATTTTATGAATTTCTATACTCAAAATCAGTTATGGCACTTAGGCCTTTTCCTAATTTTACTTGTTTAAACAGTTTTTTTTTTTTTAGTAAGAAGTTTAGTATGCAAATTTTTGTTAAGAAGTAGGTTTTTCTTTCTGTTTAAATGCGTAATACTTAATAAAACTTTCCTTAAAAAAGTTCTCAAACTTTTATTTAGTTTTTCTCTATTATCTCAAAACTTTTATTTTGGCACTTAGGTCCTTTCTAATTTCCACTCTTCATTTAGTAAAACAAATGTCTTACTCGCTGGATTATTCGATTAACAGTTTAATATTGTTGATGTTTTTCCAGATTCAGTATTGTACTTTTTACTCAAATATCGCCTGTAGGGCAGTAAACGTACATGTAGCATGCAAGGAATGACGTTGCGCCTTTTGTGCGGCTGCCACTGTTTGCAAGACATGTCTCTGCATTGTGGTGTTTCACTTGAATTGCACATGAATATTACATTATAACCAAATTGTAAGGAAACATTCAAGTTGAGATATAACGTACGTGCATATAATTGAAAATGAAATTGGTTTTGTAGATATTCTGTTATTATTCTAGCGTTTACCTATTTACCTTACTTTTCTGATTCATTTGAACCAGCTGCCTAATAGCTAATACAAAAAATTTCGGAACGTAGGAAGTGTGTTATAGTAGTGAATTTTCATCAAAATGGTACTTATACGGCATATTGGTGAATTTTCATAAGGAGTGTACACTATTATTATACAGCATATTAGTAAAGTTAATACTGTCACAGCGAACACTCTGGAATGACATTTCTAGAATAGACCAGAAGTGACAGGTGTAGAATAGTGTAGAACGTCTAGAATCTCTATAGACAGTATAAATAGACGAGCGGTGCGCAGAGTAAGTTAGTTCAGTATTGAATAAGGTGGGGTAGAAATGTGATCATAGAGTATTAACCGAGTCAACAGTAAGTGTTGGTGTTTAAGAAGCGATCATAGAAGACGAATAGTGGAATATAGTTCTATGCTCATTTAATGTTAGAAAAGAGGAATATTTTAGTTGATACTGGTGGTGGAAAATAGTTGGTAATAATAAATAGTAGTTTGAAAAGCTGTGTTTTGTTAGTACACAAATCCAGAACCTCGTAGAACGTAACAATTGGTGTCAGAACTGGGATTTTCAAGCTGCTAGGGGAAATATTTTCCAGAATATTCGTTGAACAACTTGGAAATTTCTTGAATTTCTGGAAGATCAGTGTCAGCAGTAATTCATAACTGGGTGTGTTCTTTAAACAGAATAAAGTGTGCACCAGCTTTAAGTACGTTATGCCTAAGACAGGTAGCGCAACAGCTAATATGGACGCACAGCTATTAGAATTGATTAAAGAAATAAAAGAAGAAGCAATAAAAAGAGATGAAGAAGCCAGAAAAAATGATAAAAAGGTTAAAGAAGAACTGAGAAAAAGAGACGAAGAAGCGAAAGAATAAACGAGAAAAAGAGATGAAGAGGCCAGAAAAAGAGACGAAGAATCCAAAGAAGAAATGAGAAAAGGAGATGAAGAATCCAGAAGAAGAGATGACGAAACAAAGAAAATTCTGCAAGAACAAGCCAACAGAATTGATAATATTACTTCGTGTGTGGACGAACGTATGAAACAGGTAAAAGACATCTTCCAACAAGTAGAATGTCGAGTAAGGGGTATCAGCGACGATGTACACGACAAGCTGACGACTATACAAGAAGAAGTTCAGCAGAAAATGCAAACACTAGAAAATATGTGTGATACCCTAGCCAAGGGAAACATCAGACTCGACGATAGCACGGTCGCAAGAATTAAGGTCCCCACATTTGATGGCTCAGTCCCATGGGGTATTTATCTACGCCAGTTCGAGGCCGCTGCTACAGCAAATGGTTGGGGCGAGATAGAGAAAGCGATATCGTTAATAGTAGCTCTCAGAGGAGATGCCCTCGACGTGCTTCAAAGGAAGAACTGTTGAGTTTTGACAGCATCAAACATCAATTAGAGATGAGGTTTGGCGACCAGCATTTACAGCAGCTGTATCGATTGCAGTTGAAAAATCGTTGTCAGAAATCGGGCGAAAGTCTCCAACATCTCCACGCCGACGTTGTCAGACTGACACGATTAGCCTAGTCCATAGCTCCGATAGAGTTTTTAAACCAGCTGTAGCTGCAAATCTTCATTGACGGCATCAGCGATACCGACACGCAACAGGCCTGAGGATGGCGAGACACAAAAACTTGAACGATGCTTTGGCACATTCCTTGGAGTTTGAAGCGGTTAAGCAAGCGTCAGAAAATAATGTGAAAGTTCGCTGTCTCCAAGTCCAAGAAGAAAATAAAACAGATCCATCCAAGATCATGCAGGTACTGGAGAAAATAGCAGAACAGATAAGGCCGACGTCTCAAGGACACCCAATAAGAGCTCACCATGCAAATCCCTTGCGCCGCTGGAACTGCGGCAAGGTGGGACATATAAGGGGCAAATGTTGGGCTCTAAGGTCACACGCAAGGGAGAAACTGAAGATAAGGCCGGTAACCATTTCTCAGGTTAGCGATTTTGGCAGCGCTCTTATCGTAGACGGATACGTAAACGGTAATAAGACCCAGATGGTCGTCGACACAGGCGCACCAAGGACGAATATTCGCTGCGACATGGTTCCAAGATGGCGAGTAAGAGAACCAGACAGAGTGTACAGAGTAAGTGCGGCCGGTGGTGATTAGATCCAGGTATTTGGCGAGACTGACGTCCAGTTGCAAATTGGAACATGGAAGACAAAGCAAAGAGCCATAGTCGCCGACATATCAGACCCGATTAGAATTGGCTTGGACATACTTCAGGGTCAGTGCGCTAAACTTGATCTTGGCACTAACATACTGACTATCGGCGGTGAAGAAATAATAAGACCATGAAGATCGATTTTAGAGGTCCTAGTACGCGTACATTTGAAGAATTCTTTCGAAAGTGTTACAATCGATATATCTATATTATCAAAAAAATCTTGCGTCCTAACTCCTTTCGAGAAAAATGCCCAAAACTCAATTTTCTCTGAAGCTAAAGAAATAAATTTTACTATATCTGTAATGTGTAAGCTCTTTAAAATAAAGTTGTATTACAAATTTCATTAAGTTATACAGAAGATTTCCAGAAAGACACTTAATTCATATTTAGAAAAGTAAAGATCTGCCAGATTGTATGATTTCGTTTTAGTCAACCTAATCAAAATTTCACTCGGAGGTGACAAACTTATTTAGGCGTTTTAAACAAAAATGAGATCGTGCTCAAAACGCATGAAATTTGTGCACTATTCTCCAAATGTCAAAATAAAAAAACATACATTCATCGAGCTGGATTCGATCGCGTAACCTTCTGCTTATGAGGCAAGCGCGACGCCTCTTAGCCCTTTAGGCATACATCAACGGACGTTTTGTTTACATGATGCATTAGATCGGCTTCATGCCGGGATATTATATTCAAAGTATACCTAACAATTAATTACAGAATTAGGTGAATTACTATTGAAACACATCCCACGACTGTTTCGGCCTTATATAACGTCTTGTATTTTAGTTTAAAGATAAAATAAACTATCTTAGAATAATTTGTATAGACTTGGATTGTTTTGTTTACAATTATACTATATTATGCGCCAGTATAAAATGTCTATCCTGCGCTAAAACTATATTTTGGGCCGCTCATGAAGCTACAAATAATTGTTTGAATTCCCCAGTTAAATAACAATCACTTGGCAAATTTTATTTTCATGTCATCTGTAATTTTCTATAATTGCGGCCAAGATTTCACGATTGTTGGTTCGAGAAGTAGGTTTTATGCCTGATATATATTTAATTTTAATTTGGAAAAGACGCTAAATATTGTGTACCAAACTACTTAAAATTCACAACATAGGTTTACTTGCACTATTCCTAGCCACAGTCTCATTCCAGTTACGCTGATACTTACACAAATATAGCGTTTTAAAACAGTTTTCCCCGATTTTCCACTGGAAAAACTTGAGCATAAATTTATAAACTTTTTCTTCAACGATTGAGATGTTTTTGACTTTCATAGTTCGTCATAATTGTAATCTATTGAAATTTGGTAGGTAACAGTTTTGAAGAATGGCGTATGTATGTTTTCCCAAAACCAACTCTTAAACTTTTTGATCATTTTTGACATAGAAAAATAGTTTTAGTAGGCCGTGATCGAATGGCATATGAAATCATTTTCAGGCAATCAATAGATTTCTTCATTTTAGATCTTTTAAGACCTCGTTAAAAAAATCGCGTTATAAACACAAAAGTTTCAGGGCTGTTTCAATATTAAAAAGGCCACACAAAAAACCTCTCTAAAATGGGTGATAGTTCTTCTTTTTTGACGAAATCTGGAATACAACTATTTTGAAGGACGTTGAATGCAGCGGCGTACTTATTTTCTCCCTAACTTTCCCATTTTTTGACACAAAAAAAGGGCATTTGTAGGCCGTGGTCAGGTGACATACAAAACAACTTTCACATTATTTATAGAATTTTGCGTCTTATATCTTTTGACCTTTTGTTATAAAAAGTCTGGGCGCAACAAGTGCGTTATGGTAGTGAATTTTCATTAAAATATTTTTAATAGCAAATATGTGTGTTTTTTTAAGAAACTAGGCATCAAATTTGGTTACTAGTATAACCTATATAATATAAATATAACTTTATTGTTTGAAAATGTACAAACATTTCCGAAAGTAAACTTAAAGTGTTCCCGACCCTTATAGTCTAATACCAAATTGAGCTATTCAAATTTGAACTATTTAATGAAAATTAGCTACCATAACGCACTTGCTGCGTCCAGAATTTCTTTTCTTACAAACATGCATTGTATTTAGATGAAAAATGCAAAAACGCATTAACATAAGGCATGTTCCACTAAAAAAAAGGACATTTGTATCATCAACGACTTATAGGCCAGCCTGTGATTGTAGAAATATTTTTTAAGATGTAGCTCAAAAAACCCTATAATTAGCGTATACAATTTTTTTCACATCTTGTATAATAACCGGTATATTGAGTTTGATTGATTTTTTACGAAAATTCGACAAAAATTATATGCGATTAAACGATAAACTACAACTAAGACTACTGCCAAGCATCAAATAAAGGGTCTATTTGAAATTAATTTTCTTGATATATTTGAGTAAAATGAAGGACAATGACGGTTGAAGACTGCAGGATTTATAAAACATTCTTCTTGAGACATTTTCTTTCCATAGCCCGTATTAGATTCAAGTCCTTTGCCTAAATGTTGCCAATTTTGACGTTTTAAATCGCGACCTTGGCGTTTTGAGGAAAACCCCAATTTATTTTTTTTAAATGCCTATAACTTTTTCGTCTTTCGACCTACAGAGCTACATTTTAGTAGCTTTTTTACCTATAATGATATAAACCCCTGTACCAAATTTGGTTGCCCTGACTTTCACCAAATTTAGTCAAAATCGGCCCATTATTTTTTGAGTTATCGGTGTGATCCATATAAATATATACATATACATACATATATATATATATATATATATATATATATATATATATATATATATATATATATATATATATATATATATATATATATATATATATATATATATATATATATATATATAGTAGTAGTAGGTATTGCGCCACTCTGGCCAGACAGTGACGTCACAGGTAGTGGGGGTAGGAGTGGGGGTACCCCCACCCCTAGCCCCACCCCTTGTGTCCACGCCCCCAAGATGGCGTCCAGCCACGCCCCCAAGATGGCTTCCAAGATGGCGTCCAGCCACGCCCCCAAGATGGCGTCCAAGATGGCTTCCAATGTATTCCAAGGTCATTGACCTGTCTAGGAAACTTTGGCCAGACAGTGACGTCACACGACTTGGGCCAGACAGTCACATGCAAACATTCCAAAGTGTCTAACCTATTACTTCAAATTATTATATTTTGAAAAAAACCATTTGGAGCAGGTGAGTTTCGAACCCGGGGCATTCAGATGGGAGGCAACGATGCTACCCGTTGAGCTAAGCAGACGCTTGTTAATTTATTGTTTTAGGCTAGTATATATATACGACTTTTAATTACAAACAAACCATACATGTAACATAATTAAAGTTTTTGTTATTATTAGACAAATGGATGATTTACAAAATAATAATATGTTTAATATTAGAGGCGGAACCAAAACGGAGGAACCAAAATGGCGGAATAAAAAAAATGGCGGAATGAAAGATGGCGGTCTAACCTGTGATACCTTAAGCTGACATCCCTGACATTATAAAAATGGCGGCTTTCGTTCTTAAAGATGGTGCCTTTCGCTGATAAAGATGGTTGAAGACTCCATTATTTAAAGATACGTCACCCCAACCTTTAGAGCCGACAAATGAGAGTGAGGTTGATAAGCGAGAATAATGGTATTGGTCGAAGACTCCATGATTTAAAGTTACGCCCCCCATTAAAACAAACCATTCATAAAGCTTTTGTTATTAGACATAAGACATAATAATTAATATGTTTAATATTAGACAGACTATTAGAAACCAAATATCGTAGAGACAATAGAGGTCGCTGGCAAAACAAAGAAGCTCAGAAACAAAATGGACAACAGGTACAACTCTTAAGCTTAGAAACAATGGTTGGTTACAGGTTCAATTCCCTTCTCCCACGTGTTTAGTGTCATGTTACTCGTCTAAGTAAGCAGAATTAAAAAATGGCGACTAAAATAAGATAAAAAACTTTAAACCCTTATCGCGGAAGATCCGTGAGATGTACGATAGAACCAACACATGCACGGTGTTAAGGAGGCCAAATCAAAGTGGAATATACAATAAAATGGCCACTTCCGGTCTAAACTTTAAATCCTTATATCTTTTCAACGGAAAGTGATAGAAATGAACTATCTTCAAAAAATATATCGTTTCATAACAAGCTCTACAAGAAAATGAGATAAAAAACTTTAAACCCTTATCGCGGAAGATCCGTGAGATGTACGATAGAACCAACACATGCACGGTGTTAAGGAGGCTAAACCAAATTGGAATATACAATAAAATGGCCACTTCCGGTCTAAACTTTAAATCGTTATATCTTTTCAACGGAAAGTGATAGAAAGGAACCGACTTCAAAAATGTATGTTTCGTAACAAGCTCTACAAGAAAATGAGATAAAAAACTTCAAATCCTTATCGCGGAAGATCCGTGAGATGTACGATAGAACCAACATATGCACGGTGTTAAGGAGGCCAAATCAAATTGGAATATACAATAAAATGGCCACTTCCGGTCTAAACTTTAAATCGTTATATCTTTTCAACGGAAAGTGATAGAAAGGAACTATCTTCAAAAATGTATGTTTCGTAACAAGATCTACAAGAAACTGAGATAAAAAACTTCAAATCCTTATCGCGGAAGATCCGTGAGATGTACGATAGAACCAACATATGCACGGTGTTAAGGAGGCCAAATCAAATTGGAATATACAATAAAATGGTCACTTCCGGTCTAAACTTTAAATCGTTATATCTTTTCAACGGAAAGTGATAGAAAGGAACTATCTTCAAAAATGTATGTTTCGTAACAAGGTCTACAAGAAACTGAGATAAAAAACTTCAAACCCTTATCGCGGAAGATCGGCGAGACGTACGATAGAACCAATACATACACGCTGTTCAGCAAAGCAAACTCTATAAGCATATTCAATAAAAATGTTACTTCCGGTAGACACTTCCGGTATAGCTATTCTTAGAGCTACATACATGTGTGACACATCAAAATAATCGTCTTGTTGAACAGAAGAAATATAATATTTAAGTAAGTTAGAACAAGCTGTATTAACACCTAAAACCAACACACACTCTCTTGTACAGGCTGATTACCCTGTCATCCAATTGTTAGTAAGGTTATGTTTGTATTTGTTATTTGAATACAAACAGACATAATAAGAAGAGTGTACTTACATACAGCAAGAGACGTCATCCTTGTTTCACGACTTAACACATACTGAACAAGTGTCTCTCTCTCTTGTATTGAGGAAACAAACTGATGTAAGAGAGAGGGGGTCTTACAAAGGATAAACAACGTTTTTTACAGTTGTTAACCTTACAGAAAGGGGTTAATAAAAATGCAACAAAATAAAAATAAAACAACTGATTTACATACAATAAAAATTTATTAGGATTAATTAAGTTGTACATATTGATACATAAATGACATACATAAATGACATACTATTATTACATAATGGCTCTAACGATACCCGTTAGAGGTTTATATTCCATTACACTGTCATGAATAACCAAACAATAAACACGAGTATTTTTTGGGAAGTTGGCGTGACTCATGATGTACCAACCAACCAATCAACCAACTGTTTTTTGAGGTGTAGCCTTTATGTATGTATGTATGTAATTTAATTTTCGATAGTGTAAAATAAAATTAAAAAGTGTGATATATGAAAAAATAAGAAAACTAAAGAGTTGATTGCCTATTACAACGGTCAGCTGAAGAAACAATTAGGTAGCCAGAATACCGATACCCTAAATATTTCAACCGAAGGAGTTCACTTAGAGTCACATCTAGGGGGCCGGAATACCGGCCCCCTAGATGTGTCGGAAGCAACATCTCAACTAACGCCTACAACCGCTACATACTTGGTGGACTTTGGTGGAACACAGACTGAAAACAACTTGATATCTGGTACATATGTCTGTAAAGATTTCATTCTAAATTTAGCCTGTTGGATATCCAATCTTTTCTATGAAAAGTGCAACCAACCAACTAACCAACCTACCAACCAACCAACCAACGTTGAGGGGCGTAGAGATAGCAAGCTATCTACAAGTGGACCCCTCTGAACCTATGATGTTAATAATGGATTAAGAGATTGAATTGGTACGTGTTTATATTGAAGGCTTGCAAGCTACGTACAAGTGTCTGAATATATGATGGTAATGATGGGTTAAGATATTTAATTGACATGTATTAAAGGCTTAGCGGTTTTCACTTGAGTCATCGTCATTCGAAAACTATTAGAACGAAAACCAGGTCCTTTACTCTGGTATATCTTACTCAGTAGGAACCAAATGTCTTCGAAAACAACATTCTTTGCTTTTCTGAAAGGCAAGTGAGCAGCCCCCTTGTCGAACCCCTCCGAGCTAAAGGTAAACCCCACTCTGTCTTCGGGATCGACATCATGGACTATATGACTCACAATATCTTTAATACGATCTTTGACCCACTTCTCTGGATCGTTGACATCGTCAGGTATATCTTGTAGTCTAAAGCATACGCTTCGTCTATCAAGTTTAAACTTCTTATTGGAGGTCACTGTATCTTCAAGTATTTGGAATGCCATTGTTTCGTGCTACACAACTGACTGTGTTGGTTAAAGGACCGAAGTTTAGCCTCGTGTTTATTAAAGACTAAAGTTTAGCAGGTACTAATTGTTTTCACATTCACTGTTGGCTACCGACTGAACCTTAGCTCCTCGTCTTAATATTCGACAAACAACACAGACAACACAACTTATTGTTTTCACCTTCACTGTTGGTTAACGACTGAACCTTAGTGGACGCTTCTGAGTCAAACAAGAAGAAAACAATTTAAAACACATCTACGATGACCATGAGGCAGCCGACATGGACTTTGAACAATTTTTAAAAATAGATGCGGTCAGGTTAGTTGATCAACCATCCAGGTCAGTCTTCACCTTCACTGTTGGCTACCGACTGAACCTTAGCGGAAGCTCCTCGTCTTAATATTCGACAAACAACACAGACAACACAACTTATTGTTTTCACCTTCACTGTTGGCTACCGACTAAACCTTAGCGGACGCTCCTCGTCTTAATATTCGACAAACAACACAGACAACACAACTTATTGTTTTCACCTTCACTGTTGGTTAACGACTGAACCTTAGTGGACGCTTCACGTCTTAATATTCAACAGACAACAACGACAGCTGTCATACAGCCGTCTGACATGACAGACAGCTGTCATACAGCTGTCATACAGCTGTCATACAGCTGTCTAACACAGCTGTCTAACACAGCTGTCTAACACAGCTGTCTAACACAGCTGTCTAACACAGCTGTCTAACACAGCTGTCTAACACAGCTGTTTAACACAGCTGTCTAACACAGCTGTCTAATAGGGCAGACATATGTCTAACACATGTCTAGCAGATGTGTAACAGTCACTCTTTTGCGGAACATAAGCTGAATGTTTTTAAGTCAAACAAGAAGAAAACAATTTAAAACACATCTACGATGACCATGAGGCAGCCTACATGGACTTTGAACAATTTTTAAAAATAGATGCGGCCAGGTTAGTTGATTAACCATCCAGGTCAGTCACAGCTGACGCTATAAATGGGGTGGTGGAATGGTCGGGTCAGCTAGACGTCGTCTAGCTGACCCGACCATTCCACCACCCCGACTCTTAGCTGACCCGACTGGTCCACCACCTTGTCATGGAGCTAACCCGGTATTAACCTGGAAAGCTTAGAGGTCTAACCTGGGCACATGCACCACCGTTTCTTGTGACGTCACTCGCTTCCAGCATCGTTTTTATTTATAGCGTCAGCTGTGACTGACCTGGATGGTTAATCAACTAACCTGGCCGCATCTATTTTTAAAAATTGTTCAAAGTCCATGTAGGCTGCCTCATGGTCATCGTAGATGTGTTTTAAATTGTTTTCTTCTTGTTTGACTTAAAAACATTCAGCTTATGTTCCGCAAAAGAGTGACTGTTACACATCTACTAGACATGTGTTAGACATATGTCTGCCCTATTAGACAGCTGTGTTAGACAGCTGTGTTAAACAGCTGTGTTAGACAGCTGTGTTAGACAGCTGTGTTAGACAGCTGTGTTAGACAGCTGTGTTAGACAGCTGTATGACAGCTGTATGACAGCTGTATGACAGCTGTCTGTCATGTCAGACGGCTGTATGACAGCTGTCGTTGTTGTCTGTTGAATATTAAGACGTGAAGCGTCCACTAAGGTTCAGTCGTTAACCAACAGTGAAGGTGAAAACAATAAGTTGTGTTGTCTGTGTTGTTTGTCGAATATTAAGACGAGGAGCGTCCGCTAAGGTTCAGTCGGTAGCCAACAGTGAAGGTGAAAACAATAAGTTGTGTTGTCTGTGTTGTTTGTCGAATATTAAGACGAGGAGCTTCCGCTAAGGTTCAGTCGGTAGCCAACAGTGAAGGTGAAGACTGACCTGGATGGTTGATCAACTAACCTGACCGCATCTATTTTTAAAAATTGTTCAAAGTCCATGTCGGCTGCCTCATGGTCATCGTAGATGTGTTTTAAATTGTTTTCTTCTTGTTTGACTCAGAAGCGTCCACTAAGGTTCAGTCGTTAACCAACAGTGAAGGTGAAAACAATAAGTTGTGTTGTCTGTGTTGTTTGTCGAATATTAAGACGAGGAGCTAAGGTTCAGTCGGTAGCCAACAGTGAATGTGAAAACAATTAGTACCTGCTAAACTTTAGTCATTAATAAACACGAGGCTAAACTTCGGTCCTTTAACCAACACAGTCAGTTGTGTAGCACGAAACAATGGCATTCCAAATACTTGAAGATACAGTGACCTCCAATAAGAAGTTTAAACTTGATAGACGAAGCGTATGCTTTAGACTACAAGATATACCTGACGATGTCAACGATCCAGAGAAGTGGGTCAAAGATCGTATTAAAGATATTGTGAGTCATATAGTCCATGATGTCGATCCCGAAGACAGAGTGGGGTTTACCTTTAGCTCGGAGGGGTTCGACAAGGGGGCTGCTCACTTGCCTTTCAGAAAAGCAAAGAATGTTGTTTTCGAAGACATTTGGTTCCTACTGAGTAAGATATACCAGAGTAAAGGACCTGGTTTTCGTTCTAATAGTTTTCGAATGACGATGACTCAAGTGAAAACCGCTAAGCCTTTAATACATGTCAATTAAATATCTTAACCCATCATTACCATCATATATTCAGACACTTGTACGTAGCTTGCAAGCCTTCAATATAAACACGTACCAATTCAATCTCTTAATCCATTATTAACATCATAGGTTCAGAGGGGTCCACTTGTAGATAGCTTGCTATCTCTACGCCCCTCAACGTTGGTTGGTTGGTTGGTAGGTTGGTTAGTTGGTTGGTTGCACTTTTCATAGAAAAGATTGGATATCCAACAGGCTAAATTTAGAATGAAATCTTTACAGACATATGTACCAGATATCAAGTTGTTTTCAGTCTGTGTTCCACCAAAGTCCACCAAGTATGTAGCGGTTGTAGGCGTTAGTTGAGATGTTGCTTCCGACACATCTAGGGGGCCGGTATTCCGGCCCCCTAGATGTGACTCTAAGTGAACTCCTTCGGTTGAAATATTTAGGGTATCGGTATTCTGGCTACCTAATTGTTTCTTCAGCTGACCGTTGTAATAGGCAATCAACTCTTTAGTTTTCTTATTTTTTCATATATCACACTTTTTAATTTTATTTTACACTATCGAAAATTAAATTACATACATACATACATAAAGGCTACACCTCAAAAAACAGTTGGTTGATTGGTTGGTTGGTACATCATGCGTCACGCCAACTTCCCAAAAAATACTCGTGTTTATTGTTTGGTTATTCATGACAGTGTAATGGAATATAAACCTCTAACGGGTATCGTTAGAGCCATTATGTAATAATAGTATGTCATTTATGTATGTCATTTATGTATCAATATGTACAACTTAATTAATCCTAATAAATTTTTATTGTATGTAAATCAGTTGTTTTATTTTTATTTTGTTGCATTTTTATTAACCCCTTTCTGTAAGGTTAACAACTGTAAAAAACGTTGTTTATCCTTTGTAAGACCCCCTCTCTCTTACATCAGTTTGTTTCCTCAATACAAGAGAGAGAGACACTTGTTCAGTATGTGTTAAGTCGTGAAACAAGGATGACGTCTCTTGCTGTATGTAAGTACACTCTTCTTATTATGTCTGTTTGTATTCAAATAACAAATACAAACATAACCTTACTAACAATTGGATGACAGGGTAATCAGCCTGTACAAGAGAGTGTGTGTTGGTTTTAGGTGTTAATACAGCTTGTTCTAACTTACTTAAATATTATATTTCTTCTGTTCAACAAGACGATTATTTTGATGTGTCACACATGTATGTAGCTCTAAGAATAGCTATACCGGAAGTGTCTACCGGAAGTAACATTTTTATTGAATATGCTTATAGAGTTTGCTTTGCTGAACAGCGTGTATGTATTGGTTCTATCGTACGTCTCGCCGATCTTCCGCGATAAGGGTTTGAAGTTTTTTATCTCAGTTTCTTGTAGACCTTGTTACGAAACATACATTTTTGAAGATAGTTCCTTTCTATCACTTTCCGTTGAAAAGATATAACGATTTAAAGTTTAGACCGGAAGTGACCATTTTATTGTATATTCCAATTTGATTTGGCCTCCTTAACACCGTGCATATGTTGGTTCTATCGTACATCTCACGGATCTTCCGCGATAAGGATTTGAAGTTTTTTATCTCAGTTTCTTGTAGATCTTGTTACGAAACATACATTTTTGAAGATAGTTCCTTTCTATCACTTTCCGTTGAAAAGATATAACGATTTAAAGTTTAGACCGGAAGTGGCCATTTTATTGTATATTCCAATTTGATTTGGCCTCCTTAACACCGTGCATATGTTGGTTCTATCGTACATCTCACGGATCTTCCGCGATAAGGATTTGAAGTTTTTTATCTCATTTTCTTGTAGAGCTTGTTACGAAACATACATTTTTGAAGTCGGTTCCTTTCTATCACTTTCCGTTGAAAAGATATAACGATTTAAAGTTTAGACCGGAAGTGGCCATTTTATTGTATATTCCAATTTGGTTTAGCCTCCTTAACACCGTGCATGTGTTGGTTCTATCGTACATCTCACGGATCTTCCGCGATAAGGGTTTAAAGTTTTTTATCTCATTTTCTTGTAGAGCTTGTTATGAAACGATATATTTTTTGAAGATAGTTCATTTCTATCACTTTCCGTTGAAAAGATATAAGGATTTAAAGTTTAGACCGGAAGTGGCCATTTTATTGTATATTCCACTTTGATTTGGCCTCCTTAACACCGTGCATGTGTTGGTTCTATCGTACATCTCACGGATCTTCCGCGATAAGGGTTTAAAGTTTTTTATCTTATTTTAGTCGCCATTTTTTAATTCTGCTTACTTAGACGAGTAACATGACACTAAACACGTGGGAGAAGGGAATTGAACCTGTAACCAACCATTGTTTCTAAGCTTAAGAGTTGTACCTGTTGTCCATTTTGTTTCTGAGCTTCTTTGTTTTGCCAGCGACCTCTATTGTCTCTACGATATTTGGTTTCTAATAGTCTGTCTAATATTAAACCTATTAATTATTATGTCTTATGTCTAATAACAAAAGCTTTATGAATGGTTTGTTTTAATGGGGGGCGTAACTTTAAATCATGGAGTCTTCGACCAATACCATTATTCTCGCTTATCAACCTCACTCTCATTTGTCGGCTCTAAAGGTTGGGGTGACGTATCTTTAAATAATGGAGTCTTCAACCATCTTTATCAGCGAAAGGCACCATCTTTAAGAACGAAGCCGCCATTTTTATAATGTCAGGGATGTCAGCTTAAGGTATCACAGGTTAGACCGCCATCTTTCATTCCGCCATTTTTTTTATTCCGCCATTTTGGTTCCTCCGTTTTGGTTCCGCCTCTAATATTAAACATATTATTATTTTGTAAATCATCCATTTGTCTAATAATAACAAAAACTTTAATTATGTTACATGTATGGTTTGTTTGTAATTAAAAGTCGTATATATATACTAGCCTAAAACAATAAATTAACAAGCGTCTGCTTAGCTCAACGGGTAGCATCGTTGCCTCCCATCTGAATGCCCCGGGTTCGAAACTCACCTGCTCCAAATGGTTTTTTTCAAAATATAATAATTTGAAGTAATAGGTTAGACACTTTGGAATGTTTGCATGTGACTGTCTGGCCCAAGTCGTGTGACGTCACTGTCTGGCCAAAGTTTCCTAGACAGGTCAATGACCTTGGAATACATTGGAAGCCATCTTGGACGCCATCTTGGGGGCGTGGCTGGACGCCATCTTGGGGGCGTGGACACAAGGGGTGGGGCTAGAGGTGGGGCTAGGGGTGGGGGTACCCCCACTCCTACCCCCACTACCTGTGACGTCACTGTCTGGCCAGAGTGGCGCAATACCTACTTATATATATATATATATATATATATATATATATATATATATATATATATATATATATATATATATATATATATATATACATATAAACATATAAAAATCGAAACTGACCCCGGATGTGCATTCTAGGGGGCCTAATTAGTGCTCGATTGAAGAATTTTTTTTTTAAGTCGGGATCTCCTCACTAGTGATTTTTTTTTTAAAGAAAATTCACTAATACAAAAGATACAGGGGTGTTTCCATATTATAAGGGCCACACTGTATATATACACAAAGTTAAATTGATCTTGAATATGTCTTGACGCCCATTTAGAGAAATTTTGTGGAAATTTGCTGTGAAAACCTTGTCCTCACTGATAGGTAACCTTTTTTATAAAATTCTCCATTAAACATGCACTTACTTTAATATCTGTTACTCAACCTACACAAACTTGTATAAAATCAAATGTGTACCTCATAGAGATTGAGATGTATTTTTTCTTGACCCAAAACTTTGTTCCTATATAATAGCCACTTATATTTTTTAACTAAATCGAATAAGAAGAGTTCAAAGTCCAAGCAGTCAGTTTTCATGAACATCTAGTAATCCTGCAATACAGTTTTGCCCACTTTAATCAAAATAGCTCTTAACGTATACAGAGAATTCCCTGAATACTTCTACAAATTACTAACCTAAACAAACTTTGATGTAGTTCTAAAATATCAAAAGCACCAAACTCTCAATCTGAACTTTCTCATTCAAAAATGCATGTAATCTACACTTTTCATGCACAACTCCTGTGAAACCGAGTCTAAGCCGAACTTCCGCAGAACTTTGATATGGAACTTTCGTAATAGAATATATTTATAAAGATTCCAGTGCTCTGTGAGTCGGCAGCCAATACCTTTTTATATGAATGTGTACAAGGGTTGCATTTAATACTACAAGAAAAGCAACTAAAAAAAATCTGTAGCTGATAATCTGTAGCATCAAACTGCCTGCAGAAAATCCTTAAGTTAAATTAAGTATATTCTCTGTATAAAAAACTTACTAGGTAACCAAAAAGACAAGGATAGCGCTTGACGAAAGGTCGGGAATTTATGAAATAAGTTGTAAAGATGTAATCTTAAATACGTCGAACAAACAAAAAGATCGATTGGAATAAGATTTAAAAAACACATATCCCAATTACGTTACGGTACTGTAGATAAGTCTTCCGTCGCCCGACACATTTGGGATAATAAATATCACGTTGATAAAGATAATCTGAAATTAATAAAAAATGTTAGAAAACCAGGACAGCTAAATGGGTTCAAAAGCGTATATATTGCGAAATATAGTTACAACAAAATATGTATGAACGCTTCACCAGCGCCAATTACGAGTCACCTGATCGATTGCTTTGTTAAATAAAATTCACACGTTTTCAGTACGTTCCACCGATAACATAAGTATACAGTTATTGCCGCCAAAGGAATCGTTGTTAATTTAGCTGTCGTTGAACCTTCTCATAACTATAACAGATAGACACTTTTTAGATAAAGCAGGAGGGACAGCGCAAAGACCTTGTCCGACAATAAAAATACAATACACTTTGGAATTTGGACTAGTGTCCCATCTCAGTTCAATCCCTTTACCTAAGATCCGATATATAAGTTGATGTTAGTTTTTTAAGTATTTAGAATGTTTCATCCTCTGATGACGCTAACTTGGTTAGCGAAACGATCGTCAGGTCTTTTAAAATGTGTTGTGGTGATTTGGGTTCTCCAAGTGTACTTATCTGTGCGGGTGAAATCTAAAAGAAACTGATTATTTGACCTCTATTGGTAAGCTTTTATAGAGCGGTATTTATGGTAGACTTTCAAAAAATTTTGTCAAATGAGCGCGAATTTGGGCCCCTAAAACCCGAAACCAAGGTTCGTTTGTATTTTTATATGTTAAATCTCTATAATTTTTTTCTTTCAACTTAGAGATTTTAATTTTGGCATGTAGAGTAAGTTTAAAAGTGTAAACCTAAGTGCCAAACTTAAATGCCATAGCGCAGTTATTTTCGGAGATACAAAAATGTTTCTAAAGAAAACCCAAAATTTTCTAGGAAGAACTGGTCAAATTTTCCTTACTAACGAACTTGTCCAAGCCACTTGCAAACGGAAGGGACTTACAAAATATAATCAAACGCAGTCCATTATTTTTTCAGTTATCGGTGTGAAATTATATTTCCGAAAAAAAAATCTAAAAAATACCAAAGTCATTGTGACGAAATTTGGCTAGTTACCCTCGTAAATACATACCAAAATTCAACTTTTTAGGTTTATATAAAATTGACTTATACAAATTTGAAGCATTTAATGAAAATTCGCTACCAGAACGCACGTGCAGCGTCCCGAAAATTTTTCTAAAATGTATTGCCATAAGTTCTGAATCAGGTGTTTAAGGAAATAGTGCACCAGAGAGACTTTTTTTTCTTTAACGTCGGCCTATTTCCGCGACTATGGCCAATCACCGACTCCAGGGAGCAGTTTCACCTCACCATCCTGGAAATTTTGCCGAACCCATGCCTTTCTGTAAGGAGGGTAGGGGTCTTTAACGTGTCCAACATCGCATGGACATGGGACCGACGGCTTTACGCCCCCACCGAAGGGCGGAACGTGAAGACATTCAACCTGCTCGAATACAATGCCAGAACCTCGGTTGATGTTAATGTTACAGTTTGTACTGAAAAAGTAAAAGGAGTACCCTGGGATCCAACCCAGTACCCTTTGGTTCAGAGGCACACGTTCTTACCCCTGATCCACCGACGTTCTCACCAGAGCGACCTATATTGACAAATCATTGTGTGGACTTTCAATATCGGTGTCTCTTGGTATTTACTGTTGACTGGGTGATCGAGCAAGGGTAGTACCGATTTGATTTGGAACCCGGTAGCCGCATGCCGTAGAGGTGGTAACAAAGAAGATAAATGGCGTTATTTGATTTGACGGCAAGCTGCTTCTAGAGTTATCTTCGTGTTGTCTTACCTAATCGGTCTAAATATTATCTTAGGAAATGTTTTCCATGTGAATATATGTTCCTATAAATAAGAGCCTCGGTAGTTCAGGGGTAGGAACGTGTGCCTCTGAACCGAAGAGTACTGGGTTCGATCCCAGGGTACTCCATTCACTTTTTCAGTACACACACACACACACACACACACACACATATATATATATATATATATATATATATATATATATATATATATATATATATATATATATATATATATATATATATATATATATATATATATATATATATATATATATATATATACTTAAAAAATTGTGAAACCTTAAGAAATAAAATAATGTGTTTGGAAGAATATGAAATTACTTTTAACGACAATTTAATAAACTTAAAGAAAGATAATAATTTGAGAAATCACTACCCCTATTTAGATTTCCTAGACAAAAACAAATACACAAGAGTTAGCTGAATATGTCATTTTGACACTTTTCGACTTCAGTCAAATTTACAAAAAGGTTTTTTCATGTTTGTATTCCATAATAAGTTAAAGTAAAACTCGCGTTACATGTAAGTGTTTTAAACCTTTATATCTTTCCTATGAAAATTTGGAACTTTTTTTTTCCATGTTGTAGCCTTGAAAATGGAATAAACTTTTCCGAAAGTTCGGCATTTAATAAAAAAAATATTTGCAACTGACGGCTTTCCCACAATTTTTTAGGTAAATAACAATATTACGTCACAAAAAGCTGAATACTATATATATATATATATATATATATATATATATATATATATATATATATATATATATATATATATATATATATATATAAATTGAAACTGATTTCGGATATCTGTTTTACGGGGCCTAATTAGCGCTCATTTGAAGAAATTTATTTAAAAGTCGGGATTTCCTCATTAGTGAATTTTAAACTAAAATGATAAATTGTGACCATATTATACTACCGGTGCAAATAATTGGAAAAATTAGACAAATATAATAGTAAACCAATTAGTATATTACTTATAGTTTTATGGCCAAGCTACTGGGTTAATAATGATGCATGAAACTTGATTTGCTGCAAAGATCGATCTTAAATCTTCTAAATAAATAATCTTAAATCATCGTAACTTGTGGATCGATAATTAATAGTCAAAAATTCTATATCTAGGGTACATTTAAATTAAAAATCTGGTCGCAGAAAGTGCTTTATGGTAGTGAATTCTGATAGAAATTGTATGACATCAATTTTTTAACATGTTTTTGCATTGTTGTTTTTTTGCATGACTTTGTTGCTATAAAGTAATAATTTTCCCTGTTTTTGATGCTTTGGCCTTGCTTTTACAATTAGTTACAGTGCTGTAAGTGTTTTTTAATGCATAATCTAGATGTTGGGCTGATTTTTATTCATTTTTAGTACTCCTGAAGATGCTCGGAACCCTGAGCGAAATATATCAAGTTTTAGTACAGAGTGACTTTCTTTAAAACATAGCCCTCGTTTTTGGTCGTAATTGCCCTTAAAAGTATACAAATTTTGGCACGCTAACGTGTAACGACTGTTACTCTCCCCCTTCATTCATATATGTATATATATATATATATATATATATATATATATATATATACATATATATATATATATATATATATATATATATATATATATATATATATATATATATATATATATATATATATATATATATATATGTATATATGTATACTAAACTCAAAAGTCGGGCACTTCTCATTAGTGAATTTTTTCTACGAAAATTCACTAAAATCATGCCTAGTCTGTTATTTTTTAAACTTTCTTTGTGCTCTATATCCCCACATTACCTACTGCTCCACCCATTTGTCAACAGCTCTTCTATCTGCAGAGAGTTTTTCAAGGATAATCAGTAAAAAGTTTGTGTACTGGGATCCTAAAATATAAAACGTTATTTTCACACAAGCGATGCAGCCAAGCATGTTATAGATCTCTCAGAAAAGGTACAAAATTTTTTATAATTATTAAAGCACCTATATTTTGTTTTAGTTCAATCTCAAAGATAATTTTAATGCGAAATTAACAAGGTAAAAACGAATTGGCATATTTCGTTAAACAAATAGAAAAGGTGACTGAATTAAAATATGCACACATATTGGTTTTCTCATCTTTGATAAGATAATGGTAGGGATCTTTAACGTGCCCAACATCGCACGGATACGGGACCGACGCCTCTATGCCACCTCCGAAGGGCGGAACGCACAGACATGAAACTGGCTCAAATACAATGCCGCCACCTTGGTTGATGTTAATTTTACAGTATGTACTGAAAGGTGAAAGGGGAACCATGGGAATCAGATCCAGTACTGATTTCTTACCACAGGACCACCAACGCCCTAAAATGTATCTTATTGCATAGAATGTGAATGCCAAATTGGACAAAGATATATAAGGTTTCAGTATTATAAAAAGAACTATCATGAAAATTTTAACACCCTGTTGTGCAAAAGTTAACACGCTTAAGACGTACATTCATACGGGGGTTTCTTTTCATAAAATGGCATCATCTATCACACCTTGATTTTTTTGCATCATGCTGGAAACACCCTGTATAAATATTTATCATATAAAATTTCGGCTTGACACACTTCCGTGTCGCCAAAATACATTTAGGAAATAATTAATAAACTGGTAAATACGACTAGTTTGACTGCAACATCTGACAATGAAAACCCATCAAATGAATAAAAATCTATACGAGAAAAGGACCTTAATAATTTTAGAACGAACCTGGTATGTTTAAGGATTTCCAGTCACTGGAAGTTCCGGATTTTATATGTTTTTTGCGTAAGTGTGCTGGTGGAGCACAGACGACAGTTGAATTCGCTACATGTTTCTGGTTCGAGGTGTGAAATTCCATATCAAAATCTCATATCGAAATCTCATATCAGAGCGTGTGTTTTGCAGAGGTTTCGATGCGTTATTGAAACTGTATGTTGTGTTTAAAATGGCACTCACGTTCAGTGTCTTTTTATAAGAGCAATGTCACTTTTCCTTGCACCATAAAACGACATCGACTTGCACATATGCAGCAAAATGAAATCAAATATTCATGCGAGTTGGATTTTACGTTGTTCGAGAACGTGATTTTCGGTACATATTAGCTATGTAGTAGTCCAATCAAATTAAGTTTTCATCACGCATTTAACCATGGGGTTTCAATTTTTTCAGGAGTGTGTAGGGGTGGTATCCTGAACAACGCCTAAAAAGTTCCATCGATTTCTGGCGCCGCGGGATGTAGGAGGGGGTCGCAACCGTCACTTTTTTCAATCTTCAGCGTTCATCTCAAAAACGGTGCGTTCTACAAAAGAAATTATACCACTTAAAATTAAAGCTGATAAAGTTCACTTCGAAATGGTATACACATTTGTACCTAGATGTTACTATTTTTGAGATGTGAGTCGTTGAATGTGAAAATTTGTTGGAAAAAGTGGTCGCGGCTCAGGTATCTCGTCAACCTTCATCTACCAACTCTTTCCTCTTCCATTATACTGAAAACTCGCAGGTAATATAGTTGTAGAGCATTGATAGTTGCTGCACACAAGGAAACAGTTGATCCTGGCTCTCCGACAACAACAGCCCATGGCACAACGGCAGAAGTGTGCTTTGTTTTGATAGAAGTAAGGGTTCCATCATCTTTTCTCAGCCATCCTTAACTTTTGGAGAAATTCGTTCCCCAGTCATTACTGCACCTGCAGAAACACTCTGTATGAATGTTGCATCGCAGCTTCGGTTGTGATCAGCAAAGTGCACAGATTGACTTTCATTCTTGTAGTCGATTTCACAGAGCACACGTATCTGTGAACAAAATAGAATGCAATATATTAGAATTGCATACTTTTTTTATTTTTTTATCACAACAACACACCACGAGGGCTTACAGCCTAAATACTATCGTACCGTGGGTGTCCACAAGGAGGAAAAAGGCAACTTGTTAATTCTGAACTTGAAGGTTTGGAGGTTCGGGGGAGAAGGAAAAACATGTGCCGGCAGGGAATTCCACAACTTGGAAGTCCTCGGGACAAAAGAGCAGGCATAACAAGATGTTCTATGTCTGGTGACCTGGACAGTAAAAGGGTGCATTCGCTCTGTTCCCCTGGTAGATCTGTTGGGGGCAGCAGGTGGAAGAACTATGGAAGAAAGCTCCTCTGAGCAGTACCCGTGCAGATATCTATAAAAGCGACAGAGAGGTCACCAACGGCACGTCGGTGGGCAAGGGATGGCAGCCTTTGGGTGAAGACAGGGTCACCGATGAGATGTATAGCTCTCTTCTGGATGGAGTCCAGGATAGCGAGTGTAGAAGCGGCAGAAGCACCACAGATGTGGGAGCAGTATTCGAGGTTTGGTCTTATTTGTGAAGTATATAAAGTATAGAGATTTGCTGGTGAAAAGTATTTGCGAGCCCGGAAGAGGAAACCTAATTTCTTAGCAGCCGCTTCTGCAATTGATGTGACATGTTGGTGCCAATTGAGATTTCGATTCACAGAGATGCCAACAAGTGAAAAGGACTCATTACTTTGAATAACTTGGTTGTTTATTGTGATGGGTCTGGGGCTGGTGTATCTCTTATGAGAAATAAAGCAAGACTGTGATTTGGTGGGGTTGAATTGTACAAAATTTCTACTTCCTCAGTCTAATATTTTTTGGAGATCCACGGAGATAGAACCCTCCATGAGTCTGCGATCCTCATCTAGTTGGGCTAAATAGACAGGCTTAGAATATTGTATATTGGAGTGGAGGGTGCTGTCGTCCGCGTAACTGTGAACTGGGTTGTATATGCTAGAGAGGAGGTCATTGATGTGGAGAAGAAACAAAGTAGGGACTAAAGCTCAACCTTGAGGAACTCCTGCATTAATTGGATACAGTTTAGAGGAATGTCCATCCACGACAACAGAAATGCTCTGGTTGGAGAGGAAAATTTCTGTCCATGTAGAGTTTTTGTGGTAGGCCATAGGCCGGTAATTTATTAACCAGCGCTGCGCGCCAAACCTGATCGAATGCTTTGGATATGTCTAGAGCGACAATCTGGGATTCACCGTGTAGTTCTATAGACTTGTTCCAAGAATGGGTGACAAAGGAAAGGAGGTCGGCAGTTGATCTGCGCTGACGGAATCCATACTGCCTGTCGTGAATTAAACTGTGTTTTTCAAGAAATTTTAGTAATTCGGTGTTTATATACTTTTCCATCACTTTAGAGATGACTGAAATGAGAGAAATAGGCGTGTAGTTGCTAGACAGTGCTTTCGATCCTTTCTTAGGGACGGGTTGTACTCGAGCAGTTTTCCAGTTACTAGGCAATATGCCTCTAATGTAAGATGTCTGAAACAGACGAGTCAGGACAGGAGCAAGTTCTGGTGCGCATTTTTTGGGAACAATTGCTGGGATCTCGTCAAGGCCAGAGGCTTTCCTAGTATTAAGAGAAGAGAGCATCTTTCGTACCTTTCTAGTTTTGAAAATAATATCCGTCATTTTATGCGCGTGATTGGGGACTGTTTGTGGTTGAACATTTGGAGGTGGGTTGAGAGTATAATTGCCGGCGAACAACGAGGCGAAAAGTTCAGCCTTGCCCAGGGCGGTGGGAACGTGCTCTTGCAGAAATTATTCGCAATAGATTTAGCAAGAGTCCAGAAGGGTTTGCTGCCGCTGGAGCTTAAGAGGACTTTGCTTTTGATGTGGGTATTAAACGAGTTTTTTGCTTCAGAAAGAATGCGGACATAGCGGTTTCTTGCTTCGTTAAATTCTTGACGGTTTTCTTGACTGGGATTGTGTAGAAGCTTTTTGTGAGCTTTGACCTTTTCAAGTCTGGCCTTGTCACAGGATTTAGAGAACCAGGGCTTTTGAGTGGCTGCAGAGGTTTTCTGTGTAATACACTGGTGTTTAATAACTATTAAATACTTATCATTGTATTATTATTAATATAACCTATTATTGAATATTAATGAATTATCTGAATTATTAAATTGACTTAATGAGGTCAGTAAGGGCAAAGAAAAATTAAAGGTACTTTTGGTTATTGAGATCATGCTCATTTTGTGGGGCATGGAACATGAGCAGGAACATTAGTTCCCCAGCTCCAGAAATATCTGCTGATGACGATTTGTAGTCATAAAACACTTTGGCGATATTTGCTATTTCCTTGGCATATCGCTGGAAACATTGTACTATGGCTACTTTGCTTTTACCATAAATCGCTGATGTAGTATCACATCCTGAGAAGCTGTGGATGAAGAAAATGTACTGGCAGAATTATAGGGTGTTATGAAGAGTAGAGCCTGTCTTCTGTGTTGCCCCGTCCGGCCTTCATGAAAAACACATTCGTGTCTCGTTGGGTGACTGCCACAGGTAAGACGGACAGGTCTATGTATTCACCTACTATCATCACAGTTGAATGAGAGGTGTTTTGCAACCTACCCCCGACAATACTGCAGTCAGCATCACCTTTGGCTATACCACATTTTATAACTCTTGCATCTAAGGCCTGACATAACACAGTAATGAGTTTGGTGTTGTTTCTTTCATTGAAAAGGAAGTTTTCCTGATTAACAGTAGCCGTCATGTTCTTATTGAAGTCAAAATCCACTGATGTTTTAGTTGATGCTCCTCCACAATGTTGTTCGGCTCTTTTCGTGGACTTCGTGTCTTGATTACCATCTGTCTGCGCTACATATTGATCGCTGATAGAGGCGAAGGTGGTGTTGGTATCCCACTTTACCCTATGAAGCAGGAAGGCGGCATCGATTACCGTGAAAGTGTTCTTCACCCTGATCAGTTGATTACATTTTGGAAAAGCATTATACAGTGCAGACTTTTTGGTCTTCTTTCATTATTTCCTTGACGAATAGAGTCATAGGGTATGGTGCAAACTCATACTTTACAGTATACAAAGTGACTAAGAGTGTTACAGACCTTGAAAACGAAACTTGAGTGACGAACATTTTACTAGCAAAATGTTGAAAAGTGCTCTTTAAGATCAAAACGCCGTAGCTGTTTATTGGGTGAAGATAAGTTAGCATTGCTATATACATTGTTGAAGGAAATTTTTCGCTTTACAACTTTTTTCTACGAGTCTTCTGTAAAATTAAAGGGAAAAGAGTTATAAGACGAAGATTGACGAGAGACCTGAACCGCTACCACTTTTCTTTTTCGACGAATTTCAATATTCAACGACTCATATCTCAATAACCGTAACAGTTGGGTAAAAATATGGATACAGCTTTTAGAAGTCAATTGCATAAGCTTTAATTTTTAAAGGTATAACATTTTCTGTGCTCCGCACCGTTTTTGAGATAAACTTCAATAACTGAAAAAAGTGATTTTTGGGACCCCCTCCTGCCCCAACGTCTCCTAAAATTAATTAATGTTTATATGGCGTTGTCAGGGAACCGCTCCCTACAAATTTCAGGAAAAAATTGGAACGCCATGGTTTAATGCACGATTCGCCAGCTAATTTGACTGGGCTGTAGGAGCTCTATTCGAAGTTATAAAATGTTCGGGACGCAGCAAGTGCATTATAGTAGTGAATTTTTATAATAATTGTACACTATTAGTAAGATGTATTATTAAAACTAATTCTTTAAATTTAAATGGATTTGGGAGACCGGTTTTAGAGTACCAGTTAGCGATTATTTAAAAAATATATATATTTTTTATGGAGCTAAACAATTTAAATTTGGTCTTAGATATAATACGTAAGTACTGCAACTGCCTTTAAAAAATTGTGTAACAAATTTCATTAAAGTTACAAACGTTTTCCAGAAAAAAATGAATTATTTACAAAGGGAATGTACCTGTCAAATTATAAATATGGCAGGTATTTTTCCTTATTTATTGCTTGGATAGTTTTGTTTTACTCAACCCCATCCAGTTTTTGCAAACAATAAACAACAAAAAAGTTTTTAATGTTATGGCAGAAAATTGTCGTAAAAATATTTCAAATCCGATAGCTCAATAAATTTCCCATTAAGCCAGCATCTTCAACCTTGAACCATAGTAACACCTATGTAAACGCACGTGGGTAATAAATTAAAGAAAATAATATAATGAGCTTCGCGGATCATAACAAATTTGTTTTAAAAAACCTTTTTTGTTGTTTATTGTTTGCAAAAACTGGATGTGTTGACTAAAACAAAACAATCCAAACAATTAATAAGGAAAAATACCTGCCATATTTATAATTTGACAGGTACATTCCCTTTGTAAATAATTAATTGTTTTCTGAAAAACTTTTGTAACTTTAATGACATTTGTAACACAATTTTTTTAAAGACACTTGCAGTATTTACATATTATATCTAAGGCCAAATTTTAATTTAGTAGCTCCATATAAAACATAAATTTCTTGGAATAATCGCTAACTATGACTCTAAAACCGATCTCAAATGTCCACTTAAATTTAAAGAATTACTTTTAATAGTATATCTTACTAAAAGTATACAATTCTTATGAAAATTCACTACTATAACGTCCTTGCTGCGTCCCGAATTTTTTTTGTTGTGTTTGCTGAAAACTGAATGGGTTGACTAAAACAAAACGATCCAAGTAATTAATAAGGAAAAATACCTGCCATATTTATAATTTGACAGGTACATTCCCTTTGTAAATATGTCTTTGTTTTCTGAAAAACTCTTGTAACTTTCATGATATTTCTAACACAATTTTTAAAGGCACTTGCAGTACTTACAGATTATATCTAAGACGAAATTTTAATTTTTTAGCACCATATGAAATATAAGTTTGTTCAAATAATCGCTAACTGGGACTACTCTAAAACCGATCTCCAAGGTCAATTTAAATTTGAAGAATTAGTTTTAATAATATATCTTACTAACAGTGTACAATTCCTATGAACAGTCACTCCTATAACGCACTTTCTGCGTCCCGCAATTTGTTATTTTCAGCATACATTCGTATGTTAAAATTTATCGCTTTTAGATGCAAACTTTGTCCCGGTATTACGAAAGAACTGGTCCAAAGCTGACAGTTTACACAATTATTATTAGTTGATTGTACTTTATTGTACACAGCTCTATCTATAACATTTTGTGTAAACTAGAGCTATTGTACTACCTGGTTCTGCACCGAGGTGGCGTCCCAGTCGTATCTCTCAGAACATTCTCCCGGCTGACATCTTCCGACAACTTCCATTGTTTAGAGTTTTATCTACGATTTATTTATGTGGTATAGCATACAGATAACGTCATATGTCTATATCCAACATTGTAGATATTGCATTACAGAATCTGAAGTAACGTCGAGGATTATTTTATTATTAATTTCGAATAACTTTATTTTCCTTTGCTCAAACGGCTTGAAAATTGGTACACAACCACGTCTGTCTATGTTAATTTTAAGTTGTAAATATTCGTTTCAATCACTTAGACAATTTGAGAGATATTGCGTTTGAAAAAATATTTTTTAATTTTTTTATTAAGAAAAATTCGTCGTTAAGAATTGATGAACAAACTCATCCAAGTCATTAGCAAAATAAGCGTAATTCCCAAATTTTGTCCAAATCAGTGAAGTATTTTTTGAGTTATCGGTTGGATACACACACACAAATATATATATATATATATATATATATATATATATATATATATATATATATATATATATATATATATATATATATATATATATATATATAAACATATGAAAATTTCAGCTGGCCCCGGATATGAATTGTAAGGATCCTAGTTCGCCCCCCTTAGTGGTTTTTTTCTAAGAAAATTCACTAATATATAAATAATATAAATTTGTCATTTTAGAAGCTGAGTACTATTTTCAGTCACATGTTCGCATTCAGGATTGCCAACCTGCTTTGAGGACAATAACGTCACTTGTCTTTTTATGGAGGAAAAAGCAAAGTCATTGTGAGAAAAAGTGTTTTTTAAATTTAAGTTTTTATTGCCTTAAATACATACTATATTTATTATAGAATGGTTTTTCCAAGTTAGGGCAACTCCAGTAATTATATAATATTTTGTCTTGTTGCATACTGTTGTATTTTCCGCTTTATAAAGTGTAAGTAGAAGCAAAGTAAGTAAGTAAACGAATTTTTAATTTTAAGTACACCATTTTGGAACAATTTACTCCTATCTTTTACAAATAACGGGTTTAATCAAATAAATAGGTATTAAGACAAAACTACATTCGGTGAACGGAGAATGCAAGAATGTTTTTGGAACATTGCAAACTTTGCAACGTTAGAGCTAATTTCCAGTAATCCAGTTTATTCGTTTCTTCATCCAATTCCATTCTAACCATTCTAGAATGCTCAGGTGGGCTCGTAGTCGTTTCCGCTCAGGCAAGCTCATGCTCAGGCAATCTACTATAATTCCATTCATTTTCTGTCAATTAGTCTTTGCAGACGAATGAACAGTCGAAGGAAAGAAATACAGTTAAAGTTTCAAAGTCGGCCGACTTTACAAAACATGTTACTTAGTTTAGAGGAATACGTCTGATAGTTTTGTCTAATTAACATAGTTGCGTGTGTGTAGGGACACGATATCAACCATAAAGTATCGATTCTCGATATTACCAGACATCTCTAAGACTGGTTCGATAGCTAGTAAATATCGCAATGAAACCATCAATACCCGATACTCTGATACTAAAAAGCCTGGACGCAGCAAGTGCGTTATGGTAGTGAATTTTCATAGAAATGATCTGGCACAAAATATTTTATAACTTTTTTTCTTGTAACATACAAATCTAAATTTTGGTATATAGTTTGCTTTTTATATCGTAAACCTACCTACCAAATTTGGTTATCATAGATTTTTTATTTTTTAAGATAAAAATTTTTTTCAAATGAAAACTTAAAATTTTCCCGGAAAACCTCGTCCGATTTTTTTGATTAACAAACTTGTCAAAGCCTTTTACAAAAGGAAGGTACGTGCCAAATTTTATGAAAATCGGCGTATTATTCTTTGAGATAAAAATTTTTTTCGAATAAAAACTCAAAATTTTCCCGGAAAACCTTGTCCGATTTTCCTGACTAACAAACTTGTCAAAGCTATTTACAAAAGAAAGGTACATGCCAAATTTTATTAAAATCAGCTAATTACTTTTTAAGATAATAATTTTTTTCGAATGAAAACTCAAAATTTTCCCGGAAAACCTCGTCCGATGTTCCTAACTAACGAACTTATCCAAGCTATTTACAAAAGAAAAGCACATGCCAAATTTTATCAAAATCGGCCCATTATTTTTTGAGTTATCGGTGTGATACATATATATATATATATATATATATATATATATATATATATATATATATATATATATATATATATATATATATATATATATATAAACATATAAAAATTGAAACTGACCCCGGATATGGGTTCTAGGGGTCCTAGGTCGCGCTCATTTGAAGAAATTTTTTCAAAATTCAAAAGTCGAGATCTCCTCATTAGTGAATTTTTTCTAAAAAAATTCACTAATAAATGACAAATGACATTTATTGTTGGTGTTGGTTAGGTTATGTAAAATATGGTTTATTTTACGTTTTAAAATGAAAAATCTCTGGGCGCAGCAAGTGCGTTATGGTAGCGAATTTTCTTTAAAATATTTTTAAGAGCAAATGTCTTTCTTTGATGAAAGCAGGCATCAAACTTGGTTGCCTATATAGTAGAAACAATGTACCATATTTCATCGAAATAAATTTATTGTTTGAAAATATATAAACATTTTTCAAAAGTCTAGATACAGCGAATGTGTTATGGAAGTGAATTTCCATAAAAATGTTTTTAATAGCAAATGCGAGCAGGCATCAATCTGATTACCGGTATAGCCTATGTAGTAGAGACAATGTACTATATTTCATCAAAATTACTTATGGTTTGAAAATATACAAAAAATTTCTGAAAATAAACTTAAATGTTGGTTTTCTACCCAACAAAGCTTACGTTAATAGCAAATTGAGTTATTTAAATTTGAAGGATTTAATGAAAATTCGGTAAATTTGGCTCCCGAACGCTGTTCAACAAATTGTTTTCAGAAACATCACTAGGACCCCACCTGGATGCACAAACCACAAGAAAAATTTCTTGTTTACACCCCCCAAGGTATTTATGGGACTGGGAGTGAATAGGGGTGCTGTGCGGGGTAGGCAAGGTTAAAGGCGGATATGGCTTCAAGATATGAAAAAGACAGCTTTCAAGCCCGCTTTATTCGAATTTTCTGCTCATATTTCCTTTTTACTACCTACCCCGCTCAGCACCCCTATTCACTCCTGGTCCCGTTACTTCCTTGGGGGGTGTGAACAAGAAATTTGTCTTGGGGTTTGTGGTGGATCGGGGGGGGGGGGTCTGTTCTAGGCAAGTTTCTGAAAAGAGTTTTTTAAAAACGTTTGGGAGCTAAACTGCAAATTTACCGAAAATTCGCTACCAAAACGCAGTTACTGCGTCCAGATTTTTTTCTTACAAACGCATCATATTTCGATAAAAAATGCAAAAATGCATTAACGAATTTGTTCTACAAAAATTAGCTAAATAAAATTATACACCCCTACTCACTCCTGGTCCCGTAACATCCTTGGGGAATGTGAACAAGAATTTTTTTTGGGGTTTATGGATCCAGGGGGGGGGGTCTAGGCAGGTTTCTGAAAACAGTTTTTGAAAAGCGTTGGGGAGCTAAGCTAAACTGAAAATTTACCATAATTTTGCTACCAAAAGGCACTTACTGTGTCCAGTTTTTTTTTCTTACAAACGCATCATATTTCGATAAGAAATGCAAAAATGCATTAATGAATTGGTTCTACAAAAATTAGCTAAAAAAATTATACACCCCTACTCACTCCTGGTCCCGTAGCTTCCTTGGGCAGTGTGAACAAAACATTTTTCTTGGGGTTTTTGGATCCAGGGTGGCACTAGACAGGTTTCGGAAAACAGTGTTTTGAAAAGCGCTCGGGAGCTAAACTGCAAACTTACCGAAAATTCGCTACCAAAACGCACTTACTGCGTCTAGATATTTTTCTTACAAATGCATCATATTATCATATTTCGATAAAAAAGTAAAAAATGCATTAACGAATTTGTTCTACGAAAATTAGCTAAAAAAAATTATACACCCCTACTCTTTCCTGGTCCCGTAACTTTCTTGGGGAGTGTAAACAAGAAAATTTTCTTGGGGTTTGTGGATCCAGGGGGGTCCTAGGCAGGTTTCTGAAAACAGTTTTTTGAAAAGCGTTCGGGAGCTAAACTGCAAATTTACCGAAAATTCGCTACCAAAACGCACTTAACTTCGTCCAGATTTTTTTTTTATAAACGCATCATATTTCGATAAAAAATGCAAAAATGCATTAACAAATTTGTTCTACGAAAATTAGCTAAAAAAAATTATACACCCCTACTCTTTCCTGGTCCCGTAACTTTCTTGTGGAGTGTAAACAAGAAAATTTTCTTGGGGTTTGTGGATCCAGGGGGGTCCTAGGCAGGTTTCTGAAAACAGTTTTTTGAAAAGCGTTTGGGAGCTAAACTGCAAATTTACCGAAAATTCGCTACCAAAACGCACTTAACTGCGTCCAGATTTTTTTTTATAAACGCATCATATTTCGATAAAAAATGCAAAAATGCATTAACAAATTTGTTCTACGAAAATTAGCTAAAAAAATTATAGACCGCTAAACCATAAACTTTACTAAACCTACGAATAAATATCCAAAAAAGCCACCAAACCTAACTAAACTGACAGCCAAAGCATCAGAGAAAGGGTCTATTTGAAATGGATTTCTACGAAAATTAGCTACAAATTATAGACTGTTAAACCATAAACTTACCTAAAACTACTGCCAAAGCATCAGAGAAAGGGTCTATTTGAAATGATATTTCTGGAAGTATGAGTATTTTAGTAAAATGAAGGGCAATGAGGGTTGAATCTGAAACTTAAGAGTTTGCAGAACACTCTTCTTGTAACATTTTCTTTTCACAATCGGTATTTGTTTTATATTATTTGCCTAAACATTGCCAATTTTGACGTTTAAAATTGCGAGTTTGACGTTTGAGGAAAACTCTGCCCATAACTTCGTTGTATTTAAAGCTAGCGACCTAAATTTTGGTACTGGGTTCACCCTTTATAATACAAACACGCGGACCAAATTTGGTTGCCCTTACTTTGTTATTTCCGGAGATATGATTTTTTTTATAAAGAAAACACAAAATTTTCCGGGAAAACCTGGTCAGATTTTCCCGGCTAACGAACTTATCCAAGCCACTTGCAAAAGGAAGGTACTCTGCAAATTTTATCAAGATCGGTCCATTATTTTTTGAGTTATCGGTCGGATATATATATATATATATATATATATATATATATATATATATATATATATATATATATATATATATATATATATATATATATATATACAGATCTGCCCATAAGCGAATTTAAAAAAAAAATCGCTAATACATGATCAGAATAAGCTATATTTTAGTTATAAATAAAATAAAACAGAACCACATTACTGAAAACTAAATGAGAAACGCTAATTTATAATTGCACTTTTTGACTTCCGTTTGTCAAATTGTCACACGTTTTCCTGTCCTGCCAGTATTTACAACGAAATGAAAAGAAAATACCCAAAACATCGACAACTGACGACTACAAATGAAAACCTAAAATGAATTATTATTGACAAATAGCAAAGTGACAATGACAATGACAGGGCAGAAAACATAGACACAAGTAGATAACTTTCTCTGAAGCTTAAGAAGGCATATACAAGGTATCGATAGTAATAAAATATCGCTAAGAAAGTATCGATGGCAAAAGTACTAAGTATCGCTGCAAAAATATCGATACTGTGATGGTATCGATGTATCATTCGTGTCCCTACGTGTGTGTGCCAACTTCCAGAAAGCCAATCTCATTGTAAAAAAAATGATCGGGACGCAGCAAGTGCATTATAGTAGTGAACTTTCATAATAATTTTACATTATTAGTAAGGTATATTATTAAAACAAATTCTTTAAATTTAAAAGGGCCTGGGAGACCGGTTTTAGAGGTCTCAGTAAGCGACTGTTTGAATAAGTTTATATTTTCTATGGAGCTAGAAAATTATCGTTCGGTAGAGATATATGTAACTACTGCAAGCCTCTTTAAAAAAATGTGTTACAAATTTCATTAAAGTCACAAAATTTTCTAGAAAAAAATTAATTATTTACAAAGGGAATGTACCTGCCATATAGCAGGTATTTTTTCTTTTAATTGTTTGGATTGTTTTGTTTTAGTCAACCCATCCAGTTTTTGCCAACAATAAACAAACAAAAAATAGTTTTTTAAAACAAATTTGTAGTTCTCCGCGAAGCTCATTATGTCATTTTTCTTTAATTTACTACTGTTAAGGGAATGGTGGATAAGTTATAGGGATAAAATCGTCGAACTAAGCACATATGTAGACATAGGTAACGGTATATTGGTTCATTCACAAACTTAATATTTAAAATTTTTTATATAAATAACAAAAATGAAAGAACTTACGTAGATACTGACATGATGACTATTAATGTTAACAGTGTTTATGTTTACATAATTAAATTATAAGTATCGCGGCGTTATATTTTGAAGCAATCTAATATTTTACCGCCTACATTGTAAAAGCTTATTTAATTGACTTTTTTTTTGACTAAATGAATCTCTCTTTATATTTACACAACAATAACACATTTTTGATTCTTAACCTTTTGATCTGCTGACTATAACATTCCTGTATATCTTGTAAATTTGCTTGTTATTGTTTACGTGATATTTTCAATGTCAATCGATACAATGCTGACCTCTAATTAATGCAATATTTACATTCCTTGTTTAAAGAATTAAACTGAACTACTTTTAATAATTATTTTAGTTTTTTTACCAATTATGTTTCTAAGGCTATTAGGGCCGTTATGAGACATCATCTGTTCTCTGAACATACTGCCAAGTCAACAAAAATGACGGCTCGCTCGATGGCTCTGACCTAAATGTTTAATTTATCTTTTACCTAGGTTTGGCACTAAGTATAATCATCGCAAGAATGTTAATTTGTATAGTACCCTAGGGTGAGAATTTGAACTACTAATACTTGAATAAGTGTAGACAATCTTAGGTATGTTACTGGACTTAATAATAAAATTAATAATTTTGGATTCAATCCTACGTATGATATCCCAATAATTAAAATGACATAACTATGCATACCACTCTATGATGGTAATCGTAATAATAAATAAATTAATCTTTTTGATTACAACCTTACGTGAGATAATCGACATAACAATAATTACAATTACAATAGAATTATGTCTACTACTCTATGATGGTAGTATAAATCTTAATGATAAAAAATTAATATTTTTTGATACACTCTTTGTATCATAATAGAAATATCAATGATTAAAATAATAGAATTATGTATACCGCTCTAGGATGGTAATATAATAAATAAAATAATATTTTTGATACACTCTATGTATCATAATAGAAATAACAATGATTAAAATAATAGAATTATGTATATCATTCTAGGAGCGTAATATAATTTACATGATCTAATAATTTCTTCCTTCTTTCTGGTGATGAGTTGGATACGTCATTTCGTCTTCCTTCTGGTGACTCTCCTCCATGTTGTCTTGTGGTTGCTTCCCCTGCTGAATGAGTTGAAGAACTGTCTCTGCTTTGCTTGCAGAGCTCTTGCCACTCCACAAAATCCAGCCACGCCGACCCTGAGTCGTTTTGGAGTGCTTTACCATGACCCTTGACTGAACTTGACCACGCAGCGGCCATTGTTTGGTTGTTACCATGTGCCTTGCGTGTCCTTTCTTCCTCTTGAACTTCCATCTAAACATGTGCTTTCATTGGCGCACATACACCTTATACCCATATACCTTGTACTTTTGCTTTGTTCGTGAGCCCTCCATTTTTGCTGGATGGCCCTTGTATATTTTGTGGCCTCTCCCATTTTTGCTTGTCCTTGCTTCCGACCTCCATACTCCACCCCAGTGTGTGTAACTCCCTGGGTGGTTGTACTTCTTACTGCTCTTACTTTATACCTCAACTGCTTCGTGGTTTCTTTCTTGGACGCATTGGTCAAACCATTAACTTTTACCCTTGATGTGGTCGCTGTTTCTTCCCCCCCTGGTTGACTCCTCCAAAAGTTGGGAATTTTCAGCCTGGCAACCATTTTTGATTTGTTGCTGGACCTTTTTGTATAACTTTCTTTATTTTCTATCTTCGTTTCTATTGGGCTTTTTTTCTATTTGTAATACTGCTTGTTTTACTTCTTGTACTTCTTTCTTCCCCTTTATCATTGATGCCTCATTACTTGAATTTAAATTAAATATTTATGGCTTGTCTGTGGATTCCTCTACTTCTGGTATCTCTTTACTTGAGTTTAAGTTAAATATTTCTTGCTCGTTTTTTGCTTCTTTAACTTCTGGTATTTCTTTACTTAAATTTAAATTAAATCTTTCATGATTGCATCTTGCTTCTTCTATTTCTGGTATCTCTTTACTTAAATTTAAATAAATCTTTCAGGATTGCTTCTTGCTTCTTCAACTTCTTGTATTTTGTTTTCGAATGGAACCTCAATTTGTAAATTAAATTTTTTATGATTGTTTCTTGACGCTATTTTTGCGTAGAATTCCTCAACTGTTGAATTTATTGCCTTTTGGACTTGTTCTTGGAATGCTGTCCGTTCCTTGTACTTGCCTGTGAAGATTGGTATTCTTATTTTTGGTAATTCGAATTCTGGAAACAGTGACGAATAGCGGTATGCTTCTTTGTTAATTGCTCGTTCGAGCTTAACCATGGCGTTATCGTACCATTGGCTTAGAGTCAAATGAGCTTCATCTAGATTTTCTGATTCTGTCATTCCATTTATATCCATTATGACATCTTCAATTTTATTCCATTGTCTTTCTCAGTTTCCTATTATGATTTCAAATTTGATAGGTATATCGTTATCGTTCATTTTTTCTGCTTCTTCTAATTTTTGGATAAATTTGTTTACCGGTAATTTTAGTTCTCTCGAACGTAATTTTAATTCCTCGATTGCTTCCTTAATTTTAATTTGATTAATAAGTTTTGTGGCTTTGTTACCTTGTATGATGCTTAGTTCTCCTTTGATTCTGCTTACTGGTTGCCTGTGACCTATATCTTGTCTTTAACCCTGTATTGTTGTCTTTGACCCTGTATCTGCTTTACTGGAACTGACCTTCTTTCGGTACTACCCTGTATGCTTCTGTTTATTTGCTATATTGGAACTGACCTTCTTTTTGGTACTGCCCTGGACGTTTTCTGCCCTGTATTTTTGCTTTATTGAAACTGACCTTCTTCTGGTACTGCCCTGGACGTTTTCTGCCCTGTATTTTTGCTTTATTGGAACTGACCTTCTTCTGGTACTGCCCTGGACGTTTTCTGCTCTGTATTTTTGCTTTATTGGCAATGACCTTCTTATGGTACTGCCTTGGACGTTTTATGCCCTGTATTTTTGCTTTATTGGAACTTACCTTCTTTTGGTACTGTCCTGATTATTTTCACTAAAATAAAGGGTATTTGGAGACTTGGATTAAAGGATATTTGATAAGGTTTAAGTGAGCACTGTATTTTCACTGGCACTGGTTCTTTTTCGTCGAAGGACTATGCTCTTCAACTACTCTTGACTTCGAAGGACCATATTAAGGTTCTGCCCTCGAACGACCATGTTTTGGGAATGGAGGATAAATTATAGGGATAAAATCGTTGAACTAGGCACATTTATAGACATAGGTAACGGGGTATCGATAACTATATTAACGCACAAAACTTAATAATAATATTAACGATATAACAAAATGAATGAACTTACTGGATACTGACATGATGGCTATTAATGTTAACATTGTTTATGTTTACATAACTAAATTATAAATATCACGGCGTTATATTTTGAAGCAATCTAATATTTTACCGCCTACATTGTAGAATTATTGACTATCTTTTTTGACTATCTTTTTTGACTAAATGAATCTCTCTTTATATTTACACAACAATAACACATTTTTGAATCTTAACCTTATGATCTGCTGACTATAACATTTCTGTATATCTTGTAAATTTGCTTGTTATTGTTTACGTGATATTTTCAATGTCAATCGATACAATGCTGACCTCTAATTAATGCAATATTTACATTCATTGTTTAAAGAATTAAACTGAACTAATTTTAATAATTATTTTAGTGTTTTTACCAATTATGTTTCTAAGGCTATTAGGGCCGTTATGAGACATCATCTGTTCTCTGAACAACTACCCTCGGTGCGTTTACATACGTGTTCCTATGGTTCAAGATTAAAGATTATAGCTTAATATGATACTGAGTCATCGGATTTCAAACATTTTTACAGAAACTCTCTACCATAATGTGTTTGCTGCACTCAGACCTTTTTCAAAACTTAGTTTTTAGTCCACTCAACCGAAACAGTTTCTGCAAACAAAATAAAAAAATGGTTTTCTAAAACAAATTTATCGTTGCCTGTGAAGGTCATTGCTTTATTTTTTAAATTTAGTACCCAGGCTGCTTCTTTATAATATATAAAAGGAGCGCCGCTGTATATGTCGGCCTAGCGCTAGGTAGCAAGTGGCTGCCACAGGGTAAGGAAGAGGCATTAGAGTTTCGACCTGCAAACAGCAAGGACAAGGGGTAAAATCTCTGCTACGTAAGCCGGATTTACCACCTTTCCCATTGTTTGTCAACTGAATATTATAGTGAAATTATTAAGTGTAATACTTGTCTGTAATATCTGTCTAGGAGCCCATCAAAAAAAACTGAGATTAAGAAGTAAATTAGTTTGGCTGAATTTTATTGATTTTATTTCACCTTAAAAAGTACCACGACATAAATGGCGCCCAACGTGGAGCCTAGACACGAAGATTACAGAGCAAAGTAACAGCCACCAAGGAGAAGGTGTTCACAGACAGTAGACAAGTTGCCACCGACACTCGACAACAGGTGTCAATAGCCAGACGACGCTCTCCAAGTAACGAAAGCAAAGCCACGGACTGGGTGAGATCATTTTTATGTTCGCATATCGCATATCATTGTGTGTGTAAACACCCTTTACGTTTTTATGCCGAATGGAACACAGTTCACCTCGGCCGCCTGGCAGAAGTGCTTGGGGCAATTGTGTATTCGTACGTTTCACACGGCCAGCTATTTTCCTTCCGGAAATATGACCGAAAGATATAACAAGGAGGTCGGTAGGTTATTAAGAGCCTATTGTCATGCGAGTTGGGCTACGAAGTTGAGCGAAATAGAAGGTTGGCTTAATAATGTTGTAAGTGAGAGTTCGGGGTATACACCAAATTTTCTACAGTTTGGTCTTATCGGTCCTAATCCGATAACTAAATATATAAATTTCCCAGAGGAGAAAAAAGGCGTTCCGAGGCTTGAAGATGTTTGGGTTTTAAACTTTCTCTCAGGGCTGCAACTAAATTCATCTGTTGCATTTACCGGTCACCTTCTGACAACAACTTTGTCCAGCTCTTTGAGTACCTTTCTGAAAACACCGACTATCTGATTTCTGAATATCCTTCCTCCGAGGTCACTATTCTTGGTCACTCCAATGTCCATAATAAGGAATGGCTAGGATCTTCAAAAACCGATCCACAAGGGAGAGCAGCGGAGGCCTTTGCAGTCAGCAATTCTTTAGCCAATATGGTTCAGCAACCTACTTACTTTCCTCGTATCCCAACACACAGCTCAAATCCCTTGGATCTCCTTCTTACTACACAACCTGAATGCTATAAGATATCAGTCACCGCCCCCCTTGGTCGCTCAGACCACGGCATGGTCACTGCTTCCTGCGCAATGCAACCCGAGGTCACACAGTCATCACACCCACGTATCGTTTGGCACTACAACTCCGCAAACTGGGATGAAATGCGGGATTACTTTTCCTCATTTCCATGGGCGTCTGTCTGCTTCTCTCATCCTGACCTCTCTGATATCTCACAAAACGTCACCGAAATTATCCAAGCTGGCATGGAATTATTTATCCCACGTACACAGAAAACCTCTTCAGCCACTCAAAAGCCCTGGTTCTCTAAATCCTGTGACAAGGCCAGACTTGAAAAGGTCAAAGCTCACAAAACGCTTCTACACAATCCCAGTCAAGAAAATCGTCAAGCATTTAACGACGCAAGAAACCGCTATATCCGCATTCTTTCTGAGGCAAAAAACTCGTTTAATAACCACATCAAAAACAAAGTCCTCTTAAGCTCCAACGGCGGCCAACCCTTGTGGACTCTTGCTAAATCTATTGGGAATAACTTTTGCAAAAGCACGTTCCCACCTCCTGTCTCAGGGGATGAAATTGTTTGTACCGCCCTGGGCAAGGCTGAACTTTTTGCTTCGTTGTTCGCCGGCAATTCTACTCTCAACCCACCTCCAAATGTTCAACCACCAACAGTCCCCAATGTCTAGCATAAAATGACGGATATCATTTTCAAAACTAAGAAGGTACGAAATATGTTCTCTTCTCTTAATACCAGGAAAGCCTCTGGCCTCGACGAGATCCCAGCAATTGTTCTCAAAAAATGCGCACCAGAGCTTGCTCCTGTCCTGACTCGTCTGTTTCAGATATCTTATAATAAAGGCATATTCTCTAGTAACTGGAAAACTGCTCGAGTACAACCCATCCCTAAGAAAGGATCCAAAGCGCTTCCCAGCAACTACAGGCCTATTTCTCTCCTTTCAGTCGTCTCTAAAGTGATGGAAAAGTATATAAACACCGAATTACTAAAATTTCTTGAAAAACACAGTCTAATCAACGACAGGCAGTATGAATTTCGTCAGCGCAGATCGACTTCCGACCTCCTTTCCTTTGTCACCCATTCTTGGAACAGGTCTATGGAACAACACGGTGAATCCCAGATTGTTGCTCTAGACATATACAAAGCATTCGACCAGGTCTGGCACGCAGCGCTACTTAATAAACTTCCGGCCTATGGCCTACCACCAAACCCTGTATGTGGACAGAAAATTTCCTCTCCAACAGAAGCATATCTGTTGTTGTGGATGGCCATTCCTCTAAACTGTATCCAATTAATGCAGGAGTTCCTCAAGGTTCAGCTTTAGCCCCTACTTTGTTTCTTCTCCACATCAATGACCTCCTTTCGAGCACATCCAACCCAGTTCACAGCTACGCGGACGACAGCACCCTCCATTCAAATATACAATATTCTAAGCCTGTCTCTTTAGCCCAATTAGATGAGGATCGCAGACTCATCGAGGGTTCTGTCTCTGTGGATCTTAAAAAAATATTAGACTGGGGAAGTAGAAATCTTGTACAATTCAACCCCACGAAAACTAAGTCTTGCTATCTTTCTCACAAGAGATACACCAGCCCTAGACCCATCACAATGAACAACCAAGTTATTCAAAGTAATGAGTCCTTTTCTCCTGTTGGCATTTCTGTGGATCAAAATCATAATTGGCACCAACATGTCACATAAATTGCAGAAGCGGCTGCTAAGAAATTAGGTTTTCTCTTCCGGGCTCGCAAATACTTTTCACCAGCTAATCTCTATACCTTATATACTTCACAAATAAGGCCACACCTCGAATACTGCTCCCACATCTGGGGTGCCGCTGCCGCTTCTACACTCGCTATACTGGACTCAATTCAAAAGAGAGATATACGTCTCATCGGTGACCCTACCCTCACCCAAAGGCTGCCATCCCTTGCCCACCGACGTGCCGTTGGTGACCTCTCTCTCTTCTATAGATATCTGCACGGGCACTGCCCAGAGGAGCTTTCCTCCATAGTTCCCCCACCTGCTGCCCCCAACAGATCTACCAGGGGAACAGAGCGAATGCACCCTTTTACTGTACAGGTCACCAGACATAGAACGTCTTGTTATGCCCGCTCTTTTGTCCCAAGGACTTCCAAGTTGTGGAATTCCTTGCCGGCGCATGTTTTTCCTTCTCCTCCGAACCTCCAAACCTTCAAGTCCAGAATTAACAAGCTGCCTCTTTCCTCGTTGTCAACACCCCCGGTACGATAGTATTTAGGCTGTAAGCCCTCGTGGTGTGTTGTTGAAATTAAAAAAAAAAGCTCAAGAGCGCCTGCGAACAAAAGCCGAGCAGCGGCACAAAAAGTATAACGCTAAAATTAACCCCATATGTTTTAAGGTGGGAAATCAGGTTCTTGTAAAAACTCACAGTCATCAGCCGAAAATCGTACAATTCGTAAATTTTTCTTGCTTTATCAAGGCCTGCTCTACATATTGCGACAAGCTGGACCAAACTCTTATGTTGTTGGAGATGAAGAAGAAGTTTCGCGTCAGAATATTGTCAATTTGAAGCTATATAAAACATTGCCAATAATTTCTAATTAATTTTTAATGATTAGAAAATCATCATATTCTGCGTAAGAATATTCTTGAGTTTTTAAAGTTATATAAAATTATTATATTCGGTTTTTTTCTTTTATATTAGCATTTTGTTTCTTTACTTAAATCAGCCGTCCCTATTACACCATGTACCTTAGATTTAAGTGGGGGGTTTTGTAGTGATTCCAGAAATGCGTAAAATAATAAAAGAATAAGTGAGTGACGTGGAGTGAACCGCCGCTGTATATGTCGGCCTAGCGCTAGGTAGCAAGTGGCTGCCACAGGGTGAGGAAGAGGCATTAGAGTTTCGACCTGCAAACAGCAAGGACAAGAGGTAAAATCTCTGCTACATAAGCCGGATTTACCACCTTTCCCATTGTTTGTCAACTGAATATTATAATGAAATTATTAAGTGTAATATTTGTCTGTAATCTCTGTCTAGGAGCCCATTAAAAAAAAACCTGAGATTAAGAAGTAAATTAGTTTGGCTGAATTTTTTATTTCACCTTCAAACGTACGACAATTTTAGTATGTATCAAAACTAAAGATTCTAGTTTAATGGGAAATTGAATTATCACCATTTGGAATATTTTTACGATAATCCGCTACAATAGCGCACTTGCTGCACCTAAACCCTTTTTAACATTTATTTACTATTGCTCTATCCATACTCTTTAAAAATGAAATAAATGTTGAAATTAAAATTTTAATAATTTACACTGAATCTATGTTTATAGGAATAGATTAAACTACTGCATGATATTACGTACTTTCATTTACCTCAAATTTTCCATATACGACATGAAGAGTAAGTAATAATGAAAATTCACTAAAAATTAAAAGTAAACAATATGTACCTTATTCTCAGATTCTAAGGTATTAGCTGAGTCTTGTTATTTGTCTATGACGTATGTGAACACAGAAGAAGAAGATAACAAATGACAATGACAAATAGCTAACTGGCGTTGTCAGATTTAACTAGGAAAGGGCGATGGGTTTTAAATACCTTGATAAATGGGAAACTTAATATATATATATACATAATAAAACGTAGTTCTAGATTGCCTTTAAACAAATTAAATCACTTTCATTAAAATTTTTATTAATTACTTTTTCGATATCTTCAAATTCAGGTGACAGTTTTGGCAAATGGCAACCTCGCTGATTGTTTATTGTAACATATGTAGCCTGTTCCTTTGAAGTTTAATTTGGAGCATTTAGTTGCAATAGCAGCGTAACCCTGATATATCTGTCTGACCTTGTCTAACACTATAGGCATCCATTCAAAGGTAATTTGAGGTTACATAGTAAATTATTTATTGTTTATTTGTTTATAACTCAGAATTTACTTAACCGATTAAGTTAAAATTTAGTGGATAGGACAAGTGTTACGATATCTACGTGCGCACAAAGTTTTAGTTTCGTACCTATAGTCATTTAAAATATATTGCGTTTTTAAACAGTTTTTCGTTTTTTTTTTCTGAAAGTATGTGAGTGTCAACTATCTATCAACTATAGATATAGGGAAACCCATACTACGTCGATGCAGAATTGAATGGCTTACCTGACCAATCCATAAAATACCGGGTATTCTATTTGAAAAACACAAGTTATGTCACTTTAAAGTAAACACAAGTTATGTCACTTTAAAGTTAGGTATGTTGTAACCCAAAAGAAATACACCCTGTACAATGGTAATACATTATTCTTTGACTATTTCAAAGAACTGAATGTTGTCTATTGACATTTACAATTTAAGGCACGGAAATTCAAAACTCAGCCCATAGCATAGTTTGAAGTAACATATAAATCGGAGCTAAAAAAAAAAGAAAGTCGTAATATTTTCACAAATATCAAAGGTAGCTATAGGAGAATGCTACACAAAGTAACACTTATTTTTTAATCTCTATTCAAAAATGCAATAAAAGGTATAGAATTCCATTTAAAATAACGAAGCTGATAGCTACTTCTGGTGCAACCGGAAGCTTCACAAAGCTGAATATATTTTACCGATATAGCTTAAATAATCATAAGAAAATTTTTTGAAAGTTTTTTGAATAGCTCTTTGGGTAAGGGATATATAGAGGAATTACACACTATTGGGACATCCTGTATGTATATATATATATATATATATATATATATATATATATATATATATATATATATATATATATATATATAATTGAAACTGACCCTGGTAATGGATTCTAGGTGGCCTAGTTCGCGGTCGTTTGAAGAAATTTTTTCGAAATTCAAAAGTCGGGATCTCCTCATCAGTGAATTTTTTTTTTTTAAATTCACTAAAAAGTTTTACCACTTTGTATTCAATTTAAAAAATCTAGAAACCGAGGAAGGAAAATGTTACGTGAATCACCATGTACCAATTTTTAATATTAATGTTTTATACTTTAAGGGCTCTGTCTACTTTGAGTATCTCGACTCGAAACTATGTTGTAGTCCCGTTTCTTGTTTTCGAAGAAACGTCCTTCAATTAGAATAATAAAGATCATAACATTACACTCTGCTAGGCTTTGAGAATCAAGCTTACCCCTTAACCTAATATGTTTGCAGGAGAGTTGAGAAAACGGGTTAGTGGAATGGGGTAATTTGTAGTGTACATGAATCAGGAGCGATCCAGCATTATGTAGAGCATCCCAAGAGCACCACAGTTTGTTATTTAGTTCTGAAACTTGAACGGGCCTCTCCTCAAGCATCTTCCTTGTCTCAGCAAAAAGCAGTTTACTATCTAGTTTACTACAAAATTATGTTTAACCACATGGAATTGAGTTATTGTGCCAGATTGTTAAACTAAATCTTTGTCGCTGCCCTATCCTCCTTATACGAAGATATATGCGCTTTGTTGTGTTAATGGGAAACACATATCTAAGTTTAGCTTTTGATTTACATACAGACATGGCATGATGAGAACAATCTACAATTATTATATAATATTATTATTATATATTTATTCATTAACATAGATAAGCGTGTAGTATATAAGGTAAAGGTAAGATGCTTACTGGCAATTAGGCCATTGCTGACCCTTTTGGCTCATCTAAACTAACCTACCCTCCACCTTGAACTCTATCTCAACGACGACAATGATTTGAAAAATCATCCGCCACCGGTGAGTCTCGAACCGTCGTCTCCCGAGTCCGTATTGGAAAGTCTTAATCGACTTTTCCGCACGGCGACGGAGGCGCTTAGCGTGTAGTATATAAATCGGTCGAAGCTTGTGGCTGATTACTAAGGAAGGCATATTGATATGTATATCTAGTTAACCTGGAATCTTACGAATAAACTTTATTTGGGTGATATGACAACAATTATGATGTTTTATACATAACCTCCTATATACGGAATTAAAAAAATCCCATATCATGAGATATTGAATGAAGACAGTAGATCCCAATAATAATATACACACTATAAATTATTGTATCCAAACATTTTAAACAAGGACGCATTTGTAATGAAACTCCCGTTTCATTGCAATGTATTTAAATTTCACTACCATAACACCACGCTGACAGTCCTGTTAATTAATATTTTCAATAAATGAGTATTCTCAAATCGCCAGTGAAAACGAAAAATCCATACAAAATATCTTCCTTTATCATCAAATTCCACAGCGTTATCAACTAGATTACACGAATAAAAATATACAAATTTAACAAATCTTAATTTTAGTGAATTGTCGTAGAAAAAATTCACTAATGGGAAGATCCCGACTTTTGAATTTTGAAAACTTTTTTGCAAATGAGCGCGAACTAAGACCCCTAGAACCCATATTCGGGGTCAGTTTCAATTTCTATATATATATATATATATATATATATATATATATATATATATATATATATATATATATATATATATATATATATATATATATATATATATATATATATATATATATATATATATATATTGCTATGTATAGACATAGGATAGAAATTAGAATAATAATATTAAGAAATAATGGTCAAGTTATTTTAGTAGTGCAATAGAACTAAAGGAATATAATTTAAATGGAAATCTAAAGAGGTTTTATGTTGTTATTTTAAAAGAATAAGTATTAAGTTAAAGTAAAATATATTGATAATGCAGTAGATATCGTGAAATAAAAAGCAAGATAAAGTGAAACAAACAATTTTTGTATGGTTTGCTATCTAGTGATAAGAGACACTTGTGGTGAGATTTATGGTGAGGAAGAACGGGTTGGCCAGGTGGAAGGCAAAACAGCCGATAAGGCGAGGGCTGCTCGGAGAGACAGTAAAATTAGGATTCAGTTGGAGAGCGTCGTAGAGTAAACAAGTAAATGTAGTGGCTCGTGGTCGGTACCGACAATTACCAATAGAAAAGTCAGTTGGAGAGCGTCGTAGAGTAAACAAGTAAATGTAGTGGTTCGTGATCGGTGCAGACAATTACCAATAGATAAGTCAGCTGGAGAACGTTGAGGAGTAAACAGGTAGAAGGTGCCTGGGCCACAGGAGAAGGTGCCTGGTAATAATATAGTTGCCAGGGGTAGTTAAGCAAGAAGATAATGACTGAAAATAAATAAAACAGTTAAAGCTAATCAACCAAAACAACAGAATTTCATAAAAGAGTAGCTTATTAGAAGAAAAAAAAAACAGTTCCATGCTGCAATTAAGTGTTGTAGGCAATCAAAGAATCCAAATACCATTTTTGTGGACATGGTGTACAGGAATGTGTAAGGTGACCGATAATTAACAAGCCAAATCTCTGGTTCTAACAATGCAATCAAAGAATCCAAATACCATCTTTGTGGACATGGTGTACAGGAATGTGTAAGGTGACCGATAATTAACAAGCCAAATCTCTGGTTCTAACAATGTAAGTGATTTGATACTGAATAATATGTTTCTGTTATTTATAACCTATTATGGTATATTATGCAACTAATTTGTCCCTTAATTTGTTATTTAATATTTGTGAATTTTAATTTCAATGGGTAATCACCATTAAAGATGCCTAACTTTGTGTAATTAGATTTTCATTTAAATCTCCTATTTGGCCTTCATAATAGAAGTGGTAATGCATAATTAAAATAGAAAAAGACCAAGTAATTAGCAAAGACCAATTATACAAAATAATTACCAAAATAAAAAAAAAACAAGTTGAATCCTTAAAATCCTGAGAGGGCTGAGCAAATGGAAATTAGAAGTAATTAAGACGGTAAGTGAGTAAAATAAATTATCTTCTAATTGACGGGGTAATATTTGCAGGTTTTGGCTTATTAAAAGTATATTAGATAATGGCAAACAGTGAGTTGCCTGGCGCCCAACGGTATAAATTATTAATATAAATATATATTAGAAATTAGGTTTATGATTAGAAGTAATTAATGTAATATCAGCATCTAATTAGTAATTAACAAATCATTAATTAAAAAGCCAGTCCATAGCAATATATATATATATATATATATATATATATATATATATATATATATATATATATATATATATATATATATATATATCCAACCGATAACTCAAAAAACAATTACCTGATTTCGATGAAAATCGGCAAGTGCCTTTCTTTTATTAATGGCTTGGACGAGTTCGTTAGCCAGAATAATCGGACAAGGTTTTCCGGGAAAATTTTGAATTTTCTTGCTAAAAAATTTTTTCTCCGAAAATTACAGAGCTATTTTAATGAAATTTGGTGGATACGTTGCCTTTGGAAAATCCTTACAACACACCGAAATTAAACTTTCTAAGTTTTTAGAAAATTGAGTTTTTCAAATTTTGCATTTTCTTTCGCAAACCATTTTTTCCCCGAAAATTACAAAGTATTTTAATGGCATTTGGCAGATATGTTTCCTTGTGAAAGGTCTTAATAAATACCAAAATTCAAGTTTCTAAGTTTATTACTGCGTCCCCAACTTTTTTTAACCTATAGAGCTAAATTTTGGTACGTAATTTACCTATAATGAGTTGAACCCACGCACCAAGTTGGGTTGCTCTTAGTTTGTTATTTCCGGAGACATACATTTTTATCGAAAGAAAATATAAAATTTTCTGGGAAAACCTGGGCGGATTTTCCTGGCTAACAAACTTATCCAAGGCACTTGCAAAAGGTAGGTATATATATATATATATATATATATATATATATATATATATATATATATATATATATATATATATTTATATATATATATGTATATATATATATATATATATATATATATATATATATATATATATATATAAACATATAAAAACTGAAACTGACCTCGGATATGTGTTCTAGGCGGCTTAATTAGCGAGCGCTCATTTGAAGAAATTTGTTCAAAATTCAAAAGTCGGGACTTTTTTTTTAAGAAAATTCACAAAAAGTGCAGGACTCAAAAGTACGGTCGGTTATTAAAGGGTTAATAATGACAAAAAACTCTGGACGCAGCAAGTGCGTTATGGTAGTGAATTTTCATAAAAGTATTTTTTATTAGCAATAATGTGTGTTTTTTTAAGAAAGCAGGCATCAAATTTGGTTAGCAGTATAATCTATATAGTAAAAACAATGTGCCGTTTCATCAAAATAACTTTATTGTTTGAAAATGTACAAAAATTTCGGAAAGTAAACTTAAAGTGTTCCGGAAAAAACTTGTTACTTGGTCAACCTTATAGGTTAATAGCAAATTGAGCTATTCAAATATTAAGCATTTGATCACAATTCGCCACCATAAGGCACTTACTGCGTCTAGAATTATTTTTCTTACAAACATGCATTATATTTCGATGGAAAATGCAAAAATGCAATAACATAAGGCGTGTTTGATTAAAAAAAAGGAAATTTGTGTCACCAACGACTTATGGGCCCACCTGTGATTGTAGAAATAATTTTTTAAGATGTAGCTCAAGACACCCTACAATTAATATATACAATTTTTTTCAAATCTTGTATAATAACAGATATATTGAACTTTATGTATTTTTTTTACGAAAATTCTACAAAAATTATATACCATTAAACGATAAACTCTATAGCTAAGGCTACTGCCAAGCGTCAGAGAAAGGGGTCTATTTGAAATGAATTTTGAAAATATTTTAGTAAAATGAAGGACAATGACGATTGAAACTAAGAGTTCGGGGTTTGTAAAACATTCTTCTTGAGACATTTTATTTCCATAGCCCGTATTAGATTCAAGTTCTTTTCCTAAATGTTGCCAATTTTGACGTTTAAATTGCAACTTTGACATTTTGTGAAAAACCGCAATTTATTTTTCTTTAAATGCCTATAACTTTTTTGTCTTTTGACCTACAGAGCTAAATTTTGGATGGATAAGGATGTAAACCCGCGTACCAAATTTGGTTGCCCTTACTTTGTTAATTCCGGAGATATAAATTTTTTTCGAAAGAAAACACAAAATTTTCCGGGAAAATCTGGACCGGTTTTCCTGGCTAACGAACTTGTTCAAGCCATTTGTAAAAGGAAGGTATTCACCAAATTTAATCAAAATCGGTCTATTATTTTTTGAGTTATCGGTGTGATATATATATATATATATATATATATATATATATATATATATATATATATATATATATATATATATATATATATATATATATATATATATATATATATATATATATATAAATTGAAACTGACCTCGGATATGTGTTCTAGGGGGCTTAATTAGCGCTCATTTGAAGAAATTTGTTCAAAATTCAAAAGTCGTGATTTTTTTCAGAAAATTCACAAAAAGTGCAGGACGCAAAAGTACCGTCGGTTATTAAAGGGTTAAAATAATGACAAAAACTAATTAAAATTTCAACTTTCAACACCCTGTATTTCCGAAACTATAAACTTTCGGATAATGCATTTTTGCACCAATTGTCACAATGTAAAGTGTATTATCCTCAGCTTTCGTATTTTTCATTGTTACCGAATCACCCTGTATAATGTGTATGTGAAAATCACTTTAGCTTATGCAAGCCTGCACAAGTTAGTTGTCGCATCTTATAAGTTTCTCCATTTACCAAGTCACATTCTGAATCGATCTGAGTGTGCAATATCGGCGCATAATAACGAGCAAGACGCGCTTTTCTTTCACGCCAACGGGATGAAAATAAAAGCCATAAAGAAAATCTGTAAGAGTTATGTACTCAATACAAATGTAAATTTGCTTACTGCATATTTATATGTAAATTGCAAAGGGAGTGGATGAACAGCGATGTGTTCCATGAAGTTTAGAAGTGGCAAACATTTTTCTTGGCGTTGGAGTATACATTTTGTACACCTTACTTATTTAGTAATACATTAAGGTCTACTCGGGGATTACACGTTTTAAACTTTTATTTCTGTTTCGTAAATCTTTGGCTTGTATTTCACCAGAACATACCTTAATTCTCTTGGAACCAATCAATTTTGCTTCACTATGCTTTTCTAAGAATACAGACTAAGTCTAACCTTCCTCGAGGTTTTTAGTGAATTTTCTTAAAAAAAATTTACTAATGAGGAGATCCCGACCTTTGAATTTTGAAAAAATTTCTTCAAATGAGCGCTATTTAGGACCCCTGGAACCCAAATCCGAGGTCGGTTTCAGACTTAATATGTATATATATATATATTATATATATATATATATATATATATATATATATATATATATATATATGTGTGTGTGTGTGTGTGTGTGTGTGTGTGTGTGTGTGTGTGTGTGTGTGTGTGTGTGTGTGTGTGTGTGTGTGTGTGTGTGTCACACCTATAACTAAAAAAATAATGGACCTATTTTGATAAAAATTGGTGAGTACCTTCATTTCGCAGTGGCTTGGATAAGTTCGTTAGCTAGGAAAATCTGCCGAGGTTTTCGCGGAAAATTTAGTATTTTCTTTCGAAAAAAATGTATGTCTCCGGAATTAACAAGGTAAAGGCAACCAAATTTAATACGCGGGTTTACATAGGTAAGTTACCTACCAAAATATAGCTCTGTAGGTTGGAGCACAAAGAAGTTACAGGCATTTAAAGAAAAATAAATTTGGGTTTTCCTTAAAACGTCAAAGTCGCGATTTAAAACGTCAAAATTGGTAATATTTAGGCAATGAACCTGAAACTAATATGAGCCATGGAAGAAAAATGTCTCGAGAAGAATGTTTTACAAAGCTTGAAGTCTTAGTTTCAATCGTCATTGTCCTTCATTTTACTAAAATATTCCCAAAAAAATTCATTTCAAATAGATCCTTTCTCTGATGCTTTGGCAGTAGAGTTGGCTATAGAGTTTATCGGTTAATGGTATATCATTTTTGTCGAATTCGTAAAAAATATTTAAAGCTCAACATATCCGCTCTTATGCAAGATAGGAAAAAATTGTATACATTAATTTTAGGGTGTCTTGAGCTACATCTTAAAAAAATATTTCTACAAAATAGGGTGGCCCATAAGTCGTTGGTGAATCAATTTTTTTTTAATCGAACACGCCTTATGTTATTGCATTTTTGCATTTTCCATCGACATATAATGCATGTTTGTAGGAAAAGAAATTCTGGACGCAGCAAGTGCGAATTTTCATTAAATGCTTTAAATTTGAATATCTCAATATGCCATTAACCTATAAAGTTGACCAAGGAACCAGTTTTTTCGGGAACACTTAAAGTTTACTTGCGGAAATTTGTGTGCATTTTTAAATAATAAAGTTATTTTGATGAGACATGGCACATCGTTTCTACTATATAGGTTATACTGGTAACCAAATTTGATGCCTGCTTTCTTGAAAAAAAAAATTATTTGGTATTAAAAACATTTTTTTAAATCAAACACGCCTTATGTTATTGCATTTTTGCATTTTCCATCGAAATATAATACATCTTTGTAAGAAAAGAAATTCTAAACGCATCAAGTGCGTTATAGTAGCGAATTTTTATTAAATGCTTCAAATTTGAATAGGTCAATTTGCTATTAACCTATAAGGTTGACCAAGAAACCAGTTTTTTCGGGAACATTTTAAGTTTACTTGCGGAAATTTTTGTATATTTTCAAACAATAAAGTTATTTTGACGAAACATGGCACATTGTTTCTACTATATAAGTTATACTTGTAACCAAATTTGATGCCTGCTTTTTTGAAAATAGAGAGTTATTAATGGTAACACTTTCGAAAGAATTCTTCAGATGTGCGCGTACTAGGACTTCTAAAATCGATCTTCAAAGTCTGTGTAGGTTTAAAGTATTAACTTTACTAATATTCGTATAATAATAGTGTACAATTCTTATGAAAAATCGCTGCTATAACGCACTTGCTGCGTCCCGAATTTTTTTATACAGCTTAAATTTTGGATCCAGTGACAATAATCGATAAGATGGTGCACCATACCTTTAAGAGACGACCTTTTATGTTATGCAAGTTTCAACAAATACTTGGTTAATTGGTCATGTTTCAATAAAAATATATCTTTTTACCTAAATTACAAATAATATATACAGGGTGATTCATTAGCAACGAGAAATCCGAAAGCTGGAGATACTACACAACTGTGACCATTGGCGCAAACATGCCTTATCCAGAAGTGGATAGTTTCGAAAATACAGGGTGTTAAAAGTTAAAATTTTAATTGCTTTGGTCTGGTCATTAGAGGGGTAAAAATATCTAGGTCAGAAACATGAAAATTTGTGACATAGTAAATGGACAAACTTATAACATGCGGCAAATAACTTGTGCAGTCTTGCATAAGCTACAGTGGTTTTCATATACACATTATACAGGGAGATTCATTAACAATGGGAAATCCGATAGCTGCAGATACTATACGTCCAATTGTGACCATCGGCTCAAACATGCCTTATCCAGAAGTTGATAGTTTCGGAAATACAGGACGTTAAAAGTTAAAATTTTAATTGCTTTGTCATCTGCAGTAGCTTTTCACCCTGTATGTCTAACATGAAATTTGATTCAAAACCTGAAAGAGCAATCATTTCTAAATTAATTATCTATTCTTATTTTATTTCCGTATTTGGATCCGTTTTCGAGAAAAATCGATTTATATAAGAAATTAAAAAGTCTGGACGCAGCAAGTGCGTTATGGTAGTGAATTTTCATAAAAATGTTTTTAATAGCAAATATGTCTTTTTTAATGAAAGCAGGCATCACATTTGGTTACCAGTATAACCTATATAGTAGAAACAATGTACCATCTTTCACCAAAATAATTTTCTGGTTTGAAAATGTACACAAATTTCCGAAAGTAAACTTAAAGTTTTCCCGAAAAGACTGGTTTCTTGGTGAACTTTATAGGTTAATAGCAAAATGATCTATTCAAATTTGAAGCCTTTAATGAAGATCCGCTATCATAACGCACTTGCTGTGTCCCGAATTTCTTTTCATACAAACATGCATAATTGGAAAATGCAAAAATGCAATAACAACATTTCCTTTACATAATAAACAAAACATATCCAAATTAATTGGCTTAACGTTGCCAAATTCTGAACGAAACGTGTGACTTTCAGATATTTTTTTTAAATAAGCGCGAATTAAGGCCTCTGGAACCCATTTCCATGGTCAGTTAAAAGGTTTATATATATATATATATATATATATATATATATATATATATATATATATATATATATATGTATGTATACAGCCGACAACTCAAAAAATACTTAACTGATTTGGATCAAATTTGGGAATTACCTTTATTTTGTATATGGCTTTGATAAGTTCTTTCATCAGATCTTGACGCCCAATTTTTCTCAACAAAAAATTTAAAAATATTTTTAAACGTAATATCCATCAAAATGTTTAAGTGATTGCAACAAAAATTTACAGCTTAAAATAAGATATATAGAGTTGACTGTGTACTAATTTTAAAGTCTTTTGAGCAAATAAAAATAAAGTTATTCTAAATTATTACTAAAATAATCCTCGACATCACATCAGATTCTGTAATACAATATGTACAATGTTAGATACAGACAGATGAAGTTACCTCTATTGCTATGCTATTTAAATAAATCGTACATAAAAAAACATTATTGCAGCATGTCAGAATGTAGAACATTGAGAGATGTACGACAGGGACGTCATCTCGGTGCGCAACCAGGTAGTATGTCGCCATGGCAGCTCTAGTTAACACAAAATATTATAGATAGAGACTCTGTAAAACGTTTGATATTTTACAACTAACTTTTAACTAACCTAACATATTTAAAACATGGATATAAATATTGAAAATAAATATTTGACCATGGTTATAAATGAAAATTGTGAGTTAACGACTTAAAACAATACAATTTTGCTTAAAATAGAAAATCACTATATCAGTAAATCATTTTTTAAGAGCAGTGTTAACACTCGGTTTTTAACGTTTCTTAATTGAGCCAGGACAGGACCCCTTAGACATTACTATTAGTGTATAACTATGAAAAATAGCTAATGCATTATGTAGTAAATGCAACAGTATCGGCATTTTTCTAGTTTAACTCCGCGTGGAAGACAATATTTGTTGCAAGCTGGTGGCTTGCGTGGTGGTGGTGGTGGTAAAAAAGATGGTATGGCCTCGACGGAATTGTCATTAGCCACAGATTTTTTAACTTCTCGTTTGAGATTTGTATTTTTTTTCCTTTATTATGTCTGTTATTTTTAATAACGTAAATACAATCTCAGCATGTACACACTTAATTACGCATACCTACACACAAATGTACGTATATATTTTAAAATAATTAAAGTTTAACATTTTCCTTTACACTAAGTTTGTAAATACACACATATATACATACTTACATATATACACATATTTATTATAAATAAGAATTTTTTTTTTCCTTTTTTTGTATTTGTTTTTTTTTTGCTGTTTTTTTTTTAAATTTTTTTTGTTTTTTTTGTTTTTTTTGTTTTTGTTTTTGTTTTTTTTTGTTTGTTTTTTTTGCTTTTTTTGTTTTTGTTTTTTGTTTGTTTTTTTGTTTGTTTTTTGTTTGCTTTTATGTTTTTTTTTGTTTCTTTTTTTTTCAATTTATATAAGGATTAACAGGGACACTTTAACGCCTAGGGGCCCTTCAAGGCATCACAGACAGACAGACTGGACCTCGGAGAGGAGGGATCCACATAAAGGAAAGACAGTAGGACCCTTCATCTAATTAACAGTTTTATTATAAATGTATGCATGATGTTCTATTATAATATTAAATCTATTTGTCTACAGAATCTATACAACAATAGGAATACATTTTTATCATGAAAACTTAGCAGGTATGTTACATTTACCGGGAATTTAATATTCACTGTTGTTTTTAAAGAATTTATAAGGTTAGTTCGTTGGGAATTGAATCTGCAACATGAAAATACTACGTGATCCAAGTCGCAGATAGACGTTCCATCGCAGTTGCAAAATGGAGAGTTCTCGATGCCAATTCGGTGTAGATGAGATTTATATCTACCGTGGTTAAATCTCATTCTAATTATCGTAGTTAAGATTTTTCTTGGGAAATTGAGTTCTTTTATTTGATTTCCTAATGGCAATTGTGGGTAGAGCAAGCTATATCTGTTGCTTGATTTTTGGACATAAAGTTTCCATTATTTTTCCCATAAAGCTCTTATATATTGTCTAATTTCTGGGTAGAAGTCAGTAAACGGGATATCTATTTCTTGCGATGATGTTTTAATTGATGCTTCTTTGGCAATTTTGTCCACCAATTCATTTCCAGTTAAGTTAGAGTGTCCTTTGCACCACAAAAATTTTATTGTGCAGTGTCTTTTATATTTATGGCAGAGCTGTCTAATTTTTTCTATAATGATGTTATTAATGTACTTTTTATGACTATTTTTTAATGCTATTAATGCCGACTGTGAATCACTGATGATTACAACCTTTTCTATCTTATTTTCTGTTGCCCATTCGATGGCTTTCTGGATCCCGATCAGTTCAGCTGTGAAAATGGAAGCCTTCCCGCATATGTTATATTTTCTAGATTCGTTGAATTGTGTTAAGAAAGCTGCACCACATCCATCCCGATTCTTTGAGCCATCTGTGTATACCTGTAAATGATTCTGGTACTCCTTAATAATGTCATCAAATATCATTTTGTTCTGGTTGCTTGCGGTGTACCGGATTTCAGTGCACTCTTGGACAAAAGCCAGGTTCATACACTCACGAATTGTAAAATCGCCGCAAAACGTATTCCTATTGGGTTATTTAAAATAATATCGCAAAACTGTTGTTTTTTATTTGATTATATAAAGGTGTTTTACTAATTTTTGTGCGCATACAGTTAGAAGTAATTTTTATATCAAACTTTTGGCTGTTAACACGATCTAAAAATCTTCTTTATTTTTAAGTTTATTCGCCCCGTTGTTAATTAAGGGGCCCCGCTTTATTATACTTACTTATCTTGTGCTTATATATGTAAGATAAACATAAAGAAGAAGTGAAACAGCAAGTGAGTTTAAATAAACTCATTTGCTGTTAGTAAATACTTTAGTGCTGTATTCGATATTATCTGAAAAAGGCATTACAGGCGACGTTGTAGAATGTAATTTCGGTGCTGGGCGGGAAGATAATATGAGCGGAAAATGCTAAGAAAAATATTTAGTCGGACTTTGAAAAGATGCGTTTTTTACATTTTGCAGCAATACCTCCTTTAAACGCTGCCTACTCCGCACCACATCGATAATCGCCCTGGTCCAGTAACTTTCTTCGGGGTTACTCCCAAGAAATTTTTGTTCTGCTTTATGGTTTGCAGGTAGTTATATGCATGGACGAGCGGAAGGAGAACTCTCCGTGTTTTTGGGTGAGAGGGCAGAAACCCTCTTCGAGATGGGGGTTTTTCTTTCCCTTCTGCATGCAAAGGATTCCCTCAATGCATGAACCACGGGAACTTTTTTTATGTTCAACTTTCTAGTGTATTTTTTGTCGAGTATATTTCCTGTTTATTAATTTCTTTGTTTGAGGTTTGTATCCAAATTACTCTATAAATATTTATGATAGAGATCATGTTTTTACTTGCCTTTGTTTACCTTATTTTTTACCGTTTCTAAGTAGGTATATAAAGTAATGTTTTATAACTTTTAATATAAGACTAAATTACCATAATATATTATTCTTATGAATATTCACCACCATAATACACTTGCTGCGTCTCGAACATTTTTATTATTCATTGAAGATGTATATCTGTTCGCACGTGTGAACTGAGCTTCAGTGGAACGGATTTCAAACAGCACCGAGCAGTGGAGTGGACAGATCATGCGACATTGTATTTATCACGACAACTGTAATTTAGTGTTTAAAAATGCAGAGGTCGGCTCTTTGTACTCTGGACGTAATTCGCAGTTAACAAGGTAGTCCAGGAATGTCCTGTATGTTGATGACTGGCTTGCAGGACTAAAAGGGGAAATGAAGCGAAAATTATCGTGGGGATCTAGTAGGTATGTACCTGTTTTTTTAAATTTCACAGCTAAAATTGACTCAATTATGTTTAACAACTACACAAAAAAAATAATTAGAAAACAAAGCTCAGACTAATTCAGCTTTTCTGCATCAATAAATAACATATTGAACCTTATGACTCAATAAATTTGATTTTGCAAACAAAATTGTCGGAATAGTTTTGTTACTTTAATTAACTGTGTAAAAAAGAACTGACTTTTAAAGAAATTTACAAAAAGAAGTAATATATATATATATATATATATATATATATATATATATATATATATATATATATATATATATATATATATATATACATAGGGTGGCGCATTGAAAACGAAACAGACCGATTTGCGTCCAGAGAATTTTAGGAATCGCTGAAACACGTCAATTTTAATATTAAGGGGGGACATGTTTTGACATAAAACTTAACTTTGACACATCAACCCTTTCAGGGTGGTGATAACAACCCTTATATTTTAAATAGGGAACATGGGTAGAGTTTTACATCATTTGGAAGCTCTTTCTTTTCTGAATTCAGCACACTATTTTTTTTGGAAGTTTTATCAACTTGTTTAAAAATTATTCACAGTTGGATTTGCAAGAACGTATTTCATTCATTGTGATAAGAAATGCACTAATTAGTCAATTTTTCGTAAAAAAAACTAAAAAAACTTCTGGACGCAGCAAGTGCGTTATGGTAGTGAATTTTTATAAGAATGTTTTTAATAGCAAATATGACTCTTTAATGCAAGCAGACATCAATTTGGTCACCGGTATAACCTATATAGTAGAAACAATGTACCATATTTTATCAAAACAAGTTATTGTTTGAAAATGCACAAATACTTTAGTAAAATGAAGAACAATGACGATTGAAACTAAGACTTCAGGCTTTGTAAAACATTCTTCTTGAGACATTTTCCTTCCATAGCTTATATTTGTTTCGGGTTCATTCCCTAAATATTACCAATTTTGACGTTTAAAATCGCGACTTTGACGTTTTGAGGAAAACCCAAATCTATTTTTCTTTAAATGCCAGTAAAATTTTTGTCCTTTAACCTACAGAGCTAAATTTTGGTAGGTAACTTACCTATGTATATATATATATATATATATATATATATATATATATATATATATATATATATATATATATATATATATATATATATATATATATATATAAACATATAAAAATTGAAACTGATCCCGGATATGGGTTCTAGGGGTCCTAGTTCGCGCTCATTTGAAAATTTTTTTGCAAAGTCTCACGATCGATACTATTAGTGATTTTTTAAAATAAAAATTCACTAAAAGGGGGGAAAATACACAAGAAAGGGGAAAACAAGAGAAAAAGAACATAAAAAAAAGGAAAACACAACGAGGAAAAAAGGAGAAATAATGGAAAAAGAGAGAAAAGGGAAAAAAGACAGATAAAAGTGCAACAGGAGAAAAGGTAAAATTATTTGTAAAGGATGTCTTTTTTACCATTGTACTTTTTGAAATAATTTACTACACGCTTCGATATTTGCTCAAACACTGAATTTACACAAGTCTGTGGTAAATAGTTAAGTAGACGCATTTTTCGAAGCCCTCTCATATTCTCTGTACATACATACAGAACAGAAGCGTATGGAGAAATATGGTTAATAAATAGCACAGACGTTGTGAGTGCCTCTCCTTTTATTAGAATGAAGTGGCGGGTAGTTGTAGTGGTAGTAGTATTATTAAACTTACTAATAAGAGAAAAAATAAAATTAATTTGTATTTTAAAATACGTTGTGAAATAACAGTACCTGATAGCGCTGATCCAAAAAGGAAATTAGTAGTTTTCTAAACTAACTCTCTGTATATATATATATATATATATATATATATATATATATATATATATATATATATATATATATATATATATATATATACGTTTAAGAGTTCTAGCTTCTACATAGCGCAAGTACCAACCAAGCATATTTCTAATTATACTTGAAGAAGTAAAAAGTAAGTCTTGACAAGCTGTCTCATTTCAGCTCGAGTTTTCCTCTCATTAATTTGTGGTTATAATTGCCTCTTATTATACTTTGTGGGAGGATGGCCTCTAAACTTTCATTCTAACTTTAATTTTACTTTTCGTTACTTTTATAAGCTGAAAGTAAGTTAAATATTTATTAACAAACTCCTACCACCAAAAGGTTTTTTTTTTTAGTTTTAAAAGGCGGAATAATCTAAGTTTTCTTTTAGATTTAAAAAATAATAGTGTGTAAGTGTTGAGCTTCCATTAAGATTTAAGTCCAACTGAGTAAAATTTACGTAATGTTTTGTCATGGATCATAATAATAACACCACAGTAGATAAACTTTTCATCAAGGAGTCTTAGACTTGTGCATAGAAGCTTACGCATACATAATATAGATGTCGTAGTTTCATTCTGAAATACGGCCTCTCGTGAAAAGACTGGGACTTTTGTAAACTACTGGTATATTGTGTAATTCCTCATTTTTACACAATCTGCCTAGGTTCTTCGCGAAATGCCGTTTTAGAGGCGGTGCATAATGTTCGTTGTGCACAATCTTCCGCTGTTTGGCAGTAGGCAGTTCGAAAAATTATATACGTTGTTTAGTTTGCAATCTACGATGGGGGATGTTAATGAGAAATCTCTGTTCAAAAACACTACGAAGAATAGTATCGTGCTAAGCCCAATAAGCGACCATATACCAGCAGTCAGTTAAATGAGGTGAGCCCTTTTAGACGATATTAATGCAATTAAATTTTGTTACGTTAATCTTTAAGGCGGGAATGATACGCAGGATAATTTTATGATCACATACACTACTGATAGAATAGGTATCACCAATGACTTATGGACCAGCCTGTGATTTTGAAAATGTATTTATAAGATGCAGCTCCAGACACCCTATAAGTAACGTATACCATTTTTTCTCGTATATTGCATAATAACAATTATATTGAGCATTACCGTACTTTTAAGTTTACTGAAAATATAATTATTTGTTTTTGAATATCGAAACGTTATTAGTGAATTTTCTTTACAAAAATTCACTAATGAGGAGATCCCGACTGTTGAATTTTGAAAAAATTTCTTCAAATGGGCGCTATTTAGGACCCCTGGAACCCAAATCCGAGGTCAGTATCAGACTTCATATATATATATATATATATATATATATATATATATATATATATATATATATATATATATATATATATATATATCTGTGTGTGTGTGTGTGTGTGTGTGTGTGTGTCACACCTATAACTAAAAAAAGTCATAGACCGATTTTGATAAAACTTGGTGAGTACCGTCCTTTCGCCAGTGGCTTGTATAAGTTCGTTAGCCAGGAAAATCCGCCGGGGGTCCCGGAAAATGTAGTGTTTTCTTCCGAAAAAAAAATCTCTGGAGTTAATAAAGCAAGGGCAACCAAATTTGGTACGCAGGTTGATATCATTATAGGTAAGTCATTAACTAAAATTTAGCTATGTAGGTTAAAGGACAAAAAAATTACAGGCATTCAAATTTGGGTTTTTCTCAAAACGTCAAAGTCGCGATTTAAAACGTTAAAATTGGTAATATTTAGGCAATGGCCCGAAAACTAATATGAGCTATGGAAGGAAAATGTCACAAGAAGAATGTTTTGCAAAGCCTGAAGTTTTAGTTCCAATCGTCATTGTCCTTTATTTTACTAAAATATTCACAGAAAATTCATTAAACACAGACCCTTTCTCTGATGCTTTGGCAGTAGTGTTTATCGGTTAATGGTATATATCTTTGTCGAATTTTCGTAATTATGCAAGATACGAAAAAAATATTGTATATATCAATTATAGGGTGTGTTGAGCTACATCTTAAAAAATATTTCCACAATTACAGGCTGGCCCATAAGTCGTTGGTGCTTCAAATTTTCTTTTTTTTTAATCGAACACGCCTTATTGCATTTTTGCATTTTCCATCGAAATATAATACATCTTTGTAATAAAAGGAATTCGGGACGCAACAAGTGCGTTATGGTAGCGAATTTTCATTAAATGCTTCAAATTTGAATAGCTCAATTTACTATTAACCTATAAGGTTGACCAAGAAACCAGTTTTTTCGGGAACACTTTAAGTTTACTTGCGGAAATTTTTGTACATTTTCAAACAATAAAGTTATTTTGATGAAATATGGGACATTGTTTCTACTGTCTAGGTTATACTGGTAACCAAATTTTAGTGCCTGCTTTCTTAACAAAAAACATTTTCTATTAAAAACTTTTTTATAAAAATTTCTTACCATAACGCACTTGCTGCGTTCAGACTTTTTTAAAATTGATTTCGTCTTTAGATGTAAACTTTAATCTACTAGAAATGTTCTCAATGTAAGGAACCGATATACAAGATGATTCGCAACGCAATGGACACAGAATGTGTGCATGTAGAGGACCTCAAAACATGCCGATTTTTTATATAAAATTTTTCTCTGGCGCCCATGGTTGGTAAGATATTGACCTCGGAAGATTCTTTAGTAATTACAAGAAACAGCTTTATTGCAGCAGCGCCGTAACATAGAACAACAAAATTTGGTAGATGGTTTTCTTTTATTTACATCGTTATTTGTCAACAATTCGAAGTACATACAAACTCAAAACGGGTGAATTAGGGGTGAGTCCCCCTTTTAATGATTTGATTCTTTAAAACCCTAACATAATTAAAAGCTAAAATCAATTAATTTAATAGCAAATGAAATTTTCTATCTTTTTCTCCTCTTGCCAATTTTTCGACAAACCACCCGTTTTTGATAAAATCCAGATTTTTCGAGTTGAGATCAAAACGAAATTATGTCCCTTGAAGATTTTATTAAACATTAGGGTCTTATAGGGGATGCCTTGGGCGCTTTGCAAGTCATGTGTTGCTGGGTTACAGTCGTCAAATCTGACATTACTTAAATTTATTAAGTTTCACAATAATTACTGTCTTATGTTTCTTGTTCTCGTGATGATAATTTATTGCTCAAAATCGCTGAAAAATTCTCGGTTAATGAACAAGTTGACATGGTTTTGGTATCAGGGTTTTGCGAGGGTAATTGCCGCAGAAGTGTAGAAATATAAGTGGTTTGTTGTTGTGTGTTTCTAATGTTTCATAGTATGTGATTGTTGTCGTATCTGTTTACTAGCAATGTATGTCTTGAAAAGTTTAGTTCTGTCTGTTTATTGTTGTTGTCCGCTAGTCTAAGGGATCTTGTTACTAGTGTTCGAACCACGGAATTTAGTTGCGATGGGTGATGGTGAGATTGGGCGTTAAGATAACGGTCAGTGTGGGTTGGTTTTCGGCAGAGAGTGTAAGAAAATCCTCTGACTGGGTTTTTAGTGATGTGAACTTATGTAAGACAAACTAAATAGACGCATCCACAATAGAATATATGAACACACCCTCGCAGATAGAGAATACGACTCCTAATCGGCGCTGGCTTCGATAATGCCAAAACAACAGCACCGGTTTACAACTTTAAAACGAGAATTATCCGCGAAGTAGTCAAGATCAAAAAACGTCCCGACTGTTTAAATAAGAGAGATGATGGTCGTCGCCTTCCTATTAGTTGGATACCTACCACATCTTCATTACAAACACACACAAAGAAAATAAATTCAATAGACAATTTTATTGCATCATTGTCCGCCTTAATACATGCCGGTAATCCTCTTAATCCTTTAAGTATCGTGACCAAAGCTCCTGACTTAATTGACCGTGACCCGACTACTTTCACTGATAACGAAGCAGGTAGACGGAACGACACATAAAATACAAGACTTGCAACGAACTGCCAGATCTCTCTGAGGCCTAGGCTTGAACACACTGAAAATTTAAAGACGATATCCGGCGAGATTTGAGGAGTGGGCAGATTGAGGCCCCGTAATCGAGCTACAACAACACAGATTGAGGCTTCAGAGTGCCCTTACATATTTCCTTTACCTCTTGAAAATGGCTCCAAAACAGGAGCCGAAACGTCGAGTTTTAATAAATTCTTCCGAGAACCAAGTGCGTCTCACATTAAAGACCGCGGAAATCTTTCCGAGCATATATATATATATATATATATATATATATATATATATATATATATATATATATATATATATATATATATATATATATATATATATATATATATTGCTATGGTATTTTTCGTTAAGCATTTTTAATTGTAGAGTATGAGAATTCAATTTGCGTCTTTATTTAAAAAACGCTAACATTGATGAACCTGAAATTATGACAAAAATTGTTTCCTTACTGCTGTGTTTGTAAATTTTTCTCTCATCTCATGGGTAGGGTTCTGTGCTTGGGCTAGCATTTTTGTTTGATATATCTTATTTATAAATTATAATTACTCCAGTGTTTGGAATTTTCAAAAAAAATATATTTGGGTTCTTGTGATTTCACTTTTAATCGACGGTGAAAAATAGCCTTACTTTATCATATAACTAATATTTGTTTGATTGGTGGTCAAAATTAAACAGATTATGTAAGTATAATCTAGTATGTTTCATTTCTGATTGATTAAATTCACAAATTTTCATTAAAACATAGCTATATCAAATTTATCATCGCTGATTGTCGATAAATCAATACAAATCAAATTTATTTAAAACAATGAATTAACTAACTATGATCTAGTGATTCGGCCTTTATCTAATATCCCCCTTAGTGAACTAAAGATACATTAAAATCATCAATAGGACTGAAATTAAAAAAAAAATAATCACACTATAGAAAAAAGTCTGCACATTTATTACGATAAAGTTCACAAAACGACTTGCTGAATGATGTCTAATTGGTTCTCCCATTAGATGTGTACTAATTACTTTCCATTTGATCTACTGTTTGGATTTTTAGCTTGCCTGTGATTACTAATTATTTTTCATTTTATTGAAACGGTCTCAACAAAGCCGTGTACCAGATACTCATATTTATTTTTACCATTTCAAACTGAATATGATTTTATTATGAGGCACTTGCCTTCACGCTTAATTCCCAACTTCCATATTTACAGTGTCCCCGTATGTCAACGAATGAAGTTTCATTTCCCGCAGTTCTTTTACGAATCGTCCTATCGTCCTGCCGCCGTCTTCTTAAATAACTACCTGTGTTACAAAAATTCTTTTCTCGCTGTACCTGGGTACAACATAGTTCATAGACCCTGCATTTTCCCTATTGTCCAACTTCTTGTTCGTTGCACTCATTGGAAACCACCAAAAAAGCTATCCCTATTAACTAACACTACGTGTCTTTTCTTATAATTGGTAACTGACAAAAAAACTTATTTTCAACTTAATACTATACATTTACTTACTGTCTAAGGATAAAATAAAAATCATTATATTCTGTTAAAACTCTATAAATAAAAACAAGGCTACTGTTCTGTGTTCTATTGTATTCCAACGACTTTTGCTTAGTGAAATTAAAATGTACTACATGTAAAAAAGATCTCATTGTTCTGTATCCTTTTACCTATTATGCTATTCCTTATTTAAACCTAAAATATTTTACACTCTCAATTATACAGGGCATTTAAATATTAGGACGTATCAATTTAATTTACATGGCCCGTTTTACTCCACAATAAAATGTTTCTAATTTTTTGACATATTTGCTATCTATAGCAATATATATATATATATATATATATATATATATATATATATATATATATATATATATATATATATATATATATATATATATATATATATATATATATATATATGTATGTATACATCTGTGTGTGTTTGGTAGGTATGTTGCACTAGTAAAGATCTTACTTTGCATCAAAATCGAACTGTCTAGGCTTATAGAAAATTTAGTTTTCTGATTTGAAGTATTTAATGAAAATTCTCCACCATAACGTACTTGCACTTCAAATATTTATTATGTATAAACTTTTTATAAAACCAACAATTAATAACCTGCACATTAAAATGTTTAATAATTTTTAACAAACGTTTGTGTAATGAAGTTCAAAGTTTTTAGAAAATGATGGTGGTAAGAAACAAATATTGTTTGAGCAATTTTCAATTACCAAGATTATTTCAGTCAAATATCAAAAAACATCGGTTGGCGTATAATCTCAGCATACGTAGGAGCAGCCTTCGCTTGATAATTGTTCTCGACAGAGATAAAATTGACACGAAAAACCAATTTTTATTTAATGTAAGCTTTCAGTGAGAACAGCTTAGGCTTCAGTTCACGATTAATGTATCAATATATATGTCAATTTATATGAAAATGGCTGGAGCATCGGAGTGGAGAAAAACACGCAGATAATAGACCCAGTCAGACATACATCCTGATAATGAAGTTTGCCAAGCGTGAAACGGCAGATTAATACAAGTCGGCAAGACAAGCAGTAGATTATGAGAGAAGGTAAGGGTGGGATGGGGTTATGGTTATGGAGATTATCGTAAACCACACATGACTCATTTCTTATTGGGGTAAAATGAATTATTAAACGATCTTGCTATACCATTATTATTAAGGACTACAGATTATCATAAGCGTATTAGCAAATTTTCCTCAAGAAAACTTCGCTCTTAGGGACGTCACGATGAAAAGATTTTGAAAAAATTTCTCCAGGTGGTCCATTAAAATTATATATATATATATATATATATATATATATATATATATATATATATATATATATATATATATATATATATATATATATATATATATATATATATATATATTATCACATTTGTCTATGAGAATTAAGTTTAGGATCTTTGTTACTTCTATGGTAGTGTTTTGGTAACAGCGAACACTCTAGAATGGTATTTCTGGAAGCGACCAGAATAGTGTAGAAGGTCTAGAATCTCTATGGATAGTATAAATAGACGAGCGGTGCGCAGAATAAGTTAGTTCAGTATTGAATAAGGTGGTGTGAAAGTGATCATAGATTATAAAGCGAGTTAACAGTAAGTGTTGGTCTATAGGAAGCGATCATCGAAGGCGATAGTGGAATATAGTTCTATGGACATTTAATAATAGAGAAGAGATATATTTTAGTTGACACTGGTGTTGGAAAATAGTTGGTAATAATAAATTAGTAGTTTGAAAAGCTGTGTTTTGTTAGTAAACAAATCCAGAACCCCGTGGAACGTAACAACTGGTGTCAGAAGTGGGATTTTCAAGCTGCTAGCAGAAATGTTTTCCAGAATATTCGTTGAGCAACAAAACTTTTAGAATCTCTGGGAGATCAGTGTCAGCAGTGATTAATAACTGGGTGTGTTCTTGAAACAGAATAAACTGTGTATCAGCTTTAAGTACGTCTATGCCTAAGACACGTTGCGCAACAGCCAATAAGAACGCACAGCTATTGGAAATGATTTAAGAAATGGACGAAGAAGCTAAAGTTGCACGAGAAGAAGCCAGAAAAAGGAGATAAAGAAGCAAGAAAAAGAGATGAAAAATCGAAAGAAGAAATTAGAAAAGGAGATGAAGAGGCCAAAGAAGAAATCAGAAAACGAGATGAAGAGGTCAGAAGAAGAGACGAAGAAGTCAAAGAAGAAATGAGAAAAAGATATGAAGGGGCCAGAAGAAGAACGAAGAAGCTAAAGAAGAGGCCAGAAAAAGAGACGAAGAGATAAGAGAGGAACTGAGAAAAAGAGACGAAGAAGTCAAAGAAGAAATGAGAAAAAGAGATGAAGAGGCCAGAAAACGAGACGAAGAAGCAAGAAGAAGAGATGAATAAACAAAGAAAATTCTGCAAGAACAAGCGAGCAGAATTGAGAATATTACTTCGTATGTGGACGAACGTGTGAAACAGGTAAAAGACGACATCTTCCAACAAGTAGAAAGCAGAGTAAGAGGTATCAGCGACGATGTACATGACAAGCTGACGAATATACAAGAGGAAGTGCATCAGAAAATACAATCACTAGAAAATAAGTGCGAAACCCTAGCCAAAGAAAACATCAGGCTCGGAGATAGCTCGGTCGCAAGAATTGAGAATCCCACATTTGATGGCTCAGTCCCGTGGGGTATTTATCTACGCCAATTTGAAGCCGCTGCTATAGCAAATGGTTGGGGCGATAGAGAGAAAGCGACTTCGTTAATTGTAGCTCTTAGAGGAGATGCTCTAGATGTACTCCAAGGTATTCCCAGGGAAGAAACTTTGAGTTTTGACAGCATTAAACATCAATTAGAGATGAGGTTTGGCGACCAGCATTTACAACAGCTGTATCTATTGCAGTTGAAAAATCGTTGTCAGAAATCGGGCGAAAGTCTCCAACATCTCCACGCCGACGTTGTCAAACTGACACGATTAGCCTATCCCATAGCTGCGATAGAGATTCTAAACCAGCTGTCGCTGCAAACCTTTATTGACGGCATCAGAGATACCGACACGCAACAGGCGCTGAGGATGGCGAGACACAAAAACTTGAACGATGCTTTGGCACATTCCTTGGAGTTTAAAGCGCTAAAGCAAGCTTCAGAAAGTCATGTTAAAGTTCGCAGTCTTCAAGTCCAAGAAGAAAATATAACAGATCCATCCAAGATCATGCAGCTACTAGAGAAAATAGCAGAACAAATAAGGCCAACGTCTCATGGACACCCAATAAGAGCTCACCGTGCAAATACCTTGCGCTGCTGGAACTGCGGCAAGGTGGGACATATAAGGGGCGAATGTTGGGCTCTAAGATCACGCGCAAGGGAGAAAGTGAAGCTAAGGCCGGGAACCATTTCTCAGGTTAGAGATTCCAGCAGCGCTCTCGTCGTAGACGGATACGTAAGCGGTAATAAGACCCAGATGGTCGTCGACACAGACGCACCTAGGACGATTATTCGCCGCGACATGGTTCCAAGATGGCGATTAAGAGAGCCAGACAGAGGGTACAGAGTAAATGCAGCCGGTGGTGATCGGATCCAGGTATTTGGCGAAACTGACGTCGAGCTGCAAATTGGGACATGGAAGGCAAAGCAGAGAGCCATAGTCGCCACCATATCAGACCCGATAATAATTAGCTTGGACATACTTCAGGGTCAGTGCGCTAAACTTGATCTTGGCACTAACATCCTGACTATCGGCGGTGAAGAAATAATAATGTCATCTGGCAGTAACCTGATAGTGCGGAAAATCACCATAGAGGAAAATAGCAATGCCTGCCGTGAAAGTGCCATTCCAGTGAAGAGAGCCAGAGTAACAGTGCCAAGTGATTGTTATTTAACTGGCGGATTCAATCAATTATTAAAATACGTTATATTTGTAGCTTTATTAACGGCCCCAAATACAGTTTTAGCTCAGCATAGATATATTATGCTGTCTTGGCATATATCTTTATCGTGTTAAAACCACGGACGAGTTCGTAAATCAGGTATAACCACCATTTTTCCCGGAAGGTATACAGAAATATTTTTGTATACGCTATAGTTTTTAAAGTATTAGAGTAGGTAAAATCAGACATCACATGTAGCTAAAATTGATGTAAATGAACCTCTGTTGTGAATTTTAAGTAATATAGTTTACAAAATGGGGAGTGTTCTCGAAATTACAAATAAAAGCTGAAAGACCTGACTTGAAACGACTTAAGTAGTTAAAGTCCAATGCATGACAGACGGAGTAGTAAGCAGCCATGCGTAGATAGATTCTTACCACAGCCAAACCATACATGAAGATAACCAAATAATACAAATAACACGCATAAAACTGGATACCCGAACTAGCATTCGAGAAATATCGTCCACAAAAACAACAAGAACCGTTTGTATCGTTTGTCAGCAATTACAACGTTAGAATGACAGATGGCATAATATTATAAATTTGCCAAGTGTTTTATTTTTAAGCAGGGTATTCAATATTTTTTTTATAATACACTACCAATATATATTTGTGGCTTAATGGACGGCCACATCTAAAGTTTTTGACTAAAAGTGTAGCATATAGTGGAAAGACTGAACTTAAAGGAAGGTAATAAAGACATATACAACCTAATGTCTTAGCGGCCGCTTCTTCAGTTGATGTGACATGTTGGTGGCAATTGAGATTTAGATCCACAGAAATGCCAACAAGCGAAAAGAACTCATTACTTTGAATAACTTGGTGGTTCATTGTGATGGGTCTAGGGCTAGTGTACCTCTTATGAGATAGAAAGCAATAATGAAATTTGGTGGAGTTGAATTGTACAAGATTTCTACTTCCCCAGTCTGATATTTTTTGGAGATCCACAGAGATAGAGCCCTCAATCAGTCTGCGATCATCATCTAATTGGGCTAAAGAGACAGGATTAGAATATTGTACATTTGAGTGGAGGGTGCTCTCGTTAGCGTAACTGTGAACTGGGTTGAATGTGATAGAGAGGAGGTCATTGATGTGGAGAAGAAACAAAGTAGGGGCCAAAGCTGAACCATGAGGGACTCCTGGATTAATTGGATACAGTTTAGAGGAATGGCACGACAACAGAAATGCTCCGGTTGGAGAGGAAATTTGCTGTCCAGGAACAGAGTTTTAGTGGTAGGCCATAGGCCGGAAGTTTATTAAGCAGCGCTGTGTGCCAGACCTGGCCGAATGCTTTGGATATGTCTAGAGCGACAATCTGGGATTAACCCCGTATAGTTCCATAGGCTTGTTCCAAGAATGGGTGATAAAAGAATGGAGGTCTGCAGTTGATCTACGCTGACGGAATCCATACTGCCTGTAGTGGATTAGACTGTTGTTTTTTTTCAAGAAATTTTAGTAATTTGATGCTTATATACTTTTCCATCACTTTAGAGGCGACTGAAAGGAGATAAATAGGCCTATAGTTGCTAGGAAGCGCTTTGGATCCTTTCTTGGGGACGGGTTGTACTCGAGCAGTTTTCCAGTTACTAGGGAATATGCCTCTATTGTAAGATGTCTGAAACAGACGAGTCAGGGCAGGAGCATTTTTCGAGAACAATTGCTGGGATCTCGCCAAGGCCAGAGGCTTTCCTGGTATAAAGAGAAGAGAGCATCTTTCGTACCTTTTTAGTTTTGAAATGACATCCGTAATTTTATGCGCGACATTGGGGACTGTTGATGTTTGAATATTTGGAGGTGGGTTGAGCGTAGAATTGTCGGCGAACAACTAGGCAAAAAGTTCAGCGTTAACGAGGGCGGTAGAAACAATTTCATCCCCTGAATCAAGAGGTGGGAACGTGCTCTTGCATAAATTATTCCCAATAGATTTAGCAAGAGTCCAGAAGGGTTTGCTGCCGTTGAAGCATGGGAACACTTTGTTTTTCATGTGTTTATTAAACGAGTTTTTTCCTCAGAAAGAATGCTGACATAGCGGTTTCATGTGTCGTTAATTGCCTGACGGTTTTCTTGACTGGGATTCTGTAGAAGCGTTTTGTGAGCTTTGACCTTTTCGTGTCTGGCCTTGTCACAAGAGAACCAGGGCTTTTGAGCGTCTGAAGAGGTTTTCTGTGTACATGGAATAAATAATTCCATGTCAGCTTGGATAATTTTTGTGAGATATCAGAGGGGTCAGGACGCCAGCTTTGCTGGTAAAACGATCGCCAAGTCCCTCAAATTTAGAAATGTGTCGTAGTGATTTGGGACCTCTAAGCGTACTTAGCAATCCACATCACTGGTTATAACCTTCACTTAGTAGATCGTAATAATTTAATTCTAAGGATACACAGTGCTTTGTGTACCGTTAGTTTTGGACCAACCTGTATAAGAGAATAATTTTCTATAAAGTCATGTACCTATAGATGCACATATTCAATGTAAGAGAAAAATAATATTTCTTTATACTCCAAGGAACCGGTGACACCCAGCCCAAGTTCAGAGACCCAAATGAATTATTTAGAGCGAATTGCTATAGCTAATGTAGCACATGGGACAACTTTAAGTGATTCATTGTCTAGAAAAGAACGAGGTAAAACTGGTGTGTGCAAGTTTAAGGAGATATACCGATGTAAAGTGCTCTGTACACAATACCTCTAGATGGAGACAATTGTCTGGCTCGATCCTCTGACAATTACTGCCACAGTGGAGAAATCACTTTGAGTTACTCTGGGAAAATCCTATTCGAATACATTGTGTGTTACATATTACGTATAATTGTATATGCTAAGCAACTAAAGTCGTATTAATTTTGATAGTTAGAAATCTTAATTTGCAAAATGTGGAACTATACAGGATGTTTTATAAGTACGTTAGAAAATTCTGGAGCATAATATTTAGATAATTGTAAGAAAAAGTGTTTATATAAACATGTTTGCTAAGTTGCATTATTTACGAGACCCACAGGGTGTACAATTATAAAATATACAGTCTTTTCATCATAACTGTTTTGCAGCTGCAGCTATTTTCACCAAACTTGGTACACAGCATACCTGCAATAAGTAGTTTTAAAACAGAATATTATTAAGCTGGTTAGCCAACCAGTGACGTAGATACAGGTAATCAATTTAAGATTTTGAACAAAAAACAGTAGGATGTACAGGGTGAGTATTATAAATGATTATTTTCGTTATTTCTGGGGAATTGATCCGTTCAAAAACTTATTTTGAGCCATTTTTAAGGTATTTTCTGAATCTGCTACCCCTTTTCAAGAATTTTGAAAAATGTACGAGGTGGAACAAAAAAATATATATTTCTTAAATGCAACACTGTATTTTTTTTACATATTAAAATGTTTCGATTTTTTTCTGATTACAAAAATATATAGTTATAGCACATTTGGATACACAGTTTTTAAGTTATGAGGAAATATGTAAAACGACAAATCTGTTTACGTATTACTCAATAATATACGAAGTAGCCTTTGGAAATAAAATTTTAACTTTGTATAAACGTCAAAAAGGTTAAGATTTGTTAGTGCTTTTTCTATTAGGAATTTTTATTGTGTGCAAAAAAGCGATCATGCCTTATCATAGTTAAGAGAATAGGAGTGGGATTTTAGAAATATTCTTATAATGTAATAAAAACATGACTCCTTCACAAGGGAAGACTGTATCCGAATGAGACTGTGCCTGGCAAAGAAACATTAAAAAAAAATTACAATAAATTTTGTGACACAAATTCATTAAAGAATGCAAATAGAACAAAAACGAGGAATACTATTGGTGAGGAAATACAAATGAATATTCGAGTATAGGTTATAGAAGAGCCAAGTCGGTCTACTTATTTTGTAGCTAAATATTTAAATGTAAGCCAAAGCAGCGTTATGCAACTTTTAAAAAGAAATAAGTATAAACCTTTTCACATTCTTCCTGTTCAACAATTAACCGAAAATGATCGTCGACAGAGAATACTGTTTTGCCAACAAATTTTTGAAAAATATAATGAAAACAATGATTTTGTGCGAAATGTGTTTTGGACTGATAAGTCGTTCTTTTCTACAGCTAGTTTGTTTAATAGACATAACAAACATCATTGGGCTACAGAAAATCCACATACGGTAGGTTAGGTTAGGTTAGGTTAGTTTGTGAGTGGTCCATATCGGTACCTCCACCGCGACCATAAGGTCTATTGTGGCTCACGCCTAATGTCTATATTTCGCCCAACAAATCCAGCCTCCTACAGAGGTCGATAACCTTTGCGGGCGAAAGTTGATCCAGATCCTCTGGAGCAAGCTTTACCTTGCCAAAGAGCAGGTGTCTAGTCCTATCCGCTGCCGGACAGGAACACAGCACGTGCTCTGCTGTTTCGTCATTCTCCATACACAGCCGGCACTCGGTCTCCTGACCGATCCCAATACGGTGCATGTGATGCCGCAAGCGACAATGTCCTGTATACAGGCCGACTAGAGTACTCAGTTGTTGTCTGTTCAACTCTAGAAGTTTCTTAGCCCTTGACTCAGACAGGCCATTTATGAAGGCCTTAGAGTGAGCTAATCCTGGAAGATTTTGCCAATATTGAATTGTCCTTCTATCTGTCCAGGTCTTTAAGGTGCGTTTTGCTGTGCAAGATGTTATTCCCAGCACCGGTTCTGGTCCGACAAAGTCACACTGTAAACCACTCCTGGCAAGCGCGTCTGCCGCAACGTTGCCATCATGGTCCGAGTGACCCGGTATCCAGACCAGCGACACCTCATTACAGCTGCCCAATTCGTTAAGGGCAGATTTACAACTCCATACCGTCTTTGAATTGCACCGGTAGGAACCAAGAGCCTTTATTGCAGCTTGGCTATCTGCAAATATCTTTATCGATTTGTTTGTGCATAGGTCTTTTAAGCTTTCCCTTGCACACATCTCGATCACATACGGTAAAGCAAATAAAAAAATAAGGACGTAAAACTGTCAATGTGTGGTGTGGGATACAACAAAACAAAATTGGTCCATTTTTTTTACATGCAAATCTCACAGGTGTAGTTTATCTCCATTTGCTACAAGAGCAAGTTGAGGAATATTTTGATGACTTGCCAGTTATTCTAAATTTAAGAGCAATCTGGCAGCAAGACGGAGCTCCCCCACATAATGTTAGGCCTGTGACGAACTACTTAAACCAAAAATATAACCTCTGGATGGGAAAAAATGGTCCCATCCATTGGCTGGCTAAACGCCCCGATTTAAATCCGCTAGATTTTTTCCTTTGCGGTGCTCTCAAGAACATTATTTATAGTGAACAACTGTCGGGGGACACTGCAATTAAAACAGCTTATACGACGAGAAATAAATTCTTTTAACGAAAATGCAGCGGTATTTGAAGATGTGCGATCAAATTTTTTACGGCGATGTTTCAAATGCTTAGAAAACAACGGAAGTTATGCAAAAGATACAATGTAAATCTATATATTATTTTCAAATTTTTGTAAGTTTGATACTTTAATTTTATTTGTTTCTTGTGTATGGTATCGTTATATATTTTGTTGTGACAATCATTGAATAGATATCTTAGCTAGTTTTGTATAATAATTAACTAATTATTGACAAATCATATTTTTATGATAAACTAATGGTTTGACGTTTGTATAGAAAATTAAAATTTTGTTCCAAAGGCTATTTCGTATATTATTGAGTAATACATAAACATATTTGTCGTTTTACATATTTCATCATAACTTAAAATCTGCTTATCCAAATGTGCTATAATTATAAATTTTTGTAATCAGAAAAAATCGACAAATTATAATGTGTAAAAACACACAGGGTGTTCTATTTAAAACTATATTTTTTGTTCCACATCGTACATTTTTCAAAATTCTTGAAAAGCGATAGCAGATTCAGAAACCACGTTAAAATTGTTCAAAATATGTTTTTCAACGAACCAATTCGCCCAGAAATAACGAAAATAAAAGGGGGTTATCATTTATAATACTCACCCTGTATATGTTAAAAGTAATTAGGTTTCTGTGTGACTTGTTAAATTTGAAACGAAAATTAGTGATTTATATAATAAACAAGAGCACAGCCTACTCAATATAATTAAATCGGTTTGCATGGTTTGCAAGTGCAGCGATTTAAATTTTTAAAATCAAGTTTGCCATGCAAATGCTGACTGATAGGAAAAAAGTCTGGGCGCAACAAGTGCGTTATGAAAGTGAATTTTCATAAAAATGTTTCTAATAGCAAACATATTTTAAATGCTGCAGGCGGAAATTTGGTTACCGGTATAACCTATATAATAGAAATAATATACCATATTTTGTCACAATAACTTATTGTTTAAAAATGTACAAACATTTTCCGAAAATAAACTTGAAATGTTTCCGAGAAAACTGGTTTCCTAGCCAACTAACATTGGGTTAATAGCAAATTGACATATTGAAATTTGAAGCATTTAATGAAAATTCGCGACGAAAATGCACTTACTGGGTCTCCGTTTTTTTTTTACAAACATGCATCAGATTTCGATAAAAATGCAAAAATGGAATAATATAAAGAATGTTCGAAAAAAAAATCTGCAGTTGATGTGACATGTTGGTGCCAATTGAGATTTAGATGCACAGAAATGTCAACAAGTGAAAAGGACTCATTACTTTGATTAACTTGGTTGTTCATTGTGATGGGTCTTTCTACTTCCCCAGTCTAATATTTTTTGTAGATCCACGGAGACAGAACCCTTCATTATTCTGTGATCCTCATCTAACTGGGCTAAAGAGACAGGCTTAGAATATTGTATATTTAAGTGGAGGGTGCTGTCGTCCGCGTAACTGTTAACTGGGTTAGATGTGCTAAAGAGGAGGTCACTGATTAGGAGAAGAAACAAAGTAGGGGCTAAACTTGAACCTTGAGGAACTACTGGATTCATTGGATACAGTTAAGAGGAATGGCCATCCACGACAACAGAAATGCTCCGGTTGGAGAGGAAATTTGCCATCCAGGTACCGCGTTTTGATGGTAGGCCATAGGCCGGATGTTTATTAAGCAGCGCTGCGTGCCAGACCTGGTCGAATGCTTTGGATATGTCTAGAGCGACAATTTGGGATTCACCGTGTAGTTCCATAGACTTGTTTCAAGAATGGGTGTCAAAGGCAAGGAAGTCGGCAGTTGATCTGCGCTGAGGCAATCCATACTGCCTGTCCTGGACTAGATTGTGTTTTTCAAGAAATTTAAGTAATTCAGTGTTTCTGTACTTTTCCGTCACTTCAGGAACGACTGAAAGAAGAGAAATAGGCCTGTAGTTGCTAGGAAGCTCTGTGGATCATTTCTTGGGGACGAGCAGTTTTCCAGTGACTAGGGAATATGCCTCTATTTTAAGATGTCTGAAGCAGACGAGTCAGAACAGGAGCAAGTTCTGGTGCGCATTTTTTGAGAACAATTGCTGGGATCTCGTCAAGGCCATAGGCTTTCCTGGTAGTAAGAGAAGAGAGCATCTTTCGCACTTTTTTTGAAAATTATATCCGTCATTTTATGCGCGACATTGGGGACTGTTGGTGGTTGAACATTTGGAGGTGGGTTGAGAGTAGAATTACCGGCGAACAACGAGGCAAAAAGGTCTGCCTTGCCCAGGGCGGTAGACACAATTTCATCCTCTGAGAGAAGAGGTGGGAACGTGCTCTTGCAGAAATTATTCCCAATAGATATAGCAAGAGATCATAAGGGTTTGCTGTCGTTGGAGCTTTAGAGGACTTTGTTTTTGATGTGGTTATTAAACAAGTTTTTTGTCTCAAAACGAATGCGGACATAGCGGTTTCTAGCGTCGTTAAATGCTTGAAGGTTTTCTTGACTGGGATTGTGTAGGAGCGTTTTGTGAGCTTTGTCCTTCTCAAGTCTGACCTTGTCACAGGATTTAGAGAACCATGAATTTAGAGTGACTAAAGAGGTTTTCTGTGTGCAAGGAATAAATAAGTCCATAAGATAGTTTCAGTGACGTTTTGTGAGATATCAGAAGGGTCAAGATGAGAGAAGCAGACAGACGCCCATGGAAATGAGGAAAAGTAATGCCGCATTTCATCCCAGTTCGCGGAGTTGTAGTGCCAAACGATATGTGGATGTGATGACTGTGTGACCTCGGGTTGTTTTGCGCAGGAAGCAGTAACCATGCCGTGGTCTGAGCGACCAAGGGGGGCAGTGACTGATATCTTATAGCATTCAGGTTTTGTAGTAAGTAGATCCAAGGGATTTGAGCTGTGTGTTGGGATGCGAGAAAGGTAAATATGTTGCTGAACTATATTGGCTAAAGAACTGCTGACTGCAAAGGCCTCCGCTGCTCTCCCTTGTGGATCAAGTTTTGAAGATCCTAGCCATTCTTAATTATGTACATTGAAGTCACCAAGAACAGTGACCTCGGAGGAAGGATATTCAGAAATCATCAGATGGTCGGTTTTTTCAGAGAGTCAGTCAAGGGCCTGGACAAAGTTGTTGTCAGAAGGTGACCGGTAAATGCAACAGATGGATTTGGTTGCAGCCCTGAGAGAGAAATAGAGAGAGAGAGAGAGATAGATAGAGAGTTCCATCCAAAGTATGTCTTTTCTTCCAGTTTCTAAATTGGGGAGTCTGGTGCAGGGTAGATTGCTACGGACGTATATGCACACGCCTTCATGCAATATAAAGGGAGTACGGAGCTCATACCCTGGGAAATTAAGGTGATTAGTGGCTGTTTTGGCACTGATTTGGGTTTCGGTGAGGAAGAGGAGTTGGGGCCTATTAGTCTAGAGGAAATGATGGACGGGGTTCAGGTTAGAATTTAGGCCACATATATTCGAGAAGGGTATGTTAAATCTTGATGCCGGCGGCCCCTGTACCCCCCTCTCCCGGACCTCCGAATGGAGGGGTATTTTATCTCCGGAATCTTTTGTACAAGGAGAAGCCATCATCATTTTTGTTTATAAAGGAAACCGACTCATACACCAGAACCGGAAACGTTTGTTGGGACTTCACCGGCCCCTTGATGTATGGGGTGGTACCTCTTCGGGCGTGAAAAAATCCTTTACTATCACGTAAAAGAAAATTCCACTACCACCTGCTTGACTCCATTTAGTCGGCTCGTACGACAGGCAGGAATTACCTTGGGCCTATTCTTTTAGTTAGTCCCCTGACCCACAGGGTACTCTTGATAGCTTAGCGAATTATGGTTGTCCTTTTTTAATTTCGGTGCTCAAATTGTTTGTACTAGTTACGAATCAAAAATGGAATAAATATTATTACTATTATGGCTGGCCTGGCCTTTAATTAGAAAGTACACTTTAATGTGTAAACTGATATTTGATAAGTACGCCGAATAACAAATGGAATAAATATTTCTATTGGTACTATCAGCCTTTGTTTGAGAGGGCACTTGATATGGAAAATCTAATCTTTTTTTGTACGTGAAATAAAAAGTCAGAAAATATTATTATTAGTATTACTATTAGTATTCTGTTTGAGAGAATAGTTGAAATGTATAATTTAATATTACATAAGTACGCCGAATAAAAAAATGGAACCTATTGAGTTTCTGTCAGTCAAGTGTCGTATAAACGTATGTAACAAATCTCAAATAAATTAGTTCTGTATACAGCTGACATGCAATAGAAAAATCATAAAGTATTAAGCAACCGTGCCGTATTCCGTATTATTTCAATGATATTTCGAAACAAACAACGTCAAATTTTACTTCTATCATTTGTTAAAAATAAACTTCACTCTAGACTTAGATATCGAGAATATCTGGTATTTTAGTAAAATTTTGTTTGGAACGCTAGTTTTCGTATATTTCACGATTGATGTTGCTATAATAAGTAAAAATGAGTTATGAATATTTAAAGCTAGACATTGCTTTGCCCTTTACCCTTATAAAGTCATACAAAATCAGGAGCTCATGGAAGGCAGCTTTAATAGAAAAACGCCTTTTGGGAAAAAAATATGGAAATGTTAGATAACAATGTTATCCAACTATAACATGTTTTGAGAGTTTTAGTTTCTGAACACTGGTGAGATTTGGATAATTTACCTCATATAAATGTGGCGTGTAAATACTTTTTTAACATGTTTTTGGACCTTTTTATTCTCATTTTTTTTCTAATTTTCCTGAATGTTAAGTGTGACGTGAACTTTCCAAAAATTGGGTAACTGATAAGGTAAGGACAATGAAAATCCGATGTGGAGGATCGGATGGGACGACGGACATTACATTACTGTCGTGTCAGCCTACGTTCCAGGGGACAGCACGGACCCTCCTCCACCTAAGGAATTGGAGCAGCTGATGATGGGTAGCAGAACAGGTGGATGGCAGACCATCATCGGCATGGATGCGAACGCGCGCCATGTGGGGAAGCTCGGACACAAATTCTAGGGGTGAGGCACTTCTACAAATCTTTATGAAATTTAATTCAGACATATTGAATACAGGTAACAAACCTATCTTCGTCACAACACGGTGTGAAGAAGTTTTAGATCTAACAGTTTCCACCCAGTGTCTGGGTGACTTTGTTAAGAACTGGGCTGTGTCTGGGGACGCGAGTAGCTCCGACCACAGATACATCCGGTTTGAAATCGCCAAAGTGGAAAGACAAACGGTATGGTACCGGGACCCCCGCAAGCCGGACTGGGAAGCCTACAAGGCAGAGCTAGCAATGGAACTGCGGGGGCTACGTGTACCATAAACAATTCAATAGACCTCGAGATTGCGGCAGCTCAATTGCGAGACGCAATCACCCCGGTCTATAATGCCAACTGCCCCCTGAAAATGAGGACGTCCACCAGGAACGTCCCGTAGTGGAACGAGGACCTCGGAGAAGGAAGACGCAGGTTCGTAAGCTGTTTAACGCGGCCAAAAGGTCGGGAGAATGGGATGAATATCGAGAGGCCCTAAGGAGCTATAACAAAAGACTGAGGGACGCCCAGAAGAAGTCGTACAGGAGGCACTGTGAGGAAGTGTAGAACACGTCCGAGAGCGCTCGACTGCACAAGATCCTGTCCAGGGACACTCGGACCAACAGAGGCTCCCTTAGAACATCCACGGGAGGCTTTACAAGTTCGGGAGAGGAAACTATGGAAATTTTACTCCAGACGCACTTCTCCGGCTGTAACATAATAAACCAATCACCTCCGGACTTGGAACACCAGGAAATAGAGGCACCTTATAGGCGGGCAGGCGGGCATCTAGAGTAGACTGGACAGTCGCTAAAGGTGTGGTTACTTGGAGCAAAATCAGATGGGCCATTAACAGCTTTAAGCCATACAAATCCCCGGGATTTGATGGAATAATGCCCATCATGCCCCAACAGGGGATATATATATATATATATATATATATATATATATATATATATATATATATATATACATATATACTGGCGCCAGTATCATCATTATGAGGGCCAGCCTGACTCTGGGGTACATTCCGGGGGCATGGAGACTGGCCAGTGTTGTATTCATTCCTAAACCTGGGCATCCAACAGACCAGGCAAAGTCCCTGAGGCTAATAAGTCTAAGGTCCTTCTTGCTAAAAACCATTGGAAAAACTGCTCGACCGGCACATTAGAGGCGGTGTACTGGAAGCATATCCCCTACATTGCGGACAATATGCGGACATCCACAGAACTCTCACTCTATACGGTAGGAACATTCCAATGGCCAGGGAGGTAAAATATCTTGGGATCATATTAAGCTAACCTGAAATGGTCACGTTGAAAAAATACTGCATAAGGCAGTCATGACCTTAGCCGTCACCAGGCGCCTATATGGAAAAACGTGGGGACTAAAACCTAATATGCCCCACTGGCTGTACACAAGGGCGGTCAGTTAACATACGCGGCATTGGTCTGGTGGCCTGAGGTGACACAATCCAGTGCCAAACAAAAACTAGGCAAGATCCAAAGGATGGATTGCCTAGGTATCACAGGGGCCATGTCTTCAACCTCAACAGCTGGCATGGAGGTTTTGCTGGATCTGCCCCCCCCCCCCTCCTAAACTTAGTTATTCTGGGAAAGGCCAGACTATGACTATACAGATTAGCCTGCAATGGTTGCCTCAAGATCAACCCAGGCTTCAGGGGCCACTGCAAAATTCAGGAAATCGTGAAGGAGCCCATGCTTGAAATGAGGCTAGAACTCGCGAGCCCGCGAATCTACACGGAAAACAACTTTACAGTGGAAATCCCCGACCGGGAGGCATGGCGGGAGGAGACGCCGGGCACACCACGGGACGCGCTTGTATGGTTGACGGACGGATCCGGCGGGGAACGTGGGACGGGGGCAGGTTTTTATTCGGAAGGACCGAGGGTAAGTCATAGTATTTCCCTCGGAGTCCATGCAACGGTCTTTCAGGCCGAAATGTACGCCATCCTGCACTGTGTGCAGGAGAACAAGGGGAGGGGCTACACTAACAAGCAGATCCTCATAGCCACAGACAGCCAGGCAGCCCTTAAGGCCCTAAGTGGCGCACGGGTAAATTACTGGCTGGTGAGTGAGTGCCGAGACGAGACGAGCGACCTGGCTGGGCACGATGAGGTCACACTCATCTGGGCGCCGGGTCACTCGGGGGTCAAATGCAATGAAGAAGCTGACAGTCTCGCTTAGAGAGTGTCAGGAGAACCATTTATGGGACCAGAACCGGCTATGCGTGTGAGAAACTGCCAGGGGAGCCATTAAGTCCTGGGTCAGAAACCAACACAAAGTTTACTGGGCAGACTGTCCAGGGCTCAGACATGATAAGTCTGTAACTGACGAACCCAGTTCAAAGAGAGCTGTAGAGCTGCTAAATCTTAGCAGAGGACAGCTCAGAAACATAGCAGGTCTCTTGACGGGACACATGACCGCCAAGATACACCTGCATAAAATGGGGCGGTTCGAGGAGGACCTCGCATGTAGACTCTGCGGCGAGAGGGAGGAATCAGCTCAGCACATCTTGTGCGAGTGTAAAGCTCTGGACCGAGGAAGACAACTGATCTACGGTCAGTTTAGACCGGAGAGAGATCATTATAAAACTTCACCCTACCAATCGCTGTGCAGACTAGTTTAAGGCACAGTGATTTTGGAGTGGCTGGAGTAAAAAGACTAATGGCATGCACAATAAACCAAAGATTGCAGTACTATCAGGGCGGCGTGGCCGCGGACGAGCCCTGAGGCAGAAAAAAAGGACATCTACCGTAAATCTTAAGGATCTATACCACTTAAAAGACTCATATCCGGAATTAAATTTATAACATGGCGAAACGCAAGCATGGCAATCTCATAAATACAAGCAAAAAACACATTTTCAAAATAAATTATGTTTGATAATCCTATTGATTTGATAATCCTATACAGGGTGCTTAGAAGATTGTGTCTGAACTATCCGCCAAATGCAGGAAAAGTGGCAGCGAAATTCATATCCAGAAGGGCAATTGTGTGATGACTCCTGCTGATGAGGTTGCCAGCCCGTTCAACTTCTATTTTGAACAGACTCTAAGGCAGATAATCTCTCATACAGCCGACCACGAGATTAACCACACGCAATTCACGAAGAACATTACGACTCCGCCAAATTCATTTTATCTCGCCTCGCTTTCAGAAACGGAACTCTATAATGTACTAATTTGTAAGTTAAACTATAAGTTATTTGTCTGGCAGAGTGTTTCTCGAGTCATCAGCAATAACCTGGGTGTTCCGCAGGGATCGGTCTTGGGTCCTGTGCTGTTTTTATTATATATTAATGACTTGGGTACCTGGAAGGTGTAGCGCGATCACCATGTATGCAGTTGATACCTTCGTTATTGTTTCTGACATTTCGGACATGGGTCTCACAACTAAGTATAGCTCTGTTTTCACGGAGCATAACAGATACATACTGTTTTTGATTTGTGCTAAGACTGCTGCGATTAGGTTTTACAGCTACCAAAAGCAGATAATACATTTTTTAGACAATCATACCTTAGTGTCCGTAACAGCCACAGATAGAGATTATACATTTTTGGGTATTCTTATCGACCATTCTCTGAACTGGCATGATCACTGTGCGTATCTGGTTGGAACACTAAATTCGGTCTCATATCAGTTCGGAAACGTAAGGAGTTATATGGAAAAGGATCAGTTCTTGATACTGTATTACTCGCAGGTCAATGCTCCGTTGCGTTACGGCATCATATTCTGGGGACTGTCAGCACATACGAGAGCTGTATTTATAGCTCAGAAAGGGGTACTAAGATGCTTGGAAGGAGCTACATCACGTCAATCATGCAAAAATAATTTTCAGGAAAATAAAGTGCTCACTTTATTTTCGACGATTATAATAAAGGGCTGTTTGCTTGATTTTAAAATAGGGATGGAACATTTGTATTACATTAAGCCATACATAATGTAGATACGAGACTTTAGAACACAGGAAAAAGGTTGAGATATCTGCCTCTTCTATCTGTAGTATTGTTATGACTGCTTCAGAGAAATTGCTTCTTTAGTAGTTCTGCTTTCGACCATTAATCTAAAAACCCATTAAAATTAAAACGCATAGGCTTCTAATGTCAAACTGTCCACTTGTGAAACAGTTGGCTGCGAATCTTCGTACCCTCCGAGACCATGCCCTCCCGGCAGACCTATTTTTAGACATATAATTTCCCACAATTTTAGACTCGATTAAACAGCCCTCTTGTAGCACAACAATTAAGTTCCTTATGTTTCAGATACACAGACTTTATTCTTAGTTAAAGCGCCTCTGTGGCCGTGCGGGAAAGTCGATTCAGACTTTCTAATGCGGACTCGGTGGACGACGGTTCGAGACTCACCGGCGGCGGATGATTTTTCAAATCACTGTCGTCGTTGAGATCGAGCTCAAGGTGGAGGGTAGGTTAGTTTAGATGAGCAAAAAGGGTCAGCAATGGCCTAATAGCCAGTAAGCATCTTACCTTTACCTTTTTTTTATACTTAGTTAACTATTCCCTAAAAACACTCATTGAATGATACAACATCAATTAATATTACATATCTTTTCTTGACGAACATAGAACTGCAGAAGACGTGAAATACAATATTACATAGTTCAATGACAAATATAGTTTTAACAGACTTCCATAGTTAACAGTAAATAACGTAGATTATCTAAAATACAGGGCTATCAAAATAATTGCCTGCCTGGCTAGGAAAATCAATAAGCATAAAAATTTCAGTAGCCAGAAACGCGATAGCCATGACACTTCCATATATTCTCGTGATTGGTGTAATTGAATTAGACCGTAATAGATTCCATAAAAAATTTCAGCCAATTACAGTTTAGGTAATATTTTATTGCAATGCGATGCATACTTAAACAGAAGACCTCTCGAAATTTATTTGATCGGTTAGGGAAACTTGAAGGATTTAGATGGTGGGACTAGTTTGCTTGGTTTAAATATGCAGATAGATTCTGTAGTTTTAAAGGATGTGCAGGTTAGTACTAATCCGAGGCAAAAGTTTTTTGACGAGATGTTATTTTATTCCAACAAACTTTCTAGCGTGAATAATGTATATCAAAATTTTAGGTTTTTAATAATTCTGTGTGAAAGAGCTGGATTAGCTTATGAAAATAAATCATTTCTTTCTGCCAATAATTGGTAAATAAGTCCAGAGAATAGAATAAGTACACTTAAAGAACCCAAATCGCCACAACACATATTTCAGAGACCTTACGATCGTTTTGTTGACCATGTAAACATCTTCAGAGGAAGAAAAATTCTAAAATTGAACTACTAGCTACAGTGTATTTATATCGCGTCTAGGTAAACGAACTAGTCCGAAGTAAAATTGTCGTCGAAGACCCATCGTTTGTTTATTGTGTAGTGAAACTACGAGGTCGAAGACCTGCTTTAATCTTCTGGTCGACAAATTTATGAGCCCTTATCTAATATAAGGATAATAGGTTTAAAAGGAACGGTACCGAGCTATTTAAGGAATCTGCACGTTCCCTTTCGATCTAGAAATTTACTATGTGGATATTGGAGCAAGCCGACAAGCACATCTGGCGAAACAAACACCATACCTCCGCTCATCTTTTTTATATAGAAAATTAAACCCGGGTGTTTGGCTCACAATGTTAACTCTAACAAAGGATAAATAATTCAGCTAAAATACTAACATAAAAACTATATTTATATTGATTTTATTTCTACGTAAACAGTATTTATATTGACTTCATAGATACAAAGAAAACGAAAGGGTCTTTAAGTCGAGACAAGCATAGAGATTAGTATATGTATAGAACGGCCGAGTTATTGACAGTAATTTATTAGTGAATTTTCGTAGAAAAAATTCACTAATGGGGAGATCCCGACTTTTGAATTTTGAAAACATTTTTTCAAATGAGCGCGAACTAGGACACTTAGAACCGGGGTCAGTTTCAATTTTTATATGTTTATATATATATATATATATATATATATATATATATATATATATATATATATATATATATATATATATATATATATATATATATATATATATATATATATATATATCACACCGATAACTCAAAAAATAAGGGGCTGATTTCCATAAAATTTGGCACACACCTTTCTTTTGTAAATGGCTTGGATAAATTCGTTAGTGAAGAATATCGGACAAGGTTTTCAGGGAAAATGTTGAGTTTTCATTCGAAAAAAACTTATATCTCAGGAATTAACAAAGTAATGGCAACCAAATTTGGAAGACGCGTTTACATCATCATAGGTAAGCTACCTACCAAAATTTAGCTCTGCAGGTTAAAGGACGAAAAAGTTACAGGTATTTAAAAAAATTGGGTTTTCCTCAAAACGTCGCGATTTAAAACGTCAAAATTGGTCATATTTAGGCAATGAACCTGAAATTAATATGAGTTATGGAAAGAAAATGTCTCAAGAAGAATTCTTTACAAAGCCTGAACTCTTAGTTTCAATCGTCATTGTCCTTCATTTTACTAAAATATTCGCATAAAATTAGTTTAAAATAGACCCTTTTTCCTGTGCTTTGGCAGTAGTGTTGGCTATAGAGTTTATCGTTTAATGGTATATCATTTTTGTCAAATTTTCGTAGAAAATCATTAAAGTTCAATATATCCGTTATTATGCAAGTCACGAAAAAAATGGTATACATTAATTATAGGGTGTCTTGAGCTACATCATAAAAAATATTTCCACAATTACAGGGTGGCCCATAAGTCGTTGGTAATTCAAATATTTTTTTTAATCGAACACGCCCTATGTTATTGAATTTTTGCATTTTCCATCCAAATATAATACATCTTTGTAAGAAAAAAAATTCGGGGTGCAGAAAGTGCGTTATGGTAGCGAATTTTCATTAAATGCTTCAAATTTGAATAGCTCAATTTGCTATTAACCTTTAAGGTTGACCAGGAAACCAGTTTTTTCGGGAACAATTTAAGTTTACTTTCGGAAATTTTTGTACATTTTCAAACCATAAAGTTATTTTGATGAAACATGGCACATTGTTTCTACTATATAGGATGATGCTTGCTTTCTTAAAAAACATGTTTGCTATTGTATCCAGAAGTTTTAATTATTCTACCAGACAAATTAGGAGTGTTTAAGTGGTCAAATGCAAAGAGAATACAGGTAGAAAAAAAGCCCTACCCAACAAACGGTCAAGTAGTTCTAATTTTCTGATATGTTGTACAGGCTGGTCCCACGATACAGAGTGCAAGTTTTCAACCTCCTAACCCTTGCGCGTTCGCAGTGGCGTACCAAAAACCATTGGTGTTCAGACACTTTGGACATTTCTCAGTTTATTGACTATATAGTTTTACTAGTTCATCTAACAGAAAAATATTATTAACTGAAGATATAGAGTATTGAATATGCTACAACGAATGTAGTTGTTTTTTGTAGAACCATAGCGTGAAAAAATACGACGCATAAAATTTTTATTTTTTTGTGAAAATGCAATTTTTTGTATATTTGTGCATCATTTTTTTAATTATATCTCGATAATAGTACATCGTAGAAAAAAATATCCTAAATAGTAGTTCTAGAATATTAAATCTGATACAAGTTTCATACAAAAAAATGTTGCCTAAGACTAACAGAAAAGGGATTACGCCACATAAAGCAAAAATTGAAAAATCAAACTTCTATCATATTGTTTTCCATATTAATTGGTTTACTCAATATTTACTGCTCAGATGGCAATATTGTTAATACGAAGATCTAGGAACTCTCTCTTCAACATTTTTCTGACCTATTGTGAAGATACGTTGCATCAGGTAACACGTGTTTTTTTTTTGCTGTAAATTGTGCTAAGACGCGTTTAGTTGCAAATTGTGTTTTTACAGAATTTTTTTTTAAAATTAAGTGATGGGGAGATCTGTGAAAATCGGACCAGTTTTTTTTTTGAAAATTTTTGGCTTTCTTTAGAAAAACTTGTATATTTCCGAAAATAACACAGCTGTGGCAGCCAAATTTGGTACCCAGGTTTATACTATTAAGCTTACCACACATGACAAAATTCGGATCTCTATGTTGAAAGCAACAAATTATAAACGTCTAAAAAACATTTGGGTGCGACTGATGACGAGAGCAATGCAAAAAACCGAAATATTTTGTATGGATAACAGAATTTATTGTATAGTGCAGACAAAAATTCAGTTTTCTTGACAAAGAAAGGTCACGTAATAACAGAAAAATGTATAGTTTTTCTTCTGAAAATGTCTATTTGAAACGTCAAAATCTCCAATTTTTAGACGGAGAACCTAAAAAAATACGTGTTATGTAGAAGAAAACTCATAATAAATGTGTTTTACATATCCTCAAGTTACAGCTTCAACCATCATTATCCTTCGCTTTACTAAAATATTTGCAGAAAATTCATTTCAAATAAACATGTTTACATATATACTTTATAGTGAGTTTATTGATATTCCAATATATATATATATATATATATATATATATATATATATATATATATATATATATATATATATATATATATATATATATATATATATATATAAAGTCTAAAACTGACCTCGGATTTGGGTTCCAGCTGTCCTAAATAGCACTCATTTGAAGAAATTTTTTCACAATTCAAAAGTCTCAATTTGCTCATTAGTGAATTTTTTTAATGAAAATTCACTAAAAATTTGTGTTCTAACACCTTTTGTGAAAAATTCCCCAAAAACTAATATGCTATGAAGCTAGAAAATTAAATTTTGCTATATCTATAGATAGTGCGTATCTTTAAAAGAAACTTGTATTACAAATTTTATTGAAGTTACAAAAGCTTCCCAGAAGGAAACTTAAATCATATTTAGAAATGTAAAGTATATGCCAAATTATAAACGTGGCAGTTATTTTTCCTTATTAATCACCAGAATGATTTTTTTTAGTTAGCCTAGTGAAACTGGTTTTTTCAATATCAACAATAAAAAATATCTGCAAAAAATTGTAGTTTTAGACCTAAAAGAGACAAAGTTATTCAGGCGTTTGAAAACAAAATGAGATCTTGTTCAAAACGCATGAAATCTGTACATTATCGTTTATCGAAATGTCACAGTAAAACAAAACAAAAACGATACATTCGTTGAATGGATATCGATCTCGGAACCTTCTGCGTAGAAGGCTAGCACCCTACCAATGACCATTGAAACACATTTAACGACTGTTTCTATCTTAGATGACGTCTTATGTTTACGGCTAAAGAAAAAAGAACAAACTGTTTCAAAATCATCTTTGTAGAGACGTGACTTGCTTCTGTTTACATTTCCAATTCCAATTTCAGTCTAAAACTGTATTTGGGATCATTTTAAACTACAAGTAGGGAGTGTGTTAAAAATTTATTGACCTTCAGTTAAAAAACAATCACTATGCAAATTTTAGTTGTCACTTGCGGTATTTGTGGCCAAGATTTTACAGTTGTTGGTTTGGGTAGTATATTTTATGCGTGTTATTTATTTTTTTTGGTTATCGTTGATGTATGGTTTTTACCTGTAGTATGATTCAATACACGTATGTCAGTTAACTTCTCTGTCTACCCGGCATTGGACTTTAACCACTAAGTCGTTTCAACGTATGTCTTTCAAATTTTATTTGAAATTTTGAAAAGAACTCCTAATTTTGTGAACCAAATTACTTAAAATGTACAGCATGCTTCATGCTAGTTTCAAAAATATCTTTTTATATGTTTGGGGAAAAAATGTCCGTTAGAGCTGATTAACGGACTCGTCCGCGGTCTTAATACAATGAAGATATGTACCAAGTTTCGTTCAAATTAGTTAAATAATTTTTGAGTTTTTGCTTGGATCCATTCATATATATATATATATATATATATATATATATATATATATATATATATATATATATAACCTAATTTGTGCTTAGCATCGTTACCTCTCTATTACTGAATTTTCTTAATGAAAATTCACTAAAATTATATAACCGTGGTAACGACTGGCAACTGCAGTTTATTAACTGAGTCTGCCCTTTCTTGATTAAATCGTTGAAGACTTAATACAGACGTCGAGCCTTTCAATGTGGCTTCATGAATGTTGAAGAGCAACTTTTCAACTGTGTTCGGTTTTGCCTTTATATCATCGTCTGACAAAAAATATAAGTAATCAATATTGTACAGTGATAAAACCAAAGAAAATGGCAATAGTTACATATTGATAATGGTTTAAATAAAATAAAAATTTACAGTATGAATTTTTTATGTTATACATAGATCTATTGATGTATGATCGCAAATAAATAAATATAAGTATGAGTATATATATATATATATATATATATATATATATATATATATATATATATATATATATATATATATATATATATAATTTGTTTGCTGTTCGTTTGTGATTCCTTATTAGTTGCGTGGACTGCAGTTTCGAACCGTCCCGGTTCATCATCAGCACGCTACTGACTGTTATCGCTCCTGCGTGGTCTACGTCTTAGATTGTACGTGGCGCCTGCGGTGTGAGCTTCTATTAGTCGGTCTACTGTTCTCTGATTGGCTGTGCCTTCAGACTGTGTCGTGTGTATCGGTCTCCACCACAGTGGTCACGACAGGAGACCGATACACACATCACAGTCCAAAGGTACAACCAATCAGAGAACAGTAAACCTACCCATTGAATTTCACGGCTCAGGCGCCAAGTACAATCTCATACGTAGACCACGCAGGAGCGATAACAGTCAGCAGCGTGCTGATGATGAACCAGCACGGTTCGAAACTGCAGTCCACGCAAACCAATCAGAAATCACAAACGTACACCAAACAAATAAATTGTATATTTAAAAGTGATTACAGTGTAGTGCAATATTCCAATATATATATATATATATATATATATATATATATATATATATATATATATATATATATATATATATATATATATATATATATATATATATATATATATATATATATATATATATAACCGCCCTACGTATTCCCCTTATTACCTATACACAGCCATGATAATGTAACCTAATTGTGCAGAAGTGGCCTATAAGACACTGGTAAACTAATAGATGCACGTGCTTCGTGCATATATCTAGTAGCATTATTAAGTGCGTCCACTTGTATAATGACACAGTATCAGTTAGGTCCTTCTGTCCCCTTATCTTATGCGGTTATGTGCACATAGCTAATTCCATTGTTGTTGTTCCAGTGGAAGCAGAGATGGGGCGTCATCACTAAACTGTCACCGGCTGCAGGTGAGTTGCCCATTAATTATACCACTATTGTCTTGTACCTTGTTTGGATGCAAACACCAGACAGTTTATTATAAGTCACTACATTGCTGCTTACGGTCGCTTACTTGCAGTATAAAAATATAGTAGGCAGTAATTGTGTTCGTTGATCATTATGAAGCTCAACCATCATGAGAAATATCTAATAAGAGAGACAACTATTTCACAATTATGGTTTTGAAGAATTTTCAAAGTCTGTCTGCCTATTATGAACTATCTAATTGGGCTTATGCCAGAAGTAGTTACAAGATACCATGAAATCAATAGCATAGTTTTTTTAATTAAAAATCAAATTATCACTTATACATTTATTAGTAACAGAGTCTACGTATAGAGAAAAGCTCCCAAATGTGTAAAATGTGCATCTCAAATTCTTTTATTTTTTAACATAAATGTACAGTAGGGTGAGTCGAATTTTAAAAATTTCGGCAACTTTGAATTGAAATAGTGAGAAAAAGTTACGCTTTGGTAATACCAAAAAAATGTTTATATTGTATTTTTTTGTAAATTTGATTTTTCTACCCTCTGCAGGGGTCAAAAAATTAAAAAACTTAAATTTATAAATTTTACTTGAAATAGGGTTGAAAAACTTTCTTTTTGACAAACGGAAGAAAATACTTATCTTTAATTTTTTCATCATTTTTTTAATATTTCAACCTAAATCCTATCGTACCGCGGGTGTCGACAAGGAGGAAAGAGGCAAGTTGTTAATTCTGGACATAAAAGTTTGGAGGTTCGGAAGAGAAGGAAAAACATGCGCCGGCAAAAAATTCCACAACTTTAAAGTCGTCGGGACAAAAGAGCGGGTATAACAAGGTCTTCTATCTCTGATGACCTGGACAGTAAAAGGGTGCATTCGCTCTGTTCGCCTAGTAGATCCGTTGGGGGCAGCAGCTGGAGGAACTATGGAAGAAAGCTCCTCCGAGCAGTGCCCGTGCAAATATCTATAAAAGAGAGAGGGAGAGAGGTTACCAACGGCACGTCGGTGGGCAAGGGATGGCAGCCTTTGGTTGAGGGTAGGGTCACCGATGAGACGTATAGCTCTCTTCTAAATGGAGTCCAGGATAGCGAGTGTAGAAGCGACAGCGGCACCACAGATGTGGGAGCAGTATTCAAGGTTTGGCCTTATTTGTGAAGTACATAAGTTATAGAGATTAGCTGGTGAAAAGTATTTTCGAGCCCGGAAGAAGAAAACTAAGTTCTTAGCAGCCGCTTCTGCAATTGATGTGACATGTTGGTGCCAATTGAGATTTAGATCCACATAAATGCCAATAAGTGTAAAGGACTCATTACTTTGAATAACTTGGTTATTCATTGTAATGGGTCTAGGGCTGGTGTATCTCTTATGAGATAGAAAGCAAGACTGAGATTTGATGGAGCTGAATTTTACAAGATTTCTACTTCCCCAGTCTAATATTTTTTCGAAATCCACAGAGACAGAACCCTCCATGAGTCTGCGAACGTCATCTAATTGGGCTAAAGAACCTGGCTTAGAATATTGTATATTTGAGTGGAGGGTGCTGTCGTCGGCTGTCAACTGTGAACTGGGTTGGATGTGCTAGAAAGGAGCTCATTGATGTGGAGAAGAAACAAAGTAGGTGCTAAAACTGAACCTTGAGGGACCCCTGCATTAATTAAATACAGTTTAGAGGAATGTCCATCCACGACAATAGAAATGCTCCGGTTTTAGAGGAAATTTGCTGTTCAGGTACAAAGTTTTGGTCGTAGGCCATAGGCCGTAAGTTTATTAGGCAGATCTGCGTGCCAGACCTGGTCGAATGCTTTGGATATGTCTAGAGCGACAATCTTGGATTCACCGTGTGGTTCCATAGACTAGTTCCAAGAATCGGTGACAAAGAAAGGGCAGTTTATCTGCGCTGACGGAATTTATACTGCCTGTCGTGGATTAGGCTACGTTTTTCAAGAAATTTGAGTATTTCGTTGTCTAAATTTTTTCCATCACTTTAGAGATGACTAAAAGGAGAGAAATAGGCCTGTAGTTGCTAGGAAGCGCTTTGGATCCTTTCTTGGGGACGGGTTGTACTCGAGCAGTTTTCCAGTTACTAGGGAATATGCCTCTATTGTAAGATGTCTGAAACGTGACGAGTCAGGACAGGAGCAAGTTCTGGTGCAAATTTTTTGAGAACAATTGCTGGGATGTCGTCAAGGCTAGAGGCTTTTCTGGTATTAAGACAGGAGAGCATCTTTCGTACCTTTTTGCTTTTGAAAATGATATCCGTCATTTTATGCGCGACATTGGGGACTGTTGGTGGTTGAACATTTGTAGGTGGGTTGAGAGTAGAATTGCTGGCGAAAAACGAGGCAAAAAGTTCAGTCTTTCCCAGGGCGGTAGAAACAATGTCATCCCCTGAAACAAAAGGTTGGAACGTGCTCTTGCAGAAAAAAATATCCCAATAGATTGAGCTAGAGTCCAAATTGTTTCTACCGTTAGAGTTGGAGAGGACTTTGTTTTTGATGTGGTTATTAAACAAGTTTTTTGCTTCAGAAAGAATGCGGACATGGCGGTTTCTTGCGTCGTTGAATGCTTGACGGTTTTCTTGACTGGAATTGTGTAGAAGCGTTTTGTGAGCTTTAATCTTTTCAACTTTGGCCTTGTCACAGGATTTAGAGAACCAGGGCTTTTGAGTGGCTGAAGAGGTTTTCTGTGTACGCGGAATTAATAATTCCATGCCAGCTTGGAATTTCGGTGACGTTTTGTGAGATATCAGAGGGGTCAGTATGAGAGAATCAGACAGACCTCTATCAAAATGAGGAAAATTAATCCCGCCTTTCGTCCCAGTTCGCGGAGTTGTAGTGCCAAACGATACGTGGGTGTGATGACTGTGTGACCTCGGGCTACATTGCGCAGGAATCAGTGACCATGCCGTGGTCTGAGCGACCAAGGGAGGCGGTGAATGATGTCTTACACCATTCAGGTTTTATAGTAAGAAGAATATCCAAGGGATTTGAGCTGTGTGTGATGCGAGGAAAGTAAGTAGGTTGCTAAACCATATTGGCTAAAGCATTGGTGACTGCAAAGGACTCCGCTGCTCTCTTTTTGAAGATCCTAGCCATTCCTTATTATGGACATTGAAGTCACCAATAATAGTAACCTCGAAGGAAAGATATTCAGAAATCAGATGGTCGGTTTTTTCAGAAAGGTAGTCGAAGAGGTGGACAAAGTTGTGGTCAGAAGGTGACCGCTAAATGCAACAGATGAATTTAGTTGCAGCCCTGAGAGAGAGTTTCATCCAAAGTATGTCTTTTCTTCCAGATTCTAAATTTGGGAGTCTGATGCAGAGTAGATTGCTACGAACGTATGCGCACGCGCCTCCAGTGAATCTAAAGAGAGTAAGGAGCGCATACCGCGGGAAATTAAAGTGATTATTGGCTGTTTTGGCACTGATTTGGGTTGCGGGAAGAAGAGGAGTCGGGGCCTATTAGCCTGGAGGAAATGGTGGACGGAGTACTGTCGGAGTTATGTAGTTTATATGCAAAAGGAGGAATTGCTAAAGCCCAATCGGAACACCTGAATTGATTTTTAGTTAGTCGGAAAAGAGCGCTCCTTTTAAAAACTAGATATAGGCATAGTTTTAAAGGCAAGTCGTATGACAGAAATTTATGAGGGCCACGGTGATGCCAGTTTTATCAGCATTAAATACTCTTTCGGACGAAGTGTTGATTTTGTTTAACTTTCGGAAGTGAAACACTTGTCCTGAGCAGTCCGCATCCCTGGAGGAGTTCTCACGGAAAGCTGAAGGATTTCATTTAAACAAAAGTAGACGCACCTATTGTTTCCATGCTGATTTTTTCTTGGGTTGAAAGTATGGGTCGTGTCATTTCTAGTTGCCAGATGAAATGCTAATCGCTTGTTATTACGTGTTTGTAGTCATAAATTTCTCATACATAGCTACTGCCTATTAAACCAGATCCTTTTCAAGATTTGTAGCAAAAATGGTCGACTTGACAAGTTCTTGTGGACTTTTAGCGAATTTGATATATCCCGCCAAAGTTTCCTTAGGCATTCCAAAAAACTCTTGACAAATATTCACCAAGGCAAAAGTTCCACCAAGTGGAATTAAAAAATGCTAATATTTCTTAAAATAAATTGTTGTTCTTTAATGTACATAAAAGTTGATATAGCGGTTACTACAAATCAGATATTTAAAAGTTATACCTCAAAATGAAATAAAATATTTTCTGAATGTTCATGTTCAACATAATTTTCTTTAATCCTTATTATTTAAATAAATAGATTTGTTTACTGATTATGGTTATTTGGTGACAGTTAAATATTACAATGTGGTTCCTAAGCGCGTGCAAAAAATTCAGGAGTAGTTATTCTAAATCAGAGGATATATATATGAAGATATTTCAATGAAGCATCGTTTTTTAGATATGGGGAATGAAAATGCAAGGTAACATACGTTTTTTCTGTCATAATTTCAGAATCATCCATTATATTTTAGGGAAATTTGACACACGCATTAAACTTCGTTCTTGTGATGATATTATGTTATAAATTAGTATGTGTAATTAACAGGGACGTTTATATAGAGCGGCGTCGATGATCATTCGTCCAAAAAAAATTATCAACGATTCAGGATTACACAATTCTCAGGAATAATATTAAAAATTACACCATAAAGATACTCTCGTTTCATTTCAGTAGAATTCACGGTTTTTTCGAAAAACTACAAAATAAATAATAATAATATATTTATCCTCTAATAATATGTCATACAAATATTTGGTTTGTGCTTGTATAAGACACAATTTCTATAAAGGACGGATTCTAAGTGAACCTGTCAAAAAAGACTAATTGTCACGTAATATTTTTTTCAGATCTTGCTCTAAATATAATTTTTTCCATCACTAACATGGCTCCAAACTTTCTTTATACTAAACTTAATTTCAAACTACAGTTTATCCGTATTTCGTCTAAAAAGGTTAAACGTGATAATTCTTGCAAATATAATTCTGACATGTCAAATATGTATTTATTTTCTCGTAATGGTACGCCACTGAGATCGCATCCTTGTCGAATCATCTTCAAAATTCAGTCACTGATTGTGGACTCTAAAAGAGGTGAGTAACTTTAAATTAACTTGGGCATTAAATAGTTTCGTTATTGAGATACCGGGTGATGAAACCGAAAGTGAAAAAATATAATCACATGATTTTATCACCCGGTATCTCTAAAAAGAAAGAATTTGTTACTAGTAAAGCTTATAAAATGTTATTTAATTGTCTTTTCGCCTACAGCCAGTCATTGAATTATAAAGATGATTCAGCGAAGTTGATTATCCCAGTGGGGTAACTGCGGGACAGTAAATACATATTTTGTAGTTTTTCTTGAAAACCGTGGATCCTACCGACATGAAACAAGATTACCTTTTTGGTGTAATTTTTAATATTTCTCCTGATAATTCTGATGTTGGTGCTGAACCCTTGACATTTTTTCTATGGATGAATAATCATCGGCCCCACTCCATATCTACGTCCCTGCTTTTTTCCTCAAGGCTCGTCCGCGGCTTTGCCGCCCTGATAGCACTGCAACCTTTGGCTTATTGTGCATGCCCTTAGTCTTTTTACTCCATCCATTAAAAAGATTCGCTCTGTGATAGTAAAATTTGGAGTATTGAAAGAGATGCTACACATCAAACACCTGCGGACTCTATATTATTCTTTAGTGGAGAGTCATTTACGATATGCTATAATAGCTTGGGGTGGTGCTGCAAGGTGTTATATATCTCAATTACAGATTGATCAAAATTGTCTCATCAAGGTGATTTATGGTAAAGAACGCACCTATGCTACGGATGTTTTATACACTGAGGCAAAACTGCTGGGTATTAGGCAGCTTTTCTACTTTAATGCTGCTGTATACCAGCATATTCATCGATGTGAATTGAAGGAGTTGAGTCACAACTATAATACGAGACACTGCGCACACGCATCTAAAACGGAAAGAGCTAGGAAGACAATTGCACAGCGTTCCTATCGTTACCTTTGCGTAAGAATATATAATTCTATACCAGCCCAAATTCGCCAGCAGCATGGACTTCGAGGTTTTAAAGTCGGTTTAAAAAAGTGGTCAGTTGGAGTAGATCGTGAAGTAATCCACAGGGTCGTAGAGGTTAATATGCTGGTGTAGTGGTCTTTCCTTTGTATTTTGTTGTTTCTTGTGCCTGGCGTCTGACCTGTGGGCCCGCGCATGTGTGTGTGTGTAGGTTACCCATAGTGTGGATTAGAACATTTGGGAAAAGAGATTTTATATATAGTCGAAAAAGCATAGTTATGTTTTTTTATATTTTCCGCGAATCGCTGGTGTTCGTCTGCAGTTTTGGTTTTTGTTTGTATTTCTTTACAGTGTCAGAGTGTGCACTAGCTTATTTTTAGAGAGAATGATGTTACAAGTATCACCAACAAGTCTTCGACTTAGGTGACTTTTAACGTTATTGAACAACCAGGCTCTTGATTAGTCTTGTAAGTTATTTTGTTAGAAATGTATATTTGTTCAATAAATTATTATTATTATTATTATATATACTTTCACTCTTGAAATTACTGAAAGAACATGCCCCTGAATGTAATGTGCATAATTGGGAAACACCCTGTATAATCCTTGCTATTATAAGCTTCGAAATATGTCGTCGATTTTACGAGAAAACAATTGAGTTTATGATATCTTAAATATAGATAGGCTTGAGCTTTCATGAATTATTTTATTAAAAAACAACACCCTTCTCAGCTTCGAGTAGCTTATTAATTTTATTAAAAGAATTATCTAAATCATTTTACGAGACAAAATTATTGTTTATTGAAGTAGTTGGGGTACTTTTCTACCTCTCTGTATATAGTCGTTCTCTCCCCCCCCCCCTATCTCCCTTTACTTCCCCGTTTTCCTACCTCTGATATATTCGAATTACATTGTAATACAGTTAGTTCACTAAAGTAAAACAATATACTCTATGTTTGCTCAAAAAGTAAAACAACTAAATTCAATTTCTGTATTGACCATGTCTCGTCTGATGCAGCATCTTAACAAATATTTGTCTTTCTTTTAGAGTCCATCAGAGAAAGATCGTCCGTAGATATATCGAGGGCTTCTGCGGATGTCTTGTTGATATTACTAGGTGACATAAATTGATAGTTTAATATCGATGAGATGATAAAAGAAATAATACATTAGGATGGTCAATATTTTTGTTGAAAAGATGTTTGTTTAGTTCTATCATCTCTAGCGTCTTACAAACTTTATTTTATTCTGTAGCTGTGGACAATTTCTAGTACATATATACATAGGTTGAAGTAATTTTGAAATGATTCAGTGATACAATTAAAATAAACTACACGAACATTAATGTATCCGTTCACATTGATTATACATCATCAAGAAAGCTTATACTATTAACTAGATGCTTTTTAAAAACACAAAGTAGGTCTAGGATACCTTGCTAATAAAAAATAGGTATGTAAGGCTAAATCAAAAATCAAAAACACTTCGGGACGCAGCAAGTGCGTTATGGTAGTGAATTTTCATTAAAATGTTTTTAATAGCAAATATGTGTGTTTTTATCAGAACGCAGGCATCAAATTTGATTACCAGTATAACATATATAGTAATATAAACAATGTGCCATGGTTCATCAAAATAACTTTCTTGTTTGAAAACGTACAAAAATTTCCAAAAGTAAACTTAAAGTGTTCCCGAAAAAACCGTTTCTTGGTTAACCTTATAGGTTAATAGCAAATTGAGCTTTTCAAATATGAAGCATTTAATCAAAATTCGCTACCATAACGCACCTGCTGCGTACAGAATTTCTTTACGTACAAACATGCATTATATTTCGATATAAAATGCAAAAATGCAATAATATAAGGCATGTTCGACTAAAAAAAATTATTTGTATCACCAACGACTTATGGGCCAGCTGTGATTGTAGAAATAGCTTTTTACGATGTAGCTCAAGACACCCTATAATTAATGTATACAATTTTTTTCATATCTTGTATTAAAATGGATATATTGAGCTTTATTGATTTTTTACAAAAATTATATAGCATTAAACGATAAACTCTATATCTAAGACTACTGCCAAGCATCAGAGAAAGGGTCTATTTAAAATGAATTTTCTTGAAACATTTTAGTAAAATGAAGGATAATAACGGTTGAAACTAAGACTTCAGGGTTTGTAAAACATTCTTCTTGAGACATTTTCTTTCCACAGGCCGTATTAGATTCAAGTTCTTTGCCTAAATGTTGCGAATTTTGACATTTTAAATTGTCACTTTGTCGTTTTGAGGAAAACCCCAATTTATTTTTCTTTAAATGCCCATAACTTTTTTGTTTTTTGACCTATAGCGCTATAGCGGTAGGTAAATTACCTATAGCAATATAAAACGATATACCAAATTTGGTTGCCATTGCTTTGTTATTTCCGAAGATATGATTTTTTTCTAAGGAAAACACAAAATTTTCCGAGAAAACCTCGGACGATTTTCCTGGTTAACACGAATTTATTCAAGCCACTTGCAAAAGCAAGGTATTCACCGAATTTTATCAAAATCGACCCACTATTTTTTGAGTTATCGGTGTGATACACACACACACACACACACACACACACATATATATATATATATATATATATATATATATATATATATATATATATATATATATATATATATATATATATATATATATATATATATATATAAACATATAAAAATTGAAACTGACCCCGGATATGGGTTCTAGTGGTCCTAGTCCGAGCTCATTTGCAAATTTTTTTTCAAAATTCAAAAGTCGGAATATCTCCATTAGTGAATTTTTTCTACGAAATTTCACTAATGTATCCGTTATTATACAAGATGCGAAAAAAACATTGTATACATTAATTAAAAGGTGTCATACATTAATTAAAAGGTGTCTTGAGCTACATCTTAAAAAATATTTTTATAATCACATGCTGGCCCATAAGTTGTTGGTAATAGGTTTTTTTTAATCGAACACGCCTTATGTTATTGCATTTTTGCAGTTTCCATCGAAATATAATGCATGTTTGTAGGAAAAGCAATTCGGGACGCAGCAAGTACGTTATGGTAGCGAATTTTTATTAAATGTTTTAAATTTGAATAGGTCAATTTGCTATTAACCTATAATGTTGCCCAAGAAACCAGTTTTTTCGGGAACACTTTAAGTTTGCTTTCGAAAATTTTTGTGCATTTTCAAATAATAAAGTTATTTTGATGAAACATGACACATTGTTTCTACTATATAGGTTATACTGGTAACCAAACTTGATGTCTGCTTTCTTAAAAAAATAATAATTTCGGGACGCAGCACGTGCGTTATGGTAGTGAATTTTCATTAAATGCTTCAAATTTGAATAACTCAATTTTCTATAAACTTAAAGTGTTGAATTTTACTAAGTTCTAAGATATTTTCCAAAGAAACATCTTCACCAAATTTCACTAAAATAGCTTTATAATTTTTGGAGTGAAAATTTTTTTCGAAAGAAAATTCAAAATTTTCCCAGAAAACCTTGTCCGATTTTCCTGGCTAACAAACTCATCCAAGCCATTAATAAAAGAAAATTTTGTGCCCCGTTTCATGAAAATCGGTTAATAACTTTTTGAGTTATCATGCGGATACATACATACATACATACATACATACATATATATATATATATATATATATATATATATATATATATATATATATATATATATATATATATATATGTATATATATATATATATATATATATATATATATATATATATATATATATATATATATATATATATATATATATATATATATATATATATATATATATATATATATATATTGTCACGGGGTGACTAATCTTGAAGGGATTATCTAGCTCGATAATAAACCGCAATAATAAATGCAGCAACAATAACTGCAGCCGCGTAATAAACCGCAATTATCATTTACAAGAGAGGAAGGATTCGCGTACGGTGGCAGTGGAACAAGATGCGGCCGTCGAGCGACGTGCGTGGTGAGGAGGGGGCAAGGATAGTCACGGCGATCGAGAATATCGACCGCAGAGAACGGAGACGGCCGGCAGTACGAGTGTCGCCGTGGGGAAGCCAGTACGTCGACCGTGAGGGAGCCGTGGTAGAATACGCCGAGTGAAAAGATCAGCTTAACGGAAGAAGCAGAGAGCAAGGCCAGTGCAGGGCACCGCCGGAGAGTTTGCCGTGTGAACGTCGCCGCCGAGGAAAGCCCCAGGTACGTGACAGTCGAATATTATTTAGCAGGCCCGTGGTAACAGGGGAAACGGCCGAACGGAGGAATAGTGTATCGGGACGGTTGGAGTGATTGCACTCTCCGTTCCAGTCAAAAACGACCCTCCGGGAAGCCGCCCCCTGTATCCTGGCTAATGCTTGTTTGGGCCATACGAATTAGTGCGCAGCTAACTTAGCTCGATGTGGTGTTCGACGCACCCCGTAAGTTGCATGCCCGCCTGGGAACACCCGCTATTAACCACTATCCTGCTACCACCCTGCACCGCTTAAACGTCGTTGCCGCTTTACCGCCCCCGTATAATCCGCGTGTAACCATGATTTAAAGCCAAATAACCATCTCTGCCTCTGGCCGCCCATTATTGCTAGGCTTCTTGGTTACAGTACCCCGTTATCACCGTGTGTATATAATTAGACAATAGAATTTTATTTTAATTTACTCGGTATTTCATTTAGTCTCCCTAGAATATCCACCCAAATATAATTCAACTCCAGCTCTTTAATAAAGACCATAACCAGAAGTCCCGAGGGACTTTGTCTTGGCTTAGGAGGACCCTGTCTCCACTAGGAACTACCCTGGGCTAGTGTATCCGTTGACAGTGACTTGGGAGAAGAAGGAGCGTGTTTACTCCTTGACAAACTCTATAAACACTGGCGTCCGAGCATGATCCCGTAGGAAAGCCGTGTCCCGGAAGTCATCCTGAAATTCCCCAGGTTGGGGAAAACTAGTATTAACCCCGGCCACCCCAAGTGGCCGTCACAATATATATATATATATATATATATATATATATATATATATATATATATATATATATATATATATATATATATATAAACATATTATAATTGAAACTGACCCCGGATATGGCTTCTGGGGGTCCCAGTTCGCGCTAATTTGAATTTTTTTTTGCAAAGTCTCACCATCGACACCTCTCTATTAGTGATTTTTTTAATGAAAATTCACTAAAACACACATATTTACTGTTAATTAATTTTTATGAAAATTCACTACCATAACGCACTTGCTGCGTCCAGACATTTTAATAAATCTTAAACCTAATAAAAGTCTTACGTATGTTAATAAACAAAAAGAATCATGCCCTAAACTTTATAAGGTTAGACTCAGTTTCTTTATGCTTCTATGTTTGTCTTGACGTATTAAGTTAATGTTCTCCCACTTCAGGCAACCATCTCGGGAATGACGAGAAATATGATCCCATTCCAACTAAAACATTGTTATCTAGTGTTATGACAATACAATTGTACAAAAATACGCAGGTAGACACTTCTATAAAGGTGTAAATGTAGACATCATACCACCACAAAAACCATTTTCCCTGTCTAGTTCAGATTCTAGCGTCTCTTCTATTTACCCAGTGGCGGGAACTCCGGTGCAAAAAAAGCTGCTGTAAAAGTGTTAAGCTTTGTAAATTTCTTGTTATATCATAACGCTGAAAACATCATGCTGAAATCATTGGAGAGTTTTGTAAGTCAAGTTTTTCCATGGGATTTTAAAGGGGGTAACTAAAAATATGTTTGAACTATTTTTGTTTCATATAAGTTGATTTTTTCACTTCTATGAGTGGTAATTTGAGAGCTTTTTAATGCATTTATTAAAAGTCTGGACGCAGCAAGTGCGCCATGGTAATGAATTTTCATTAAAATATTTTTAATAGTAAAGATGTGTGTGTTTTTTTTAAGCAGGCATCAAATTTGGTTACCGGAATAATAGAAACAATGTGCCATGTTTCATCCAAATAACTTTATTGTTCGAAAATGTGCAAACATTTCCGAAAGTAAAGTTAAAGTGTTCCCGAAAAAAACTGATTTCTTGGTCAACCTTATACGTCAATAGCAAATTGAGCTATTCAAATTTGAAGCATTTAATGAAAATTCGCTATCGTAACGCACTTGTTTCGTCCCGAATTTCCTTTCTTACAAACATGCATTATATTTAGATGGAAAATGCAAAAATGCAATAACATAAGGCGTGTTCGATTAAAAAAAAAATTTGAATCACCAGTCGTTGGGCCACCCTGTGATTGTGGATATATTTTTTAAGATGTAGCTCAAGACACCCTATAATTAATGTATACAAGTTTTCTCCGTATCTTGTATAATAACGGATATATTGAACTTTATTGATTTTTTACGAAAATTCGACAAAAATTATATACCATTAAACGATAAACTCTATAGTCAAGACTACTGCCAAGGCATCAGCGAAAGGGTCTATTTGAAATGAATTTTCTAGAAATATTTTAGCAAAAAGGAAGGACAATGGCGGTTGAAAATAAGACTTCAGGCTTTGTAAAACATTCTTCTTGGAACATTTTCTTTCCATAGCTCGTACTAGTTTCAGGTTCTTTGCCTAAATATTGCCAACTTTGACGTTTTAAATCGCAAGTTTGACGGTTTGAGGAAAACCCCAATTTATTTTTATTTAAATGCCTATAATATTTTTGTATTTTAATCTACAGAGATAACTTTTTATAGGTGAATTACCTATACTAATATAAACCCTCGTACCCAATGTGGTTGTCCTTACTTTGTTATTTCCGGAGATATAATTATTTTTTTCATGAAAATACCAAAAGTTCTAAGAAAACCTGGGCCGATTTTCCTGGCTAACGAACTTATCCAAGCCACTTGCAAAAGGAAGGTATTCACCAAATTTAATCAAAATCGGCCACTTTGGGACACATATTAGTGTACCTTGAGGCGCATGAACATAATAATAATTATTCGACATTATAAGATGTCAAGTCGACGTGCAAAACCATCTCTCGGCGTTTTCTTTCAGTGCCTCCGGTAAAGGAAGGGCATAGCAACTTCATAATGACTTCGGAAGCTTGTAATTCATATCGAGTTTTATCGCTGCATATGACTTTATTTATTACAATTTTTTAGATATTTGACTTCTAATATTTCTCCCATTTGCATAATTTGAGCTACATAAAATTTGTATGACTTGTTGCCGGCTAAACGAACCAAGATGAAATCATCAACACTTAATTCATTATTAATGTCTTCCACCAAATCTTCTGCAATACCAAACTCAACATCTTGTAAACTATCATCCAAGTCAACATTTTCTTCTTCATCCTCATTTGAACTAGTCTCTATTTGCCTTTTAACCTTTTGTATCTTCTTTGGCATTATCTTTTGCTTTCTGAGTTGTACTTGCTGTTAAATTTCTGCTCTTTCCGGTGTATCGGTTAATATTCTACACCTACCTGGTTTTCTACCACCACGTTTGGAATTCTCTCTAGCCTCTGCTTTAGGCAAAAGTCGTGTTTGCTCGGGACTTACAAATACAGAAGCAGCAGACTTATTTAAATTTGTTCCAGAAAGTTCATCTTGATGTGAAACTTTTGAGGTGGATGGTCGTGCATCTGCTGTTGGACTTAAAGACTTGTCTCCGTGTACTTGTGCTGGCGTATAATTTTCAACATGAGGTGGTTCTTCAAGTGGCCTATCTGTTACATAAGAGCTTAGAAATTCGTGATCTGCAAAAATTTTCCTATTTAATGGATGAATCACTGTGACTTCAAAACCTGACTGAATATTTTGTGAGGTAAAAGCTCTAGAGTATGCATTGCCCACACATTCTACCACATCACATACGGTCATTGGTTTGGCGGTATTACTAAGAAGCCACTCATTGCATTCAGTATTATAGTACTTCTTAAAGGGGCCAAATACAGTGCGGTCTAATAGCTGCAATTTATGACTCGTATGTGGGGGTAGCATTACTATTCCCATACTCTTTGCATAAATCAAACTTTTCACTGAGATGTGGCTTTCTTGATTATCCATCACAAGCAATATTTTGTTGGTATTACATGAGCGTGAATGTTGGACTAAATGATGCAGAAAAACCATAAAAATGTCTGAAGTCCTCCATCCACCTGGATTTGCTGTTCCTACACTACCAATTGGGGGACCTTTTTACATATTTAACATGCATTGAAGAACATCCTAGAACATCCAGAATTTGAACGGCCACTTGCTACAGTTAGCTCACGCGCTGGCTACGTCCTACACCTACAAAAACCAACAGTGAAGCTAGAGAAGTAGTCTCCAAGTCTATGTAGTATGGACAAGTTTCACCTATTAAGGGCAACAACTATCAATGAATGGAAGTAACACTTCCAATTTGTTTTGTACCTTTGGTTGATAATATACGAACCGGAGTATGGACTGTTGAGATTGAAGTTTCGTCCATATTGAAGATATTTTATGACATAAAACTGAATCTGTGCATCACATCTTCTAGTTTATCAAAAAATATATTTACATTATATTTGTTGAATGCTGTGGTTCCATATCGAAGGTATTTTGTGGCATAAATCTGAATCTGTGCACCACATATTCTAGTTTATCAAAACATTATATTTACATTATATTTGTTAAATGCTGTGAATCTGGCAATGCTTGTTGCTTGTGGTTTTCGTAAACTCATACCTGCGTTTCGCTTTAAAAAATATTTTAGCCAGCCTATGCCTGCCTTTTTTATTGTCTTTCCAACTATCTGGATGTTTTATATTGTTAGCAATAGCATAATTGTATGCCAGCTTTCTAGTTTCAATGGCTGATAAGCCGAAATGCATGCTTGCACATTGCTTCGAATATGAAAGTAAGTTCGCTTCTTGGTTACTTGTAAAAACTTGTTTTACAACATTAGAAGCAGCATCAACAAATTGCCCTTTATTATCTCTGTTGTGTTTTTTCAAATGTATACGTAATGTATATCTGGAAATTCTATATTCAATTGCGGCTTGTCGCAATGACAGTTCTCCGCTAAGAACTTTTTCTGCAGCCGCTACAACACTTTGGGGGTCTGGCTTTATTCTTTTTGTATTTTTTTTACTTCTAGGTATCTAAAATAAAAATTAAAAAGGTATATAACCTGGGATAAAAAACACTTTTACTGTGTATACCTTGGAACACGTCTCAAGGTACACTTTTCTCTGTGTCCCGAGATACACAAAAACGTCTCGTTCATTGTAATTACAATTATATGTTTTTTGGGTTATGTCAAGATGCAAAATATAAACTAGGTACTTAAAAATCTCTACTAAATGATAGCATAAGCTGTAATAATTTGAATTTTATACCTTGATATATATATACAGATGGTTGCTGATGGATATTATTTTACACTATGTTGATATAGACACAAAATTTCACCTTCCACAAACAGTTGTGATGCTCAGGCAAGCATAATACATGTGCTGCCATCTACTATCTATTTCATCAAATATGTGAAGTCTGGGCGGTTTATTTTGAATAATAACTCTAAAAATTCACCAAAATTCACATTTTCAACACTTTTTTGGCTTGCTTATTCATTAGTTATTAATTTTTGAGTGTGCTTTAGCGGCGTTCGTCAATCAGAAACATTTTTTAACTGTTAATTTCTGAAATAAAATTTGTAACCATAGCATTTGTGAATATATAATGACGATATGTTTCAACTGAGGTATTATAAGCCCCTACTTCCTATTTAAAAATTTGAGGGCCGCAACTGTCACCTGAAAGGAGTTAAGTATAGAGGTGAAGTTTCCACGTTGCAAAACGTTTTTTTTTTAATCTAAAATTTACGTGTTTTGAGATTTTTTATAAATATGCACAATAATTGTTTTGTTTATTCAAATTTTCTGTTCGACACTATATATATATATATATATATATATATATATATATATATATATATATATATATATATATATATATATATATATATATATATATATATTTAGGTGTCACTACAATAACTCAAACAACAATAATAAACCAATTTTAATTTAACTTGGCGTGCGTGTTCTCTTAGTAAATAGCTTGGACAAGTTCGGTAGCCACGAAAATCATACTGGTTTATCCGAAAAAAATTACTTTTCTTCTCGTAAAAGTGTTGTATCTTTTAAAAATAGGAAATACCTTTTAATCAAATTCGGTAGGCAAATTGCTGAACCGTAGTGTTTACCATAAAGTCTGTCCCAAACTGGATGGGAATGTATTGCTATCTCCGTTATTATTAAAGATAGAGAGACGGTTAAATTAGCAATGTTTTGTAAAATTTCATGCTCGTTCCAAATATGACTTGTATGTTAGCTGCCTCTTTTCGTTTTCGAGTTATTTTGAAAAAAACAAGATTTGGCGATTTCTTTTTTCTTTAATATCTAAGTAGGCGTTGATCTGACATGTTTAAAACTTGTGCATTATCAGGACACTTCTTGCAGAGTAATCTTTCTGTGCTATTCTCAAATTTGGATTGTCATATTCAACAATATGTTCAGTAATGAAAAATAATTTGACATGTTGGAATGTTATATTCGTTCTAACCGAAATACTGAGGCAGCTGCAAATTCATATCAAAACAACTACCCAGAAAGACGACAACCAAACAACATAATATTTCGCAGGATAGTGACTAATCTATTGAACGACGGTAGCTTCTACGCAAAAAACTACCAATGCCTAGAAATGAAGAAAGAAATAATGCCGTCTTACAGGTTTCAAACGAAAACCCTCCGCAATCTGTTCGGTTTCATGGTGAACCAATTGACGTTCCAAAAAGTACGGTACACCGTGTATTAAAACAAAGTCATTACCATCCATACAAACCTACAATCGTACAAGGCTTAAATGTTGACGATTACCCTAAGCGACTTTAATTCTGGAGATGGTATCAAGGAGAATGTCAGCAACATGAAAATTTTCATTTGAAAATAATATGGACTGATGAATCCAGATTTACAAATTGTGGTGTATAATCGCCATAATAGGCATTATTAGGCAAATGAAAATCCCCATCTAAAGGAAGAAAGACGATTGCAAGACAGATTTGGTATTAATGTTTGGTGCGGCTAATTAGGTAAAAAACTGTTATTTTTATTTGTAGATTAGACAGTTAATTTAAAAAAATCAGGTAACTTCATTGTTGGTCCCTTCTTTTTTGAAAAGAATTTAACTGGGAAAAGGTATCTTAATCTATTGAGAAATGATATCTTACCAACATTTAGAAAAGTGCATGATAATTTAGACGAGATTTGGTACCAACAAGATGGTTGTCCAGCTCACAAAGAATTTTTGTAACAAAATTTCAATAATCGGGTCATTTGTGACAATGGGCCGGTTATTGGTGTGCTCGAAGTCCTGATATAACACCCATGGAGTTTTATTTTTGGGGTACTTTGATGAATGATGTGTATAAATTAGATTCACCACCTACTGCTTTTTTAACACTTTTTTTGTCATTTGTTTTCTGGTATCGGATTTCATAGCCTACTATCCTCAAAACGGTTTTTCTCAAAATTGTCAGTGCAATTACAAGATTTCCCAAGCATGTTTTACATCGCTGGAAATCTCTTTTCACAGGCTATCACGTGAGCAAAAAATCCAATATGGCTGCCATAATAAAAACAAACGTTGATATATGTAGCTGAAAAACAAATGACAATCCAAAGTTGAAAATAGAAGAAAAATATTACTCTGTAAAAAGTGTCCTGATAATGTGCAAGTCTTAGACATGTCAGATCAACGCCTACTTAGATATTAAAGAAAAAAGAAGTCGACAAATTATGTTTTTTTCAAAATAACTCGAAAGCAAAAAGAGGCAGGGCAAAATACAAGTCATATTTGGAACGAGCATGAAATTCTACAAAACATTGCTAACTTAACCGTCTCCCTATCTCTAATAATAACGGAGATAGCAATAAATTCCCATCGAGTTTGGGACACACTATATATATATATATATATATATATATATATATATATATATATATATATATATATATATATATATATATATATATATATATATATATATATATATATATATAAACCATGTAATGAAATTTATTTTCCTAGCTACCCACTGTTGGTCAAAATACAAAAAAGCTACATGTGCTTAACAAAATGTATTGAATATTACAGACGAATAGTGATTTTTTGCGCAGAATGGACAAAAATACTAAAAGAAATCTTTTAAAATTTCATAATAAAAACGTCAAACTTGCTATCGGAATGGTTAAAATTGTTGATTTTGCAACATAAATTATAAAACGAAGGCAGGGTTTGGACAATAAACTTGCAAGAAATGTCTTCAACAGGGTCCTAGACTCCTGTTCCAATAGCTCTTCTTTCTCATTTGACTGAAATATTTGCAGAAATTTTATTTCATCTCTGCGACTCTATAGCAGTAGTTTAAATTTTGTATTTTGTGATTGAAATGTATTTTATTTTTTATCCAACAAAATAAATTTGAAACATGTTTTCTCTTTAGTCAATCAATCGATGCAGGGGCAAGCTATATACAAGTAATAGTAATAGCAGCAAGAGCGCGACAGTTTGTTTCAAATTTAATTTTCTCTCAATCAATTTTTATTAACTTTGGTATCTAACAAAAAGTTTATGGGCAACATATGTAACGAATCTCATAAAATTCTGGACGCAGCAAGTGCGTTATGGTAGTGAATTTTCATAAAAATCTTTTTAATGACAAATATGTGTGTTTTTTTAAGAAAGCAGGCATCAAATTTGGTTACCAGTATAACCTATATAGTAAAAACAATGTGCCATGTTCCATTAAAATAACTTTATTGTGTGAAAATGTACAAAAATTTCCAAAAGTAAACTTAAAATGTTCCCGAAAAAACACGTTTCTTGGTCAACCTTATAGGTTAATAGCAAATTGAGATGTTCAAATATGAAACATTTGATCAAAATTCGCTCCCATAACGCATTTGCTGCGTCCAGAATTTATTTTCTTACAAATATGCATTATATTTCGATGGAAAATGCAAAAATGCAATAACATAAGGCGTGTTTGATTAAAAAAAGGAAATTTGTATCACCAACGACTTATGGGCCAGCCTGTGATTGCAGAAATATTATTTTAAGATGTAGCTCAAGACACCCTATAATTCATATATACAAATTTTCTTCATATCTTATATAATAACGGATATATTTAGCTTTATTAATTTTTTACGAAAATTCGACAAAAATTATATACCATTAAATGATAAACTCTATAGCTAAGGCTACTGCCAAGCATCAAAGAAAGGGTCTATTTAAAATGAATTTTCTGCAAATATTTTAGTAAAATGAAGGACAATGACGGTTGAAACTAAGACTTTAGGGTTTGTAAAACATTCTTCTTGAGACATTTTATTTCTATAGCCCGTATTAGATTTAAGTTATTTGCCTAAATGCTGCCAATTTTGACATTTTAAATCGCCACTTTGACGTTTTGAGGAAAACCCCAAGTTATTTATTTTTAAATGCCTATAACTTTTTTGTCTTTTGACCTATATAGCTAAATTTTGGTAGGTAACTTACCCATATATATATATATATATATATATATATATATATATATATATATATATATATATATATATATATATATATATATATATATATATATATAGTTTTCGTAAAAAGATGCATATATCATTTTTATGAAAATTCGCTACTATAACGCCCTTGCTGCGTCCAGACTCTTTTTTGTCGCTCTGCAGCCCCCTTTAAGCTATAAAAACACCGCCACTGCTTTTTCTGTACCCAGACTAAACATAGATACTCGAGGGAAATCGCCTGAGTAGATACTTTCTATAAACTTTGAATTTTCTCGCTTGTGTTATATTCCCATCTTCTCATGAGCTATTACAATAAGCTGCTGCCTGCATTACATCCTTGATCTAATAATGAAAAGTACACATTATAATACTTCTGTATTTGCCTAGAGAGCTTAAGCGTACAGTTAAATTGAGTTCTTTGTACCTTGTGAGAGAATCTTTTAAGCGATGCTGTTACAATTTGATAAGAGGTTGATGGTGTTTTCATTGTAAAACGAAAATGTTTTTACAGTAAAATGTATGACTTAGTAAAATGTACTAGAGTAGCAAGTGCGCTTTGGTAGCGAATTTCCATAGACATGATTTACGCATTTTTTGCTAAAATTATATATATACATATATATATATATATATATATATATATATATATATATATATATATATATATATATATATATATATATATATATGTATATATATATTGCTATGATATTTTTATTTAGCAATTTTAATTGTAAAGCATAAGAATTCAATTTTCGTCTTTATGTAAAAACGCTAACATTGATCGACCTGAAATTATACCAAAGATTGTTTACTTACCGCTGTATTTTAAATTTTTCCTCTCATCTCATGGGTAGGGTTCTGTGATTGTGCTAGCATTTTTGTTTGATATATCTTATTAAAAAATTTTATTACTCCAGAGTGTTTGGAAATTCCAAAAAAAATATTTAATTGGGTTATTTTGATTTTACTTTTAATTGACGGTAAAAAATTGCCTTACTTTATCATATTACTAGTATTTGTTTGATTTAGGTCAAAATTAAACAGATTATGTAAGTACAAGCTAGTATGTTTTATTCCTGGTTGATTAAATTCAAAAATTTCCATTAAAACATAGCTGTACCAAAATTATCATCACTGATTGTCGATAAATCATACAAATCAAACTTATTTGAAACAATGAATTAACTAACTATGACCTAGTGATTCGGCCTTAATCTAATATCCTCCTTAGTGAGGCAAATATACATAAAAATCATCAATGGAACTGAAAATTCTTAAAAACTAAACACAATATAGAAAAAAGTCTGCACATTCATAACGATAAAGTTCCCAAAACGACTTACTGTTTGATGTCTAATTGGTCTCTCTATTGGATGGGTACTAATTGTTTTCCATTGGATCTACTGTTTGGATTTTGTAGCTTGCCTGTGATTGCTAATTATTTTCTATTTTATATTGAAACGGTCTTAACAAACCGCGTACCAGATACTCATGTATATTTTTCCCATTTCAACACTAAATATTATTTTATTACGATGCACTTGTTTGCAGATTATATAGGCTTGACTGCCGTCACGCCTAATTCTCAATTTCCATATTTACACTGTCGCCGTATGTCATCGAATGTAGATCCTCTTGTCGCAGTTCATTTACGGATCGTCCTGGTGTACTGCCGCCGTTTTCTGAAATATCTACACCTGTGTTACACAAAAATATCTTCTCGCTGTACCTGGGTAAAACAAAGTTCACAGGCCCTGCATTTTCCCATTGTGCAACTTCTTGTTCGTTGCTCTTATTGTAAACAACAATAAAAAACCATCCCTGCGTTTCACTATTAACAAACACTGTGTGTGTCTTTCTTATAATTGGTAACTGACAAAAAATATTTTTAACTTAACTACTACATGTTTGTTTAATATCTAAGGATAAAATAAAAACCATTATCTTCTATTAAAACTCTATAAATAAAACAAGGCTATTGTTTTGTGTTCTATTGTATTCCAACGACTTTTGCTTAGTGAACGAAAGACGTACTACATGTAAAAAAGAAAGCGTTGTTCTGTATTCTTTTAACTCTTATGCTATTCCTTATCTAACGCTAAATATTCTGCACTCTCAATTATACAGGGCATTTAAATATTAGGACGTATGAATTTAATTACATGGCCCGTTTTTCTCAACAATAAAATGTTTCTAATTTTCTGACATATTGGCTATCTATAGGAATATATATATATATATATATATATATATATATATATATATATATATATATATATATATATATATATATATTAACAGGCTCAGTTCGCGCGGTGAGTAACCTCTCGAATTGGACTGGTAGGTCGCGGGTTTGAGTACCAGATTCAGACAGTCGTATTTTCATTCGAATGTGGAAATGCTGGCTTCTGATGAGCTACGGGTGGCGCCCTTTGTCTGTATGTGTATGTATGCTCTCCCCGCAGAATTCGAAGACTTCTGGGTGCGGAGGTTTGTCTACTGTGGTGTTATATATACATACATATATATATATATATATATATATATATATATATATATATATATATATATATATATATTATATATAATAAAAAGGTAAGACCAGGTATGTCCCGGTTGCACCATACGGTAGGTACTTACCCCCTTTTGATCACTCTAACGTTGATGATGTTATGATACAGGATTCTGCTTCAGGAACATGCCTTGGTATTGTTATAGATCGGCAGTTACGTTGGGACCAACATATAAATTCGTTGGTAAAAAAAGTTCGTCCTTTCATTAGGAAGTGTAAGCGTTTAGGAGAATACTTCAGTGACGGCAAATAAGACAGAGTTGCTTTTCGTTTGTCCAGAGTCTATTGACATACGGAATCTTATGTTGGGGAGGTGCCTTAGACAATGTTTTGTTAAAGTTGTAGTCCTTCAGAAATATATTTTGAAAGTAATGCATAACAAAAATAAACGTTACCCTAGCGATCAGCTTTTTGCAGAGATAGACTCATGAATTTGTGGCAGCTCTATGTTAATGCGAGTTTAGTGTGAATATATGATAATAGAGATACATATAAGCGTGTGGGACACACATATCATACGAGGCAGGATATATGTGATTGGATAAACTTAAAAACGAGACGAAAACGGTACTTTCGATACTGTGAATGGTGACGCCTGGAGAGAGGCGTATATCTTTGGGGAGTGATGTGCACCCGCACTTTGAAGCCTCTTCTGTGGGTGTAGAAAAGGACAATTGACCTCGCTTGGTTGTTACTTGGGAACAGGGTTTCCGATGATACCGCCTTGGATTGAGCGCTGGCGGGTGTCGTGTAACCAGACGACCGTGGTTGAGATTTCCTGTAAGTCGTATACACCCGGGGTTTAAGGCCCCCACTGTAGTCTTGGAAACAGACGGACGGCCTCGCTTGGGTGATGCTCTGGAGCGGGACTCGATGGGATGTCATCTTGAGTCTAGCACTGATGGGTGTCGGGTCTAGACGAACCCGGGGAAAGCTGAGGTCTCTAGGACTGGATTAAACTGGAGATTTAGGGCTCTTCTGTGAGCTTCGAAACGAGCAAAAGACCTCGCATGGATGCTGCTCGGGTACGGGACTTGATGATACCGCCTCGAGTCAAACACTGACGGAATTCGGGTCCAGGCGAACTCGGAGAGAGGTTATCTCTCTTTGTGCTCCGAAACGGGCAAGGAACTTTACTTAAATGGCAGTACACCTGTCATATCAACTTTTACGCTCAAGAATATTGTCTCCTGCGGGGAGCTCTGTTTGTTGAGTAAAATTTAAGCAAACACTGGCAGGTATAGGTTCTAGACGTCCCCGGAGGAGGGCTGAGATTTATTAAGGTGGATTACACCTGAAGATTGAGGCCTACTCAGTGAGGTTCGAAACGGGCTAACGACCCCAACCAAATCAAAAGCGACCCCAGATATGTGTTCTGTGGGGCCTAATTAGCGCTCAGTTGAAGAAAATTTTTCAAAAGTCGAGATCTCCCCATTACTAAATATTTTCTAAGAAAATTCACTAAAATTTGTCAGTTTGGTCCATGCTTTGACCAAAATTGGCGCTTTTACCCCCGTTTTAACTTCAACCCGGGCGTTTTGGAACAAAGTTTGTAAATGCTCTATTTTTATTAATCAAACAAAAGTGTGTTCTATTTGAAAAATAACATAACATCATTTTTCTTCTTAAAACGTCAAAGTCGTGATTTAAAACGTCAAAATTTGCAACTTATAGACAAACAGCCTGAAAAGAATAAGGGAATAGAAGAAATGCCGTGAAAAATATGTTTTACAAAGCCTTCAGTTTTAGCTTCAACTGCCATTGTTTCAGTAGAATTCATGGTTTAATAGTCTATAATTTTTGGCGAATTTTCGTAGAAAAAATAGTCATCGGGGGGACCACGACTTGTGAATTTTGGAAAAAAATTCCACATTAGTGCGAACTAGGCCCCCTAGAAGCGATGTGTGGGGTTATTTTCAATTTTACCTGTTTACGTATATACAGGGTGGCGCATTTCTACGGCAAAGCTCAATATATCCGATATTATACAAGATATTAGAAAAATATAGACGCTAACTATCCCCCTAGTAACTACTAGTAGTAAATGTGTCTTGAACTTTATTTCACTTAATTATTTTAACAATTACAGGATTACCCATAAAACGTTGGTAATACCAGTTTTTTTTTTAATAGAACACCCCATATATTGTTGCATTTATGCATTTTCCATTGAATTATAATGTAGGTTTTTAAAGTTTTGACACATATTAAAAATTGTGATAGGGCGTCTTTACCAAATAAAATATCAAAGTGACAAATAACCTTCTTATTTCTGAAACAAAAAGTAGAATCACCACATAAACCACAAAAATAATAACAGAGAGTTATGCGCTAAATACGTATTTCCACAAGGAAGTTGTCTTCATCATTAGCTGTCGCTAAACTGGTTTAGTTGCTAAACCAGTTTAGCGACAGCTACTGATGAAGACAACTTCGTTGCCGAAATATGTATCTAGCACATAACTCTTTGTTATTATTTTTGGGTTTTTGGTGTGACTTGGCTTTTTGTTTCAGTTTCCAGCCACAGTGTCCAGCCTCAGTCTTTTATCTTCTCATTTCTGACAGCTTGTGTCATAAAAATATCGTTATTTTCCGGCCTATGTTTTTATTTACTTCCACCGGTTCTATTTCTGTGAAAATAGTAATTAATAATAACTGTTCAACAAGTTATTGTAAAAAAAATAATTACATTTTCATACAAAATAATTGTTCAAAAAACTTGCGTAAAAATATAATGACTGAAGCCAATTTTTTTAAAGAAAGTGACGAATTTTCCTGCAAGAAATTGTTGGCAAGAGGTTTGTTAGCCAGGAAAAGTTATTTTGATGAAATATGGTACATTGTCGTTACTGTACAGGTTGTACTGGTAACCACATTTGATCCCTGCTTTAATTAAAAAACTCTGGACGCAGCAAGTGCGTTATGGCAGTGATTTTTTATAAAAATGCTTTGAATATCAAATACGTCTCTTTAATGCAAGCAGTCATCAATCTGGTTACCAGTATAACCTATATATTAGAAACAATGTGCCATATTTTATATTTTATAACTTATTGTTTGAAAATGTACAAAAATTTTCCGATAATATACCTTAAACGTTGGTTTTCTAGCCAGCAAATCTTAGGTTAATAGCAAATTGAGTTATTGAAATTTGAAGCATTTAATGAAAATTTGCTACCAAAACGCACTTACTGCGTCTTGTTTTTTTTTCTTACAAACATGTTTTGATAAAAAATGTAATAAAATAAGGCTGTTCGAAAAAAAAATGTAGGGATCACCAACGATCGACTTGTGGGCCAGCCGGTGATTGTCAAAATAATTTTATAAGATGCAGCTCAAGACACCCTATAATTAACTTATACAATTTTTTTTCGTCTCTTGTATAATAATAATTATATTCAGCTTTACCATAGAAACGTTTCACCCTGTATATATGTAAGCAGACCAAAACTAAACGTAAACCCGGATATGGATTCCAGGGGGCTTAGTTTGCGCTCATTTGAAGAAATCTTTAAAATTATAAAGTCGCGGTCTCCTCATTGATGAATTTTTTGGACAAAAATTAGCTAAAAATTATGGACCGTTAAACCATAAACCTAACTAAAACTACCGCCAAAGCATTAGAGAGTAAGAATTAACCTGTTGCATATCAGCCCTTTTGTAAAACTCGATCCTTTATATGTGTTGATAAAACATAACAAACACTGTTTAATCCACCCACTAACATTAATAAAGGAATAATTTGCACTTGTATATAAAAATTTCCCAAATGACACAAATAATTCGTCGACTCAAACAAATAAACATATAAATAATCTCATACCACTACCATACGACATCAGTTACAGCGTCTAACAGACCTGCGCAATAATATCAAATGTTCTGTTACCACGACAACGACATTCTAGATCCCATATAAACTATAATCAATAAAACTCAGTGATATTAAACATAAATGTTTCAAATTTGAATAGCTCAATTTTCTGTAATCCTAGAAAGCTGAATGTTGGCACATAGTTAGGTCTTTCCCAAAGAAATATGTACACCAAATTTTATCGAAATATATTTGTAATTTTCGGGGAAAAATTTGTTTTCGAGAGAAAACTTAAAATTTTCCCGGAAAACCGTATCCTATTTTTCTGGCTAACGAACTCATCCAAGCTATTAATAAAAGAAAGGCACTTGCCGACATATAAAAAATCGAAACTGACCCCGGATAAGGGTTCTAGGGGCCCAAATTCGCGCTCATTTGTAAAAATTTTTGCAGTCTCACCATCGATACCTCTCTAATAGTGAATTATTTTAAAAAAAAATCACTAAAAGAGATATTTGCTATGAAAAGCATTTTTATAAAAGTTGACTACCATAACGCGCATGCTGCATCCAGCCCTTTTAAAAATCGATAAATATAAATAAAATCCAAAGTTTCTTTATGCAAATTTGCCAAAAATCACATGTGATGCTCTCCTAATAGGGCGCAAAATTTCTCCTAATTAAGTGCTTTGCTCTAGTAATAAAAAAATACCTATTTAGGTTTCCTGAAATTGGGACACACTCTATATCGTAACTTAGCAAATGCATAAGCAAAGTATACAACATTCAGGTGAAGGATATATATATATATATATATATATATATATATATATATATATATATATATATATATATATATATATATGTATATATGTAGTTATATACATACTCCTACTACTCTGAATAACATAAGCCGATCCTGAGTAGCCAGCATCAAACAGAAACCCATCTGATTCTTTCACTCACACCCAAAGGATCTGTAGAGGTTTGGGTACTTTCAGACCTGAATTGTTAACGAGACTTGTGTGAAGCTGCGTGACAAGACAACCTCGCGCTTGACAGCTCAATTTCCCAGCCGTGAATGGGTCTTGCGCCACTTGTACAGATGAAAAGAGATATGGTGGATGCCAGAACGACTTTATTCACTCAGATGCAATCCACTAGGTCTCTCACCTCTTCTTCTTATACAGTGCGTTATACGAGATGCGTGAGTGAAATAAAGACCGTGGAAAATTGTTTCATCAGTGGCCTATTCAACAAACTCCATTTACAGATACTACACGAATTTACAACGGGTGAGATCTGTAAATGAAAGAGGAAGAAGATAAGGCGTGATAATCAAATTGGTTTCGTACAGTAAAAAGACGCTGTCTGTGACACTTGAACATATCTGGGTAATCTGTTATGGCTGTTTATCAAAATCTTAAATAATACATTGACCACAAATCGAGTCTAGCGTTTTTCTTCATCAAACATAGTTTTTCTGGACGTGAATGCTCACCAAATTTTACCATTTTAAATCCTCTATTATACAGGATGGTTTAAAACTAACGGTACACAAACCAGCAGTAGATTATTTTCACCAAAATATTATAATTTAGCCAAACATACTTTAGACCAAACGTTAGAAATAAAAAAAACTGTTTCGCAAAGGCTAAATGTTTGTTTCAAAAGCTACTATTTTGACAGAAATCTCATTTGAAATGCGATACTTTCGCAGCAGATTAATTTATTGATTTTGTGATTTAAAAGTGCTACATATTTTATTTAACAAAAATTTGAAAATACCTCTCTAGTCGAGAAATTGATGAACAAGCCAATCATATAAATTAAACCAGTATTTAACAAGCTTGTCACTACAGGTTACTTTAAAAATTTACCGCAAGCATGTAACTAATTCATCTAAATATAATTTGCAAACTGATAATCTTATAAAATCGTTCGGGACGCAGAAAGTGCATTGTAGTAGTGAATTATCATAAGAATTGTACACTATTAGTAAGGTAGGTATATTATTAAAACTACTTGTTTAAATTTAAATGGACCTGGGAGACCGGTTTTAGAGGTCTCAATTAACGATCATTTGAAGAAGTTTCTATTTTCTATCTAGATAGAAAATTAAAATTTGGTTGAGATATATGTAAGTCCTGCAAGTCTCTTTAAAAAAATTGTGAAAACGAATGTACCTGCCAAATTATATATTAGTACAGACGTTGCTTTTATATAGGTTTTAGTATGTATCAAAACTGAAGATTCTAGTTTAATGGGAAATTGAATTATCACCATTTGAAGTATTTTAAAGACAATTCGTTACCATAACGCACTTGCTGTACATAATCTCTTTTGATTTGTAGCATTTGTTTGTATTAGCAGCGTGACCCTGTTATATCTATATGACCTTGTTTAACATTATATGCACACAGAGGTAATTTAAGGTTATATCGCAAATTATTTATTTTTTATTTGGTTATAATTCAAAATTTACTGTACCGGTTAAGTTCAAGTTTGGTAGAGAGGACCACTAATACGATATCTATATACGCGTAAAGTTTTCGTGTCATACTTCTATCAATTTAAAAGATATTGCGTTTTCAAACAATTTTCGCATTTGTCAAAACTGTCTTACGAACTCATCCAAGCTATTCAAAAAATGAAGGAAATTGCCGAATTTGGTTTCGATTGGTGAATTATTTTTTGGGTTATCGGTTGGATACATACATACATACATACATATATATATATATATATATATATATATATATATATATATATATATATATATATATATATATATATATATATATATATATATATATATATAAACTTTTTTAACTGACCTTGGATTTGGATTCTAGGGGCCTTAATTCGCGCTCATTTAAAGAAACTTTCCAAAAATCTTACCATATATACCTGTCTATTAGTGAATCTTCTTAATGAAAATTCACTAAAAAACTGTGCTTTTAGTTACTGATTTTATTTGTATAAGATACTTATAAAATATGCTAATTATCTAGTTTTTAACATTTTGATTATTTTTCACCCCTTAAGCCAAATCGTTTTACTTTGCATCCCACTGAGCAAGGTAATATTGCACCAACCTTGCAGAACCAAAGAAAGTGTAAGTTTGATAGATTACTTACAGAAAGCCTCCTGCAAGTTTGCTGCAAATAGAAAGTCTTCCCCCCAGTTGCATGACAAATGCAAGGGTTTCTTTGTAAGCTCACTGCAAGTTTACTGTAGTACGCTGTTACAAAACTTCTTCATACTTACAAATCTTAACTTACAACAGGGTTAAGTTTTAAGGGCCTAGCAAAGTAGTAAAATTTAAAGTTATATTTACAGCTTATCTGCAATTATATATATATATATATATATATATATATATATATATATATATATATATATATATATATATATATATATATATATATATATATATATATATATATATAGTACAAGTTTATAATTTCAAGTAATTTTCTAAAGCTTTTTTTTAGGGCTTTAGCTTTTTTAAGGGCCTAGCAAAGTAGTAAAATTTAAAGTTATATTTACAGCTTATCTGCAATTATATATATATATATATATATATATATATATATATATATATATATATATATATATATAGTACAAGTTTATAATTTCGAGTAATTTTCTAAAGCTTTTTTTTTCCGAAAATGCTCGGAGGGTCAGATAGTATATTCAATTTTACAATCTTTAAAGAAAACATGTTATACAATTTATGCCACATGTCATTGATTTTTGTAAGTGACAAACCTAGCTCTTTGTTGACCATTTTTAAAGCACATGTCAAACTATACAAAACCACCAAATTTCAAACTTTAATTATAAATCTTGAGAAGTTGAAAGCACAAAAAAATTTGTGGAGATTAAAATTTCCACCGAAATAACAGGAAATGTTCAAAATGGGTTTCAATTATTCATTTTAAAATAAAACTGTATTTTTTTAATCCCCACGAATTAAAATTTAAAATCTTCTTTTTTTCCACAACTTAACATGTAGAAACTTTAAAAATATACAACAAAAACTTAGGGTTGAGTTAAAGAAATTATCGGTGACATTATTTTAGAAATATGGGACATACTGTATATATTTTTTAAGAGACTGGAACTTGATATACTAATCTTAATAAATAAGTCAACGTATTTGTGTATGTGGTATGTTTCTCTAACGTCGGCCTATTTCCGCGACTATGGCCAATCACCAACGCCAGCGAGCAGTTTCACCTCACATTCTTGAAAATTTTGCTGGACCCCTGCCTTTCTGTAAGGGGGGTAGACATCTTTAACGTGCCCAACATCGCATGGACACGGAACCGGCGGCTTTATGCCCCTCTCGAAAGGCGGGACGTGCAGACATTCAACATTCAACATAATTCACCAATTGATTACTGAGACACAAAAATTTAATTATGCTATAGAAAAGTGACTAGTTTTATTGAGTTCGCACATGTGTTTAGTTAATATCTGTTAAAGGGATTCATAGCAATTTTTCACGCATTGAAGGTGTAACATCCTATTAACCATATCGATCAAAAAAGCGTATTAAATTACCCTTTATCAGATATATTGTGTAAAAATTTAAAAAAAGTTCAATTAACATTATTTGTAGGCCGATCTGTCTCATTTTTATAATCTACTACCAAAAAAACACGGTTATGCAGACTTTCATTAAAACCTGCGTGGTTTTCCAAAGTAAACGTTCTTTTCTACTTACAATACTTTATTAAAAAATATCTAACTTTATAATTTAATAATTTGGGTAGGTACGTTATCTCAGACATCTTTGTGGATTTGCTTCATGTTTCGTTATCCTCACTTCAGACAACGAATTACGCGATACCAAATCATAAATAAAAACAACAATCCGCCATTATTGACGCGTTGGCGTTGGCAGTTGACAGTTCGACATTGGCGTTGCCATGTTGCTATTGGACGATAATGATATACGATCGAATATGCACGATCACGAAAACGGAGGGAATTAAAATAAACGTTTACAAATAAAATCAAGCTTTCAAGAACATTACAATTGCAACTTTATGCCAGCTTACATAGAGCCTCGGTGGTTCAGAGGCAAGAACGTGTGCCTTTGAACCGAGGGGTACTGGGTTCGATTCCAGGGTACTCCTTTCACTTTTTCAGTACAAACTGTGACATTAACATCAACCGAGGTTCTGGCATTGTATTTGAGCAAGTTGAATGTCTGCACGTTCTGCCCTTCGGAGGGGGCGTAAAGCCGTTTGTCCCGTGTCCATGCGATGTTGAGAACGTTAAAGATCCCTATCCACCTTACAGAAAGGCAGGGGTTCGGCAAAATTTCCAGGATAGTGAGGTCAACCTGCTCCCTGGCATCGGTGATTGGCCATAGTCGCGGAAATAAGCCGACGTTAAAGAAACAAAACACACACACATGTGAGCTTACAAATGGAGACAAACAACAAGCTAACAAAGGGAATATTACATTTCAAAGTTCTGCTAAAGTTTCATTTGTAGGTTTGCATTGGTTTGTTGGCTGCAAATATTTAGAAATGTTGCAAACTTGGCTTCTTTAATGGTAACTTATGTAACGTTGTAGTAAGCATTTGTAAGTTACCATGCTTAGTGGGATATAAAAAAATGGGTTAGGGCTATGTAAATGCCTACATTCAACTTTTATCGTTTTATAATATTCGGTAAAACACTATTATCAATTATGTCATACAATAGTTATGAGTCTAGGGGAAAAGGTGCGTTCCAATCCTGGCGGTTAAAATGGATCACTGCGGTTACTTATGCATTCGATAACTCTTCGAGGCATGCTTAAAATTGAATGATTCATGTTGTAAGGGTAGATGTATTCTCACTATAGTTAGAACCGCAGACCGGTTTGGCTCTAATTAGAGGTCGTCAGTATGGTATACTAGTTGCAGCGAGAAGACGCCTATAAAGTAATACGGCTATGCTGAAAAAATACTGCGTAAGGCAGTTATGACCCTAGCCGTCACTAGGCGGCTATTTGGGAAAACGTGAAGACCAAGACATAGTATGGCCCACTGGCTGTATACACGGGTGGTTAGACCATCGTTAACATACACGGCACTGGTCTGGTGGCCTAAGGTGACACAATCCAGTGCCAAACAAAAACTAGGCAAGATACAAATGATGGCTTGCCTGAGCATGACAGGGGCCATGACTTCGACCCCAACAGCCGCCATGGAGGTGTTGCTGGATCTGCCCCCGCTACATATAGTTATCATGGGGGAGGCCAGGCTAGGACTATACAGACTAGCTTGCTGTGGTAGACTGAAGATCACTCCAGGATTCAGGGCCATTACAAAATTGAGGAGATCGTGAAGGAGCCCATGCTTGAAATCAGCTCAGACTTCGCGAGCCCGCGAATCTGCAGGAAAAACAATTTTGCAGTGGAAATCCCCGACCGCGAGGCATCGCGGGAGGAGACATCGGGCTTACCACAGGACGCGCTCGTCTGGTTCACGGACGGATCCGGCGGGGAGCGTGGGACGGGGGCAGGTATTTATTCGGAAGGACCGAGGGTAAGTCATAGTATTTCCCTCTGAGCCCATGCAACGGTCTTTCAGGCAGAAATGTACACCATGCAGTACTGTGTGCGAGAGAGCAAGAGGAGGGGCTACACCAACAAGCGAATCGTCATAGCCACAGATAAACAGGCAGCCCTTAAGGATCTAAGTAGCCCACAGGTAAATTCCAGGCTGGTAAGGGAATGCCGAGACGAGAGTAGCGACCTGACTGGGCAGAATGAGGTGACCCTCATCTGGGTGGCGGGTCACTCGGGGGTCAAAGGCAATGAAGAAGCTGACAGTCTCGCGCAGAGAGGGTCAGCAGAACCATTTATGGGACCACAACCGGTCCTGGGGGTATGGAAAGGCACTGTCAGGGGAACCATCAAATCCTGGGTCAGGGAACAGCACAAGGCATACTGGGTACATTGTCCAGGGCTCAAACACGGGAAGTCATTAATTGGGCAACCCAGTCCAAAGGGAGCTGTGGAGCTGCTAAATCTTAGCAGAGGACAGCTCAGAAACATAACAGGACTCTTGACATGACCGTCAAGAAACACCTTCGTAAAATGGAGCGGTTCGAGAGGGACCTGGCATGCAGACTCTGCGGCGAGGGTAAGAATCAGCCTAGCACATCTTGTGCGAGTGTACAGCTCTGGACCGCAAAAGGCAACTAATCTACTGTCAGCCTAGACCGGAGGCAGGGCAACATAAAACTTCACCCTACCAATTGCTGTGCAGACTAGTTCAAGGCACAGTGATTTTGGAATGGGTAGAGTAGAGACAAAGAGCATGCAAAATAAGCCAAAGGCTGCCGTGCTATCGGGGCGGCAAAGACGCGGACGAGCCCTGAGGAAGAAAAAAATACGGCTATGGTAGTCAGCCTTCTAGGATATGAGATGTAAGACAGGATCGCCATGTCGGTGCAGAAACAGGTAGTATGTTGTCGTGGCAGCTCCAAATAACACAAACTATTTTAAAATATAGACTGTGCACAACCAACTAACAATTTTGTAAATTGTCAGTCCTGGCCCATTTTATCCGTACCGTACTGACAAGCTCTAATTAGAGCAAAACCGGCCAGCTGTTGTAATTATGGTGAAAATAAATCTAGCCTTACATAAATTGTCCCTATCTTAGGGAATAAATTGGCCAGTGTTGACAATTTACAAAATTGTTAGTTGGTTGTACACAGTCTCTATTTTATAACATTTTGTGTTATTTGGAGCTGTCGTGACAATATAGTGCCTGGTTTTCCACCTAAATGGCGACCCTGTCGTACATCACACAATGTCCTAGGAGGCTGGCTACTATAGTCGTATTACTTTATAGGTGTTTTCTTGCTGTAATTACTATACGGTTCTGACGAGCTCTAACTAGAGGGATACCGGCCTGCGGTTCTAATTATGGTGAGAATCCATCTAGCCTTACATACATTGGCCATAGATTAGGGAAGAAATGGGCCAGGGCTGACAATTTACAAAATTGTTAGTTGTTTGTACATGGTCTCTATTTTATAACATTTTGTGTTATTTGGAGCTGTCGTGACAATATACTACCTGGTTCTGCACCGAGATGGCGATGCTGTCGTTCGTTTCACAATATCCTCATTCATCGTGTCCTGAGGAATGTCATCACACACTTCTTCGGTAACGAATGACAACTACGTTATTTGGTGGTTGGGGTAAATTATGTCGATTGCCAATGATACCACACACATGTTGGATTGGTGACAACTCTGGGGAGCAAGAATGCCATGGAAGCAGGCTAACGTAATTTTCTTGCAAGAACCCTGTAGTAACCCTTGCTGTAGGAGGACGTGCGTGGTCTTGTTGGAAAGGGGGTTGAATTAACCCTCGAAGCATGACAGTGAAACAGGTTGCAGTACGTTTCAGATGTAACCATCTGCATTCAAAGTTCTGTAACTAAAAACTAGAGGTGATCTACTACCGTATGTTATCGCACCCCATACCAGCACACCCCCGTGTGAGTACTGGATGCCGTTCTTCATCAGTACCTAAATTTCTGCGTTCTCAACGTAATCGCCTTACTCTTTGATCAAATTCAAACAATTCACTTTTCACGTTGGAATTGCTTTTGGCTAGCAGACTTTTTTAATACGAATAGCTCAGTATGTATAAATTTAAGCTTTAAAATAGAGTACCCTTTTGAAATAAAAGTTTATCACAAAATTTTATCAAAAATACTTTGCCGGTTTCGTAAGTACTTAAACGTACCAGCAATTGATTGTGGTGATTTACTAATTAAAAGAACCTAATTTGGTTTGATTGGCTAAATAATGTATCTTAGGTGTTAACAATGGTCAAGTTTTATTAGATCATTTATGCAATTTATAAGTTATCGTATAAATACGTTTATTCATTCAAAGCATGAACTTGCTCTTATACCATTGACTTTCTAGATGCAAATATTTCGTTAAAACATTCGCCAAAAAATAACGTTGGTCCATCTTTAAGGTCTACGTGATGGTATTATTTGTAAGTACGTTAGAAAAGCAGGTTAAAGTCTGGTAAAATGTTCCGATATCTCAGTATACAAGAACTTCCAAGCTTCCCCCTATTCTCATAATGCAAGTAATTCATCAAACAACTGCCATTATGTCCCCGCATTATATCTCAAGATGCTTGCCATTATTTTCTGGCATGTTTTTACATAAAATCGATCAACCAGTATCCCATTATACGGCGTGTTTTAATAAAAACTTGTATTACAAGTTAAACAAAATTAAATGCCGTCTCTTTACTTGATTAATATACAGTTTGATGTATGTCGGATCGAGTTTATAAACCTAAATATTGGCTGTATCGAAGTTTACAAAGTTTCACTGTCCCTAAAGTTTTAAATTTTAAGCTTCATAATCTACAAATTTTATCATAATAGTTAGTTTTACCGAATTTTAAGCAACCAATCTAATAGGTTTTTATATAGAGGTTATATTTGGCTATGTGCACTGTTGTAACGTCAAACACATACCTAATGTTGTAAAATCTTTAACAAATTCAAACAATACTCAGAAAAAAACTACGTTTTGAAAAATCATACTGAATAACATATATGATATGTGGCAGGGGCGCTTGCTCGGTGCGGAACCAGGTAGTATGTTGTCACGACAGCTCCAACACAAAATAAATAGAGACTGTGTACAACAAACCAACAAATTTGTAAATTGTCAGCCATGACCCATTTCTTCCTTAATACTGAGACAATCAATATATGTAACGCTAGATGTTTTGTCACCACAATTAGAAACGCAGACCGATTTCCGCCTACTTAGAGCTCGTCAGTGCGCTATACTAAACACAGCAAAAACACACTTATAAACGGTTTTTCTCAAAATTTTCAGTGCAATTACTAGGTTTCTCAAGCATGTTGTACATTATTGGAAAGCTCTTTTCACAGGCTATTACATGAGCAAAAAATCCAATATGGCTGCCATAATAAAAGCAAACGTTGATACCTGTATCTCAAAGACAAATGAGAATACAAAGTTGAGAATAGCACAAAAAGATTACTCTGTACGAAGTGTCCTGATAATGCGCAAGTTTTAGATATGTCAGATCAACGCCTACTTAGATATTAAAAAAAAAGAAATCGACAAATTTTGTTTTTTTCAAAATAACTCGAAAAAGAAAAAAGGCGGACAAAATATAAGTCATATTTGAAACGAGCATGAAATTCTACATAACATTGCTAATTTGACCGTCTCCCTATCTCTAATAATAACGGAGATAGCAATACAGTCCCAGCCAATTTGTGACACACAATATATATATATATATATATATATATATATATATATATATATATATATATATATATATATATATATATATATATATATATATATATAGGGTGGCGCATTGAAAACCAAACAAACCGATTTGCGTCCAGAGAATTTTTTTTTAAGAAACGCTGACACACGTCAATTTTAATATTGAGGGGGACATGTTCTGACATAAAACACATCAACCCCTTAAGGATAGTGATAACAACCCTTATATTTTAAATGGGGAACATGGGTCGAGTCTTACATCATTTGAAAGCTCTTTCTTTTTTGAATTCAGCACACAATTTTTTTTGGAAGCTTTATCAACTCGTTTAAAAATTATTCACAGTTGAAGATGCAAAAACGCATTTCACTTATTCCGATAAGAAATGTGCTGATCGTCAACGTTTTTTTTTGGTTTGTAGACCAAAAAAAATTGACTATCAGAACAATTCTTATCGGAATGAGAGATGCGGTTTATTATTTCAGTTTATCGCTCTGTTTGATACTTGGTAGTACTACCGAAAATTAATTTCACAATGGTGTATTCTGTAGAAGAAAGAGTTGAAATAATTACTCTTTTTTTTTTCAAAAACGATGACTGTGCCAACCGTACCGCAAATTGGTTTAATGAACGACATCCAAACAGACATGTTAACAGAAATTACATTTTGGAGTTAGTTGCAAAGTTTCGACAAACTGGTTCAGTAGCCAACAAAAAACGGGATCCTGAGCGTGAATTTCCGGTTAGAAATGAGACTAATGAGATTGACGTTTTAGGACAAATTGCTGCAGGCCCAGCTTTGAGCACGAGAACTATTCAGCGAATATTGAAGCATCATAAATTTAACCCGTATAAAATTCATCTTGTACAACAACTGAATAAAGATGATTTTAATCGGCGTCTGGAGTTTTGTGAAGTTATGACTGCAGGAATAGCTGACAACGGGAACTTTCTGTTCAATATCTGTTTTCCAGACGAGTGTACTATTTTATTATTGGGCAGATAATCATCCAAGAAATTTTCAGTCCACAACAAACTCCACATAAATTAAATGTCTGAGCTGGCATTTTTGGAGACCGTTTAATCGGACCAATTTTTCTTGATGGCAATTTTAGTGGCGAAACGTATTTGGAGTTACTAGAAGATATCGTTTACCCTCTACTAATTAATATTGTTGAAAATCATGATCGCTATGAAGAAAATCAATTAGTGTTTCAAGAAGATTGAGCTTCTCCGCATTTTTCACAACGTGTTAGGGAGTTTTTGAACAGTGGCCCCCTAGATCACCGGATTTAACCCCTTTAGACTTATTTCTATGGGGCCATTTAAATAGTAGAATTTACGCAACAGAACCGGAGTCTCTGGAAAAATTACGACGAAGCATTGTTGAAGAATGCCGTTTAATAACTCCACAAATGCTCCAGAATGTCAGAGCTCGTTTTGAACGAAATTTGTACTTTTGTATGCTGGTGGTCAACAATTTGAACACTCACTTAACTGAACAAACATTTTTTAAAGTTTAGTTTGGTTTTTTTAGATTTTTTTAACGAAAAATTGAGTAATTAGTGCATTTATTATCACAATCAATGAAATACGTTCTTGCAACTCCAACTGTGAATAAGTTTTTAACGAGTTGAAAAAACTTACAAAAAAAATTCGTGTGCTGCATTTAGTAAAGAAAGAGCTTTCAAATGATGTAACACTCGACCCATGTTCCCTATTTAAAATATAAGGGTTGTTATCACCACCCTGAAGGGGTTGATGTGACAAAGTTGAGTTTTATGTCAAAACATGTCCCCACAATATTAAAATTGACGTGTTTCATCGTTTCTTAAAAAAAAAAATTATCTGGACGCAAATCGGTCTGTTTCGTTTTCAATGCGCCACCCTGTATATATATATATATATATATATATATATATATATATATATATATATATATATATATATATATATATATATACTTGCGATTGTATGGTGTGTGTAATAAACACATTTTCCCTCTTTGCCTCTAAACTAAGTTTTATTAGAAATTATCTGACTAGATAGATCTTTCCATCTTCAAATTTCAATATGTTAAACGACATTTGCGCCCATAGCGAAATAAATCGAAAAAGCACTTTCAGGTTTTTCCGAATTTTATAATTTTCCGGTCAACTTTTCCAATTTTTCTTGATCTAAAAACCTTGTTTGGACAATTACAAACATTTTTGAAATAACATTAGCCAAATCGGTCCAGCCATTTGCAAATAATGCGCTTACCAATGAACAGCATTTTAATGAATTTTTATTTAAAAAAATTCACTAATAGGGAGGTATCGATGGTGAGACAAAAATTTTTTGAAATGAGCGCGATTTAGGACCTCTAGAACCCATATGCGGGGTCAGTTTCAATTTATATATATATATATATATATATATATATATATATATATATATATATATATATATATATATATATATATATATATATATATATATATATATATATATATATATATTCGTCTGATAACTCAAAAAATAATTAAACTCCGCAAGTGCCTTTATTTTATTAATGGCTTGGATGAGTTCGTTAGCCAGGAAAATCGGACTGGTTTTTCTGGGAAAATTTTGAGTTTTCTTTAAAAAAAAAATTCTCCGAAAATAACAAAGCTGTTTAAATAAAATTTACTACATATGTTGCCTTGTGAGAGACCTTACTAAGTACCGAAATTAAACTTTCTAAGTGTATAGAAAATTGAGTTGTTCAAATTTTAAATTTTTTCTCAAAAAATTACATAGTTATTTTAATGAAATTTGGTGCATATCTTTCCCTAGGAAAGACCTTACTACATACCAAAATTAAACTTTTTAAGTTTATAGAAAACTGAGTTATTCAAATTTGAAACATTTAATAAAAATTCACTACCATAACGCACTTGCTGCGTCCAGCATATAATTTACTGCTTTTGTTTTAGCGGTCAGATAGAGCCTGTGTTTTTTTATTTAAGTAAAAGTGTATGTACTTTGTAAATAAAATCAAGTAAATAAACATTAATTAACAGTTAGATTCAGTGTAAAAAAACACATATCTCATTTTTAACCACAAAGTTAATTGCCAATTTCCCAAATAGCATATCTCTCGCTCAGATTTAAGGCTCATATAAATAATCGGCTTTGAATTCACACGCTACATCAAATAATGGAATCCCTCCTGTCCGCACCATTTAACGCATTAACTTCACAAAATCATGCTCGTCATCAGCAATAGCGCCGATACTGCTATTATTTTCTAAATAATCGTGAGTCATAAAATAGCCGCTTATTGTAATATACTATTATTATATAATTTCATACACAATGCGCACACAAGAGATACTAGAGAGGCAGTTTATTCTCTATATCGCTGCTGGACACAAATTGAAACGTCGCGTCGCCTCGCCGGTTTTGTCCCTACTGATAAAAATGTCACATCTTTTGTCTCCCTCAAAATATCTTGCTGCGTTAGCACAGGGAATAACATAGTATTATTTTGAGCGTCTTTATTTCAGTAGGTTTTTACATGTTTTCAAATTTTTTCTACGAAATAGCAAGCACTTTTATTTACCAAGTGAAGATTGCACCCAGTGATGAGCAAATCAAATCAAAATGTATTTGTAGTAAGATAGAACTTATTACAAAACTTCGGATGACTTAACCTAACTAATTATTCTATAGTTACAAAGGTTTTCGTTTTTAAACCCATTGATATAAACTCTGGATGCAGCAAGTGCGTTATGGTAGTGAATTTTCATAAAAATGTTTTTATTGCAAATATGTGTGTTTTATTGTTAAGAAAGCAGGCATCAATTTTGGTTACCAGTATAACCTATATAGTAAAAACAATGTGCCATGTTTCATAAAAATAATTTTATTGTGTAAAAACGTACAAAAATTTCCAAAAGTAAACTTAAAGTGTTCCCGGAAAAACTCGTGTCTTGGTCAACCCTATAGGTTAATAGCAAATTAGGCTATTCAAATATGAAGCATTTGATCAAAATTCGCTCCCATAACGTACTTGCTGCATCCATAATTTCTTTTCTTACAAACATGCATTATATTTCGATGGAAAATGCAAAAATGCAATAACATAATGCGTGTTTGATTTAAAAAGAAAATAAAATTTTTATCACCAACGACTTATGGGCTACCCTGTGATTGTAGAAATATTTTTTTAAGATGTAGCTCAAGACAACCTATAATTAGCATATACACATCTTTTTGATATCTTGTATAATAACGGATATATTGAGCTTTATTGATTTTTTACGAAAATTCGACAAAAATTATATACCATTAAACGATAAACTCTATAGCTAAGACTACTGCCAAGCATCAGAGAAAGGGTCTTATTGAAATGAATTTTCTGGAAACATTTTAGTAAAATGAAGGATAATGACGGTTGAAGCTAAGACTTTAGGGTTTGTAAAACATCCTTCTTGAGACATTTGATTTCCATAGCCTGTATTAGATTCAAGTTATTTGCCTAAATGTTGCCGATTTTAACGTTTTAAATCGCAACTTTGACGTTTTGAGGAAAACCGTAATTTATTTTTCTTTAAATGCCTATAACTTTTTTGTCTTTTGACCTACATAGCTAAATTAGGTAACTTACCTATAAGGATATAAGCCCGCGTACCAAATTTGGTTGCGCTTACTTTGTTAATTCCGGAGATATCTTTTTTTTTGAAAGGAAACACAAAATTTTCAGGGAAAACCTTGGCAGATTATCCTGGCTAACGAACCTATCCAAACCATTTGCAAAAGGGATTTATTCACCAAATTTAATCAAAATCGGCCTATCATTTTTTGAATTATCAGTGTGATACATACATACATACATACACACACACACACAAATATATATATATATATATATATATATATATATATATATATATATATATATATATATATATATATATATATATATATATATATATATATATATATATATATATATAAACATATAATAATTGAAACGGACCCCGGATATGTTTTCTGGGGGGCCTAATTAGCGCTCATTTGAAGCAATTTTTTCAAAATTCAAAAGTCGGGATCTCCTCATTAGTGAATTTTTTTAAAGAAAATTCACTAAAACTTAAAAATTAACAACCGATAGAAAAAAGAAATTTCGTGATCGTGGTAATCCAAATATTACTTTAAAAAATACTTTATATACATAAGAAAACAGTAGATTCTTCCTCGATCTCACCCCTCCTTAATAAGGAAACGGATCTTACACACATTACCAATATATGTGCAGAGCGCCCTCAGTCCGAGCCTATCCGAACTCGATAAGAGGCAGGCTAGGCCATCATAATATTTTAAAGTTTTAGTGAATTTTCTTTAAAAAAATCACTAATGAGGAGATCTCGACTTTTGAATTTTGAAAAAATTTCTCCAAATGAGCGCTAATTAGGCCCCCCAGAACACATATCCGGGGTCAGTTTCAATTTTTATATGTTCATATATATATATATATATATATATATATATATATATATATATATATATATATATATATATATACATATATAAATATATATATATATATATATATATATATATATATATATATATATATATATATATATATATATATATATATATATATATATATATATATTGCTATAGATAGCAAATGATAGGAAATATTACGAAATTTTAATAGGAAAACGGGAAATTTATGCATACTAGTATATATAAAATAAGTGTATACACCCTAATGTAGCAATGAAAGAGTTTTGGCAGGAGATGTCAACGCCCGACATGAATGTCAGTGACCCATGTAGCAACCCTCGATGTTAAGTTACATTCGAGTAATAAAAAAATTATATATTCTAGAAATATCCACAAAGAAACCAAGAACAATGCTTCAGTTTTGTAGGGAGAATGAGATTGTAGATAATATAATTGTGTAGTTCTGTTGATTTTATTGTATAAAAAAAATTAGATATGACCAAGCTAGCTAAAGACTCACCATAGTGAAAGAGCGGAGGTCATTTATAAAAAACAAAGGTTTGTAGAATATTAAGGTGATGTGCGCGTCAGAAAAAAACGTAAAAAGACGTTAAAGGTTTGACGGAAAACTTAAACACAGGTGTGTGACGAACAATAGCGTTTTTTCACCTGTAAGAAAATTATAAAAGCAACGGTCCGAGAGAGTCCGGGCTTGTCTTGTCTTTTCCATCCAGTGAAATCATCTGTATCACTTTACCAGACCAGGTGATCATCGTCATAACTAAGATTCCAGAGTGCATCGAAGTGAGGGTATAAAACACCTCCAGAGTGCTACGACTATGGAATAAATATATCAATATGTTAACGAAGTAAATCCGTTAATAATCAATGGCATGGACAAATGAGAAAGATAATAATAATTAATCAAGGTCCGTATTAATGGAAGAACAATAAATAATCCAATGGAAAATATGTCAGTAAGTGTTACCTTTTCTTAAATTGACCAGTGCGGGTGTAATTTCACCATTTTTACAACAACAATTAAAGATTTTTGTGCTAATAAATTTCAAAAACAAAAATTTTGTTTGAAATAAACGGAAAGAGACCGTTCTGTAGAATTATCGATGTATATTGATTATGTAGTATCCATGTTTAATTAATTGTGTAATTAATTATAATGCTACCAGAATGTTTTTTTTTAATAGGATTTTTCAAGTTATATTTATGTAAAGAATGTTTTAAAATATCCCTTTGTATTTAACAAGTGTCATATCGGCACAGTTAAATGTTTTAATAGGGTTTTTCAATTTATGTTTATGTATTGAATGCTTTAAACGTTTCTGTTTGTGTTTAATGTGTGTCAAATAGACACCGTAAAATTTGTGTAATAAATTAAATGGAATGTATAACAGATTGTAATTAACGGAAGTATTGTTTTTGGTTGATATTTAATCAGCAAAATTGTTATATAGCCATCTGTGCAAAGCGATAGTAATTTTGATCAAGTGAAAATCAATAAAAGAATTTAAATAACACATATTAGTGAATTTTAATTAGTAGAAGCTAGCTGTAATTATAAGGAACCCAACCTGATGATTAGGACGTATGTTCTCAGCTCTATAATAAATTTTTGCAGGTATATGCTACCCATAAAGTAAAGTAGAATACCATAGCAAAATGGCGGCCCAACAGTGGGGCATAAAAAATTTTTTTTTTGTGCCAAAAATAAATTTATTTTCATAGAAAATTTCAATAAAATAAACATTTGTTCGCAATATAGCACATGATTGGCACAAATGCAGGGTTTCTGTTAAATTATAATAAAATTTTGATTACGTTAGAATAAAGCAAATTTGCATAAAAACGTAATAGTATTGTAACACAAGGGATTTAGAAGTAAAACCAATTTTAAATAAATTAGCACGACTCATTTAAATACAGTAAACTTAAATAAATCAATTCAACCGATTTATTGAAAATTAGCAAAAATTCTAATACCGTATGATATTTTAATATGAAACAGTAAGTTGCACATATAACCAATTGTTTTATGGAAAATAAATATAGGTGGTATATTTGAAAGGGTCAAAGCTTAGAAAGGGGGACAATTAAATTTTAAATGCACAAGGAAAGTAAATAAATCAAGCTTGAAAATGTCCGGGGAGCAAACAGTAAAAGGACAGGAGCAAGAATCAAAAATGGAGAAGTTATTCGCCATTTTGTTCAAGAAAATGGAAGAAGATAAAAAAGAAAGAAATAATAAATTCGAAGAATACCAACAAAATATTTCCAAATGGGGAAAGAACATGAATAATAAATTCGAAGAAAACAAAAATGAAATTAAACAAGATATTAGCAAGTTGGAAAAACAACAAAAAGAATATATTAAACATACGGATGAAAATTTTGGGAGATTATATGAACATATACAACAAAACAAAACGGAGATTTTAACAGAATTGAATAAAATTTATCAACTGAATACTGAGGTAACAGTAACGCAAGAAAAATGCCAAGAAAGCCATGAAATAATCAAGACGGAACTGGACACGGTAATACAGTCGTGCCGTGACGAAATACAGGAAGAAACGGAAATGATGAGGTACGACATTAAAAAGGTCGAAACGCGTGTGGAGCCAATTGACGGAAATGAAGCCCGAGTCGAGCAGGAAACTGAGGAACAACTAATTAAAATCGAAGAAAATATACCAGAAACAAGCCCAGAAAAATACATAGAAGAGGAATTACTACCGGACGAAAATATACTAGAAATGAGCCCGGAAAAATTCGTATATACTGCTGAAGAAAAATTAATAAGGGCAACACATTATTTTTACTATATCAAAATTGAAAGTGATCAGAAACAAGAAACTATGCTTCAATGTAATAAAAATTATGTAGAGAATAATAGCAATAGCCGCAATTATAAATTCAGAAACCTTTTCGTTAAAAACAATAATTTTCACAATAAATACAAATACAATCATAGTCAAAAATTTTATAAAAACAAAGATTCTGGAAAGTATAATAAATTTAAAACTTATAAGCCGAAGGTTAAGGACCAGAACAGACATATTTGGCATGGAAATAAACTAAGCAATGTAAATAATAAGACACGTCATTGCAACTATAGCAATTTTAATTTCGAAAGTAAAAAGCAAAAATTTAAGATAAATAAAAATTAATCTGCATGAATTTGATCGAATCCGATATGACCTAAGCAATGAAAAGGATAATCGCATGCCGAATAGACGAATTTTAATGTACAAAATAAATAATAAAATTACCAGACAAAGAAATTTCTCCTAAAATAAATAAAATTGATTAGTTAGAACTATATGACGAAAAGTTGGTCAATTTAAAATATAAATAACCCGAAGAATTTATACCCTGAGTACAGAAAATAAAACAAGTAGGCATTTAAATAATGACCCAAAGAAATACGAATCAGAAAAGCGAAATTTCATAAGAAAATTTAAATGATAATAAATAAGGAGCAATGCTCGAATTAGATGCAGTTATTGGATAAGTCAATTAATATAATCATAATTCAACGGTAAAAAGGGGGAAATAAGTTAAAATAAAATAGAAAATTATTAGTATTATTATTGAGTAATAGGAAACATGGAATCAGTAGACGAGAAAAATATGTAAAAGGTCTAAAAGACAGAAACCGGTTAAGTACCGAGAAATAATTATAATTAGCAAAAAGATAGAATATATAAGGGTCGGATTGATAGGAAAGAATTTGTATAGATGGTGTAGCGATAAGATTGAAATATGAAAAAGTTGAAGTAAAATGATTAACGATACAAAGATATCGGTCATTTAAAATGAAGTATAGTATATGGGCGATCCCAAAGAGGTCGGTCCCGAATTATTGAAGTATATATGTGAATAAAATATTCAAAAGAATATTGAAAGTATATAGAATGAATAATGAAAATATAATATGATGCAAGTAATAGTGAAATATGTATAGGGGGTATGTGAAAAGTCAGAAGTAGGGAGACCGTATATGTTATGTAGAAAAGATAAATTATTAGAAGTTGATAAATAAAAGAAGTATTACATAGTCCTATTCCATGGTAGTATAAAGATATGATAATTTAGCATAATGAAATAAGATTGAAAGGAAAGAAACCCCATAAAAATATGACAAATAAAAATACCAATAACTGTCATTTATTGAAATGAAATCTGAGGGAACGTTAAATAAGTCGAAATAACCAGGGGATGGCATAAATTTAGATCATAAAGAACAATCAATTGATTTGCCAAAAGAGAGAAATATATAAAACCAATTGGTGAGCCATAAAAAGCGGTGTTGAATAAAACAAAATGTTTTAATTATTAAAGTGTCATACAAGTCGATTATGAATTAAATTTAAGAGTTTTAATATTAGAATGTCGTGAAAGGCAATTTTAAATAAAATAAAGGGTGGTAATGATTGAAATGTCATAAAAGTCGATTTAGAATAAAATAAAATTTTGGAATGTCAAAAAAGGCGATTTTGAACAAAATATTTTAGTCAATGAATAAAGATGATCTGACTAGCAAACAGTATCCAGACTCACTTTTAGAAAGGGGGAATTGCTATAGATAGCAAATGATAGGAAATATTACGAAATTTTAATAGGAAAACGGGAAATTTATGCATACTAGTATATATAAAATAAGTGTATACACCCTAATGTAGCAATGAAAGAGTTTTGGCAGGAGATGTCAACGCCCGACATGAATGTCAGTGACCCATGTAGCAACCCTCGATGTTAAGTTACATTCGAGTAATAAAAAAATTATATATTCTAGAAATATCCACAAAGAAACCAAGAACAATGCTTCAGTTTTGTAGGGAGAATGAGATTGTAGATAATATAATTGTGTAGTTCTGTTGATTTTATTGTATAAAAAAAATTAGATATGACCAAGCTAGCTAAAGACTCACCATAGTGAAAGAGCGGAGGTCATTTATAAAAAACAAAGGTTTGTAGAATATTAAGGTGATGTGCGCGTCAGAAAAAAACGTAAAAAGACGTTAAAGGTTTGACGGAAAACTTAAACACAGGTGTGTGACGAACAATAGCGTTTTTTCACCTGTAAGAAAATTATAAAAGCAACGGTCCGAGAGAGTCCGGGCTTGTCTTGTCTTTTCCATCCAGTGAAATCATCTGTATCACTTTACCAGACCAGGTGATCATCGTCATAACTAAGATTCCAGAGTGCATCGAAGTGAGGGTATAAAACACCTCCAGAGTGCTACGACTATGGAATAAATATATCAATATGTTAACGAAGTAAATCCGTTAATAATCAATGGCATGGACAAATGAGAAAGATAATAATAATTAATCAAGGTCCGTATTAATGGAAGAACAATAAATAATCCAATGGAAAATATGTCAGTAAGTGTTACCTTTTCTTAAATTGACCAGTGCGGGTGTAATTTCACCATTTTTACAACAACAATCAAAGATTTTTGTGCTAATAAATTTCAAAAACAAAAATTTTGTTTGAAATAAACGGAAAGAGACCGTTCTGTAGAATTATCGATGTATATTGATTATGTAGTATCCATGTTTAATTAATTGTGTAATTAATTATAATGCTACCAGAATGTTTTTTTTTAATAGGATTTTTCAAGTTATATTTATGTAAAGAATGTTTTAAAATATCCCTTTGTATTTAACAAGTGTCATATCGGCACAGTTAAATGTTTTAATAGGGTTTTTCAATTTATGTTTATGTATTGAATGCTTTAAACGTTTCTGTTTGTGTTTAATGTGTGTCAAATAGACACCGTAAAATTTGTGTAATAAATTAAATGGAATGTATAACAGATTGTAATTAACGGAAGTATTGTTTTTGGTTGATATTTAATCAGCAAAATTGTTATATAGCCATCTGTGCAAAGCGATAGTAATTTTGATCAAGTGAAAATCAATAAAAGAATTTAAATAACACATATTAGTGAATTTTAATTAGTAGAAGCTAGCTGTAATTATAAGGAACCCAACCTGATGATTAGGACGTATGTTCTCAGCTCTATAATAAATTTTTGCGGGTATATGCTACCCATAAAGTAAAGTAGAACACCATAGCAAAAAAAAATATATATATATATATATATATATATATATATATATATATATATATATATATATATATATATATATATATATCTGTGTGTGTGTGTGTATCACACCGATAACTCAAAAAATAATGGGCCGATTTTGATTTAATTTGGTGAATACCTTCCCTTTGAAAATGACTTGGATAAGTTCGTAAGCCAGGAAAATGGGCCTAGGTTTTCCCGGAAAATTTTGTGTTTTCTTTCGAAAAAAATTTATATCTCCGGAATTAATAAAGTACGCGGATTTACATCCTTATAGGTAAGTCACACACGAAAATTTAGCTCTGTGGGTCAAAAGGCAAAAAAGTTATAGGCATTTAAAGAAAAATAAATTGGGGTGTTCCACAAAACGTCAAAGTTGCGATTTAAACGTCAAAATTGGCAACATTTAGGCAAATAACTTGCATCTAATACGGGCTATGGAAATAAAATGTCTCAAGAAGAATGTTTTACAAACCCGGAAGTCTTAGTTTCAACCGTCGTTGTCCTTCATTTTAATAAAATATTTTCAGAAAATTCATTTCAAATAGACTCTTTCTCTGATGCTTGGCAGTAGCCTTAGCTATAGAGTTTTTCGTTTAATGGTATATAATTTTTGTAGAATTTCCGTAAAAAATTAATAAAGCTCAATATATCTGTTATTATACAAGATATGAAAAAAAATTATATATATTAATTATAGGGTGTATTGAGCTACATCTTAAAAAAATATTTCTTGAAATCACAGGATGGCCCATAAGTCGTTGGTGATACAAATTTTCTTTTTTTAATTTTTTTTTTGTAATTTCCATCGAAATATAATGCATGTTTGTAAGAAAAAAAATCTGGACGCAGTAAGTGTGTTATGGTAGCGAATTTTTATCAAGTGCTTCATATTTGAATAGCTCAATTTGCTATTAACCTATAAGGTTGACCAAGAAACGAGTTTACTTTCGGAAATTTTTGTACATTTTCAAACAATAAAGTTATTTTCATGAAACATGGCACATTGTTTTTACTATATAGGTTATATTGGTACGCAAATTTGATGCCTGCTTTCTTAAGTAAAAAACACACATTATTGCTATTAAAAAATATTTTTATAAAAATTCACTACCATAACGCACTTGCTGCGTCCAGAGTTTTTACTGTTGAATTGCGGACCGGCTCGTAGACCGGACACTCAAACATGATGTGCCCCAAACACTCTGGTTTATTCATCTTACAGACTGTAGAGAAACTATCAAGGTTAATTACGTGATTCATACCGTTAGCTGTTAACTTGAAAAATCTACTCGAAGAGGTTCGTAACTGAGCCAGGATACACACCAAGGTAGACGGTAATCCTAACATGAGGTAAGGTTCTGCACGGGCACTGCTCAGAGGAGCTTTCCTCCATAATTCCCCCACCTGCTGCCCCCAGCAGATCTACCAGGGGAACAGAGCGAATGCACCCTTTTACTGTCCAGGTCACCAGACATAGAACATCTTGTTATGCCCGCTCTTTTGTCCCGAGGACTTCCAAGTTGTGGAATTCCTTGCCGGCACATGTTTTTCCTTCTCCTCCGAACCTCCAAACCTTCAAGTCCAGAATTAACAAGTTGCCTCTTTCCTCCTTGTCAACACCCACGGTACGATAGTATTTAGGCTGTAAGCCCTCGTGGTGTGTTGTTGACATAAAAAAAAAAAAAAAAAAAAAAAAAGGTTGGAGAAATTGCGCTGCGAATATCAGTCGAGTGTACAGGATTGTATAGGAAGACCCGCGGCTAACTGATAGTCATTTTCAGGTAGCTATACTGTAACTTTTGTAGAATTACAGTTCGATTTGACATTAGCCATAAGAGAGATACATTTTCCCACGCAAAGTCTATGTCCAGATGTCTAAGCAGTTCAATAGTCTGTGCACACCAGTTATATTTAGCAGGATCATCTCTAAGAGTCAAGATACGTTTGCGACAAATGTTGGGTAAACGACTATCATCCATCCCACAAAGCTTGATCATCTAGCCAAAAGCTAGGCTAATAGCAGTGTAGAGTATATGACTTGATCGAAACTCAAGCCTGACCATCGCGTCGGCTGTAGATCGCGGGAGATGAAAAAGATACTTAATAAAACCAACCTGCATTCTCTGAAGCAAATTGCAATATCGAAGCCCCCAAACACCAAAACAGTGAACCCACAATAATAGAGTCGTATAGACGCACCCTTGACAGATGATCTACAATTTTTGTACACGCAAACAGAGAAATTAGGGCACCCACCGAAATTCTCAGCCTGCCTACCATCATTTTGGACGTGGAAAGAAACAGGGAAGAAGAAGAGAATTGGACGCCAAGGTATGTATACTGACTTGCCATTTTCAAAGATCTACCTTCAAAAGTAAAATGTAGCTTATCAGAAGTGTGACCAGATCTAATGAAGCACCATGATCTTAATTTTTCTATTGTTTACAGTGAGGATGTTTGCGGAACAATACTCCCCAATAATTTTTAACTAGCGATTTAAATCAACAGGGGAGTCCGATAATATAACAAGGTCGTGAGCATAAAACAGAATTACGACGTCGTTTGTACCATCTATACTAACATCCTTGGCACCTCTATTACGCAAGAAAGCCTCCATATCTTCAATATATAGAGCAAAAAGAAAATGACTGAGGACTTATCCCTGAATAATTCCACTGCTCACTGTGAATTGTCGCGTAAAGACACTTTCGACTCCAATATTTACAACAGCGTTGGTGTATACCTGTCTGACAATAAAAATTAATTTACTGCTGACCCCAGACTGGTGTAAAGCTTTTGCCAGAGAATATCATGACACACAGAGTCGAACGCTCTCTTGAAGTCAATAAACGCAGCATGCACTCTTCGACCAGGCAGCCTTAGATGCAGCTGAATATTGTAAGTGACTGTAAAAACATTATCAATACAACCTCTGTTTTTTTTCTGAAACCAGACTGGCACTCAGATAATACGTCTGTACCTTAAGACCAGCGCAACAATCTGCTTAGGAGTATTTGTGTAAAAAGTTTAACAGTACCATTGACAAGCGCGATATTCCGATAGTTAGAAGCGTCATCTAGAGCACCCAGCGATGAGCACTGATAAGTACTCTTGGAGAACCCAAATCACCACAACACTTGTTTTAAAGACCTGGCGATTGACTGCTTGAGAAATGTGTAAACTGACACTAAAAAAGTGCTCTTGTTAGGTAAACTGATTTGAAGTTTGTACTGGAGACATCGACACAACAATAGTCCTTAAATTACGTCACCCGGTGTAAGCCCATCTGGTGTTGCATCACCCGATACTGAGGAATCCGATATTGCATAATCGGTTTTACATCACTGTTCGTGTATAGTTTAGCTACAGAAATATAATAATTTTGCTCATACAGTTAGTTTAGCGACATATACTGATGAAGACGAATTTGTTGTCGAAATGCGTATCCAGCGCATAGCTCTCTGTCACTATTTTTGTGGTTTTTGTTGTGATTCTGCTTTTGGTTTCACATCTAGTCTTGTTTCATTATTTTAACTCGCCACAGTACACCATGCTTCACTCCTCTTTATTGGTAGTAAGAATGTATTATTGCTGTGATGTTTACTGAACGTCTGGAAGGCCTATTTAAGATAAGGAAACCAAGACAGGGGTTGCTGCTATGTGACGCATGCATCAGATCCTGATACATATCAGTTAAAAAGATTCTGACAGCTCTGATGCCACAGGCTACCACCAAACTAACCTTGCTGCCTCCAGCATATTGTGCATTATACTTGTGTCGTTGTGCGTTAAACACCGTACAAGGGTGTTATGACATGATAAGGTTCACTAGGGGATTTTGTTCGTGATGCTTCAATTTGTGGTAGGGATTAAGGCGATGTGTTTATGTCGGTTCTAACGTGTTGTCTTTTGCACTCTGTTTTTCTTGTGTGTAACGCTTTAGAAAATATTTCTTTTGTGGATCCTTCCAGCAATTTAATATTAACACAAGACAACGGGATTTTATTAAACATGTCAAAGAAGAGAGTAGTTGAACATGCAGCTAAACAATATGCTGAATCGTGTCCCTGCTTATTAGTTGATTTGAGTGTCGCACAGCATAGGGATTTATTTTGTTTCATATTGTCAGATAGCTGCAGATTTGGCCCGTCTGGTTTTTAGCCAATTTTCGTAGAAAATATTTGCTCTGTATATATATATATATATATATATATATATATATATATATATATATATATATATATATATATATATATATATATATATATTACATATTTAGTATTAGATATTTGCTTATTAATTATACAGGGCTTTCATTAATTCCCGAGTCCCATGTGACCGCTTAAGTTAGGCAACCCGGCATACACGGTTGTACAACCTGAATAAATGAAATCCCTAAGTTGCCAATGTCGTCTCATATTTCCTTTAAGGTTTTATAAAAAATATAAAAATTATAATAAGGTGAAACAGTAAATGTCTTAAATGTATTTATTATTTAGTATTTTTAACAGCAAGTCGGTTCATGTATGGTTAACTGTTATTGATTGTTGAAAAATAAAATAAAAACATTATAAAATATTACTTTAATTTTGTATAGATATCAAAATAAAACCAACAAAACTAGCATTACAAAAACAGTTTACCTAGTGTTCAGTAAATATAATAGGTTTTAAAAAACTTTTGCATTTCTTATAAAAAGGGTTCAAAAAGACCACCCTCATTTTGTAAACATAATTTTACCCTGCGTTTCATGCACTCAAAAACATTTTTTAATTCATTTGGGAACTTTATATGCAAGACCTTGGTTAGTGGTTTGTGACAAGAGCCAATCGACAGACCTATAACAAAAATTACAATAATTAGAAAAACAATTATACCATAAAATAACTTAATAACACCCATAATGGATAGAATACTTTTGTGAAACGTAGTTAAGTACAGAAGCTAAAACGAATTAGATTATAACATTTTACATACATTTTTATTGCACTTGAAGTTTTGTAATGTGCGTAAACAAATTAAGGCCCGATTATTTAAAACTTCTAATTTACGGTTTTAGGAATGTGTATTGTGTAACATGTAACAAATATATACCTGTTTGGGCAAATAACCGACAAACAGATTTGGTAGGGCTTCTTTCCATGCAATGTCGAATATCGTCAACAAGATTCTCTGTTAGAATAGTTGGCCTGCCTGTAGATTTGCCTTTGCAAATACAGTGCTTTTCCTCATATCGTTTGATAAGGACCAATCTGTGGTTTTTAAAAATATCGTATGGAATGTTATCCTCGGGAAAAGCTTCAGAATATTGCTCGATGCATGATTGTATCGAATAACACCAACTTCCATTTGGATTTCGTGTATCACTGCGAAAATGGGCCATTAATATAAAGACATCCTGCTACGGTGTGAAAGGCATCTTTATAATCAAGTCTAAAAAAAATAGAACAAATAAATGAACATAACCTTAACATACCTACGCTTTTAACTTACGTAAAAACGCAATGAAAATGCTAAGTTTTGATAAAAACTGTTTATTTTTATTGTCCAGCAGATAGAAAATTAGTAAACACTGGTCGAACTTGGAAAATGCACAATATACATACAAAATAACCAGTCACAAGGGAAATGAGCGCCAATGGACTGAACTGTCAATTGTCAATTTATTTGGTAAATTTAGGGTCCCTAGTCAAGTGTTTTTGTTTGGTTACTTATTCCACTAAGAGAGAGAGAGACAGAATCCGGTCAATTAATGAAAACCCTGTACATCATGCAATAAAAAGAATCGGTGCTTATACTTGCATACAATACAATTTGTAGCACAGATATAATGTCCAAATATAGTTAAATGACAAATAATAAACTGACTGAGTGACTGACTGATATATCAACGCACAGCCCAAACTACTGGATTTAGAGACTTGAAGTTTTGTATAGAGGTTCCTGTTATAATGTAGACGAGCACGAAGAAATTTTTTGAAGTTCAACCTCTTCCGGTTTTTCGGTGGGTCGGTTGTTCGGTTGTTTACTGATGTATTCATCTATTTATATGTTTAACTTTAGTTTAGAGTTCATTATGTAGTTTGTATTTTCGTACTCGATTGTTTGTAATTCAGGTATTTAACTTGTTTGCTATGCGATATAAGATATGTCTTAAATAATGGGGATACTTATTAATAAGTAGTTTGTATATATTTGTACTACCCCATAGTACAGTACTAAGGTTGGTAAATAGTTTAGAGGTATACGATAGCTATTGGTTATATAGGTGCTAATATATAAAAACGCGCAAACAGCGGATATTAATTATATGTTACTGCCATAATTTGAAAGGAAATAAATTATTTACAGTTCAATAGATTGTTTCTGTGTAGTAGATAAAGACAACGCCTTTCATTACCCAGTAGAACACTCTAAATCCACCTGGTCTTCCATACCATCGGCTATTGTTACGTGTGGACACACCCGCCATGTTGCTTAGAAATTTGAAACCTCCCAAACTTTGTAATGAGACTAGGCTACGTTAAAGCTTTGCATCATAATGTAGTAGAGGTAACTATTATAACCGGGTCTGTTCAATGAGAAATTGTATTTATTGCGCGTATCTCTTTGATTCCAAATTATCTTCCTTTAAAAATTCAAGACACTGCAGTTTCCCTTGAAAGTACGCATGGCTATGACAAATAATAATAAGTCACAGGGGCAAACTCTTAAATTCGCAGGAGTTTCTATATGTTTGCATGTGAGTTCACCCAATAGCCTAAATGTACTGTAACCGCTCTCCAAAATAGTAAATAAAGTTTGATATAAATAAATATTAAAAAAGACACCATCCAAGTTTTTTCATTTTTTTTTTCATCTCTGACTTGAAATTTCAATTAAATTATTGTATATGCTTTTAAAATGGGAAACTAAGGATAATAACGTGTGTTGTTTTTTTTTATCATGGTTTGACAGTTTCGTTTTGATGTTAAATAGGATTTACGTATATATTAAGTATCACTTGCTGATTGGTTTTTCAAATAGGTAAGTTATTTGAATAATGAATTAACTTCTTGACTTCTATGGATTAAGGAGTGGGGACATTTTGTTTGTTTTTACTGGCTGTGTTAAAAAACTATTAAAATAAATCGCAGAATAAATCAGGGTGTAGTCTTATGTAAAATGAAGCTCACAGAAAATAGCACAACTTAGATAAAGTAAGGATTTCAGCAGACATTTTTTATTGTTAATATTAGCAAATCTTTCTTAATAAAATTCACAAAAAGGATTTGTTTTCAAAAAAACTTTTTTATTGTCGGAAAAACCGCTCCGATTAGTTTGATCAAAACGAAATTATCCGGGCGATTAACAAGAAAAAATACATGCCATGTTCATAATTTGACAGATACATTCCTTTCTAACCACGAATTAAATTTTCTTCTGGAAAGATTTTTTAACTTTTATGAAATTTGTAATACAAGTTTCTTTTGAAGAGACTTACAGTACCTAGACTCATTAAATTTTAATTTTCTAGCGTCATAAAAAATTTAGTTTTGGGCATTCAATTTTTTTTCTCAAAAAGAACTGGACAACAAGATTTGAATATGTTTTATAATAATAGAAAGAGATAATGTCGCGTATAAAATGACGGATATCATTTTTAGAACTAAACAGGTATGAAAGATGCTCTCTTCTCTTAATACCAGGAAAGTCTCTGGCCTTGACGAGATCCCAGCAATTGTTCTAAAAAAATGCGCACCATAACCTAACCTGTCCTGGCTCGTTTGTTTCAGACAATAGAGGCATATTCCCTAGTAACTGGAAAACTGCTTGAGTACCACCCGTCCCCAAGAAAGAATCCAAAGCGCTTCCTAGCAACTACAGGCCTATTTCTCACCTTTTAGTCTTCTCTAAAGTGATGGAAAAGTATATAAACACCGAATTACTAAAACTTTCTGAAAAACACAGTATAATTCACGACAGGCAGTATGGATTCCGTCAGCGCAGATCAACTGCCGACCTCCGTTCCTTTGGCACCCATTCTTGGAACAAGTCTATGGAACTACACGGTGAATCCCAGATTATCGCTCTAAACATATCCAAAGCATTCGACCAGGTCTTACACGCAGTGCTGCTTAATAAACTTCCGGTCTATGGCCTACCACCAAAACTTTGTACCTGGCCAGAAAATTTCCTCTCCAACCGGAGCATTTCTGTTGTCGTGGATGGCCATTCCTCTATACTGTATCCAGCTAATGCAGGGGTCCCTCAAGGTTCAGCTTTAGCCCCTACTTTGCTTCTTCTCCACATCAATGACCTCTTCTCTACTACATCCAACCCAGTTCACAGTTACGTGGATGAGAGAACCCTCCACTCAAATATACAATATTCTAATCATGTCTTTAGCCCAATTAAATGAGGATCGCAGACTCATGGAGGGTTCTGTCTCTGTGAATCTCCAAAAAATATTAGACTGGGGAAGTAGAAATCTTGTACAATTTAACTCCACCAAATCTCAGTCTTGCTTTCTATCTCAAAAGAGATACACCACCTAGACCAATCACAACGAACAACCAAATTATTCAAAGTAATGAGTCCTATTCAGTTGTTGGCATTTCTGGCGATCGAAATCTCAATTGGCACCAACATGTCACATCAATTGCAGAAGCGGCTATTGAGAAATTATGTTTCCTCTTCCGGGCTCGCAAATACTTTTCACCAGCTAATCTCTATATCTTATATATTTGACAAATAAGGCAAAACCTCGAATACTGCTCCCACATCTGAGGTGCCGCTGCCGCTTCTACGCTCGCTAACCTGGACCTAATCCAGAAGAGAACTATACGTCTTATCGGTGGCCCTACCCTCACCCAAAGACTGCCATCCCTTGTCCACCGACGTGCCGTTGGTGACCTCTCTCTCTCTCTCTCTCTCTCTTTTATAGATATCTGCACGGCCACTGCTCAGAAGAGATTTCTTCCATTATTCCTCCACCTGCTGCTCCCAACAGATCTACCAGAGGAACAGAGCGAATGCACTTTTTACTATCCAGGTCACCAGACATAGAACATCTTGTTATGCCCGGTATTTTGTCCCGAGGATTTCCAAGTTGTGGAATACCTTGCCGGCACATGTTTTTCCTTTTCCTCTGAACCTCCAAACCTTCAAGTCCAAGTTGCCTCTTTCCTCCTTGTCGACACCCACGGTACGATGGTATTTAGGCTGTGAGCCCTCGTGGTGTGTTGTTCAAATAAAAAAATAAAAAAATAAAATCTTCAAATGAGCTTGTATTATGACCTCTAAGCCAGATCTTCGAAATATGTTTAATTTAAAAGTATTACTTTTAGTAATATGCCGTACTAAGAGTGTAAGATTAGTATGAAAATTCACTATTATAACGTACTTGCTGTGTCCTGAATTTTTTAATCACCTTATTGCCAATTTAGATTTCCTTGAAAACTGTTAACCTTCCCTCGCTTGCCATTTCCGAGATATATTCATTTTTATGTTAGATTATGATAGATCAGTTTTCACCTTGTTTACTTCAGCTCGTGTCCTCTGTTGACACGAAAGGTCTTTACTTGCAATATGACCCATTAACGAAACATTAACCTCTGCACCCTTCAGAAAATCAAAGATAATAAAACCTGACGCGCGATTATAGAAATCCTCCCGGATTACACACACATACTGGCCATGTAGCCTATGGTGTTTATTAAACTGGCATTGCTGTTTAAACACGTCCATTTAATATAAATGCAAATCGCCGTCCGAGCGGCTGTAAAACAATAACCGACACCCGATAGCAGCTAATGGCGATATAAACTTTCGATCTCCGTTATACGGTAAAGCAGGGCAGCATTTATCAAAGCGTTTGTGTGCGGCATGTATTTTATAAGTTGTGTGTGTGTATGTGTGTACGTGCGTTTAGACTGAGGCATTCGATACACAATCCGGACAATTATCAAACCACTGAATCGTTTTAAGCATCGTATATCAACAATTACTCCGGTGCCCATCAATCGAATTTTTTTTCTCTTGATTAAAGATGGAATTTATGGGAAGTTAATTGGTGTTTGTTTTTTGTTCGGATATTTCCTGTGTACTTGGTAACATTGAAATGGCTGTAACAAATTAATTTTTGAATAAGCTGAGTGGTGACCATAGATTAATTATTTTGTTTTCTTTCACCATCACGTCACTTAACGTTCGGTGAAAGTCAAGTGCCGAGAGAAAATTTTCAAATATCTTAAACCCAAGTTCTTAGTAACCTAATTACCCATAAATGTAAAATTTGGGGCAAAATAAAGTAGTTATAACTGCCTCATGTGTACAGAATATAATTGAAATGAGTTGATTACCTCAAGAAGGATTAAGAAGCGCAATTTTTTGTTTGGTTGTTTGGGAAAAACCTGAATTCTATTCTTTTATAAATGAGTGATCTGGTAGGCCTGGCTAACGAACATGCCCAAGAGATTTACACATTTACAAAAAAACATACCTGCAACGGTTGATCCAGAGTTATAGCCAGACCTACAATCACAGGCAGACACGCACGCATCTATTGATATATATATATATATATATATATATATATATATATATATATATATATATATATATATATATATATATATATATATATATATATATATATATATATATATATAATAAATATATATATATATATATATATATATATATATATATATACATATATATATATATATATATATATATATATATATATATATATATATATATATATATATGATATATGATATTGTGGAGTCCGATGTCCGATGTCCGATACTTGATGTAAATCCATTGTCAACTTAGATAAATAAACAAATTGATTTGCACAATTTTACTGCAACTTCGCTGACGTTTTCAGCGTTGTCAACATGAGAGGGTTCTAAACCTCTCTTTGTGTTTTTAACAGCTTATTAACTTTAGAAGTGGAAAACATAGTTAATATATGAAAATAATACTCACTTGTGAACACTCTGTAGCTTATAGTTTGCATGTTTTGGTAAATAAACAGTTTGTTTGTAATGCACACTTGTAAAACCTTGGAAAGGCGCCAATTATACTTTCACTTTTGTTGTAGTTTAGGGTTTAATACAAATAAATAACCCCCTTTATCTAATTTCGCTTGTGAAGAATTAACCTAAGTCCAAAACAGTAAACAAATAAATTTGAGATTCTGTTTACATTTTTAATAGTAGCATGCCCTTAGGTATGTACTGTCTCCTTCTCTCTGATGACTATCCATGTTTTTCTATCTCACTCTTCACTGTATAGTGTCATCTTTTTCACCTTTCTTTCTCCCAGATATAATTTCTGAAATCAATAAAATTCATTTTTAAACGAAATATTAACAGCTCTCTTATCACTTCTTATCAAATTCCAACAAGTTTTTGTTGTTTGGTTAAAGATTAATATTCGTATGAAATTATGATTTATTAAGATTCGAGTGACTGAACAATAAGTTGTGGCAGTCAAAGGTGCTTGAAAATTACCTTCAGTTATATGCTGGATATTAGCCTACAGCTTGCAAAAGTGATTTTAGAGAACAGTGTTTGTTGTGTGTTAAATTCCACATCAATTTTATTGGGATATAAGTCAGTACGAATCACTTTATAATTCAGTACGAATAATTTTTTTTGTCAGAAAAGAAACCTCACACATGGGGTAAGCTTCTATTGCTTAATTATTAAATTTCTCTCACATATATGCTGCCTAATAATAATTCAAATAAGTAGTACCTGCTGAGATATATTTGTTCATTGTAGGGTTTCTTGTCTGGGTCAGAAATCTTTTGGAGTTTTCTGCTTGTTGTGTATAGTCGTCCGAAGCTGTACCTGTCCAGTTTCTTTTACACATAGCACTGTAAGTGGAGTGGGCCTGACTGATTGGTGGAGCTAGCCGTAACTGAGTCCACACTACCATATTAAGTTTATTAAGCAGCCGCAGACAAGGCCCACCTTAGATAAGTCCATGAAGTGGTTCTTATGTTATTCTGTTTAGTTCCCATAACTACAGTCATAACATAGAGAGTTTCTAATTGACAGTATTCAATAGTAACTTTTAGTTATAGTATATTTGATAATTAATATACACATATAAACAGTTTTAGCTAAGCTTATAGTTGTTGCAATACACTGTTAAACATACAACCCTAGCTTTGTACACTGTGAAGGGGGATCTAGTGTTGTGTTTGTTACATTATATGTATAGTCCTTAAGTCCTTCTCTGCAACCGAAAGTCATTCATTTTTTTTCTATCATTAGGTTTCAGCTTAATATATTACAAGTTATTGTAACAATATCACTTTAACTGCTTGGATAGGCTGTGATTCCAGATACTAAATTTCAAAAAAAATATTTTGTTCACAGTCAGTGAAATTTAATATCTGGAATCACAGCCTATCCAAGCAGTTAAAGTGATATTGTTACAATAACTTGTGATATGTTAAGCTAAAACCTAATGATAGAAAAAGAATGACTTATGGTTGCAGGGATGGACTTAAGGACTATACATATAATGTAACAAAGATACCACTAGATCCCTTTCACAGTCGACTGCCCAGGTGTACAAAGCTAAGGTTGTATGTTTAACAGTGTATTGCAACAACTATAAGCTTAGTAAGTATAGCAAAACTGTTTATGTGTATATTAATTATCAAACTAAAAGTTACTATTAAATACTGTTAATTAGAAACTCTGTATGTTATGATTGTAGTTATAGGAACTATACAGAATAACAAAATAACTACTTCTTGGACTTATCTAAGGTAGGCCTTATCTGCAGCTGCTTAATAAACTCAATATGGTAGTGTGGACCTAGTTACAGCTTGCTCCACCAATTAGTCAGGGCAAAAGGCCAAGAGGTAGGGAAAAATACAAGTCATATTTGTAACGAGCATGAAATTCTAAAAAACATTGCTAATTTAACCGTCTTCCTATATCTAATAATAACGGAGATAGCAATACATTCCATCCAGTTTGGGACACACTGTATACAAATCAAGTGGGTGGTTAATAATACTAGCTAGAACGCGACTATCTATATAACATTTAGAGCTAGCATTTGATTAACCGTACGGAGCCAGCAAAGTATATACGTCATGAGCGGCGGTTCACGCAAGAAAGGATGCATCAGGTGACCAAGAAACAGCAAAAGCCAATGCAAAAGTGTTATCAACTATCTCTCAGTCAAAACAACAGACACAATGGACGCAAAGCTTAGGAAGGAACATGCGGGACATAAGTTCCTGGATGACCTATGCTGACTGTGAATCCTCAGCATCTCCGCTAGGGTCAGACCATAACACAAACATCTTGATTACTTTAGTGAGCTCTGAATCCGGAGCGTCCTCACCAGAATAACACAAGAGTTCCTAATGTATGGGGCGGAAAGCTCGGATCTAGATAAGGTTCGAAGAGTTGACTTGGAATTGACGTCTACCTTAGAATGACCTAGATAGGCTGAGAATCCTCAGTGTCTTTATCATGATCAATCCAAGATGGGAATATCTTGATTATTTAAGTGAGCTGGGAATCCTCAACTTGCCTACAAAAATAATACAAGATACTGTAACATATAGGACCACATAAAGGTACAACAATTCGTAGCACAATACGGAAGTATCCCGATTGCTACAACTTGAGCTACAGAAAATGAAAAGTATGAAAATTCGCTATGAAATATTAATTAACTAAAACGGACAATTGCTCACCTATAAAAATGTTTCTGTACAACGAAATAAGCCAAACCTTGTGCGATCTGACGGAAAGCGGAATCGATGCAGAATCGGTACGAACTCGGACTGACTGCTGACGGTTCGCTGATATCGTCTTGCCGGGAGAACTACTACTACTGTCCCTACCTCGTGCGGCGTCGCCTTATATATGGTTTGGGGAGCAGGCAAAAATCTTCGCTTTGATTGGAATTTTATCGGTCTTATCAAGAGCGATACGCTAATGATTACGAAATAGACGTTTAGTTCAATATTTAAATTGCCTTATAAAAATAATTCATTGTGAAAATAGTTTACCTTATATTCATGTGGGAATTCATTTTATCTCATCTGTATGTAAATATTCTGCCGCTAACGACATGCGTAGATATCCGGACACTACAGAGTAAGACGCACATGTCAAGCGGCAAGAGAAGGATCAACCCAAGGTTCACCCTAAACAAGTGGAGGCAAGCGAGTGTTGAAGTACCAGTCGAGCGTTGAGTTGCGAGACGTAGACTACAGTGCGCGAGAAGTACGAATCGCTAGTCAGCTGGAGTACGTTGAACAGTTTAGGGTATCAGTGAACGGTGCACTAGGAGTAAGTAATCTAAATGACGGAGAGTACTTTACGACGATGTGCTAAGCTATCAAGCTATGACGCTAACGACGGACGACGATAATCACTTATTCAGTAACTAAAGTCGATATCTAATCACTTGTTAACTAATTGCTACTATCGTTATTAATATTATAGACTTTACAGTATAGTTATGTTTAAAAGCCGTCTAGTATCAGTCTAAACAGCACCCACAACCTAAAACCTTACATATCTCTAGAAACGTGTAGTTATTCCGGGATATACCCGAGTGTGCCAGGGGTAAGGTCTATACATCTATATTGTTTGTATTTTGCTATTTGATATTCAATTAATTATTTAATTATAAGTTACGAGTTCTCTAATAATTAGGGTAGTGGAACCAGTTTTGGACATGTACCCAATAATGGACATGTAAGACTTTTGCGCATTTAAATAAGCATTTACGTTAGGTACAGATTTCTGTAAACTCTACAAATCGTTCTCTCAACCTTATAAACTGTAATTTCGTTAACACTAGTTATGACAGATGTCGCCACTATCTAGAAAAGCAACATTTAGGTATCAGTTCTCAAATTGGCGCCAAGTTAGTGAATTTGTTAGTGATAGACTTAAGAAAGACAATCGTTTTCTTAAGCCTTAATAGCCGCAATAATTTGTTTATTTGAAGTTTACAAGTTATATCTAATTCCTAAGGTATGTATTTAACTAAATATAAGCTTTTTTCGACTGTGCTTCGTGTTTTAATGCTTTTAGGTTAGGTGTCCAACACTGGATCACATAATCCTATCAAGAACCTTAAATGGACATACTGTCCATTTAAGGAAAAAAGATGTTTTAATAATATTTACTGACCCGCTAGCTAGAAATTTATATTGCTTTCTTTTGCTATAAGTCACACACTTATCTAACAACCGGATCCAGTGTTGGACAGGATGTCCATCAAAGGGCATTTGAGTGTGTCCATTACTGGTACCAGCAAGAATGTGATTTTTATTCTTTTTTCCAGATTCTTTTGTTAAATATGGAGAAGAAGCAGTTCAAGAAATATACTCCCGAACAAATGGCTGAAGCTTTAGCAGCTGCTAAGCTTGGTATGCCCGTTAATACTGCCAGCAAAAGATTCAATGTGCCCCGTATAACATTAAGAAATAAGTTAAAGGGCATAAGCCCTGAGGTGTGCAATATGGGTCCTCCTACGGTACTCTCAGAAGAAGAGGAAAGTCGCATTATCACCTGGATTGTTGATATTGCAAGAGCTGGATTTCCAGTAACCAAACAATCCTTAATGGACACAGTCGCAAAGTTAATTAAAGAACTCAATCGTGAAACTCCATTTTCTGACGGCATTCCGGGGAAAAAATTGTTCAAATCTTTCTTAAAAAGACATCCAAATATATCGTTGAAAACCTCTGAGAAGCTCACTGGTTATCGAAATCAGTTAACTGAGACTGATATACGCAATTGGTTTAAGGAGGTTTCAAACTACTTTGAAGAAAACCATTATAACGAAATCTTAGAAAATGGAAATCGCATATTTAATGCTGATGAGACAGCTATTTCGTTATGTCCTAAAACGGGAAAAGTACTGGCACCTAAAGGAGTCAAAAATATTTATGATGTTTCTAAGACTTCAGAAAAGGAAAGCCTTACAGTTCTGTTAACAGTGTCAGCCTCTGGAAAAATTGCTCCACCTATGGTAGTGTATCCATATAAGAGAATCCCCTCCGAAATAGTAAACAGTTTTCCGAAAGGTTGGGGCCTAGGTAAGTCAGAATCGGGATGGATGACGGGAGAGGTTTTTTTCGAATATATGGCGAATATTTTCGAACCGTGGCTAACAGAGACCAATGTAGAACGCCCTGTAATATTTTTTGTTGATGGACACAAGTCACATCTAACATTACACCTAAGTATGTTTTTGCGAGAAAAACAGATAATTCTAGTAGCATTTTATCCAAATGCGACACATGTGTTACAACCTTTGGACGTTTCCGTGTTTTATCCGTTAAAAAGTAAATGGAAATTATATGTCAGAAAGTGGCTAACAGAACATGAGAACCGACAAGTAATGAGGCAGAATGTTGCTCCACTGCTAGAAAATATTCTAAACGATTTTTCACCAGAAACCATTGTAAACGGTTTTCGAGTTTGTGGGCTTTTTCCGTTTGATCCAAATAATGTCGACTATTCTAAAATGATACAGAAGTCAAATGGAAACGAAAAAGAGGGATATGACAAAACATCTAACCAAACTCATCACACAGTTCAAGAGATCAAAAGTTGTTTGAGCGTTCTAGAATCGAACATTCCACTGTAAATACTTAAAGCTATGAAAGAGCATCCTGAGGAGGAATGGAAGGGACCTGAATCGTCAAAGGATTTGTATGATGTTTGGAAAAAGATGATCAAATTGACTAGCATGTCAGTTTCAAATGAGACTGAAAATATAATTGAAACTGTAAATAAGAACAACAAAGAATCATTTGAAATTCTGCAAGAAGACGAGAACGTAGACATACATGTTGAAGAGGCCCAAGCAATTGAACTTGACAAAAATGTTAAGCATACTCCAGACTTGGCAATTCCCTCAACGTCGAGAACCAATGTTCCTGAAGTGAATATTATGTATTACCATCCAGAAAACCAAACTAATGATCAACAAATTGAAGAGACATTAGCAGAGGCACATACGCAATCGAAAGAATCCCCTTTTAAAAAATACCTATTTTGGCCTAAAGATGAAATAAAAAGTAAAAAAAAAGTACAAGAAAGATCCCGTTCGGTCATTACATCTGACTATTGGTTAAACGAGCAGCGTAAGAAGGAAAACTTTAAATTAGAGAGAGAACAATTAAAAGAAAATAGGAAACGAGCTAGAGAAGAGAAACGACAAGAAAAATTAAAAAATAACCAAACAAAAAAATTTAAGAAAGCTGAAACCAAAGATAAAAAAGCAGCACCGAAGAAAGTAGAACAAAATAATAAACTGGATTGGAAATGTAGCAAATGTAGACTGGCTTGGAAAGATCAGCATTTTTTTGAGAGGAAGGCAAAATGGTTAAGTTGTATTAGTTGCCCAAATAAGGTTCATAAGATCTGTGTTCCGATAAAATATATGGATTCACTAGGTTTAAGTACCTGTGATTCTGAAGACGAATTACAGTTTGTGTGTGAAGACTGTGGAATTACTGTAGACAGCAGTGACGTAAATGAAGATTGGGACAACGAAACAGACGAAGATTAAAAGTTAGACAAAGTTATTAAGAATACTTCTGTATTTCATGTAGGCTTCTATCTGTATTACCGCTAATAATTCACAAATAAATAAATAAGTTCATCATTCACGTGCATACATTCCGATTCTAATTTTGGGTATCTACTACCTATACAGGTATATCAAAAGTAATATATTATAGTTGGGTACAAAGGGAGGTTGGGTGATGAATGTCCACAAGCAAAAAAAACATTTCAAAAACTCACTTATCTAGGAAAATGTGCTCCTACCTTTGTATATTAGGTACTTACATATCTTCCTACACATGACATGGCAGTAGCTTAACTATATGATTGTCTACCTTTATTGAAAAAAATAGATTTAGAAAATGATGTCCATTACTGCATCCATGAGTGTCCAAATTAGGAACGAAAAAAAATTGGGGTGTCCAACACTAGAGCAATGAACATTATTAGAAGAAAAATTAGTTATCATATATTAATTTAATTTTGAAGATCGCAGATATTGAAGAATTGAAAGTATATAACGAGCTGTATTTATGTATATAACTTAATCACCCTAACCTAATTCAAAGATGTATTATGGCTATTGGAACCAATAGTAAACCTTAACATGTCCATCACTGGTTCCACTACCCTAGATAGAAAATAACACTTCATCACAACATCTAGCCAAAATTCTCCAGCCATTAGCAGAAGAAGCTATATCATATGTCAAAAACTCATCCCATTTATCGACCTTTTTCAAAATAGCACTGTTTCTCGAAACGACACTCTAGTTAGCTTTGATATTGTTTTTTGTTCAATAACATACCTACATCTGAAAGCATAGTTGAAAGGCGGTGTGGTGAGCTGGGACTCTTCGTAAACCTGACGAAGACGGAGATGATCCGATTTACCAAGAAAAGGAATGAAAGGGGGTTCAGGGCGCACGTGATGCTTGGAAAACCCTTAGCTTTAGTGCGGGAGGTCAAATATCTAGGGGTGATCCTGGACTCCAAACTAACATAGGGGTCGCAAATAGAACGAGTAGTGAGGAAGGGAGTAGCGACCCTCTGGCAGCTGCGTCGAGTGATAGGGAGGACCTGAGGACTTAATCCTCGGACCCTTTATTGGATTTACAATGCGATCGTCAGGCCGAGAATCCTCTATGGGGCGTTGGTCTGGTGGTGTGGTGTGAATCAAACTACCAGAAGGAAGCTGGCCAAACTCCAAAGGCTAGAAATCCTGGTTATCACAGGCGCTATGAGGACGACACCCTCAGCCGCGCTAGAGGTCTTGCTGATGCTGCCACCGCTTCCCAGAGCAGTAATAGGGCATGCAAGAGTTGCCAAGAAGGTGGAAAAGGAAATTCTAATTTCCGCCATCAAGGTACGGGATGCCGAGGATGATATTAGGTTGACGAGGCCATATACTCTCAGGATCCCCAGTAGGGATCAGTAGGGGGAAAATGAGGTTGCATTCCAGCCCGCAGGCCTGGTCTGTTTCACCGACGGATCGCGGCTGGAGGATCAACAATCCTCCGGGGCGGGAATATACAACGAAGGCATGGGGGTTCGCGAAAGTTATGCTCTTGGCGCATATATCACGGCATTCAAAACAGATGTGTACGCTATCCTGTCTGTGGCCAATAGACAGGATGTGAGGAGGAGCCCCGAGAAATGTGTGTACATTTGCTCGGATAGCTAGGCGGTCCTGCGGACAGTCTGGGCGGCCAGAATCAGGTCAACACTGATTCAGGAGTGCGCTGACGCCCTCAAAGGACTAGCCACGACAAAGGAGGTGCAACTGGTGTGGGTTCCGGGACACTGTGGCGTAGCGGGGAATGGGGTGGCGAATAATCTCACTAGGCTTGGTTCCTGGCGGCCGTTCTGTGGCCCGGGCCTGCGATAGGCATAAGCAGGAAGACGGTCTCTGTCGCCTTAGACAGGTGGACAGAGGAAGCAATGGAGAGGCACTGGGGTTTGGTTGGTGACAGTAGGCAGACGTGGGACTTCGTGGAGGGGCCGGACAGAGATAAAGCTGTCTGGCTATTCGGTAGGAGTCGACCTACGCTTCGCCGCATCCTTGCGGTGCTAACAGGCCACTGCGCCCTTAGAAGACACCTCACATTGATATGGGTAGAGATGTATTCCATTTTCTAGGAATGCGGCGAGGATGAAGAAAAGTCCTACCACTACTTGTGTGAATGCGAGACTTTTGGGAGTCGTCGAGTAGAATTGTTCGGATCGAGGACTCTGCAGAGGAACCAGGTAAGTACCGTCCAATTGAAGACCGTCACGGCCTTCATCTCGAGGTCGAGGCGGTTTGGCGACGGAACCGAGGAAGAGTAGAGCATGGTTGCTGGGTTGCTGGGGTTGGCAAAAAGGGCCCATTGTAGCCTACGTGCTTGGTGTTGGCCTCCCCACCACTGCTACTACTACTACATCTGAAAGCTTTGACATTCTTAAAAAATAAATTTAATATTCCACACGATACCCTAGCCCTTCTTGAACATTGCATATCTAACACATATTTCCTTTTCCAAAACAATTTTTACAAACAACTTCGAGGTGTTAACCATTTTTTCCTGCACTGGCTAACATGTTTATGGCAAACCAACCTGCCGGTTAAGTACGATGACGACATTTTTGCTGTCTGGTGACACGGTAAACAATCTCTGTACGAATTCCCTTTTCACCTAAATAAATCGGTCACAAAATCCAGTTCACCATGGAAATAGTTTTGAGTTCTTCCTGCGTGTGAGTGCGATTAATCATCCAGTGGGGATTCTGCGTGGACGAAATCTGCAGTTTTGCTTATTTACTCGAAAGAAAATGCCGTAAAACGCCCAACATACGCCTGCTTCAGATTCTCCTGCCTTCATGTAATCGACAATCTCACTGTAAAACTAATAAAAAGCTCCAGTGCGCACCTTAACTGTTGATAGAAAAAGCGAAAAAACGGACAAATTAAAATGAGATCTAAGTGGCACATAACAAAGCAGTACTAATGGTCAAGATTAATTACCAATAAATTAAACGGAATGTGATCTATTATTGTAAGGGTTTGGAATGCTTAATTTTGATTTATTGCACTTACTATATATGGAATGCCATGATATTCATACATAATAATGTAATATAATAATTATTATAATAAATCAAACACGTATCCAACAATGCGATTATAATTATTACAAATATATTATGCGCCTAAAAACCACATTACATGGCAATATATGACAGGTATTATATTATGTATTATATCCCTTTGCATAATAGATTTTCAAATGAAAGGGAATTAAAACATCTAGCCAAATACAGACGTGGAGATTATTCATCTGGCTTTACAAATGTTCGTTATCCTCAGACAGGGGATATTTTTCCTGGATATGCCGTCAAGCAGCGCAACCGGCTACATGAACGAACACAGAGATATGCGAAGCCAGAGAAAAAGTCTCAACGTCTGTATTTAGGACAGAACGGTAACAAGTAAGGGCAACAACCATTAATGAAAGGCTAAATGTATTCTTACCATAATTAGAACCGCAGACCGGTTTAGCTCTAATTAGAGCTCGTCAGTACAGTATACTAATTACATTGAGAACACACCCATAAAGTAATACGGCTATGAGAACCAGCCTCCTAGAACACTGTGAGGTGTACAACAGGGTCACCATCTCAGTGTGAAACCAGGTAGAATGTTGTCACAACAGCTCCGAATAACACAAAATGTCATAAAATAGAGACTGTGTACAACCAACTAACAATTTTGTAAGTTGTGAGCCCTGGCCCATTTCTTTCCTAATATGGCGACAATGTATGTCAGGCTAGATGTCGCGGCGGGGTGTCCGCAGGGGAGCGTTCTGTCTCCCCTTTTTGGTGTCTAGTCGTGGACGGCCTGCTAGGAAGGCTCTCGGGAGGGGGGGTACGAGGTACGGGGCTATGCGGAAGACATTGTCATCATAGTCCGAGGAAAGGTTACACAGTCAGTGTGGAAGCGCATGCAGACAGCACTGAAAGTGGTGGAAAGCTGGACGGTTAGCCAAGGGCCCGGGGTGAGCCCCGAGAAAGCAACCGTCATACCGTTTACGAGGAGGAGGAAGTGGGAAAGCCACAGAACTCTCACTCTATACGGTAGAAACATCCCAATGGCCAGGGAGGTGAAATATATTGGGGCCGTATTGGACTCTAAGCTAACCTTGAAATAACGTGTTGAAAAAATACTGCGTAAGGCAGCGATGACCCTAGCCGTCAATAGGCGGCTATATGGAAAAACGTGGGGACTAAGATCTGGTATGGCCCACTTGGCTGTACACAAGGGTAGTCAGACCATCGTTAACATACGCGGCACTGGTCTGGTGGCCTAAGGTTACACAATCCAGTGCCAAACAAAAACTAGGATAGATCCAAAGGATGGCTTGCCTGGGCATCACTGAGAAGTAACATCCGGCAGTACATGCCGATGAAACCGACCAATCGTGGATATAGAGTTTGGGTACGAGCCGATTCTACCGGTGATATGTGCCAATTTCAAATATATACGGGTAAAGTTAGTGATGCTGTTGAAAAAAACTTAGGAAGTCGTGTTGTAAAAGACCTGACAAGAAGCTTAGTTGGTAAATACCATAGAGTTTAATTCGTAAATTTTTTCAACTCTGTGCAGCTTCAGCAAGATCTGCTTCAAGATATAATTTACTCTTGTGGGACAGTTCGTCGTGGTAGAACAAATCTACCTGATTTCAAAGCAGACAAAATTCTGAAACGAGGAGAGTCAGATTGGCATGTTTCCAGGGACGGTGTAGCCGCTTTAAAGTGGATGGATAAACGCAGTGTTCTGTTGTTGAGCAATTACCGATATCATTCCATAGTAGAAACAGCCTCAAGAAAAAGGAAGAATGGTTTGGTAGAGGAAATAAATTTGACATGTACAAATCATTATATGAAATGGACCGAAAATCGCACAAATGGTGGCACATATTTTTTGGTATTTTCTGGAGGTATGCATAGTAAACGTCTTCATTTTGTACCAGCAGAGAACACCAGAAAAAACTATGAGTCTTAAGCAATTTCGTTTGTCAGTTGCTGTTGGTTTGATTGGTGCCTCACCTGAAAACGAGAAACGTGGCCGTAAATCGTCCAGCACATCTTCAAATAAATTTTAAAAAAATGTGCCATTAGAAGTACGATATGATAAATGTGCACATTTGCCAGAACGTTGTAGTTCACTAAGATGTGCTAACTGTAGCACTTCAAAAGATGTCCAAATAACAATATGGAAATGTTCCATTTATAATGTGGGACTTAACAAGGACCGGAATTGTTTCACCGCGTACCACACTAAGTGAGCAGGTTCCCAGTGGTTACTAACGGAAACCATATCCCGCAGGACAAAAGACGTTTCAAACAAATAAGTGTGTCATTTGCTTTACATTAAATAAGTATAATAAATATGTTTTTATAAGCAAAACAGATTTTTTCAAAAAAAAATTAATTGTGTCCTCAAAGGGTTAATAGATACAATTTTATTGTTGTACATTGTACCTACATAGTCTTGTCGCTGTAGGTAGTAATTAGTGCATTCAAAATTGTCGTGAATTACCCAATCTTGGTTTTGAAATTTGAAACAGAGCAGTAGAGAAAATTTCATTGCAATTGGTGGACTCCTACTAGGTGTTAGCATTTGTTCAAGTCAGTATATTATCGCCTATTGATTTTTACTGTATTAGTAATTAACTAAATCAATTGACTGTGTAGTCAGAAATTTCCAATACTATAAACAAACGTTGCTAATTTCAATTTTCGCACAACATTGTAAATTCCGCACCAAATACAACCGTTTGAAATCACCGTTGTCGACATCTGATTTGCATAATACGCACATCGACTGCGATATTATCTAATTTGCCAAAAATATGCGACATCCGGTAAAGCTGGGTATACCAGATTTGCTTGGCTAAAATACAGGATTTGTTCGCAATTATTATTATTATATCCCTCATTATTATATGTGTGTATGTTTGTGTACGAGTACACACGAATGTGTATATGTGTATTTAATTGACTTTGCTGTTGTAAACAAGCACGTGCTATCATTACAAGTTAACATACGCTGTTCAAATTTAGAATTAATTCAATTGTAACAGAATTCAAAACTATACAGTGCTCTATGGATTCGATCTAAACGACCGATTTGTGTATATGTAATCACATATTGATGTTGCGTTTTGCTGTGATATTCGACAAATGTTTATATACAACGTGATTCATTTCCCCGATAAAGTCCAATAGCTTCCTTAAACTAGACTTTTTGGACAATACTTTCAAACAAAAGTTTTCTACCATGTTAAGGTCCATAACCTAAAATTATTTTTAGCTACACAGCATGGTCCATATGTCACTGGCACTAGGTAATTTTGTTTTTTTAAATGAAACATCCTATATATTATTATATTTTTTGATTTTAAATAAAATTTTGATTACAAATTATATGAAGTGCTATAGCATAAAAGTCAAGGGTTTTCAAGTTATTCAAGTTTCTTCAAGAAATTTGACAGATGTGGATTTTTTTTCAGGTACTGGCATCATTCGTACACCACATCCGCAATACTTGAAATTCAGCGCAAGTAGCTGACAGGTACCCGTCTATCCGGTGATGGTGTGAAAAATCATATTTTATGTACAGGGTGGTTGATAGAGAGGCTCCCATTTGCTGAAATTCCAATATAAATTACTCGAAAATTTCAAATGGAACACCCTGTATATGAGCACCTGAATCAATGCAAAAATTGGTTATCTTTCGAATGGATATGGGTTTTTTACATGTAGAGCTGATAATTTCTGTGTTATTCAAAAGTTATCAATTTGATTGCAACTACGTGATTTTATGATTGAGTTATGGCCGTTTGCACCTTGGCTTCTAGCATTTACGAACAGTGTTTCTCTCAAGAGACAAGCGACAATTTTGACGTTAAAAATACTTGAAAAGAAATTCGAGCTAGATAATTCGATGCTTTTCAGGGCATCAAAATAGAAAAATTTTGCTTCCAAAGGAAATGTTCTTATCAATGATTGAGAGGCTAACATTGTTTTGTCAAAAATCTATCACTTCTGCCTGATTGTTTTTTTTTACTTGACAAATGCAAACTATTCTCAAATAATACATTCTCGAACTAACCACTTAAACTCAATTGAGTGATGTCACCAGATAGAATTCTAGTACAGAATGAACATTAACATTAATGATTTGTTCATTCGTATAGGTTAAACTACTACTACTAGAAATTCTTGAATATAACATCCTGTATATAAGCACCTAAAACAATGCAAAAATTAATTTGCTTTCAAATTTATATCCAATTACTTTCATCGAAAAGCGATACATTCTCTATTTTTTTAAAGTTACCCGGTAAAGATTCGAATCACAGAAGATTATTTACTTGGAACTAGTTTAATAGATATCAGAGGAGAAATAACAATGGAGTTAACAAGTAATAAATTAAATATAACAAACTGATAATATCTAATGAATAAAAGAAATGAACAAATAAACGAATAATCAACGAACAACAAATAATTATTATTTCAGGAATGGATTATAAAAGGTGCTCGAATTGACGACCATTTTGTTCAAGGCAAAGTTGTAGCCTTCTTCCATATGATCCGTGGACATTGGAAAGCATTGCACCACTAATTTGCCGAAATGCATCCTGTACTCGCCCTCGAATATCTTCTCGTGTTGTTGGTGGAGGGCGATACACATAATTTTTTACAAATCCCCAAAAAAAGAAGTCACAGCAAGTAAGGTCGGGAGACTTTGGAGGCCAGGCTACTGGTCCACTCCTGCCAATCCACCTTCCTTCGTACTCTTGGTCAAGATGTCTAACTACGGCAGCATAATGCGGTGGAGCACCATCATGCTGTATCCACATATCTTGCCTAACTTGTAGCTGTACATGTTCCATCAAGACTGGTAAATCATTAACCAGGAACTGGTGGTACATTAGTCCATTTAGAGGCCCATCAAAAAAATTTGGTCCAAGAACGGTATTGCCAATGATTCCAGCCCAAACATTAAGCGTCCACCTATTCTGGAAGTTACCAAATCTTGTTACGTGCGGGTTGTTTCCTCCATAATGGTGTAAATTGTGCATATTTGGGAGTCCGTTATTATGGAAAGAGGTCTCATCCACAAAAATCACTTTGCGAAAAAAACTCCTGTCCATCTCAATTTGATGCATTGCCCACTGACAGTACCTCATTCTGCGCGGAAAATCTTCATTTCCCAGTACTTGAGCTACTCGGAAGTGGTAGGCATGGTACTTATGCAACTTGAGAACTCGTTGCACTGATCCAAATCAAATATTTTCGCAATAGCTCTTTGACTACGTGTTGGCTCCTCAATCACTGATAAAAAAACACCAAGGGCCACATCTTCTTTGATGGCAATGTGTTGTTTTTTTGGTGCTCGGTAAAATACAGACGAATTCTGCTCAAATCTGTGTTTAAGCCTTTTCAATGACAAAACTGTCGGCTGTCTTCGCAGAGGATAGCGCTGCTTATAAATATGAGAAGCCAAAAGACAATTTCCAGAACATTCACAAATTATGTACACAATCTGTCTCAATTCGTCGTTACTGAAGTTCATTTTTAATTATGTATACCAACTATAACACAACTACACAATCACACAATAACGAACAGACAATGTTGTAAATACTTGTCAAATCTGACATTTTGGAGAATTCTGTCATGACCAGTGCACACTATACAAAACGGAAACAATCCAATCATTATATCATGTAGTTGCAATCAAATTAATAACTTTTCAATAACTCAGAAATTATCAGTTCTACATGTAAAAAACCCACATCCATCCGAAAGATAATCAATTTTTGCAATGATTCAGGTGCTCATATACAGGGTGTTCCATTTGAAATTTTCGAGTAATTTATATTGGAATTTCAGCAAATGGGAGCCTCTCTAGCAACCACCCTGTATATAAAATATGATTTTTCACACCATCACCAGATAAACGGGTACCTGTCAGCTACTTTCGCTGAATTTCAAGTTTTGCGGATGTGGTGTGCGAATGATACCAGTACCTGAAAAAAACTCCACATCTGTCAAATTTCTTGAAGAAACTTGAATAACTTGAAAACCATTGACTTTTATGCCATAGCACTTCATATAATTTGTAATCAAAATTTTATTTAAAATTAAAAAATATAATAATATATAGGGTGTTTCATTTAAAAAACAAAGTTACCCAGTGCCAGTGACATATGGACCATGCTGTGTAGCTAAAAATAATTTTAGGTTATGGACCTTAACATGGTAGAAAACCTTTGTGTGAAAGTATTTTCCAAAAAGTCTAGAAGCTATTGGACTTTATCGGGGAAATATATATTGTGCTGGCAATTTTCACATTATAAACTGTTAGTACATCAGAGTGTACATAATACAAATTCCATATAAATTTCACTATAAAACAAAAATCTCGGGACGCAGCAAATGCGTTATGGTAGTGAATTTTCATAAAAATGTTTTTATTGCAAATATGTGTGTTTTCTTTTTAAGAAAGCAGACATCAATTTTGGTTACCAGTATAACCTATATAGAAAAAGCAGGCATCAAATTTGATTACCAGTATAACATATATAGTAAAAACAATGTGCCATGTTTCATCAAAATAACTTGATTGTTTGAAAACGTACAGAAATTTCCAAAGGTAAACCAAAAGTGTTACTGAAAAAATCCGTTTCCTGGTCAACCTTATAGGTTAATAGCAAATTGAGCTTTTCAAATATAAAGCATTTAATCAAAATTCGCAACCACAACGCACTTGCTGCCTCCAGAATTTCTTAACTTACAAACATGCATTATATTTCGATGGAAAATGCAAAAAAATAAGGCGTTTTCGACAAAAAAAAATATTTGCATCACCAACGACTTATGGGCCACCCTGTGATTGTCGCAATAATTTTTTAAGATGTAGCTCAAAACACCGTATAATTAATGTATACAATATTTTTTCATATCTTGTATAATAACGAATATATTGAGCTTTATTGATTTTTTACGAAAATTCGACAAAAATTATATACCATTAAACAATAAACTCTATAGCTAAGGCTACTGCCAAGCATCAGAGAAAGGGTCTATTAGAAATGAATTTTCTGGAAATATTTTAGTAAAATGAAGGACAATGACGGTTGAAACTAAGAGTTCGGTGTATGTAAAACATTCTTTTTGAGACATTTTCTTTCCATAGATCGTATTAGATTCAAGTTATTTGCCTAAATGTTGCGAATTTTGACGTTTTCAATTGTCACTTTGACGTTTTGAGGAAACACCCAATTTATTTTTCTTTAAATGCCCATAACTTTTTTGTCTTTTGACCTACAGAGCTAAATTTTGGTAGGTGGCACACCTATAACGATATAAACCAGCTTACCAAATTTCGTTGCCCTTACTTTGTTAATTTTGGAGATATAAATATTTTGCGAAAGAAAACACAAATTTTTCCGGGAAAACCTTGGCGGATTTTCCTGGCTAACAAAATTATCCAAGCGACTTGCGAAAGGAATGTACTCACCAATTTTGACGTTTAAAATCGCAATTTTAACGTTTTGAGGAAAATCCAAATTTCTTTGAATGCCTGTAACTTTTTTATCCTTTAACCTACGGAGCTAAATTTTGGTAGGTAACTTGCCTATAATGAAATAAATCTGCATGTGAAATTTGGTTGCCCTTACTTTGTTAATTCTGGAGATATAAATTTTTTTTGAAAGAAAACACAAAATTTTTCGGGAAAACCTGGACCGATTTTCCTGGCTAACGAACTTATCCAAGCCATTTGCAAAAGGAATTTATTCACCAAATTTAATCAAAATCGGCCCATTATTTTTTGAGTTATCGGTGTGATACATATATATATATATATATATATATATATATATATATATATATATATATATATATATATATATATATATATATATATATATATATATATATATATATATATATATATATATATATATATATATATATATATATATATATATATATAAACATATAAAAATTTAAACCGACCCCGGATATGTGTTCTGGGGGGCCTAATTAGCGCTCATTTGAAGAAATTTTTTCAAAATTCAAAAGTCGGGATCTCCTCATTAGTGAATTTTTTTTAAGAAAATTCACTAATAAGGAAAACCCTTACGGAAATCTAGTTTGATGACGTTAAGCTTCTATTATGTGTTGGAATATGTAAATGTTCAGACCTACGTATATTAGGGGGTTATCTTAGCAACGTTGTTGCAATAATTGAACTACTGGTCAGTAATAAGTACAATACTTACGGTTTACACGTGATGTATATGGGCTCTTTGTAAATTGTATATATCCACATCGTTCGACATATTTTTTTACACTAAAACATAAAAACAAAATAAAAACATTAATATACAAGCATATTCTCTATTATTGTTAGTCAGTGTTATTTGGATGAGCAATGACAGGTATAAAGTCATAGTTTATTAAAATAATCATTAATGAAAGTTTTCAGATTTATAACTAGCAAATTTGGAGAGTAGCTCAGTTTAAATGGGTTTAAATGAGCCAAACATCTATATGCAAATAGTTTAAATTCTTAATCATGACATTCAAACCAAAGAATTATGCTCTAAAACAATTACCTAAATGTAATAAAAAACCAAACACTTTGTACATAATATATAAAAGAGTTTTTTTTTATATAAGTAATGGACTAAAGTTTATCAAAGACAAAGTGTTTTATGTTGTGAGATTCTTTATCAAGAATTACAGCATTTAAAATTGTTTTCGTTTTTAAATTTAGTATTTATTATTGTCTAGAATTAGTAAGGTTATCCCAAATGTCATTTTTAATAGTGGGTATGTAAATGATAAGATTTAAACTTACCGAGCTTTTTCAAAGATGCACAGCTGTCAAAAAGGTATTAATTATTTCAAGAGAGAATGCCTTAAAAAAAGAGGAAACGAGATTCCAGATGAAATTGGACAAGATTTCCGGGCTTTGGTTGTTGATTGTTAATGAATTAAGACGCGATAAGGAGCGTCATATTTTACTTCCCAAAGAGTTTGAATATATATATATATATATATATATATATATATATATATATATATATATATATATATATATATATATATATATATATATATATATATATATATATATATATATATATATATATATAGTGTATAAAACCAGATGTATTGTGCCTGCAAGTAATTGAACAAGTAGAAGTAATGTTTACAGTAAGAAATTAACTATAGAAAATAATAATATATGAAGAGTAACCACGTCCAGACTTACCTACGTAAACTAGCGAAGAATCAAAGTTTGAAATCCATTTTATTTTTGTTTAAATCAGACCAAGGGGCAGAAACCTCAAATAAAGACAGGCAATTCAGTCAAACATCTATCAATATAAAGTATTTGTGAGAAATTAGAACTTTCAAATAAATAAACAGAAATCTTATTTGCATTCTCACAATAGTTAAAAGTTAGGAACCTAGAGGACGCGAAGTCCGCAGTGCGAAATCCGAAAAGCCATTTTAAATATTGTTATAAACTTTAATACCAATCAAAATTCTGTCCGTAATTTTAACAACCCACTTTGTTAATCAAATTTAAGATTTTCATAGAGGATCCGATTTAAGCTTGAATGAAATAAAAATTGTTATAAACTTGAAAAGAGGTAGTTCTTTGCGTGAATAATAAAACAATAAATTAAGATTTAATTGCATATTAGCAGGATATTTTTTTCTCCTATATATATATATATATATATATATATATATATATATATATATATATATATATATATATATATATATATATATATATATATATATATATAACAGAAACACCACTGAAAAAGAGTTTTAGAAGAGAGCAGAGCCAGGCAGTAACTAAAATTAGAAGGTAAATTTATTTCAGTACAATAATCAATAATTGCTATATTTAACTGCCGAATAAGGGGAAATATGCAACCAATATTTCAAATTTTTAATCTAACATATCTATAGGTATGGATTCAAATAAATACAACACCACAGTCATAAACATTTATTAAACAAACACAAATACATAAACATTGTGTGTAAACTGTCAATATAAAAAAATTCTACATATATACATACATTTTGAAATACAACAAATAAAAGAAAAATCATCCTAAATTATACCCATTAAAATTAAAATTAAAATATATTTATACAGGCTGATCATTTTCACTAAAGATATATATAAAATCATTATACGAAACAAAATATAATTCAAATAATAAAACTTAACATAAATAAATAAATAACTATTAACTATAATCAGATTAATTGACACCCAAGCGTAGGGAGTCTCGAGTAAAATTAGCCAAATAAATAAATAACAAAAATTTAGCCAAATAAAATGTATAATCATATATAATTGTCGCCTAAACGTGAGGCTGTGTAAAACTCAGCTGTGTAAGACAATTAGCCAATTAAACAACGTATATATATATATATATATATATATATATATATATATATATATATATATATATATATATATATATATATATATATATATATATATATATATATATATATATATTCAACCCTAGCCCACAGACGATTTCCGGCGAGATTTGGGGAGTAGGCAGATTGAGGCTCCGTAATCGAGATACAACAACCCAACCCACCTTTGTCCACCGCTCTAAGGAGTAGTCAGATTGAGGCCTTAGAGTGTCCTTACATATTTCCTTTACCCACCTTTGTCCACCACTCTAAGAAGTAGGCAGATTGAGGCCTTAGTGTGTCCTTACATATATCCTTTACCCACCTTTGTCCACCACGCTAAGGACTAGGCAGATTGAGGCCTTAGAGTGTCCTTACATATTTCCTTTACCCACCTTTGTCCACCACTCTAAGAAGTAGGCAGATTGAGGCCTTAGTGTGTCCTTACATATATCCTTTACCCACCTTTGTCCACCACGCTAAGGACTAGGCAGATTGAGGCCTTAGAGTGTCCTTACATATTTCCTTTACCCACCTTTGTCCACCACTCTAAGAAGTAGGCAGATTGAGGCCTTAGTGTGTCCTTACATATATCCTTTACCCACCTTTGTCCACCACGCTAAGGACTAGGCAGATTGAGGCCTTAGAGTGTCCTTACATATTTCCTTTACCCACCTTTGTCCACCACTCTAAGGAGTAGGCAGATTGAGGCCTTAGAGTGTCCTTACATATTTCCTTTACCCACCTTTGTCCATCACTCTAAGAAGTAGGCAGATTGAGGCCTTAGTGTGTCCTTACATATATCCTTTACCCACCTTTGTCCACCACGCTAAGGACTAGGCAGGTTGAGGCCTTAGAGTGTCCTTACATATTTCCTTTACCCACCTTTGTCCACCACTCTAAGAAGTAGGCAGATTGAGGCCTTAGTGTGTCCTTACATATATCCTTTACCCACCTTTGTCCACCACTCTAAGGAGTAGGCAGATTGACGCCTTAGAGTGTCCTTACATATTTCCTTTACCTCTTGAAAATGGCTCCAAAACAGGAGCCGAAACGTCGAGTTTTCATAAATTCTGGACGCGGTTCAACCCGAGAACCATATATATATATATATATATATATATATATATATATATATATATATATATATATATATATATATATTTGTTTGTGTGTGTATTTCACCCATATAAATTACAGCTGGTACAATAACTTGTAGATGGTAAATTGAAATGGCGTGTTGAATTGTGCAATACTATAATAGGCCAATTTAATGAGCATTTAGACTTTGGTAAAAACATTATTTCTCAGATGAAGGTACTTCTGCACTGCATGAATTTGTTAATAAGCAAGTTTAAAGTTTGGTTGGATGTTCTGGAGGTTACAGTAGTTTGAAGAGCATGTATTCAAAGCAAGTTGTAATATTAAATAAATCCAAAACTCATTAAATGATATTTTACAACGCTACTAAACAAAATACTCATAAATTATTGTTTTATAAGCCTAACATGAAGCACCTTTACCTTTTTACAATACATGCGTAGTGGACCTTTGTCGTAAACTGTCCAAACAAAAACAGAGCGCCGTCCGTTTTAAATTGTGAACAGAGACGCATCTTCTGTGGACAGATCTGCATTAATATTTCACAAGGACAAGCACTTTACTGTCCTGACTGTCATCCCGATGACGATGTAGGGAAAGAAGGACTGACGCTGGAGATAAAGGACGGCGGGACAGAGCTTGCCATATGGTACACGTTCCCTCAGGAAGCTTACGTCGTTTCGTTTCAGAAATATATTACTTGATTATTGGCAGTGACTGTCACCAGGTGCTCTGGATTGTGTTTCACATATTTATCTAGCTATAGTTCATATTCATGTGGTGCTTTTGTCGTTATTTTAGCTGGAAGTAAGATATAAGGTACATAACGGTGATAGTTTTCTATTATATCACCGAGAAAATATTTGTAGTTTACTTTTATATCAAGTAAAAATTTTAGTATATGTTTACAAGCGTGATCAAATTTTATGTTTTAAAGTTTATAGCTTTTTATTGTTTGTAGAAGTCATTTGTAGTAAAAGGTAGTTTATTTTCAGTGCTGCAGAATGTAACAATTAAAAATTGGCCAGGCAACAAATGAATTGTAGCATGGTAGAAGAAACTTATATTCTATTCTGCTACATTCTGTTTAACATTCCTCAAGTTTACAGGGGCTAGAGCATTCTTGGATCTGGACCCCTTATCTTTGTCTATAATTACCATGGTGTACTCATTCAATATATGGATTTTTCTTAAATATTTCGTTGCTGATTCCTCCAACAAAAATGCTATTTTTTTGCTTTGCCTTCCAAAAAAAGTCAGAACGCAGCAAGTGTGTGATAGTAGCGGATTTTTTATAAGTTTTTTGAAAATAAATTATAAGTGAAGAGAAGCATTCAACAATGGAAGTCATACGGGCAAGAGCTAGTCTAAATATTCGTAAAGTAATCGCCTCCTGAAGAAGCTGAAATTTTAACAAAATTCATCGTAAGTGAAGGGATAACGCTATAAAGTTACTTTGATAACATGAAATGACACTTTTGTGTCACTTGTTACGTATTTGTCCACTGGCAGTTGGACAGATATAACAAATATTCTACCCAAAAATAGCTCTACAGAAAGTGTATAGTATCCATGTTGCATCTCCGTTTCCCAGAACCTAACTCATGCTGCGGACATTTCCACTTGGCTCTTGTTGGGTAACTAGGAGTTTACCTCCGCCTTGTTTGGTCTTGCATGTATTCGGTGCTAATGATCAACATGTGTGGTTGCGACTTTATGTTCATCTGCCGTCTTACTTTATGGTTCCATTCTTAGGCCATCTGTCAGCTGTTACTAGGATCAAATCAGACCCCAATGCCGAACCAGACACGTGAAAATTATATTCGATTCTTTTCTTTTCAATGTTAACAAGATGACGATGTAACCAAGTTTTTTAGAAGCAACTTTTCATGTGTGTCTCTGTGTGTGCATGGCTCTCCCCTAAGTGAAATGACTCCAAGCTTGATTGCAAGGCAAGTCTATGCAATTTAACTCCCTCTTCCTGTACTTTCCAGTTTTTAAACTTAGCTTAGTTATTGGTAAGATATCTGATAAGTACACTTGGAGAACCCAAATCATCAGAGCACATCTTTTTAAAGACCTGACGATCGTTTCACTAACAAAGTTGGCGTCATCAGAGGATGAAAAATTTGATGAATTTTTCATCCGCTGATAACGCTAAGCTGATTTAAAGATCTTCCAATTCTCTATTCCAAAATGCCATGGTTTTAAACTTTGTTGCAAAAACTAATCCTAAAAAGAGAAACAATATATATATATATATATATATATATATATATATATATATATATATATATATATATATATATATATATATATATATATATATATATATGGAATATTGCACTACACTGTAATCACTTTTAAATATACACTGTATTTGTTTGCTGTACGTTTGTGATTTTTGGTTTTCGTGGACTGCAGTTTCGAACCGTCCCGGTTTATCATCAGCACACTACTGACTGTTATCGCTCCTGTGTGGTTTACATCTGAGATTGTACGTGGCGCTTGCGCCGTGAGCTTCTATTGGTCGGTTTACTGTTCTCTGATTGGTTGTGCCTTCGGTCTGTGTGGTGTGTATCGGTCTCCTGTCTTGATCACTGTGGTTTGATAATTTGTCTATTTGTATGGCCTTTATTAAGTTTTGTTTGAATGTTTGTGCTTGGATTTGTTCTGGCATTAATTGTTCCTTATTGTTTGTTTGTTGAATGTAGTATTGTTCCCAGATTTCCACTTTTTTGTGGTCTCTAATATGTTCAATTAGTTATAATTTGTTGATGTCTGGTTTTGGTGTTTTGTGTTGTGAATGTGTGTAGCCACGTTTGATTTGTATCTACAATATATAGGAGTATAAAACATAAAATTGGCCGCGCATATGTGTCCGAGGGGGCCTGGTTCGCGCTCATTTGAAGAAATTTTTAAAATTCAAAAGTCGCCATTTCCTCATTAGTGAGTTTTTAAAATAAAATGTACCAAAAATTGGAATCGGTTGCAGAAAAAAAAACAAGCACTTGTGAAGCTACGGGAAAAGTCTACGGCTGAAAATTAACGGCTGTGAGACAGATCTAGGAGCTTGTTAGTCATTTCGTGCCGTATTTTTACTCACCTTAATACGACTACCAGAGACATCAGAGGATTACCTATAGCGTTTTTGTCTTTTAACCTAGAGATCTAAATTCTGGTAAATAGGAAACTATTACGATAGAAACCAGCCTACCAAATTTTGTTACTATACCTTAACTATTTCCGGAGATACTAAGATTTTTCGAAAGAGAACCTAAAATTTGTCCGGAAAAACTGGTCCGATTTTCCTGACTAACAAATTTGTCCAAGCCACGTACAAGAGGAAGGCAGTCCCCAAATTTGATTAAAATCGGTCAATTATTTTTTGAGTTATCGGTGTCAAACATACATACATCCATATATATATATATATATATATATATATATATATATATATATATATATATATATATATATATATATATATATATATATATATATATATATATATATATATATATTGAAACTGACCCTGGATATGTGATTTAAGGGACCTAGTTCACGCTAATTTGAATAAAAGTCGCGATCTCCTCATTAGTGATTTGTTTAAAGAAAATTCCCTAAAAACGCGCTTTAAATTATACCAATACAAAAATGCGGGTTTACTAAGTATTTCCGTATTAGCGAATTAGTTTGAAATTATTTATTTTATTTACGAGATTATCTTTAAGTCAAATAATATTCCACAAATAATAATTATAAATTTATTCAGATATGATTTGAACGAAAGCAAATAAGATAAATAAAGTGTTTGTATAATATTATATTAATCATGTTCCACCAAAGCCAGGAATGAATTAACCTCAAAGAGGATTTATCTCCGCGGCCTAGATTTATGATTAAAATGAAACACACTCATTTAAATTTCAAATGATCCCTTTTAAGAAATAAAAGGGACGAGGTTTAGGGAGTTTTCCTACATTTTGTTTGAAATCCCCCAAATTCAGTGACCTTTATCTGTCTACCTTCGGTCGATCGCGTATTTTGCAGAATGATATATTCAAAGATATAAGAAAGCCCTGTAAATCCTTTGTATATATTGGGTGCGAACAGAAGTCATGCATTTTTCAAATGGGATCTATAAAATAATTCTCTGTTCCAATGTTTTTTATTGCTTTCATAGATCTTCTAGTATATTTTTGTTTTGTTCCTCAAACTTGCCATCAACAAAAGTGTACATAATAAACAGAATGTTGAGGTAAATAGCTTATCTACGCTTTCCTATTTCAACAGGAATATATGAGCTTTCATACCTGATTAGCTGTTGGTTCTATTAAATAACTTTAATTAGTGTGCATTAAAAAGAGGTACCTATGTTAAAAAAAGTGTTAGATATTGAACTTCCTTGTGCTTTCTCAAAGAAAGTAATTAAGTTATACACAAATAGAACCATATAATTACGGAAAAAAATTAATTTAATTTAACCTAGAACTATAAACACAGGTCCACACAGGGAGGAAAGCTAAGTTCACGTCTACACATAATATACACCCTAAATATTAACAATAACATAGAAATACCGGGTATAAGTATGCTCCAGTACGCAGACGATATTTGCATATACACCAGTAATAGGCCAGAGCCGATAATTTCTGAGACCAAAAAAATTTAGAACAGGATGGCACCCATTGTAAAAGGAAGAAACTAAAACAAAAATAAGAGAAAAGATCAATTACGGGTGACTTGAGATCGGGAAATGGAAGGGGGTGGACTTTTAAGGGTGGAAAACGGTTTATCACGATTTCCGGCAAAACTACAATTCCTATCGAAAAAAGTTAAATAGTTATGTTGTAGGTAATAAACATATATACAACTTTTGTATCTATACTTTTTTCACATGACTTCAAAATATCTGCGAAAAATCAAAAGAACCGACTTTTTGTTTTTTTATTTTTCTCTCCCACAAAAAAAATTTTTCACAAAATTTTGTAGCAACTTACCTTGTAATTTTTTTGATTCAAAATATTTATTTTGCCCTTTATTTTGATTTTATATCAAAAAAGTAACCTCATTTTCAATCAAAAATTCCACGTCAAAAAAGCTGCTTTTTAAAAAAAGTTGATACGCTTTTTGTTAGCTGAAACCTCCCATTTCTGACGGTGTACAAAAAAATATACATTACTATGCAAAATTTTTTCAGAAAGGGCAAAAAAAGGAAAAATCTCGATTTCGAATGTTTTTTTATTCATTGTTTAAACACTTGCGCTATTTACTGAAATTTACACTTTAATTACACAAAAAATGTAAGATTCCATGTTGCATTGATCAACTAATTAATTTCAAATCAATATATATATATATATATATATATATATATATATATATATATATATATATATATATATATATATATATATATATATATAACCATAATTAACAACAAGATAAGTTAATAAACTTAATAGTTTATAAGATATCTACAATATTTTTAGAAAGTTGTAGAAACATTTTTAAATTATATGCGTAGGTGCCTCTATTTATCGCCATTCTAAAAAAAAACTTTTTGACGTGAGAATTTTCGATTGAAAATGAAGTGACCTTCCACTTCCCGACCTCAAATCGCCTGTAATTTATTTTTCCTCTTATTTTTGCTTTATTTTCTTCCTTTTCGAATGGATGTCATCCTGTTCTAAATTTTTTTCACTTTTTATCATTTTCAAACGCTTCGGTCCTGGCCTAAAACACTTGTACTGAAAGATGTGTGGAATTAATTAAAGATAGTTTTAAGAAATTGTCAACATGGTGTTTCCACAATGGTTTATCTGTTTCAGATTCAAAGAAATTGGTGTGTTTTCGAGAAAACGAAACATTGAGTATACTTGTATGGAAATGGAAAAATCAAAAATAGTAGTAACACAGTTCTTTATCCTTATCTTTGTATTACTTAAGAAATGTTTCAAATGAATTTCAATTCGATGTCCACAAATTTCCTCTCCAACCGGAACATGTCTGTTGTCGTGGATGACCATTCCTCTAAACTGTGTCCAATTAATGCAGGAGTTCTTCAGGGTTCAGCTTTAGCCCCTACTTTGTTTGTTCTCCACATCAATGACCTCCTCTTTAGCACATCCAACCCAGTTCACAGTTACGCGGGCGACAGCACCCTCCACTCAAATATACAATCTTCTAAGGCGGTCTCTGTAACCTAATTAGATGAGGATCGCAGATTCATGGAGGGTTCTGTCTCCGCGGATCTTCAAAAAATATTAGACATTAGACTGGGGAAGTAGAAATCTTGTAAAATTCAACCCCATCAAATCTCAGTCTTGCTTTCTATCTCATAAGAGATACACCAGCGCTAGACCCATCACAATGAACAACCAAGTTATTCAAAGTAATGAGTCCTTTTCACTTGTTGGCATTTCCGCGGCTGCTAAGAAATTAGGTTTCATCTTCCGAGCTCGCAAATACAGCTAATCTATATAACTTATATACTTCACAAATAAGGCCAAACCTCGAAAACTGCTCCCACATCTGGGGTGCCGCTGCCGATTCTACACTCGCTATCCTGGACTCCATTCAGAAGAGAGCTATACGTCTCATCGGTGACCCTACTCTCACCCAAAGACTGCCATCTTTTGCCCACCGACGTACCATTGGTGACCTCTCTCTCTCCCTTTTATATATATCTGCACGGGCACTGCTCAGAGGAGCTTTCTTTCATAGTTACTCCACCTGCTACCTCCAACAGATCTACCAGGGGAACAGGGCGAATGCACCCTTTTACTGTCCAGGTCACTAGACATAGAAAATTTTCTTATATTGTGGAATTTCTTGCCGGCACATGTTTTTCCTTCTCCTCATCCCTCCAAAATCCAGAATTAACAAGTTGCCTCTTTCCTCCTTGTCGACACCTACGGTACGATAGTATTTAGGCTGTAAGCCCTCGTGGTGTGTCGTTGAAATATAGTCTTCGACAACCTGCTTTCGAACGTAATTGATATCTCTTAAATTATTTTGTATATCTAGGTATATCTTAGCAGGGCGTGAATAGTTTTGAAATACTCTGTTCCTGAAAATCGGGTGGGCAGGATTGCATGTGTGTGTGTGTACTTATGGATTACGTCAGATGCTAACGTCTATATGCCACTGGCTTTTGTTATGTTTTTTAGTATTATCTTTTTAAACATTTTTTTTAAACATTTAAAATAACACTGACCGTTTTATTATTTGCGGATTATTTGGGTTTATGCGACTAGGCCTATATACATATATATCTCTACAATGCTTAGGTACATATTGTCTTGCAATAGCGTTTTTTTTTCTTATCCTAATTATGTATATATATATATATATATATATATATATATATATATATATATATATATATATATATATATATATATATATATATATATATATATATACATACTTAGGACCATGGTAAATATAAACCTATATACATACAGAAATACCTTTTTTCAGCTTAGTTTTGTCTTTTGTATTTATGATTTTTTATATTTTTCTTTACTTACTGGGATACATTGCTTGCCTTGGGGTTTATCGTGGCTAAGAGACACACTGAACGGCCACCGTTAGAAGGGGTATACACGATGAAGAACAGTAGGAGAATTAATTCTATTACAATATATTTCTTTGTATTAGTCAATTACAATGTTTGATTTTATAGGTGTGAATTAATTTGCTTAAAAAATTCTACCAAAGGGTTGTTTAATATTGGTTTATTAGGCTCAACAAGGGTCGCGTGTATAATATGTAATCTTCGCAGCATATTACAGCGATACATGTTTTCTCCTTAGCCACAAAGGTATCGCTCCAGCTTCCCTTAGAATGCTTAAAGTAGGACAGGTCCTAAATGCTTCTGTTACTAGTCTTAATGCTGTGTGTTGGATAACATTTAGTTACTTAAGAGTTAATCTCTGGACGCAGCAAGTGCGTTATGGTAGCGAATTTTCTTTAAAATATTTTTAATAGCAAATGTCTTTCTTTGATGTAAGCAGGCAGCAAACTTGGTTGCCTATATAGTAGAAACAATGTACCATATTTCATCGAAATAAATTTATTCTTTGAAAATATATAAACATTTTTCACAAGTCTGGATGCAGCAAATGTGTTATGGAAGTGAATTTCCATAAAAATGATTTTAATAGCAAATGCGAGCAGGCATGGATCTGATTATCGGTATAGCCAATGTAGTAGAAACAATGTACTATATTTTAGCAAAATTACTTATGGTTTGAAAATATACAAAAATTTTCCGAAAATAAACTTAAATGTTGGTTTTCTAACCAACAAAGTTTACGTTAATAGCAAATTGAGTTATTGAAACTTGAAGGATTTAATGAAAATTCGGTAAATTTGTAGATTAGCTCCAGAACGCTTTTCAAAAAATTATTTTCAGAAATATTACTAGGACCCCACCCGGATGTACAAACCACAAGAAAAATTTCTTGTTCACACCCCCGAAGGGAGTTACGGGACTGGGAGTGAATATGGGTGCTGGGCGGGGTAGGTAGTAAAAAGGAAATATGAGCAGAAAAAGCAAAAAACTGCTTAAAAGCTGTCTATTTGAAGCCATATCCCCATTAAACCCCGCCTACCTCGCACAGCACCCCTATTCGCCCCCAGGTCACGCAACTTCCTTGGTGGTATGAACAAGAAGTTTTTCTTGTAGTTTATGCAACGAGAGCGGTTGTATGCACACGAGAGGGGAAGGAAAATGCCTATGACGAAGCAGGACCCCCCCCCAACCCCCGCCCGCCCATACGTCAGCTTCGACTTGCGATAGAGTTGGGGGGTTGAGGGTGGCTGCTTTGTCGTGGGGATTTAACTTTCCCCCTCGCGTGCATACAACCACCCTCGTTGCATAAACCACAAGAAAAATTTCCTGTTCATACCCGCCAAGTTACGGCACCTGGGGAATAGGAGTTCTGTGCGGGGTAGGCAGGGTTTAAGAGGGATATGGCTTCAAGATGTGAAAAAGACAACTTCCAAGCCCGTTTTATTTGCATTTTCTGCTCATGTTTCCTTTCTACTACCTACCCCGCCCAGCACCCCTATTCACTCTTGGTCCCACAACTTCCTTGGGGGGTGTGAACAAGAAATTTTTCCTGGGGTTTGTGGATCCGGGGGGCCCTAGGCAGGTTTCTGAAAACAGTTTTTTGAAAAGCGTTCGGCAGCTAATATGCAAATTTACCGAAAATAAAAAATGCAAAAATGTATTAACAAATTTGTTCTACGAAAATTAGCTAAAAAATTATAGACCGCTAAACCATAAACTTCACTAAACCTACAAATAAATATCCAAAAAAGCATCAACTTAACTAAACTGACAGTCAAAGCATCAGAGAAAGTGTCTATTTGAAATGAATATTCTGTAAACATTTTAGTAAAAGGAAGGGCAATGACGGTTGAATCTGAAACTAAGGGGTTTGCAGAACACTCTTCTTGCAACATTTTCTTTTCACAATTGGTATTTGTTTCACATTATTTGCCTAAACATTGCCAATTTTGACGTTCAAAAATGCGAGTGTGGCGTTTTGAGGAAAACTCCAAAGTATTTTTCTTCAACTGCCCATAACTTCTTTGCCTTTAAAGATAGGGACCTAAATTTTGGTGCAGTTCACTCTTTATAATACAAACACGCGTACCAAATTTGGTTGCCCTTACTTTGTTATTTACGGAGATATGATTTTTTTTTAGAAAGAAAACACAAAATTTTCCGAGAAAAAGTGGTCCGATTTTCCTGGCTAAAGAACTTATCCAAGCCACGTGCAAAAGGATGGTACTCACCAAATTTGATCAAGATCGGTCCATTATTTTTTGGATCAGGGTCAGATTCACTTATGGGGAGGTCTGTGTTTATATATATATATATATATATATATATATATATATATATATATATATATATATATATATATATATATATATATATATATATATATATATATAAACACAGATCTCCCCATAAGTGATTTTTATTTATTTTTAATTCGCTAATAGAACCATAGTCAAGTCTCGATCTAATAAGATATCGGTGTATTGTAAGAAGCACAGTTTAGCCAGCTCCCCAATTTTGAAGTGTCTGTACCTTTAGGATGTTGATTTTCTTAAGTCATTCCATTTTAATATAATTAATGTGAGATTTAAACGCTCCTTTGAATACCGTTAAGTAAATTTGAACTAAGGCGATTTTGACAAGTATCAGGTCATATTAATCATGATGCACTTTTACGGTAGTGTTGCGTAGAATTCTAAATAAACTCCAATCTGATTTGGCGTGTTCAAGGTCAGCTTCTGTGTTGCTAGACGTTTTGCCAACTATAGTTGCTGGCTTTTGAGGTTACTGTACTGGACGTCTAGCAACTCACGTAATTTCGACCACGGCAAGCACTTAAACACCCCCATGCAGTTTTAACTTGTTTAAAATAGAACAAAAATATATAACGGATGAACGTTCTGATTGCTTACTATGCCGAGCTCAAAATACCTCCCTGTTTTAGCGTAAATTCTTTAACTAAAGGAACTGTACCCAGAGAGGCCCAACCAAAACTACCTCTATCATCTTAAAGTTCATAAAAAGCAACACTCTTGTTACATAGTTTCTCTTATAGCCGAGATTAAAAAACAAATGCACAAAAAGTTTCAGAAGAGCTGCAGATTCCAGTGAGAAAATTCCAACCTATTATTACTGCTTTCATACACAAACAATGGTCTACCTTGTCGAAGAAAAAAGACAACGTGATAGAATCAGGATGATTCTATGAAACTTTAACTTTGTTTCATACCCTTGCAAGAACAATAAATGAGATAAAAAGACTACAAAATGTCGGCTAACCTCGAACTTCGTTCGAAGTACGTGCACTGTAGATGATGGCGTTCAATTTTAGCAGGATGCACCCGGCATGCCCTCATAAATATTTATTTCCCGTCCACCTCCCTCCCTCATAAATTCCTCTAAATATGTCCCAATAGGCGATAAAACTCGTACAAAAAAATACATCTTCAATAATTTAATGACAGCTTTGATAAATTATAAGTAGCTTGTTTTGCTTATGGCATTCTTTGAATAGTTTCGTGAGTTTTTTTTCTGGTTACCGTATCTCGCGCTTCGCAAAGAATAAAACAAAATGCCATCAAATTGGGGCGATCGCGATGCTTTGCTATGTCATATTTATTTACAATTTATGTATATACAGAGTTAGTGCAAAGTACCGTTATTGTAGAGTAACGTTGTTATTTTAAAAGTAATTTTGCATAGTTATGTAACAAAAACTCTGGGCGTAACAAGTATGTTATGCTGGCGAATTTTTTTAAGTTTGTAACTAAGTTTTCAACTAATAACTCAACTTACCTGGACCTATCAGCTACATTCATGGTGAATTTAGTCTAAGGGTAATCTATGGATAACCTTCCAATGGCATCCCTTCCTCTGCACATTTTAACACTTTTTTATTATAAAAACTCTAGACGCAGCAACTGCGTTATGGTAGTGAATTTTCATAAAAATGTTTTTATTGCAAATATGTGTGTTTTTATTTTATTTAAGAAAGATGGCATCAATTTTGGTTACCAGTATAACCTATATAGTAAAAACAATGTGCCATGTTTCATAAAAATAACTTTATTGTGTGAAAATGTACAAAAATGTCCAAAAGTAAACTTAAAGTGTTCCTGGAAAAACTCGTTTCTTGGTCAACCTTATAGGTTAATAGCAAATTGGGCTATTCAAATATGAAGCATTTGATCAAAATTCGCTGCCATAACGCACTTGCTGCATCCTGAATTTCTTTTCTTACAAACATGCATCATATTTCGATGGAAAATGCAAAATGCAACAAGATAAGGCGTGTTTGATTAAAAAAAAAAAGAAAATTTGTATCACCAACGGCTTATGGGCCACCCTGTGACTGTAGAAATATTTTTTTAAGATGTATCTGAAGTCACCCTATAATTAATGTATAAAGATTTTTTTAATATCTTGTATAATAACGGATATATTGAGCTTTATTGATTTTAAGGCGAAAATTCGACAAAAATTATATACCATCAAACGATAAACTCTATAGCTAAGACTGCTGCCAAGCATCAGAGAAAGGGTCTACTTGAAATGAATTTTCTGGAAACATTTTAGTAAAATGAAGGACAATGACGGTTAAAACTAAGACTTCAGGGTTTGTAAAATATCTTTCTTGAGACATTTGATTTCCATAGCCCGTATTAGATTCAAGTTATTTGCCTAAATGTTGCCGATTTTGACGTTTTAAATCGCAACTTTGACGTTTTGAGAAAAACCCCAATTTATTTTTCTTTAAATGCCTAACTTTTTTGTCGTTTGACCTACATAGCTAAATTGGTGGGTAACTTACCTATAAGGATGTTAACCCGCGTACCAAATTTAGTTGCCCTTACTTTGTTAATTTCGGAGATACACATTTTTTTAAAAGAAAACACAAAATTTTCCGGGACAACCTGAGCAGATTTTCCTCGCTAACGAACCTATCCAAACCATTTGCAAAAGGAATTTATTCACCAAATTTAATCAAAATAGGCCCATTATTTTTTGAATTATCGGTGTGATATATATATATATATATATATATATATATATATATATATATATATATATATATATATATATATATATATATATATATATATATATATATATATATATATATATATATATATAAATTGAAACTGACCCCGGATATGTGATTTGGGGGGCCCAATTAGCGCTCATTCGAAGAAGTTTTTTCAACATTCAAAAGTCGGGATCTCCTCATTAGTGAATATTTTTTAAATAAAATTCAGTAATAATTTAATGTAATATAATATATTACATTAGATTATATCAATTTTCCTTTATTCTATTTACCTTTTCCCTTTTCTAATAACACTAAATATATTTGGCGGTCTGTTACAAATTATCTTTAACTTAATTCCGGAAAGAGTTGTATTACAATTGTTTAACTAAACCGAGTCTTAGTATATTGATTCATTTTTATTTTCGTTGACCTTCTGTTTAACAGGCAGTGCTCTAACATATTTTTTTAATATAGTAGCTGACGCTACGTAATGGTACGATTTGCACAAGTTAATGTTTCAACGTTAATTGCAAGTTTTGCCAGCTTTAACGAACACGTCTTACATGAGCAATATGATATAGTTGGGATTACAGAGAGCTGGCTACATGCGGGGGTTGGGAGTTGATGGATACACTCTTGTAAGAAAGAATAGACCGGAATGGGATTCTATATTAAAAATATTAGGTATAGTGAGTTGCTATTTGACTCATGTGATTGTATAGAGTGTTTTTGGATGAAAGTCAGGGTGGCAGTGGTAGTGATGATGTTGGAATTCTATATAGATCCATATTTCCTATTGCAAATGCCTTTTTGAATATATTAGAAAATAAACTTATTGATATTTTCAATAACTACAATAATATAATGTATTTTGGGGATTTTAGTGTAAACATGATTGATTATAACAGTTCTTCGGAGCTATTGGAGTATGTTTTTTTTCTCCCTCAGGGCTCGTCCGCGTCTTTACCGCCACGATAGCACCGCAGCCTTTGGCTTATTGTACATGCCCTTAATCTTTCTACTTCACCCATTCCAAAATCACTGTGCCTTAAACTAGTCTGCACAGCAATTGTTAGGGTGAAATTTTATATTGCTCTGTCTCCTCTCTAGGCTTACCGTAGATCAGTTGCCTGGGGTTAAGGAGTCGCGGGCCAAAGGACTCCAGGGGGCAAGCTGAGGAAGTGGAAATAACAACATAAACTCCCGATCAAGCTTTCCCCAAGACCGTCATGCGCGGTAAAAATCCGCATCCTGCACGAGGTGACCCTGCTAATAACTAAACATGACGGATCTAGACAAGGAGGTCGAACTAAACTCCCCCAATCTACGGTGTCACGTGACCCGTGCCTATGGATGGATGGCACCAGGGTGATGGTGTCGTGAACGGAACCTCTGGAGTACCAGGCAACCCTCCAGAGTAACCCGCCTTGCACCACACAGGGGGTTCTGATGGTGTGGACAGTATTTCCCCCATTCTCGTGGGAACAACATGAAGATTATAAATACATATAAAACCAAAACCAATGAGGCTCGAGGAGTGGCTCCGGCTACAGACTTGAGCCTTGAGTCTATCCCGGAAACGGAGACGAGCCAGGGTGCGGCAGCGGACTCTGGAGGTCCCACGACCGGCGTAGATACGGGGGATCAGGGGGTAGCTTCGGCCAGAGACCTGTCCCCGACACCCAAGCTGGAGGCTGGGTCCCACCGGAGGGCGGCGAGCTCCGCGGACTCCGGGGGCCCCTCCACCAGTGAGGACTCTACTGTTAGAGTAGAGGGACTGCCCCGGCAGTCCAAGCGTCTTTCCGGGGCGCAAAGAAAGAAGCTCCGGAGGGCGCAAAAAATGGCGGCCGGGACCTGGACGGTCGAGAAACCTGTAAAGGCGCAAGAGGGGAGTGCGGGTCAGAAGAGGACGCGCTCGAACTCTAGCACGCCCACTACAGACAGACGTTCCAAAAGGGCCAGGGTGCCTGTAAAGGCGCAAGAGGAGAGTGCGAGTCGGAAGACGCCGCGCTCTGGCTCTAGCACGCCTACTACAGACAGACCTCCCAAAGGAACTAAGGCCGGAACACCGGCGCAGACTGGCTCTTACAGGGAGGCTGCGGAGGGCCTCGGGATGGCGGTGATTGACAGACGCCATCCTGAGGTCACGCTAGACCAGGGGAAGGCGGACCTGATCCAGGCTGCGGTGGTAGCTGCAGTGGACTCTCTTCAGGAAGGGGAGAGCCCGCCTCAGTTCCACCGGACGCGCCTGACGGGGGGCATCCTCTGGATAACCTGTGCCGGCCCGCAGTCGCGGGACTGGCTGCGGAAAACGATCGGGGGCCTCGGTCAGATTTGGGAGGGGGCAGACTTGACAGCCGTCGAGCCCAAGGAACTCCCAAAGAGACGCAAGGTCCTCGTACGGATCCCTGACACCGTCCCGCAGGAGACGGTGATCAGCAGACTTAAGATCCAGAACCCTGAACTGGGGACGCAACACTGGTCGGTTCTAAGCAGGAAGGCAGAGGAGAAAGGACAGACGCTCGCCTTCTCGATCGACCCGACATCTTACAGAGCCCTTGAAGGAACCTCCTTCAAGGCATTCTGGGGCATGGGAAGGGTTAGCTTCCGCCCACTGGGGAAGCAATTAAGGGTTAATGGGACTTAGGTTCCTTCAGGTCAACCTCCAACACAGTAGGGCAGCCACGGCCGGACTACTAATGGCTCTGAGGAACACGGATGTGGCCCTCATCCAGGAACCGTACTCCTACAAAGGAGAGATCAAGGGACTCGGCGGAGCTAATGGAAAGCTCATCTACAGCAGGTCCAGCGAGAATCCGAGGGCCTGCATTTTTGTCAGGGAAGGGATAGAGTTTCTCCCTCTAATGAATTTCTGTTCCAGGGACCTGGCAACGATCAAAATCCGATGTGGAGGAGCGGATGGGCTGAGGGACATTACTGTCGCGTCAGCCTATCTGCCAGGGGACAGCACGGACCTTCCTCCACCCAACGAATTGGAGCAGCTGATGGTGGGTAGCAGAGCAGGTGGATGGCAAACCATCATCGGCATGGATGCGAATGCGCACCATGAGTTGTGGGGTAGCTCGGACACAAACTCTAGGGGTGAGGCACTTTTACAATTCTTTATGAAATTTAATTTAGACATATTGAATAGAGGTAATAAACCGACATTCGTCACAACACGGCGTGAGGAAGTTTTAGACCTAACAGTTTCCACCCAGTTTCTGGGTGACTTTGTTAAAAGCTGGGCTGTGTCTGGGGAAGTGAGTAGCTCAGACCACAGATACATCCGGTTTGAAATCGCCAAAGTCGAAAGAGAAACGGTATGGTACCGGGACCCCCGCAAGGCGGACTGGGAAGCCTACAGGGCAGACCTAGCTGTGGAACTGCGGGGGGTTGAGAGGGCCATAAGGGATTCAATAGACCTCGAGATTGCAGCAGTCCAATTGCGAGACGCAATTACCTCGGCCTATAACGCCAACTGCCCCCTGAAAATGAGGGTGTCCACCAGGAACGTCCCATGGTGGAACGAGGACCTCAGGCAAAGGAGGACGCAGGTTCGTAAGCTGTTTAACGCGGCCAAAAGGTCGGGAGCATGGGATGAATATAGACAGGCCCTATCGACCTATAACAAAAGACTGAGGGACGCCAAGAAGGAGTCGTGGAGGAGGCACTGCGAAGAAGTGGAAAACACGTCTGAGAGTGCTCGACTACACAAGATCCTGTCTAAGGGCCCTCAGACTAACATAGGCTCCCTTAGAACACCCACGGGAGGCTTTACAAGCTCGGGGGAGGAAACTATGGAAATTTTACTCCAGACGCACTTCCCCGGCTGTAACATAATAAACCAATCACCTCCGGACTGGGAACACTCAGAAATAGAGGCGTCTTATAGGCGGGCATCTAGAGTAGACTGGACAGTCGCTAAAGAGGTGGTTACCTGGAGCAAAATCAGATGGGCCATTAACAGCTTTAAGCCATACAAATCGCCGGGATTTGATGGAATAATGCCCATCATGCTCCAACAGGGGATAGATATACTGGCGCCGGTGCTTACCCTCATTATGAGGGCCAGCCTGGCTCTGGGGTACATTCCGAGGGCATGGAGACTGGCCAGGGTTGTATTTATTCCTAAACCTGGGCGTCCAACAGACCAGGCAAAGTCCCTGAGGCCAATAAGTCTCATGTCCTTCTTGCTGAAAACAGTGGAAAAACTGCTCGACCGGCACATTAGGGGCGGTGTACTGGAAGCATATCCTCTACACTGCGGACAATATGCATACAGAGCAGGATTCTCAACAGAAACAGCACTGCACCAACTGGTGCTGAAACTGGAGAATACGCTGGAGAACAAGGAGGTGGCGCTGGGGGCCTTCCTAGACATAGAGGGAGCCTTTAGTAACACCTCGTTCGGATCGGTTCTGGCAGCTGCCCGGGAGCGTGGAATAGAGGAGACCTGCTGCAGGTGGATCGGTTCCATGCTCAGGGACAGGGCGGTGTTCACCTCACTCGCGGGAGGGACTCTGCTGGCGGGGGTCGCGGCGGGGTGTCCGCAGGGGAGCGTTCTGTCTCCCTTGCTCTGGTGTCTAGTCGTGGACGGCCTGCTGGGGAGGCTCTCGGGAGGGGGGTATGAGGTACAGGGCTATGCGGACGACATTGTCATCATAGTCCGAGGAAAGGTCACACAGGCAGTGTGGGAGCGTATGCAGACTGCACTGAAAGTGGTGGAAGGGTGGACGGTTGATCAAGGGCTCGGGGTGAGCCCCGAGAAAGCAACCGTCGTGCCGTTTACGAGGAGGAGGAAGTGTGAAAGCCACAGAACTCTCACTCTATACGGTAGGAGCGTTCCAATGGCCAGGGAGGTAAAATATCTTGGGGTCGTATTGGACTCTAAGCTAACCTGGAATGGTCACATTGGAAAAATACTGCGTAAGGCAGTCATGACCTTAGCCGTCACTAGGCGGCTATATGGAAAAACGTGGGGACTAAGACCTAGTATGGCCCACTGGCTGTACACAAGGGTGGTCAGACCATCGTTAACATATGCGGCACTGGTCTGGTGGCCTAAGGTGACACAATCCAGTGCCAAACAAAAACTAGGCAAGATCCAAAGGATGGCTTGCCTAGGCATCACAGGGGCCATGTCTTCAACCCCAACAGCCGCCATGGAGGTATTGCTGGATCTACCCCCCCTACACTTCGTTATTATGGGAGAGGCCAGGCTAGGACTATACAGACTAGCCTGCAATGGTAGACTGAAGATCAACCCAGGCTTCAGGGGCCACTGCAAAATTCAGGAGATCGTGAAGGAACCCATGCTTGAAATGAGGTCAGACTTCGCGAGCCCGCGAATGTGCAGGGAAAACAACTTCACAGTGGAAATCCCTGATCGCGGGGCATGGCGGGAGGAGACACCGGGCATACCACGGGACGCGCTCGTCTGGTTCACGGACGGATCTGGCGGGGAGCGTGGGACGGGGGCAGGTGTTTACTCGGAAGGACCGAGGGTAAGTCACAGTATTTCCCTCGGAGCCCATGCAACGGTGTTTCAGGCCGAGATGTACGCCATCCTGCACTGTGTGCGGGAGAACAAGAGGAGGGGCTACACCAACAAGCGGATCCTCATAGCCACAGACAGCCAGGCAGCCCTTAAGGCACTAAGTAGCCCACGGGTAAATTCCTGGCTGGTGAGTGAGTGCCGAGACGAGACGAGCGACCTGGCTGGGCAGAATGAGGTGACCCTCATCTGGGTGCCGGGTCACTCGGGGGTCAAAGGCAATGAAGAAGCTGACAGTCTCGCAAAGAGGGGGTCAGCAGAACCATTTATGGGACCAGAACCGGCTCTGGGCGTGTCAAAGAGCACTGCCAGGGGAGCCATTAAGTCCTGGGTCAGAAACCAACACAAGGTGTACTGGGCGGACTGTCCAGGGCTCAGACATGGGAAGTCAATAATTGACGGACCCAGTTCAAAGAGAGCTGTGGAGCTGCTAAACCTTAGCAGAGGACAGCTCAGAAACACAACAGGTCTCTTGACGGGACACATGGCCGTCAAGAAACACCTACATAAAATGGGGCGGTTCGAAGGGGACCTCGCATGCAGACTCTGCGGCGAGGGGGAGGAATCAGCCCAGCACATCTTGTGCGAGTGTATAGCTCTGGACCGGAAAAGACAACTGATCTACGGTCACTCTAGACCGGAGACAGAGCAATATAAAACTTCACCCTACCAATCGCTGTGCAGACTAGTTCAAGGCACAGTGATTTTGGAATGGGTGGAGTAAGACTAGGGGTATGCACAATCAACCAAGGGTTGCGGTGCTATCGGGGCGGCAAGGCCGCGGACGAGCCCTGAGGGAAAAAAAAAAAAGATCAGTTGCCTTTTGCGGTCCAGAGCTTTACACTCGTACAAGATGTGCTGGGATAATTCCTCCCCCTCGCCGCAGAGTCTGCATGCCAGGTCCCCCTCAAACCGCCCAATTTTATGCAGGTGTTTCTTGAGGGCCATGTGTCCCGTCAAGAGTCCTGTTATGTTTCTGAGCTGTCCTCTGCTAAGATTTAGCAGCTCCACAGCTCTTTAAACTTGGTTCCTCAATTACTGACTTCCATGTCTGAACCCTGGACAGTCTGCCCAGTACACCTGGTGTTAGTTTCTGGCCCAGGACTAAATGGCTCCTCTGGCAGTGCTCTTTGTCACGCCCAGAACCGGTTCTGGTCCCATAAATGGTTCTGCTGACCCTCTCTTCGCAAGTCTCTTCATTGCCTTTGACCCCCAAGTGACCCGGCACCCAGATGAGGGTAACCTTATTCTGCTCAGCCAGTCGCTCGTCTCGTCTCGGCATTCACTTACCAGCCTGGAATTTACCCGTGGGCTACTTAGGGACTTAATGGTTGCCTGGCTGGCTGTGGCTATGAGGATCCGCTTGTTGGTGTAGCCCTCCCTCTTGTTCTCCCGCACAAAGTGCAGGATGGCGTACATTTCGGCCTGAAAGTCCGTTGTATGGGCTTCGAGGGAAATACTACGGTCCCCTCGGTCGTTCCAAATAAACACCTGCCCCCGTCGAACGCTCCCCGCCGGATCCGTCCGTGAACCAGACGAGCGCGTTCCGTGGTAAGCCCGGCGTCTCCTTCCGCCATTCCTCGCGGTCTGTGATTTCCACTGTAAAATTGTTTTCCCTGCAGATTCGCGGGCTCGAGAAGTCTGACCTCATTTCAAGCATTGGCCCTTCACGATCTCCTGAATTTTGCAGTGGCCCCTTTCAGCATGCGTTGATCTTCAGTCTACCATTGCAGGCTAGTCTGTATAGTCCTAGCCTGGCCTCCCCTATGATAACTAAATGTAGGGGGGCAAATCCAGAAACACCTCCATGGCGGCTGTTAGGTTTGAAGTCATGCCCCCTAAATTTATTTGTGGGAATGCATTTCTGAGGAGAGTAGACTATCACAGCTATGTGCAAGTTATGATTTAATTTGCAGAAGAATGTAAAGATGAGTTGTGCAAAATATTAACTGTGCTATATTTTTGAACTTGTTATTTCAAGCTTAAGTCAAATATGCTAAAATATACAGGTGTCCCATATAATTTTTTTTATAACTACTTAAATTAAGAAAATGTAATCTACACCATTTGACTCAACGTGAAAAAAAGTTCCTTAGAAAGATTTGCATAGAAATAAAACATTTTCAATAGGAAAAATTATAGCTACTTTCCAAAAATTCACAGTGTGTCTGAAATATTGCATATATCGATATGCGGGTTTGACCATTAAATTTGTCATGAAAATGAAGCATCAGATACAGGCTTCAGTTTTCGCCTATCTTGGCTAGAGATACCAGTCTCCCTTTAAAAGTGACAAATTTGGCCCAGACTGTATAGAGAATTTTTAACATTTTTTGTTCTCATCTTCTGTCACATTCTGCAACTACATATATATATATATATATATATATATATATATATATATATATATATATATATATATATATATATATATGTATATATATATTTATATATAAATATATATATATATATATATATATATATATATATATATATATATATATATATATATATATATATATATATATATATATATATACACCAAGCGACAACTTTCAAAGCGGAACATAGGCGATTAACATGGGAAATCAAATATTTGCAAAATTAAAAGTGTGAGCAGCCATGACATGCCAAATTCGAATAATTTTGTTACTATCAAATCAGACATTTCTGATTATCAATACACATTTTCCTGAAAAGCTTGACAATGAATAATAATAATAATAATAGCTACAGTAATGAAAAACAAGTGTTTATTGTAAAAACACATTACAGTGCTGGCAGTTTGCGAAAAGTTTGAGATTTGTCCTCAGTTAAGTACGATGATCTGATAATCGGGCATAATGCTGATTGCACATTATTAAAAAATTAAAAAAATACTCGTTTACCATAATTTTGTTTTAACATAAGACACTTTGAAGAAAAAGAAATTATAACAGTAGTGCCTGCAGTTCCGGAACAGCAATAAAATTAACTATTAACAAAAAATAAGTAACAATAATTTAACTGAAACAATTACAACAAATATTTAAATAGTCCCCCATTTTGATATAAACAATTATCCCAACCTATTATAAAATGCCTTTCGAACTTGTGCGAGTTGTTGGTTATTAATGCTTGCACATTCAGTAAAGATAGCCTCCCTCAAAGAATTAATATTTGGGTGACGAGTTTATAAATTTTGTTTTTAAGGTGACCCCACAAGAAGAAGTTACAAGGTGCCAAATCGGGAGATCTGGCCGGCCAATCAATTACCACCGCGACCAATCCAATGATTAGGAAAAAATTATCTAAACAGGATTTTACGTCTACACCAAAATGAGCTGGACACCCATCCTGCTGAAACCAGACTTCCAGATTTTCATTTGCAACTTCGTCTAATGCAGGACATACCTTATTTACCAAGAGTTCCAAATAATTTTCTGAATTTAAATTGCCAATGAATTCAACCGGTCCAATGATATAATTATTTAAAATGCCTCCCAAATATTAATTTTCTGAAGATATTGGGATCTCGTCGAAAGTTGTAACCTTGGATTTTGTTGCGCCCAGTATCTTGTATTCTGTACGTTAGGTTCATTATTTAGCGTTAACGTGCACTCGTCAGTAAAGCAAATCGATGAAAGAAAATGGCGATCCCGATTGGCGCGTTCCATAAGATCTTCACAAAATACACGCCTGCTCTCTTCATCTATTGCAAACAACTCTTGATGACACTGCGGCTTGTACGGGTGGTAGTTGTGTTTTTCAAGGATTTTTCACACACGCTTCCGAGAAACACCACATTCTTCTGCTGCAACTTTAGTACTTGTAGTTGGATTGACATTGAATAACGCTATCACCATTTCCTCTAGTTCTGCATTAACTTGTTTTCTCACGCCTGTTTCATTATAAATATACATTGATATTGAAATAATACAAATTCAGCTGTAAGCTTACCACCCCTATTTTCTACTGCTACACTTGCAGTTTCTTCAAAGTTTCTTAAAATACGTTGGATTGTGCTCACGGGTGGAATGGGTCGATCATCGTACTTAACTGAGAACAAATCTCGAACTCTTCGCAAACTGCCAGCACTGTAATATGTTTTTACAATAAACACTCGTTCCTCATTACTACAGCTATTATTATTATTCATTTTAAAGCTTTTCAGGAAAATATGTATTGGTAATCAATAATGTTTGATTTGACAGTAACAAACTTATTCGACTTTAGCATGTCAAAAATGTTTGATTTGACAGTAACAAAATTATTCGAATTTAGCATGTCATGGCTGCTCATTTTGAAAATATTAGTGAATTTTCTTAAAAAAAATTCACTAATGAGGAGATCCCGACTTTTTAATTCTGAAAAAATTTCTTCAAATGACCGCGAACTAGGCCCCCTAGAACACATATCCGGGGTCAGTTTCAATTTTTATATGTTTATATATATATATATATATATATATATATATATATATATATATATATATATATATATATATATATATATATATATATATATATATATATATATATATATATATATATATATATATATATATATATATATATATATATATATATATATATATATATATATATATATATATATATATATATATATATGTATCACACCGATAACTCAAAAAATAATAGGCCGATTTTGACTAAATTTGGTGGAAAAATTCCTTTTGCAAATGGCTTGGATAAGTTCGTTAGCCAGGAAACTCTGCCCAGGTTTTCCCGGAAAATTTTGTGTTTTCCTTCGAAAAAAATTTATATCTCCGGAATTAACAAAGTAAGGGCAACCAAATTTGGTAGGCTAGTTAATATTCTTATAGCTAAGCTACCTACCAAAATTTAGCTATGTAGGTCAAAAGACAAAAAAGTTATAGGCATTTAAAGAAAAATAAATTGGGGTTTTCCTCAAAACGTCAAAGTTGCGATTTAAAACGTCAAAATCGGCAACATTTAGGCAAAGAACTTGAATCTAATACGGGATATGGAAATCAAATGTCTCAAGAAGGATGTTTTACAAACTCTGAAGTCTTAGTTTCAACCGTCATTGTCCTTCATTTTACTAAAATGTTTCCAGAATATTCATTTCAAATAGACCCTTTTTCTGATGCTTGGCAGGAGCCTTAGCTTTAGAGTTTATCGTTTAATGGTATATAATTTTTGTCGAATTTTCGTAAAAAATCAATAAAGCTCAATATATCCGTTATTATACAAGATATGAAGAAAATTTGTATATATTAATTATAGGGTGTCTTGAGCTACATCTTAAAAAATATATTTCTACAATCACAGGATGGCCCATAAGTCGTTGGTGATACAAATTTTCTTCTTTTTTTTTTTTAATCAAACACGCCTTATGTTATTGCATTTTCGAATATTTCAGCGATGCATGTTTGTAAGAAATAAAATTCGGGACGCAGCAAGTGCGTTATGGTAGCGAATTTTCATTAAATGCTTCAAATTTGAATAGCTCAATTTGCTATTAACCTATAAGGTTGACCAAGAAACGAGTTTTTCCGGGAACACTTTAAGTTTACTTTTGGAAATTTTTGTACATTTTCACACAATAAAGTTATTTTTATGAAACATGGCACATTGTTTTTACTATATAGGTTATACTGGTAACCAAAATTGATGCCTGCTTTCTTAAAAAGGAAACACACATATTTGCAATTAAAAACATTTTTATGAAAATTCACTACCATAACGCACTTGCTGCGTCCCAAGTTTTTAAAATTATCATCTCATGATAAAAAGAGCATTTAATTAGTAGATATTTGGTATCAGCAGGCTCAGAAAATTAATTAGTTTTTGGTAGACACTACTACCGTTCTCGTAGATAAAAGAGGTGAGTATTAAACCGCAAATATGTTATTCGCCTATGTTCCACTTGGAAAGTGGTCACTCGGTATATATATATATATATATATATATATATATATATATATATATATATCGATATGCGGGTTTGATCATTAAATTTTTTATTAAAATGGAGCATCAAATACAGACTTTAGTTTTCACCTCTCTTGCGTAGAGATACCAGTCTCCCTTTAAAAGTGACAAATGTGGCCCAGCCTGTACAGGAGAGGATTTTTAACATTGTTATTTTGTTCTCATCTTCTGTCACATTCTGTAACTGGTTTACTAGCAGAGGGCCAATTTAGCAATAATTCATCACGATTCTTGTTAAAAAAACGGACAAGAAAAATTAAACCAGTAATCGAAATGTTCATATCGACGTTCGTCATTCAAAAGCTGACATATCCTCGATCGCAGGGGTGCGTCTAAAATTTCATGTTTGATTTGAACGATAGGACGGCCTGGATAAATCAGTGAAGTGACAATGCGAAATTGGGCTAGTTTTAGAATGTATGACGTTTACAAGGATAAATCCCAAAGTTTTAGAATAGGTATATCAAAAGCTGCTAAGTAACAGAGATTTAAAAATTTACATTTTTCACTTTTTTTTGTGGCTAGTGAGACACTTGTCTCCAGGCCAAGAACTCTCTCTCAGACTTTTCTAAGTTTTGATCATAAAGCCCAAAAGTCTGGACGCAGCAAGTACGCTATGGTAGAGAATTTTCATAGAACTCTTTTTAATGTTAAATATGTTTTTGAGGAAGACACCAAATTATATATATATATATATATATATATATATATATATATATATATATATATATATATATATATATATATATATATATATATATACATGTAAATCTACTATAACCTTTATAGTAAAAACAAGTATATATATATATATATATATATATATATATATATATATATATATATATATATATATATATATATATATATATATATATATATACATGTAAATTTACTATAACCTTTATAGTAAAAACAAGTTACCGGATTTCATCAAATTAACTTTTTGTTTGAAAAATTATAAAAATTGCCCGAACATAAATTTATATTTTTGCTGATAAATTAATAGGAAACAATACATAAAATTGAAAATATACACCTCATCTGTATCTAAAATTCAAAAAAATTTCATTTGACATTTGTGAAAACAATGCAGCAAGTTCATGCTCATATGTTATGAAAATGTAAAAAGAGATGATGAAATTAATTATATCTTACTTTTTGTATCAAAGTTAATTCAAATATTTTAATATTTGTTCTTAAAAATTCGCTAAACAGTCCCATAAGTTGTCCCTGAATAGAATTAAATACATTTTTTCCTTACAAGCATGCATTATAATTCGATGGGAAATGCAAAAGTGCAATAATAAAACAGGTGTTTCATTAAAAAAGAAAGAAAACTTGTACCACGAACGACTTATATGCGCTACCCTTTGATTGTCAACATAATTTTACAAGATGCGGCTCAAAACGCCTTATAATTATACAGGGTGGCGCATTGAAAACGAAACAGACCGATTTGCGTCCAGAGGAATTTTTGGAAAATATTTGATCACGTTTATAAACATATACTAAAAATTTTATGTGTGTGTTTGTAGGGGATGGCTTTGGAAAACAAGTTCCATTAGCCATAGGCTTATTTTATATCACTTTTAGAAATGGTAAGATCTGTCGGACTTAAATAGCATAGTGGTTAGAGATTACAAGATAGATAATACTACATGTTATAAAAGAGAGGGATGTATGATATGTTGATCTGTGAAATGAGTTAATTTATAGGTTAGACTTTTTCTGAACAATTTATAAACACATATGTACAAACATACCTACACACACAAACACACACACACACACATATATATATATATATATATATATATATATATATATATATATATATATATATATATATATATATATATATATATATATATATATATATAGGGTGGCGCATTGAAAACGAAACAGACCGATTTGCGTCCAGAGAATTTTTTTTAAGAAACGCTGAAACAGGTCATTTTTAATATTGAGGGGGACATGTTTTGACATAAAATTCAACTTTGTCACATCAACTCCTTAAGGGTGGTGATAACAACTCTTATATTTTAAATAGGGAACATGGCTCGAGTGTTACATCATTTTAAAGCTTTTTCTTTTCTGAATTCAGCACACTAATTTTTTTGAAAGTTTTATTAACTCGTTTAAAAATTATTCACAGTTGAAGATGCAAAAACGTATTTCACTCATTCCGATACGAAATGTGCTGATAGTCAATGTTTTGTTGGTTTGTAAACAAAAAATTGACTATCAGAACATTTCTTATCGGAATGAGAGAAATGCGGTTTATTATTTCAGTTTATCGGTCGGTTTTATACTTGATAGTACTACCGAAAATTAGATTCACAATGGTGTATTCTGTAGAAGAAAGAGTTGAAATAATTACTCTTTTTTTTCAAAAACGATGACTGTGCCAACCGTTGCAAGAACGTGTTTCATTCATTGTGATAAGAAATGCACTAATTAGTCAATTTTTAGTTAAAAAAAAAACTAAAAAAAAACAAACGTTAAAAAATGTTTATTCAGTTAAGTAAGTGTTTAAATTGTTGACCACCAGCTTCCATACAAAAGTACAAATTTTGGTCAAAACGAATTCTGACATTCTGGAGCATTTCTTCCAGAGACTCCGGTTCTGTTGCGTAAATTCTACTCTTTAAATGGCCCCATAGAAAACCTAAAAGAGTTAAATCCGGTGATCTAGGTGGCCACTCAATAGCACCTGTACGCCCAAAAAATTTTATCTCAAAAAATAAAAAAGTTATGATAATCAAATTTGGTAGGTAGGTTTACGATATAAAAAGTAAACTATACACCGAAATTTAGGTTTCTATGTTACAAGAAAAAAAGTTATAATAACATATTTTGTGCCAGAACATTTCTATGAAAATTCACTACCATAACGCACTTTCTGCGTCCAGGCTTTTATTTTAATAGTGGAACCCATTAAGTAGTTTTAACCTATTAAGGTCTGCATTTATAACAGTCTGGACGCAGCAAGTGCGTTATGTAAGTGAATTTTCAGTTGTCTGTATATCTGTGAGATGGTTCAGTTAAAGGAAATCAAATTATTTAAAATTTCACTCATTTAATTTTTTTTTAATATTTTTTTTAAATAATACAACCCTTATATTTTAAATAGGGAACATGGCTCGAGTGTTACATCATTTTAAAGCTCTTTCTTTTCTGAATTCAGCACATTAATTTTTTTTAAAGTTTTATTAACTCGTTTAAAAATTATTCACAGTTGGAGTTGCAAGAACGTATTTCCTTCATTGTGATAAGAAATGCACTAATTAGTCAATTTTTTGTTAAAAAAAACTAAAAAAAACAAACGTTAAAAAATGTTTATTCAGTTAAGTAAGTGTTTAAATTGTTGACCACCAGCTTCCATACAAAAGTACAAATTTTGGTAAACACGAGCTCTGACATTCTGGAGCATTTCTTCCAGAGACTCCGGTTCTGTTGCGTAAATTCCACTCTTTAAATGGCCCCATAGAAAGAAACCTAAAAGAGTTAAATCCGGTGATCTAGGTGGCCACTCAATAGCACCTGTACGCCCAATCCATTGCTCTGGAACCTCTCTGTTCAAACACTCCCTAACACGTTGTGAAAAATGCGGAGAGGCTCCATCTTGTTGAAACACTAATTGATTTTCTTGATAGCGATCATCATTTTTAACAATGTCAATTAGTAGAGGGTAAACGATATCCTCTAGTAACATCAAATACGTTTCGCCACTCACATTGCCATCAAGAAAAATTGGTCCGATTAAACGGTCTCCAAAAATGCCAGTCCAGACATTCAATTTCTGTGGAGTTTGAGTGTGGAAAATTTCTTAGATTATTTTCTGCTCAATAACGACAATTATGACGATTGACTGTAGACTTTAATAAAAACGTACACTCGTCTGAAAAACAGATATTGAACAGAAAGTTCCCATTATCAGCTATTCGTGCAGTCATAACTTCACAAAACTCCAGCCGCCGATCAAAATCATCTTCATTCAGTTGTTGTAGAAGATGAATTTTATACGGGTGAAATTTATGATGCTTCAATATTCGCTAAATAGTTCTTCGTTTGATGTTTGAAACAGTGGCCAATTTTCTCGTGCTTAAAGTTGGGTCTGCAGCAATTTGTCCTAAAACTTCAATCTCAGGAGTCTCATTTCTAACCGGAAATTCACGTTAAGATCCCGTTTTTTGTTGGCTACTGAACCACTTTGTCGAAACTTTGCAATTAACTCCAAAATGTATTTCTGTTAACATGTCTGTTCGGATGTCGTTCATTCAACAAATTTGCGGTACGGTTGGCACAGTCATCGTTTTTGAAAAAAAAAAGAGTAATTATTTCAACTCTTTCTTCTACAGAATACACCATTGTGAATCTAATTTTCGGTAGTACTATCAAGTATAAAACCGACCGATAAACTAAAATAATAAACCGCATTTTTCTCATTCCGATAAGAAATGTTCTGATAGTCAATTTTTTGTTTACAAACCAACAAAACATTGACTATCAGCACATTTCGTATCGGAATGAGTGAAATACGTTTTTGCATCTTCAACTGTGAATAATTTTTAAACGAGTTGACAAAACTTCCAAAAAAATTAGCGTGCTGAATTGAGAAAAGAAAGAGCTTTTAAATGAGGTAACACTAGACCCATGTTCCCTATTTAAAATATAAGGGTTGTTATCACCACCGCTTAAGGGGTTTATGTGACAAAGTTGAGTTTTATGTCAAAACATGTCCCCCTCAATTAAAATTGACGTGTTTCAGCGTTTCTTAAAAAAATGTCTGGATGCAAATGGGCCTGCTTCGTTTTCAATGCGCCGCCCTATATATAATATTTTCCCGTATCTGGGATACCAACGGATATATTGAGCTTTGCGGTAGAAATACGCCATGCTGGATATATTCAAACATGCAAAAACCAAAATTGACCCTGAATATTTCTTCTATGGGGTCTAGCTCGCGCTCATTTGTAGAAATATTTTCAAAATTCAAACGTAGGAGTCCTCTCAATAACCAATTTTTTCTACGTAAATTCTGTGAAAATTTTAGACTATCAAACCACAATCTCTACAACGGAAACTACTGCCAAGGCATTAGAGAAAGGGTCTATTTGAAATGAATTTTCCGCAAATATTTTAGTAAAATGAAGAACAATGATGGCTGGCGCTGTAACTTAAGGCTATCTAAACACATAGTTATTGCGACATTTCTGCTATACAAACCGTATTTGTTACAGACTCCAACAAAAATTTGTGGACCGTTTGAGATATTGTCAGGCACAAGAAGGCGGACATCTCGAACAGTTGATTCGATAAGACTGAACTATGTAATTTTTATAGGCTCCACTTGTATTAGGTGTTACTGATAATAAAAATGTTGTTAAAAAATTCGTGTTAATGAATAGATAATTGGATTAGCTTCAAAGGGATATATCACACTACCCACCATCCCATTTAAAAATTTTGGAAGGGAAGTATAATGATAGGGGTGAGATTTTTATTTAAAAAAGTTAGTTTTTGAAAATAAAGATCGACCTGTTTTGAAATTTTCCTTATTAATGGTCACTTTCAATTTTATTGAATTTATGCGTTAGATACAGTGTATAATAATATCGTTGTCTTTGGCCGATTACGACAGTAAAGTTTTTAAGTTATCCTTGTACATGAAATGGTTGACAACCATTTAAAGATGAAAACACAGTAATAGGGCATATCCATGTCTTTCAACTTTTCTCTTATATCGCGTTACAGACTTCTTTGAAGGAATTGCTGATTCTGCAATATTATTCACTTATTCAATTGAGACGGACCTCAGATTTTGTAGACTTTGCGTTTTTCTAACAGATTTTTATCCGTTTACAGTTCAAAATCTTTGTCGATATTTAAAAGATAATTAAACACTTTTTCTTATGTTTCTGGCCTTCTTTATAAAATATTACATAAATCGATAAGAAATAATGAGTCCTGTTCATTTACTTATAAATTTTCTCACAAAAAAATTAATTAACGAGATAATGTTTCTTCAAATATTCCAGTCAATAAAGTTGATAATAATACTTCGAATAAGTGAATTTTCCTAGAAAACATTCACTAATGGGAAGATCCCGACTTTTGAATTTTGAAAAAATTTTTGCAAATGAGCGCGAACTAGGACCCCTAGAACCGATATCCGAGGTCAGTTTCAATTTTTATATGTTTATATATATATATATATATATATATATATATATATATATATATATATATATATATATATATATATATATATGAGACATGCTTGGTTCTCGGGTTAAACCGCATCCAGAATTTATGGAAACTCGACGTTTCGGCTCCTGTTTTGGAGCTATTTTCAAGAGGTAAAGGAAATATGTAAGGACACTCTAAGGCCTCAATCTGCCTACTCCCCAAATCTCGCCGGAGATCGTCTGTGCGGTCCCAGTGTGTTCAACCCTAGATCTCTCTGAGGCCTAGGGTTGAACACACTGAGACCTCACAGACGATCTCCGGCGAGATTTGGGGAGTAGGCAGATTGAGGCCCCGTAATCGAGCTACAACAACCCAACCTACCTTTATCCACCGCTCTAAGGAGTAGGCAGATTGAGGCCTTAGACTGTCCTTACATATTTCCTTTACCTACCTTTGTCCACCACTCTAAGGAGTAGGCAGATTGAGGCCTTAGAGTGTCCTTACATATTTCCTTTACCCACCTTTGTCCATCACTCTAAGGAGTAGGCAGATTGAGGCCTTAGAGTGTCCTTACATATTTCCTTTACCCACCTTTGTCCACCACTCTAAGGAGTAGGCAGATTGAGGCCTTAGAGTGTCCTTACATATTTCCTTTGCCCACCTTTGTCCATCACTCTAAGGAGTAGGCAGATTGAGGCCTTAGAGAGTCCTTACATATTTCCTTTACCTCTTGAAAATGGCTCCAAAACAGGAGCCGAAACGTCGAGTTTCCATAAATTCTGGACGCGGTTTAACCCGAGAACCAAGCATGTCTCACATCAAAGACCGCGGAAATCTTTCTGAACATATATATATATATATATATATATATATATATATATATATATATATATATATATATATATATATATATATATATATATATATATATATATATATATATGTATGTATCACACCGATAGCTCAAAAAGTAATGGGGGACCGATTTTAATAAAATTTGGCAGGTACCCTCCTTTTGTAAATGGCTTCGACAAGTTCGTTAGTGAGGAAAATCTGAAGAGGTTTTCCGGGAAAATTTGACAAGGTTTTCCAGGAAAATTTTGAGTTTACATTCGAAAAAAATTTTATCTTAAAAAATAAAAAAGTTATGATAATCAAATTTGGTAGGTAGGTTTACGATATAAAAAGTAAACTATACACCGAAATTTAGGTTTCTATGTTACAAGAAAAAAAGTTATAAATAAAATATTTTGTGCCAGATAATTTCTATGAAAATTCACTAACATAACGCACTTTCTGCGTCCAGGCTTTTATTTTTAATAGTGGAACCCATTAAGTAGTTTTAACCTCTTAAGGTCTGCATTTATAACAGTCTGGACGCAGCAAGTGCGTTATGTAAGTGAATTTTTATTTGTCTGTATATCTGTGAAAATGTTCAGTTAGGGGAAATCAAATGATTTAAAATTTCACTCATTTAATATCTAAAATTATTTTTTTTAATAATAAAACAAAAAAAAAGGTTAGGACTTTGAACTCTATAATAAAACCCTGCGATAAGAGCAAGCCGAGGCAAAAATAAGATAAAAAAATAAGGTAAGAGATCATTAATTTACGTATATATTATTAATCATACATGTTGGATTGAAGTAAGTCGTATTTTAACATGTATTCGCCGATAAAAAGGGGTAAAATATATAAATATTTATATACCTTCGTGTTTAATTTCATAAAAAAAGTAAAACACTATACCTAAGGAAACGACAAAGAGAAACCAAAATTTCAGACATTTATTTATATATTTACATTAAATATAATATACACAAACTTACATAACACCTGGAAACATAATATACACAAATTTTCATATTAATTTATCCTATAAAATCTAAATCCAACACATAAAAATCTTATAAAAAAACAATAACCTATAGCAAATAGAATACATATTAATTGATCCCCAATCGTGGGACAAAACATTCTATCCATAACAATATATATATATATATATATATATATATATATATATATATATATATATATATATATATATATATATATATATAAACTTTAAACACCTGTCCATATATACGGCAGAACTAATTGCAATAAAGGATACCCTTGACTGTATTAGAGCAGATAGCTTTCCTATCCAAAAGATATAATTTTGATTAAATTTAAAATCGCTAGGACTAGTACTATGTCTTTTACCAAGTATCACACACTGATGATCTCTAAACAGAGCGAAACAGGTATGTGTCTTTTATGCTCTCCAGGATGTATATAACACTTAACATTATTTTTACTTGGCAACTTCTTTATATATGGTAACTGTGGTTTATTGCATAGGGTATTTAATAGTAGGCTCTAAAACATTTGCAAAAGTTTTTTTCTGTGGCTATTATTCTATAGTTTATTCGTCAAACTGGTTCTTTATCCTCCTTAGGCTTTCATACATAGATTTTTTCAGCACACTACCTCAAAAACAGAGTTAAGTTGCATTTTACTGAATTTGCTTAAAAAGAAATTCACTAATGAGGAGATCCAGACTTGTGAATTTTGAAAAAATTTCTTCAAAGACCGCTAACTAGGCCCCCTAGAACCCATATCCAGGGTCAGTTTCAGATTTTATGTGTATATATATATATATATATATATATATATATATATATATATATATATATATATATATATATATATATATATATATATATATATATATATATATATATATATATATATATATGTGTGTGTGTGTGTGTGTGTATGTGTGTATCACACCGATAACTAAAAAATAATAGTCCAATTTTAATCAAATTTGGCAGATACCTTCCTTTTGCAAGTGGATTGGACAAGTTCATTAGTCAGGAAAATCGGCCCAGTTTTTCCTGGAAAATTTGTTTTTTTCTTTCGAAAAAAATTTATATCTCTGGAAATATCAAAGTGAGGGCAACCAAATTTGGTACGCTGGTTATAAAGGGTATCCTATGTACCAGAATTTAGATTTATATATCAGAAGACAAAAAAGTTAGAGGTAATTAATTTTTAGTTAATTAAATCTGATTCAGGAAAGTTAAAAATGTAAAAATTTATTGATCATAATGTGAGTGAAAAATACTACAAGAAATGACTAACAAGCTCCTAGATATGTGTCTAAGTCGTTATTTTTCTAGATTTCGTTAAATATAAGGAAAAAAATCCATTGTAAATCAAAAAAGGATTTATGTAAATTGTAAAACCTTGAACAATACGATAATCGTGCTGGTAGATGCATATACTGCGTAGCTCAGTGGGCTCGGTGTACGGTGGTCGGTTTACATCGTAATAATCGACTGCCAGATAACGCGTTCTAATCCTGCTTAGTGACTTCGCTTTTTATCATTTTTTTTAAGTCTTATTTCACTTTACAGTTATCTAATGTGATTGTTGTGATTTCGATTATTTTTAGCGAGTTTTTGTATATAAAACAATTTGAGAAAGAGGAGATGAAAGTTCTAAGACTTAATTCAATTTGAATAGCATATGTGAGTGTTTGTTTTTGCCCTAACTTAGTGAAACCGTTCCATATTTAATAGTCGTAGACTTTTCCCGTGGCTTCACAAGTGCTGGTTTTAGGGAATTTTCTTAAAAAAAAATCACTATGAAAGAGATCCAGACTTTTGAATTTAGAAAAAAATTCTCTAAATGAGCGCGAACTAGTCCCCCTGAACCCATATCCAGGGTCGGTTTCAATTATATATATATATATATATATATATATATATATATATATATATATATATATATATATATATATATATATATATATATATATATATATATAAAGGATGAATAATTTACCCAAATTTACGTCTGTAAGTTAAAAAAGTTAGATGCATTTAAACAAACAAAAATTGGGGTTTTCCTTGTAATAATCGACTGCCAGATGACGCGTTCTAATCTTGGTTAGTGACTTCGATTTTGATCAATTTTTTAGTCTTATTTCACTTTACAGTTATCTAATCTGATTGTTGTTATTCCGTTTAATTTGTAAGCGATTTTTTGTATAAAAAATAATTTGATAAAGAGGAAATGAAAGTTCTAAGACTTAATTCAATTTGAATAGCATATGTGGTCCTTTGTTTTTGCCCCAACTTAGTGAAACCGTTCCATATTTAATAGAGTCGTAGACTTTTCCCGTGGCTTCACAAGTGCTTGTTTTAGGTATTTTTCTTTAAAAAAAATCACTACCGAGGAGATCCCGACTTTTGAATTTAGAAAAAATTTCTTCAAATGAGCGCGAACTAGTCCCCCTGAACCCATATTAAGGGTCAGTTTCAATTATATATATATAAATATATAAAGGATGAATAATTTACTCAAATTTACATCTGTAAGTTAAAAGACAAAAAAGTTAGAGGCATTTAAACAAACAAAAATTGGAGTTTTCCTCAAAACGTAAAAAGTCGCAATTTGAAACGTCAAAATTGGTAACATTTAGGCAAAGAACCTGAAAGAAATACGGATTTTGTAAATAGTGTTCTACAAACCCTTAAGTTTCAACTTAAACCATTATTGGCCTTCATTTTAATATAATATTTCCAGAAAATTCATTTCAAATAGACACTTTCTCTGATGCTTTGGAAGTAGTTTTAGTTGTATTTATGGTTCAACTGTTTATAATTTTTAGCTTATTTTCGTAGAAAAAATTCGTTAATGAGGAGACCGCGGCTTTTGAATTCTAAAAAGATTTCTTCAAATGAGAGCAAACTAGGCCCTCTGGAATCCATATCCGGGTTTACTTTCTGTTTACATATAATACAGTGTGACGTATTTCTATGGTAAAGCTCAATATAATTGTTATTATGCAAGATACGAAAAAAATTGTATACGTTACCTATAGGGTGTTTTGAGCTGCATCTTATAAAATTATTTTGACAACCACATGATGACCCATAAGTCGTTGGTGATACCAACTTTTTTTTGAACATTCCTTATTGCATTTTTGCATTTTTGCATTTTTCATCGAAATATGATGCATGTTTGTAAAAAAATCGAGACGCAGTAAGTGCGTTTTAGTAGCCAATTTTTATTAAACGCTTCAAAATTCAATAACGTAATTTGCTATTAACCTAAGGTTCGTTAGCTCGGAAACGAGTTTTCTCGCCAATGTTTCAACTTTATTTTCGGAAAATTTTTGTACATTTTCAAGCAAGTTATGTTGGTAAAATATGGTACATTGTTTCTACTATATAGGTTATACCGGTGACCAAATTGATTCCTGTTTGCATTAAAGAGACATATTTTCTATCAAAAACATTTTAAGAAAATTCACTTCCATAACGCACTTGCTGCGTCCAGACTTTTTAAGTATATGCCATACCGATATATTAACTGAATATTTTTGCTTGTGTGTAAAGAAACGACCTAATCCCTTCCTGTTAACTGTTATAAAGAATGAAACTCGAGAGAACCCGTCTAGGTTCTCGTTGCGCATCAGCTCCACGTTTCGATTGAAATCGCGATATCTAGGCCAGGCTTTGATTGAAAAAACGAAATGTCTGCGAGCTGTTTACAATGGGTCGGTATGCAGATGTATGTATATAACCGTATTTGCGTATTAGCTCTTCTGGTTCCACGGAATCGGCCTTTTCATCAGTGTTCCGTACACTGGTGATTAGGTTTGTGATTGGATGAACCGCCTATAATGCAGAAACATGATCCGTCGATTCAAACTAAGGTAAATATCTATTATAACACATCCTGCTCAATAGGCTCTCTGAAATTATGAGTGATTTATACAGGATGTTACAAAATAGTGGGCCAAACCGCTGACCATGGATTCCCGAGACGAAAATTTTATGACTTTTCCTATAACATTTTTCTTCTGGGGGCCCCGTTTTCGAAATACATAGTGTTGAAATTGAACTTAAAAAATAATTTTTCATTTCTAATTTTTATGTTTTTGAAGTTAACTCCATGAAATTTTGCACGTAGTCTTATTTTAGAATTAGACGCCATCTGTGTAGCTGAGGAGAGAAAATCAAATTCCTAGGGGAGTACAGGGGGGTGGAATAAGTATTGACCCTCTAAACTTTTTTGTACGCACGCCAATGGTTTCAAAACAAATGACTGTTGTTAGACAAAATAATTTTATAACTTTTGTTTCTCTAGTTGAATTTTGATAAAACGACTATTTTATGAGTTATTGTAGAGCAATATAAAACTTCATCCTACCAATCGCTGTGCAGACTGGTTCAAGGCACAGTGATTTTGGAATGGGTGGAGTAAGACTAAGGGTATGCACAATTAACCAAGGGTTGCGGTGCTATCGGGGCGGCAAGGCCGCGGACGAGCCCTGAGCGAAAAAAAGTTGCAATATTTAAGGCAATGGAAGGAGCTACAGTTTCTGTGTAATACATTCTCTTGTCTGATTGCAAATGAATTGAAAAATTGAAAATTTGTTGATACGTGTTACCGGCGTTCAAGAACCCAAATACCCAACGATATTAGTTTCTATTAGACCACCGGTGCCCGAATAAAAAATTTTGGGGTTTGATTTTTCTTATTCACGCAAATGTCGTCTAGTCGTGGTATAAGACAACTGCGAAATTTCACAAAGCTTGACTATGTGAAAACTGGAACCTGTGATGAGCACTAATAAGTACACTTGGTTCTCCAAGTGTACTCACAAAGCTTGATTAAATCTTTAACGGCCGGTTAGTTAATCAAGGCTTAATACAACCAATCACAGGTTCAAAATATTTAGTTGTCATCGCAAAAACCCGAATAACAACCTGTGATTGGTCGTCTTAATCATTGATTAACCAACCGTCCGTTAAATATTTAATCGGGCTTTGGGAAACAGGGCAGACATGTTATATTTCATGGAGATAACGTTTCGTAGGTTCTTTCTCACCTGTTTGGGTCCGACCATACAACTTACAATAACTCAAAATAGTAGTTTTATCAAAATTCAACTAGATAAATAAAAGTTATAAAATTATTTTGTCTAACAACAGTCATTTATTTTGAAACCATTGGCGTGCGCACAAAAAAGTTTAGAGGGTAAATACTTGTTCCACCCCCCCTGTACCACCTAGGGATTTGATTTTCTCTCATAATCTACAAAGATGGCGTAGAATTCTAAAATAAGACTACGTGCAAAATTTCATGGAGATAACTTCAAAAACATACAAATTAGAATTGAAAAATTATTTTTGAAGTTCAACTTCAACACTCTGTATTTCTCAAACGGGGCCCCCAGAAGAAAAATGTTATAGGAAAAGTTATAAAATTTTCGTCTCGGAAATCCGTGGTTAGCGGGTTGGCCCACTATTTTGTAACACCCTGTATATCGGTATTGTCTAGTTAATTTCAGTGACATAATACTATTATGAGATGGATTTTAAATGTGAGCTGCGAACACGATAAAATCCTGGGCTAACATTAAGCATTGTAAAATTGATGTTGAAGCATTATACATAACCATACTAAATAGGAGGCAACCATTTATTTTAGAAGCGGGATCAGAGCACTGCTACATTCTAGTGAGTTCTTTAGAGTACAGTATGACCAAAAAATCGAGCGAACTTGTTTTAAGTGACGCTCGATGTCAAGTTAATAAAATCTTTCTTAAAGTGAATATAAAATTAACTGTACCTCCAGTTTAATTTCCGAAAAATTTAGGTTACAATTCTTCAACTAAACTAACTTTTGGCACTTTGCATCTGTAGTTAGAGAGCAATATATGAATTCAATTTTGTAGAAATAAACTAACAAACTTGAAGATTCTGAAAAAGTCTGGACGCATCAAGTGCGTTGGGGTAGTGAATTCTCATAAAAACGTTTTAAATCGCAAATATGTGTTTTTTTTATAAAGAAAGCATGGATCAAATTTGGTTACTAGTATAACCTATATAGTAGAAGCAATGTACCATATTTCATCAAAATAACTTGATTGTTTGAAAGTGTAAAAATTTTTCGAAAATAAACTTAAAATGGTACCGAAAAAACTAGTTTCCCGGCCAACGAACTTTATAGGTTAAATTGAGCTATTAAAATTTGAAGCATTTAATAAAAAATCGTTACCATAACGCACTTGTTGCGTCCCGAATTTCTTTTGTTACAAACATTCATTATAATTTTTTAGTCGATATTCAATACATCAAAGATCAGCTCAGTATTGGTACGGACCGGGGTACTTCGACTATCTAATTAAAACAAAGCATTGTTTAATTTATTTGAACTCAGCCGATTTTCCTAAAAATTCGCTACAATAACGCACTTGCTGCGTCCCGAATTTTTTTTGTTTCGTTAATGTTATGTATTACGTAGAGTAAAGCCTAGCTTACATGCTAAAATTTCCCACTACCGCAAAGCATTTGAATTTGATTAAACTGAAATCCCTATTAAGAGGCACACACCTAATAAATAGTGTTTTTTCCTAATAGGTATTTGTATACAGGGTGGCGCATTGAAAACGAAACAGACCGATTTGCATCCAGAGAAGTTTTTTTTAAGAAACGCTGAAACATGTCAATTTTACTATTGAGGGGGACATGTTTTGACATAAAACCCAACTTTGTCACATCAACCACTTAAGGGTGGTGATAACAACCCTTATATTTTAAATAGGGAACATGGGTCGAGTGTTACATCATTCGAAAGCTCTTTCTTTTCTGAATTCAGCACACAAATTTTTTTGGAAGTTTTATTAACTCGTGTAAAAATTATTAACAGTTGGAGTTGCAAGAACGTATTTCATTCATTGTGATAATAAATGCACAAATGCACCAGCTTCCATAAAAAAGTGCAAATTTTGTTCAAAACGAGCTCTGACATTCTGTAGCATTCGTAGAGTTACTAGACGGCATTCTTCAAGAATGCGTCGTCGTAATTCTTCCAGAGACTCCGGTTCTGTTGCGTAAATTCTACTCTTTAAATGGCCCCATAGAAAGAATTCTAAAGGAGTTAAATCCGGTGATTTAGGGGGCCACTCAATAGCACCTCTACGCCCAATCCATTGCTCTGGAAACTCTCTGTTCAAAAACTGTCTAACACGTTGTGAAAAATGTGTAGGAGTTCCATCTTGTTGAAACACTAATTGATTTTCTTGATAGCTATCATCATTTTCAACAATGTCAATTAGTAGAGGGTAAACGATACCTTCTAGTAACTCGAAATACTATCGCCACTCAAATTGCCATCAAGAAAAATTGGTCCGATTAAACGTTCTCCAAAAATCCCAGTCCAGACATTCAATTTCTATGGAGTTTGAGTGTGCCCAATAACGACAATTATGACGATTGACTGAGTTTAATAAAAACGTACACTCGCCAGAAAAACAGATATTGCACAGAAAGTTCCCGTTATCAACTATTCGTACAGTCATAACTTCACAAAATTCCAGCCGTCGAACAAAATCATCTTCATTCAGTTGTTGTACAACATGAATTTTATACAATATTCGCTGAATAGTTCTCATTTTGATGTTTGAAACAGTGGCCAATTTTCTCGTGTTAAAAGTTGGATCTGCAGCAATTTGTCCTAAAACTTCAATATCAGTAGTCTCATTTCTAACCGGAAATTCACGTTCAGGATCCCGTTTTTTGTTGGCTACTGAACCACTTTGTCGAAACTTTGCAACTAACTCCAAAATGTATTTTATGTTAAGATGTCTGTTCGGATGCTGTTCATTAAACAAATTTCCCGTACGGTTGGCACAGTCATCGTTTTTGAAAAAAAGAGTAATTATTTCAACTCAAAATTAATTTTCGCTAGTACTATCAAGTATCAAACCGACCGATAAACTGAAATAATAAACCGCATTTCTTTCATTCCGATAAGAAATGTTCTGATAGTCAATTTTTTTGTTTACAAACCAAAAAAACATTGACTATCAGCACATTACTTATCGGAAAGAGTTAAATGCGTTTTTGCATCTTCAACTGTGAATAATTTTTGAACGAGATGATAAAACTTCCAAAAAAAATTAGCGAGCTAAATTCAGAAAAAAAGAGCTTTCAAATGATGTAACACTCGACTCTTGTTCCATATTTAAAATATAAGAATTGTTATCACCACCCTTAAGGGGCTGATGTGACAAAGTTGAGTTTGATGTCAAAACATGTTCCCCTCAATATTGACGTGTTTCAGCGTTTCTTAAAAAATTATGTGGACGCAAATCGGTCTGTTTTGTTTTCAATGCGCCACCCGATATAACGTATACCAAGTAACCTTTTTAAAATATGATTTTTGAACATTAGTTTGATAAACCTTACTTCTTTCGTCCATAAAGCTTTATAAGCTAGGAAATTATCTAAGATAAAGCATTTTCCCGCAAGGAATCTTCTACTCCGCGTACTTAAACTACAAATATCTCACGCCTCATAATTTCTTACCACACATGAACTACTATCATACCTAAGCGTGAAATATTCTCTCGGTTATTTTAGACACTCTAGAAACAGATCACTACAAGCTGTACGTATAATTGGGGGCTTTCCCCTTGTTCTTAGTTGCTCAGCCTCCCTACCTGTTCCACGCCTTGAGCGTATTGCGAACTTTTAATAAATTTATCTGTCTCGAATTAAGCAGATACTCGAAACACTCTGAATTATTGAGGTCTCCAGACAAAGATCACGTCAGGGTATTTTAGATATAAGTAAGAGGATATCCAGTGGCGTAGCCAGAAAGATAAGCTGGGATATTCGCTAAAACTTAGAAAGACAATAAATAAATAAATAAACCTTAGAAACACAACAAGAATAACTGAACGGCGTTTAAATAGGAGAAAAGATTAAAGTGTACAAGTAACTCAATAAAACATTGTGAGATGTACTGCAGGGTCGCCTTCTCGGCGTGGAATTAGGTAGTGGGTTTTCACGACAGCTACAATTAACACAAAATGTTATAAATAGAGACTGTGTACAACCAAGTAACAATGCTTGTAAATTGTTAGCCCTAGCCCATTTCTTCCGTAATACTGGGACAATGTATGTAAGGATATATGTATTCTCACCATAATTATAAACGAAGACCGGCTTCGCTCAAATGACCGCTCGCCAGTGCGCTATACTAATTACAGCGAGAACACACATATATACGAACATGCACGATTTTAGTAAATTTTCGTAGGAAATAGTGCTGAAAATTGAATCATAACTTCCACATAATCTACTTTCTTCAGAAGGACATTCTAACGAAATGAGTGCATGATTTGACCACAAAGAAAATATTCGTATACCTGTACCCATAAACTTCTAAAACGTTATAGTACTCGAGAAAAAAAACGCTCTTCATCTATCCCCTATCTCCTGAAACGGTCTTACCTAAAAACAATTCGTAGCGTTCCTTTGTTGGGTGCTAACTGGATACCAAATTTGAAGATGATATCTTAAACCGTTCGAAAGTTATTGCACCTACAGGCAGGCATACAGGCAGACAGATAGACCGACCAACAGACAAGAAAAATTTCGTTCCAGAATCAAGTTTTATATATATTTTGAGACTTTTTACACCATTTTGGCAAAAAATGTCGAAGTTTCTGTCACCGATATTTCACCCACCCCTTTAATTAAATTTTAGCACAGAATAACAGATGCTTAATGAAATTAAAAGTTTTCTGATAAAGAAACCCTAAAACGTTATTACTCAAGTCTTAACGAAAAAATGACAATTTTTGCCAAATCATCCCTCATTCATCCTCTACCCCCTAGAGTGATCTAGCCCAAAAACAATCCGAACCGTTCGCTTGTCAGGTGCCAACTGTATATCAAATTTGAAGACGATATATTAATTCGTTCTAAAGTTATCGTGGCTACAGCCAGACATACAGACCGACAGACCGTCATACCAACAGACGCAACAAATTTTCGTTCCCGAATCATGAGCCCAGGAGTCATACTATTTATAACAGGATTTTCAACACGGCATTTATGTATACTATACAAGCAGAAAGGTTAAGGGCAACGCCGCAAGGAGACAACCGCATACACGTGTTTCAAGCTTATTAGCCATCATCAGTACGGTATAGCCAGGTGATGATGGGAACACTCTGGATGAAGAAGCAAAAATACACGGAGTCACAACAGTGCAACCAGTGCATATTTGCAGTATTATTCGGAAGACCCTTCGAGAGCAACAACAAAAATCGCCACGGTGGCAAAGAAATCACCTGCGTGAGCATCCGGAGCCCAGAAGTCATACTATTTATAACAGGATTTTTAACACGGCATTTCTGTATACTATACAATGAGAAAGGTTAAGAGCAAGGCCGCAAGGAGACAACCGCATACACGTGTTTCAAGCTTATTAGCTATCATCAGATCGGCATAGCCAGGTGATTTGATTGATTTCTTTGTCTCCGTGGCGATTTTGGTTGTTGACCTCGAATTGAGGGTCTTCCGAATGATGCCGCAAATGTGCACTCGTTGCCTGTTGTGACTGCGTGTTTTTTTGCTTCTTCATCCAGAGTGTTTTCATCATCACCTGACTATACCGTACTGATGATAGCTAATAAGCTTGAAACTTGAAACACGTGTATGCGGTTGTCGCCTTGCCCTTAACCTTTCTCCTTGTATATATATATATATATATATATATATATATATATATATATATATATATATATATATATATATATATATATATATATATATATATATATATATATATATATATATATATATATATATATATATATATATATACAGGGTGACGTTAATTACAGGGTGTCTAAACTAATTGCGATAAAATATGATACATTGCTTCTACTATATAGGCTATACCGGTAAACAGATTGATGCCTGTTTGCATTAGAAAGGCATAATATTTGCTATTAAAAAACCTTTTTTCAAAATTCACTATATATAGCTTTATATAATATATATATATATATTTATCCTCCCGGTGTGTTTTGCGGTCCTACCCCCTCCGGCAAATGAGACCGCAAAATATCCCATTTAGACAATTTAGCCGGAAGAGGGGAAGTGGTTGCCTAAAACATTGACTCAATCACGTTAGTAATGGTGTGTTTTCTTAATCTTGGGGTAGATGGCGTTCGGTGTGCTTATTAGAGACTAATAATAGTACACATTGTCTGATAGACTGTTGGATGAGTAAGATTGGTTACGTGCAATTAAATGATTTTTGGCAAAATAGTCCGTTTTTGTCATTTTCATAGAAATAAATTGTTATGGTCTAGATTTTACTAAGATTAAATCATAAGCTGCGATACAAATAAGTAGCCCGTGTTGTATAGCAAGAAAATTGTGCGCGGTAAGCGGTAAATTACAAAAATGATTTTGTAATATAATTACAACTGAAAGTAATTCATTTTAATTACATAAGGAGGTTTATGACAGTATGAACTTTCAAATATAAACGGCCAGCTTATGACATTTAATTTACGTTTTACTGCAAATTTCAAAGTTGTATATAGTTAAAGTATGTAAACACAAGTTGATGCTTTTTGCATTATGTATGCCGTATAATTAACAACTAGTCAAGATTTAATTTTTTTTTGCAAAAAAGGGTTTTCAAATATATACCAAAAGTTAGTTAAACATAATAATTTTAAATATCAGTTTTTCAGTTAGCGCAGAATTAGTATTAATGCATTAATTCAGTACATTATACTGAAAAATAAATATATTATATTATTTATTATATAATATATTTTAGTGATTTTTTAATAAATGACGGCCATTTTAAATTATGTATGTGAAGTAAGAAATCACAACATAAGACTTTTTTTTCTTTTACGTCGTTCTATTTCTGCGACTATGGCAAATCACCGACGCCAGGGAGCAGTTTCGGTAAGGAGGGTTGGGATATTTAACGTGCTCAACATTGCATGGACACGGGGTACACGGCTTTACGCCCCCTCCGAAGGGCGGAACGTGCAGACATTGACGCTCTGTGCGGTATACGGTATACCATTGGGCACATAAAAAAAATCTCAGCTTTGCTGAAAAGAGGGCAGAGGGTCGCCGAAATTTCCACGTTGGTGAAGTAAAACTACGCCTTGTCGTTGGTAAGTGGCATTAGTTCGGGTGGCAGGCCATATTTAAAAAAACAAAAGAAAAAGGCAGAAATAAAATATTTTAATACAATTAAGATTGTAAAGCGTTTTTCATATACATATAAGCAATATATGGCGTATTATCAGGGAATATGCTATCGTCCTTAGAGCCTCGGTTGTTCAGAGGTGAGAAAGCGTGCGCCTGAACCGAAGGGTACTGGGTTCGATCCCACGGTTCTCCTTTAACTTTTTCACCACAAACTGTAACATTAACATCAACCGAGGTTCTGGCATTGTATTTGTTGTGTTGAATGTTTGCACGTCCCGCCCTTCGGAGGGGGCGTAAAGACGTCGGTCCTGTGTCCATGCGATGTTGGGCACGTTAAATATCCCTACCCTCCTTACATAAAGGCAGGGGTTCGGCAAAATTTCCAGGATAGTGAGATGAAACTGCTCCCTGACGTCGGTGATTGGCCATAGTCGCGGAAATAGGCCGACGTTAAAGAAACAAAACACACACACATACTATCGTCCTTCAAATGATACACGTTTAGACCGGTTTTTGCTTTTGTCTTATTAAAGTGTAAAGCATGTCCTGTTACAAATTGTTGGTTTTCAGGATTTTCATTTTACTTTATAAGTGCATAAATTGTATTATGAAATTGAGCGGTCTCAGTAGCTTACCGGATGGAACGGCCACTCGCTGCGCAGGTGTCCCGGGTTTCAATCTCACCACAGCCTATACTTTATCAAAATTTATGAATAGTTAATTCGTTCAGTACGTGCTGAAAAACATCAATTAATAAGGCCGTGGCATTGTGTGCAAGTTGAATATCCGTAAATCCGCTCTTCGGAAGGGCTCAAGCTTTTGAAAGTTATCGTGTTTGCAAGAACGTACTACATAGATATCAATACATACAATTATTTTCGATTTTTGGGTAGAGAACATTCTGAAACGGGTTTTTCTGCACTTTTATTTATAAGACAACTTTAAAAAACTCCGCTCTTCGGAAGGGGCGTTAAGATGTCATTCGCGTGAGCAATGCGATCGTGGCGCACGTAAATAATCACAAACTGCACAAGACATGAGTACTGCGGTCAAATTTCCAGGTTGGTAAGGTGAAAGTGTTCCTTAGCGTTGGTAATTGGCATTAGCCTATGTTAAAACATCACGTTCATAGGTACAGAAAGTTATTGGTTCAACGGGAAACCTTCTAAATAAATTACTAATATAATAAAAACTGCAATTACTATTAATAACAGGTATAGATTCAATACTACAAATTCAAAAATACAGGTTAGTGCTAAAAACTGAATTATTTTACTAGGACCATGTGTTGACGATAAATAAACAAATACAAGTTTGCATCGGTACTCCATTTTTTGTGTAGTTATTATTTGTCCCTTAATTGGCATGTCTCTATATAGTAAAACAATGTTATCTTTGAACCCTAAAATGGTGTTAGGATTTTTTTTAAACTGTCAATTTTAAAATGTTTATGAATAATCCCCTGAAGGTTAAATAGGTGTTTTAAATGGAATATTAAATATTTATCCTAACAGCCCTTTATTAGGAAAACATATATAGCTTGTTTTCGATCGATACAATAGCTCGTCAAACCTGTTATTCACTCAACTTTATTTTCTTACTGCAAAGGCTAGATGGATGTTATTTAATTTTTAGAATTTATAAGATTACTGATTGTTGGCATGAATGTGCAATTCAGAGAGTTTTTATTTTTCTATTTGTGTAATTATTCTTATTTATAATAAGAAATTACCAAGGCTTTTCGAACAATATTGTGTGTGTTTTGTTTCTTTAACGTCGTCCTATTTCCGCGACTATGGCCAATCACCGACGCCAGGGAGCAGTTTCACCTCACTATCCCGGAAATTTTGCCGAACCCCTGCATTTCTGTAAGAAGGGTGGGGATCTTTAACGTGCCCAACATCGCAAGGACACGGGACCGACGGCTTTACGCCCCCTCCGAAGGGCTGAACGTGCAGCCATTCATCTCGCTCAAATACAATGCCAGAACCTCGGTTGATGTTAATGTTACAGTTTGTACTGAAAAAGTGAAAGGAGTACCCTGAGATCGAACCCAGTACCCTTCGGTTCAGAGGCACACGTTCTTACCCCTGAACCACCGAGGTTATCATCAATATTATTTTATAACTTTCTTTTATTAGAGGTCACCCACATCTAGTATATCGATGTCGACGTGATAATATCTCGATTGCCAGCCTCATATTCCCAGTTGTGATTACGTATTTGGGACGCAAAAAATCCTCGGTAAATACGTTACTGACAATGGTAACTAACGTCATACCTTGAGAATAAGAAGCTGTTCAAAAGTTTTAAAGGCAGCTGGTGAAACAAAATGCATTAGTTCCATTTTTTTTATTGCTGCACAAACTTTTTGTATATAATGTGCATAATATTGGCAACATTATCCCTCATTTAGGTAATGTTTTTAGAAAGTTTACGTCTTTTAGAATATGTCCAACAAAGTTTATCTCCTTTCAATTTCTTTCACCAAGGATCTTCTCTTCTCTCACCTCTTCCACCACGCTTTTATGCGCATTTCTATCAGGGTACTTTGACTTCGTATGGCCTCATTTGAAAAGGTTCTATTTTATTTAGATACTGCTCATTAAAACTCCAGCTTTCGCCCTATACATTATAACAATCTTGCAAAACATATTTACATATTCAGTTAAAATGTTTATTAGCAAAAAGAGTAGGTATTTGTCTGTTGTATGCTTGTTTTGCCATTGCTAGTCGTCTTCTCACTTCTTTGGTATATTTCTATTTGTTTAACTGGTTGGCCGTTTAGCTTTATGTACATTTGCTCAGTCATATCCTTACTGATCTTAAATAGTTTAGTCATTTAGGTCCTACTTTAATTTTGAAAATTTTATATAAATATGGAGTGATTAGAATAGATTTTAGTACACAGAGAATCCTGATATCTTCGGGATTTATAGTCAACGTAGGCAATGATTGAAACATAAGATCAGATAAAAAGGAACTTACGTTTTGGTACTTCAAAATCTGAAGTAGATAACTTTTGGAAAGCACATTTCGGCCAAGACTATCTTCGAATTATGTCAAATAACATATGTACAAGTCGCTGACTTCAAAATATGCACGCGATGTATCATTATATCCTAATAAAGCACAATAATAATAATAACAATAATAATAATAATAATAATAATAATAATAATAATAATAATAATAATAATAATAATAATAATAATAATAATAATAATAATAATAATAATAATAATAATAATAATAATAATAATAATAATAATAATAATAATAATAATAATAATAATAATAATAATAATAATAATAATATCATATCGATTTTGAGTTTAATTATTCTCAACACACCATCCAGTACATTGGAATACTTTGCAATTGTTTCTGCATTTCTTCGTATATTGTTTCTGAACTTCAATACCTACATATTGGCACAACATATTTAGTGCTTAAGAATGGAATACTTATAGATGTTATTCCTTATGTATTTTAGCCAATTAAAGTCATTACACAGAGAGTAGATTTCAGAAACTATCTTCCTGATAGACCGCATGCAGGAAAACAAGCTGGATATAAACTCTAAATTGCAAAAAGCATCAGATCGAAATGTTCCACTTTAGTTTCTTAGTTTTCTGGCAGATCAATTTAGTGAGATACATATTTTTTGTAGGTCCTTTTTAGTTGTGTGGTGCTGGCGTTTGTGTTAGTTCTTTTGCTTTTTAATTTTTTTCCAATAGTTTTTTTGTATTCAAGCAATTAATTCGCTGTTAGTTTTTATTTTAGGATTATTCTTTTGTCTGCACAATCTAGTGTTAAACCTTAGTTTTTTTTTACTTCTTCCAAATAGCCCTGGTTGAGTTTGATACTCTTTGTCAATTAAATTAGAATTTTCAGTTTACAGCTTGTACTATTGCATGAAACCTACGCCCTTTGTGTATTCAAGATTCTTCTGAAGATCACTCTAACCAGCCAAAATGCTTACGGAGTAGTATACTATCTGGGCGCTTACCTTTTTATTATTACACTGTTTAAATATTTTGCTTCGAGCTGTCATTTCTTTCAGTCTATTTATTCTATTTTTTATAAATGAATTGGTCCGTGGCCGTATGAGTGAATTCTCGAGGTTAAAAATGTAGTTTAAAAAATGAATTGAGCAAATATGGCGCTAATATTATTACTATTATTATCTAATTTTGCTGCTTATTTAACTTTTTACTATGATTAGCAGAATCTTTGCTACATGGCCATGTATACTTATCGTCTTTTGCCGGTTATATTTCGGCGCATTCACCGTTTTTGGAATAGTAATACGTTTACTCTTATAACTCACTGTGCAGTTCCCCGATGTTTGACATTTCGCAATCAAGTTGAAAACTGTTTCTTTACATTTTCTACCCTAGGAATTTTTCTGTGGCTAGCTTCGTTAAGGGCGCTCAATTTTTGCTACTGAAATGGGCGGACCCAGACAGCTGGGTTTATCTTCACTGTCTCCTTCATATACATATACTTTTGCTCACAATTAATTTCGCCTTCGTCATACAATTCTTCCAAATATGTTTTGCAGTGATTCGATCGTCTTTCTTATTACATGTTTTTTCCATTTTTTCATTTTTCTTTGCATCTCTTTTACTTTCCTATATTTTTGTGGAATTATGTTTTAAATGTATTTATGTTTAAAGTATGCTTTTTCTAATCCTCATCCTAATCTTTCTTTGGCAGTTACGTTTCAGTATTAACCTTAGTATTTTTACGTACACACGGTTTTCTTCGTTTTTGTTTCTCCTTGCCCATTATTTTTTCCACATCTAACTTTAAAAAACTGTTTGTGTCTGCACGCCCAAACATTCCACCGTTGAAACGGTTTTTCTTTAAAGTTTTCCAATAAACCTCTACATCCAGGAAAAACCATTATACAAGTGAATAAAAATATATGTTTCTATGAAACAAATGTAGTTTGACATTTTAAACTGATAACGAAAAGTGCATAACAGTGGTTAATTTGAGCATTTTGCTTATACTATAAAATAAAACGTGTGTGCTAAAAAACAATGAAATTAACAAACCGAGATGTGAGCATTTAAAGTTCAAGCATTCAAAAACTCATAACTCGGATCCCGCTAAAGCTACAGACTTCAGCGATGCACCAATCGATTCGGAAGATTTCAATTAATATCAAAAAATGATCATACCGTAACAAAAAAAATCAATTCAAAATGAATCGATGATATATATCGAAAGTTAACATTAAAATAAAAAATGTATTATACAATGAAATTTTTATTAATGATTTTTTACAACCATTTTCTTTATTTTGTTTTATTTGACGTCAATTATCCAACGGTCACCTTGAATTCCACCTAATTCAATTATTAAGCATTTAAAGTTGCGCCCACCGAAAAAAACGACCTTGTCCGATTAAAAAACTCTTAACTCGGTTCGCGTTAGAGCTGCAGACTTTAGCAGTACACCAATCGATTAGGGAGATTCCAATTGATATCATATACTGATCATACTTTAACCCCCAAAAAAAATTTTAAATGAATCGACGATATATCGAAAGTTAACATTACCTAATATAAAACATGTGTTATACGGAACAATAATTATTTTTTATTAATGATTCTTTTTTAAATCAATAACTCGATATAATGTAATTTGACCTCAACTATCCAACAGTCACCTCGGATTCCACCTAGCTCAATTATTAAGCGCGATATGAGCATTTAAAGTTGCGCCCACCGAAAAAAAAAACGGACCTTGTCCGATAAAAAAGTCAAACTCGGTTCGTGCTATAGCTACAGACTTCAGCAATACAGCTGTCGATTGGGGAGATTCCAGTTGATATCACAATATGATCATACTTTAACCAAAGAATTTAAATTGAAAATGAATCGACGATATATAGACAGTTAATATTAAAATAAAGCATGTAGGTATTACACGAAACAATGAAATTTTCAAATAATGTTTTTTTTAATCAGTCTCTTGGTTTTATGTACTTGGATCTCAATTATCCAACGGTCACCTCGGATTTCACCTAGCTCTATTCTTAAGCGAGATATGGGTATTTAAAATTTCACCAACCAAAAAAAAAAGTCGTTCTTCGATACAAAAATGCATAAATCGGTAGGCGTTATACTTACAGACCTCAAATAAACAACAGTCGATTTAGAAGATTCCAGTCAATTACATAAAAAATTACTAACAAGACCGACATAAAAATATAATTAAAAAATCCCCATCAAAGTGACACACACACTAATAGGTAAAACTCAAAAAATATAAATTTTTATTAGTGATTTTTTAAATCAATCACTCGCTCGTATATAATTCGACCTCAGGAATCCAACGGTTACCTCAGGTTCCCCATAGATTAATGATTAGGCGAGATATGCGCATTTCAATTTACAAAAATGTCACACACATTCATTTTGACCGTCGATAACTCAATTTTTGTTGAAGATAGGATTACAGATTTTTAACCAATTTCCAATGAAGAAATCAACGAAATGTCCAACTAAAAACTCTCACAGCTTACTGTAAGTATTTTTTTGCGGTCCCAACTTTAATTCTTACTTTTATAAAAATCTTCAAATCGAATTTAAAAAAAAATTGAGCGCCAAACCGACAAACAGAGTAGTATTTTCCAGTTACACAGATGATAGGAACGTCACATTAAAATTTAATCAAAATCTGAAACCTTGATAAATTTGCATATCTGTTGGACTTTAACGAAATAACATTTTTTTCTTTGATCCCAACCAAGAAATAAACCCTATATATCTTCGGCAATTACAAATTCAATGAAACAATCAGTTCCTCTCTCACTCGATTATTAACCGAAATATGACCATTTGAAAGTAACACCTAAAGAAACCGACATTGTCCACTAAATGGATATCTCGATTGTTGAGTAACAGACTGTAGCAATACGCCAATCGATTTGGAAGATTTTAATTGATATAACACAATCATGTTTTAACCAAACCAAAACCACGGCTAACGAAAGAAAATAGTTATTTTAAAAATTTTATTTATTAGAATTATTATTTTCTTTATTAAAATCGTTCAACCTATAGCCTCGGTGGTCCAGTGGTAAGAACGTGAGTCCAAGGGTACTAGGTTCGATTCCCAGGGTTCTCCTTGCACTTTTTAAGTACAGAGTTTCCCATTTTTGACACTTTTGCGGGGTAGCTCTCTTAGTTTTAAAGATAGAAGGTTGCGGTTTTCGCAACAGTGTGCTACTTTTTTGTGAAATTAAAGATGACGTCGGCAGAATTTCTATATCTCTTTTGGTTTTGGAGATACAGTGCGTTTTTCAAAAATGTTGTATTTTCGGGCACCCCTCGTATCCCAGCTATCTAATTACTTATGACAAAGGCAAAAACTGTTCCTTATATAACCTTTTCCGTAGAATACAGTGATTCTTTCAGAATAATCATACGGGGTCAAGTCAAAAAGTTATCGGACCCTACTTTATTTTTTTAAATGAAACACCCTGTATATTATTTCTTACGTTTATTGGAAATAATGTGGGTTTTCCAAAAATATATACATGTATGTAGTTCTTTTGAAAAACAGGCTCAAAATTCGAGATTTTCTAAAATTTTCTTTTGTGTCCAAGTAGCCGGTAGTTGCTATGGCTACTTTGTTTAGAACAAAAAACAAAATGTCAATAACTTAGCGGTTTTGTCAGTTTTTGATTATTACTGAAAAAGTTTTGTTGTGTTGCTGTTTCTATTGAAACACATACTATATTAACTTACTTTTTTTGCAATAATGGTGGTTTACGAAAATTATGAGAAGTATGATATGTTGGTTTGTTTCATACAATCTAATGAAAATCTCCAAGAAGCTTCGGAATTATATTTTCAAAGGTAACGTATTTTGTGCGCTATGGTTAGGTTGAGATCTTAGGATTTCTTTTTTGTCCATATTAGATATCCAGAGAGGACGCAACCTTTCCGAGACATATTTGCCCGCCTTAAATCAAATTTAGTAGAGCACGGATCATTTATCCAGCCCCAGCCTAAAACATACACCAAACAAGACACAGAGAGAAAATAAATAAACGTATTGGCTTATGTAGAAGCGACGCCTACATCTTCTTGCCAGCAAATAGAGGAAGCAACTGGTGTATTAAAGTCTGATGCTCAAAGAATTTTGAAAAAATATAAGTATCACCCATATAAATTCCACATAGCTCAACATTTGCAACCCGGCGATGCCGAGCGCCGAATGTTGTTTTGCCAGTGGTATTTACAAAAAATCGATACTGATGAATCTTTTGGCAGACTCGTTATCTGGTCCGATGAATCTTATTTTTCAAGTGCGGGACTTTTCAATCGCCACAATGTAAGAAACTGGTCCTCAGAAAATCACCATTTAATTTTTGAGAGGGCACAATAAGGACGCTTTGTGTTTCATTTTTGGAACACGCATAGCCTATAGAATTTTTAAAGGAGGTCACACAGCGCGTCGACACCTAGAAATCCTTGAGGAAGTTATTCCAGAACCGATGGGAAATGTTTCATTGGCACTTTATAATGCCGTTTATTTCCAACAAGACGGTGCCCCAAGCCACAACTCTGCGCTTGTAAGAGCTTTTTTAGAAGATAATTTTCCTCAGAAATGGATTGGTACCCACGGACCTGTAAGATGGCCCCCTCGATCTCCAGACCTTTCGATTTTAGATTTTTTCTTGTGGGGTTTCATGAAAAATCAAATATATAAAACACGATATCAGTCTGTAGTGGAGCTTCGTTCTGCAATCGATTTAACTTTTCGAAATTTGCAAAGAAGGCCTATGATTCTTTTGAACGCTATTAGAAGAATAACAAAAGTGTGCCAATTTTGCATACGGGAAAATGGCCGTCATATTGAAAGCCACTGTTGAAAGCTTTGCTTTTTTTCCTAACATTCTCAAGTAAGATAGGTAAATATTGTTTTGTTTTGAGTAAGATTAATAATTGTATCATAAATAAGTTAAAATGCTGTAATAAATAATTAACAGTTGAGAAATAAAAAAGATGGTTTGAGTTAAGTTTGGAAGTATTACATCATTAGTATGATAATTAGTTGCATAAATTGTGTTTTTGAAACATTTTAGACATAGCCACAAAAGAAAATTTTAGAAAATCTCGAATTTTGAGCTTGTTTTTCAAAAGAACTGCATACATATATATATTTTTGGAAAGCCCACATTATTTCCAATAGGCGTAAGAAATAATATACAGGGTGTCCTATTTAAAAAATAAAGTAGGGTCCGATAACTTTTTGACCTGACCCCGTATGATTATTCTGAAAGAAGCACTGTATTCTACGGAAAAAGTTATATAAGGAACAGTTTTTGCCTTTGTCATAAGTAATTAGATAGCTGGGATACGAGGGGTGCCTGAAAATGCAACATTTTCAAAAACGCACTGTATCTCCAAAACCAAAAGAGATATAGAAATTCTGCCGACGTCATCTTTAATTTCACAAAAAAGTAGCAAACTGTCGCGAAAACCGCAACCTTCTATCTTTAAAACTCAGAGAGATACCCCGCAAAAGTGTCGAAAATGGGATACTCTGTACATAGGTACTGTAAAAATAACATCAACCGACGTTGTGGCATTGTGTTAGAGCAAGTTGAATGTCCGCATGTTTCGCCCTTCAAAGGGGACGTAAAGCCGTCGATCCCGTGTCCATGCAAAGATGGGCACGTTAAAGGCCCCTACTCTCCTTACAGAGAGGCAACATTTCTAGGATAGTGAGGTAACATTTCCAGGATAGTGAGGTAACATTTCCAGGATAGTAAGGTAACATTTCCAGGATAGTGATGTGAAGCTGCTCCCTAGAGTCGGTGATTGGCCATAGTTGCGGAAATATGCCAACGTTAAACTAAGAAAAAAAATCCTGCAACCTTAGTGTTAGTCAATAATAAACTGTCATAATAATCCTTATAATTTATTTTAAGATTGTTATTTGAAATAGTAGCTGCTTTTAAGTATAAGAGTGTTTATGGGACAACGATCTTCCGTTAGAAAAATATATACCTAAATACTCTAAATAAAACGCTCCCTAAAATAACTTGTTTTTAATAGATAGAATCCTATAGAGCTCAGGTAGCGGGTAGCGCAGACAACTGGTTTTTTACACAACGTCATTTACCTTTTACAATTTAAACTGGCCTTTAGAGATATGACAAGTAAATGCCACCATGAAAAATTATAATAATTTCACATCATTACAGTTTAAACGCCATGTCGCCTTATTGTCGCAACCACGACTGTGTCTGCCGTGGTGCTGTCATGTTAACTGTTTAATTTTTAGAATTTGTGGGATACTACCCACCGAGTTGTTGAAAGAAAATTAATGATTAAAACTTGCACTATGTAATAAATTATTTTGTGAAATTATGAAATTCAGATACAGTGTTTCGATCATTATCGATGAGCACAAGACATGATATATTTCAAAATAGTATTCAAATATAGGTATTAAGAGACTTAGGTAACATATCAAGAGAATTTTATCAACCAAAGTTTGGAAAATCTTATATGGTGTGCTTTGCGCCACATATTTTCGCTAAAAAGCAATTATATGAAAGAACTTATCCAATTCCAAAATTGACTTCAAATGCGTAAACGAAAGAAAATGTGAGGAGGCAGGGATCAGTCGAGTAAAAATATGTTATTACATACCCAAAACAAATTTAAAAATTATTGTTTGGAAAATGACGTAAATAGGTGTAAAAAGTAAATTTTTTATAAAACATTTCAAAATAGTATTTGGCTCTTGCCTACCTGAGATTAATACTACATAACAATGTTTCAATACATTCAGCTGCGAAATCGATCATTTTTCAATCAAATTCAGGACATAGGTATTTAAATAAAAACTTTTTCAACGTCAATATTTAGAAGAGCATAAACTGAATGTGCAAAGCTTGGAAATTTGCTGGAAATAAAGAGTTAAATTATAAAACAGAGACACAGGTGAAAGGCGAATTTGTACCTATATTAGCTGCGAAATCAAAACCTGGCAGGTTTTTTTCAGCATATTTTTTTCATTTAACAAGCTAAAGTGTCATTAATCATATTTCATTATTATATCTATTGGAATGTCTCAAAATAGATAATCTGTAATGGGGATCATTGTATCGAATTTTTTTTGCAAAGAAACCGTTTTAGAACAATTTTTATATATTATATAGAACGATTTTGTAAACAGGAAAACTTTTGAAAGCCTCAAAGCAACCACTTCGTTTTTAATAAATGCAAACCCTTTGACAGCGCATAATAAAGAGATTAGAAACCGACCCAGATTGAAACAGATGTAGATGCTTGTTTATTCTCTTTTGGAAAAAAATACCGTGTTATTAGTTGAGCAATTTATTTTACGAAATGCGTTTTGCAATGGGCTTAAGAAAAGTTAAATATAACATATCTTGTGTTTTTCAGCTAAACCCGATCGTTTAAAGAGGTCGGCTACTTTTAATTTTTTAAATGTGTTGAATGTAGAACGATTTTACAAATTTCATAATTTTAGAAAGCGTCGTGTTAATTATTTCGGTGATACTATATATTAAGGTCCAATTAGTTTTCGATAAATCGACTGCTGAGAGATGAAGGTTACTACCTTATATGTACTTTGATACTATTTTTATGGTGTGGAAATTTGATTTTACATTGAGGGAATTTGTTGCTGCCAAATTATTGACATTATTAGTTCGTCGCTGGTCACATACGGTACGTTCAAAGGTTTAAACTAACATTTTTGTGTTTTTTGTGCTTTATTAGGTCGTCTCCAACGTTTTTAGGTCATGTCAGGTTGAGTCAGATCAGGCCAGGTTAGGTCGGGTCAGGTCAGGTCAGGTCAGATCAGGTAGTTCAAGCTGGGGGGCCTGGAGTAAATAGGTAGGCGTGATGGGGGGGTAGAACATTATTAAAAGAAAATGTTGATGCAAAGTGTGAAAAAGGCTGCTTATAGAAGTCCACCTAAGCTGTTTTCGTCGATACTCCTTCTTTACTTTCTTCCATAACACAATTTCTAAAAAAAGGTATGTTTCCTCTGTTATTGTTGTAACAACTTGCATATGCTTTGCAATGAAGTTCTAAAAGCAAAAACATAAGCTCTTGTTTCGCGACTTTCTGCTAAATCTACCCATTTTAAATTGGAATCTTTTTTTTAAGTAAGGTTGTTACCTATCGTTATTGGTGACAAAAATGTAGAGTTAAAAATATTTGTAAATGGGCTCTAGTAGTATTAATTTGGTAGCCGTAAGTAATTTTTACTACAGTCCAACATTAAAAAAAGGGCGGCCAATTTGTTTCAAACGATTTTGTGAACATGATAATTTTCGTGGGGCTGGTGCTATTGACATTATTTCTTGTGTAAAATAAATTGTCAAGATGTTTAAACACACTACAGTCCTTTATAATGCTTTTTTGTATTTATCCTTTCAAAAGTTTCAAAAAAGATCTTTCTAATTGATTGATTCAAACACCATCCAGAATATGTTTTACTCTTAAAAAATTTGAATATAGTATCATGTTGCAAATCTGTACTCAACCATTTCTCCTTTCAAATTTTTCAAAAAATAACTTTCTAATTGATTGGTTCAAACACCATCCAGAATATGTTTTACTCTTAAAAAATTGGAATATAGTATCATGTTGCAAATCTGTACTCAACCATTTATCCTTTCAAAATTTTCAAAAAAGAACTTTCTAATTGATTGATTCAAACACCATCCAGAATATGTTTAACTCTTAAAAAAATTGAATATAGTATCATGTTGTTAATCTATACTTAACATAGTTAATTAAAAATGACGGCCATTTATAAATAAATGACCGCCATTTATAAAAAAACTATATCCATGGAACCCCAGTCACCACACATTACTTACTTAAAAAATTCAAACAGATATTTAGCATTGTTGTTTTTTTCTTTTGTTTCTTTTAAAATTTTTATTGCATGTTTATTAGGCAAAAGTTGAAAAATGATAGCTGCGGCCTAATATTTAAACCAGGTATCTATTTTCGCAGCCACAATTTATTTATTTAGGTAAAATGATGGGTTACCTACTTAATGAAGACACAATTGTATTTTTACTTGCACAGTATGCTTACAATATCAGTTTGAAATACATAATTTTACATTATTAAAGTTTACAAAAAAGTTTATACAAATTACTCTTTTTCATTAGTGGATAAGTTTATGTGTTTATATTATTCGTACAATGCGTCAAACAACAACTGTAAGCTTTTTATATTTCTATAATCCAAAGTTCTATATTTATATGTCAAACACAATTTTTGACACATCTAAAAGATTTCCTAACTTCTAATACGTAACTTTTATAGGTAATATTACTTCCACATCGTCACCTGTGAAGTATCGCATCGGCGACAAAAATTTAAAAATCTTTTTTTTTTCGCTTAAACGTTGCAAAAGTATCCAAATATATAGAAAACATGATTTGGGAACGAATTTTTTTATCGATCTGTTCGTCTGTATGTCTGTAGCTACGATAACTTTAGAACGAATTAAGATATCGTCTTCAAATTTGGTATCCCGCTAGCACTCGACAAACGAACGGTTTAGATTGTTTTTGGGTAAAGTCGCTTTAGGAGGAGGGAATGAATGGGGGGTGATTTGGTAAAAATTGACATTTTTTCGTTAAAACTCGAGTAATATAACAGTTTAAGGTTGATTTATTAGAAAACTTTTAATTTCGTCATCTGGTATTCTGTGCTGAAATTAAATTACGGGTTAAATGTGTGGGGGTAGAATAGTGTTGACAAAATTTCAAAATTTTTTTGTTGCTAAAACGAAGTAAAAAGTCTCAAAGCATATAGAAAACTTGATTCTAAAACGAAAATGTTTTTGTCGGTCGGTCAGTCGGTCTGTCGGCATGTACGTCTGTCTCTTAATAGGCGCAATCACTTTCGAACGAATTGAGATATCATCTTTAAATTTAATATCCAGTTAGCACCCGACAAAGGAACGCTTCGAATTGTTTTTGGGTGAGATCGCTCCAGAGGGTAGGGAATAAATAAGGTGTTATTTGGTAAAAATTGAGGTTTTTTCCAATATAACTCGAGTAATATAACGTTTCAAAAGTTTATGGGTACATGAATACAAACATTTTCTTTGTGGTCAAGTCATGTACCCTAAATTCATTCCATGAGAATGTCTTTCTGAATATAATAAATTAACATAGCTATGTGGAAGTTATGATTCAATTTACAGCACTATTTTTTTAGATAAATTAAAGCGTAAAAGGGTTACCATATGTCATTGAGATAACTGTATACTACCTATATGAAAGAGCGTTTTAAATGTCCCACAAATTATTCAAAGTAGCAAAATCTTAGTTGCCTATTTTTCATTTTATAAAGGTAGTACCTTGTACTTAGTTCCAAGGACAATTTAATAAGTTACCAATACTTAAATAATATTAAATCTGCTGTTGCTATTGTAACGTCATATTATTTATTGGTGAGCATACACGTTGCTTGAAACAAGTATATCTAGGTGGTGGCCTATTAAAATTGTTAAAATAAACAGTTAATTTGAAGAAAAAAATTTGCTTGTAGTTTAAATAATTAAGGAAGATAAATGCCTAAATCGGTGTGTTATTAATGTCTACGCAGAGCCCTTTAAGAGATAAAAAACTATAAAGGAAATGCAGTTAGACATTTTGTAAAACGCTCATCTGCCAACTTTTTGTCTTTCTATGTCACATTACAGAGAAGAATTAATAAAAAATTTCAACTTTAAGACCCTGTTTTTTATTCGTAACAATTGGTATAAGATACGTTTACGATAGCTACTCTCCTCAGAAAGACATTCTCATGAAATGAATTTAGGGTCCATGACTTGACGACAAAGCAAATATTTGTATTCCTGTACCCATAAACTTCTGAAACGTTATTCTGCTCCAGTTTTAACGAAAAAATGTCAATTTTTACCAAATCAGCTCCTATTTATCCCCTACCCCCTGAAGCGATCTTACGCAAAAACAATTCGAAGCGTTCCTCTGTCGGGTGCTAACTGGATACCAAATTTGATGACTGTACCTCAATTATTTAGTAAGTTATTGTGCCTACTAACAGACAGGTGCACAGGCCGACAGACTGACTAACAGACCGAGAGACAAAAAAAATTCGGTCCAGAATCAAGTTTTTTGTATGTTTTAAGACTTTTTACCTCGTCTTAGTAAAAAAAAAAATTAAAATTCTATCACTGATATTCCACCCCCACAAATTCAACCCCTAATTTAATTTCAGCACAGAATACCAGATGTGTAATGAAATTGAAAGTTTTACTCTAAAACGTTATATTACTCTAGTTTTAACGAAAAAATATCAATTTTCACCAAATCACCCTCCATTTATCCCCTACTCTCATGAGTGATTTTACCCGAAAACAATCCGAACCGTTAGTTTGTCGGGTGCTAACTGTACACAAAATTTGAAGACGATATCTCAATTCGTTCTAAAGTTATCGTGGCAACAAATAGACATACAGACAGACAAAAAATTCGTTCCCAAATGATGTATTCTATGTTTTGAACCTTTTTACGACGTTTAAGCGAAAAAAATTTTTAAATTTTTGTCACCGAGGCGATACTTCCACTATGTGGAAGTAATAATTACAGGACACATGTATTGTTCCATTTGGAACTCATTTATAAGCAAGCGAAACGATCATTAGCTAAAAATACAATTGCAGAGAATTGGATTTTTTTAAAACTATAAGTATTTATTTTTATTTATGACAAGTTATTAAAGCGTACATGGTGATGTTTCATGTGAAAGGTTAGAGGTATATCTACATATGCTCTCAAGATATATTAGTTAAATGTGTGTTTTCTTAATTAAGTCCTTCTTGTCCCTGTTTTTTAATGAAAACCGGATACACTGTATTTTACCATTTTCACAGTTTATTTTACTTTTAAATAAAAATATTTTTTAACGTTCGGCCTATTTCTGCGACTATGGGACGCCAGGGAGCAGTTACACCTCACTATCTTGGAAATTTCGCCGAACCCCTGCCTTGTAAGGAGGGTAGGGATCTTTAGCATGCCCAATATCGCATGAAGACGGAAGCGACGGTTTTATGCCCCCTCCGAAGGGCGAACGTGCAGACGTTCAACTTGGTCAATACAGTGCCACAACCTCGGTTGATGTTGATTTTACAGTTATGTAGTAAAAAAAGTGAAAGGGGAACCCTGGGAATCAAACACAGTGCTCTTCGGTTCAGAGACACACAATCAAAACAAATCAATCGAACCTCCTTACCACTGAACAACCGATGCTCTTAAAAATAACTTAAATGTCGTAAAGCTTTCTATTCTTACTGTAAGTGGTCACTAACTTCTTTACTTTAAATATCTTGTCTTTACGACATTCAAAAATCTTTTATTTGACACGTCTTTGCAAATTTTTACCTCTTTAGATTTATTACAGACCCCACATTTTATTTTGTGACAGACTGTAAAGGAATATTCCAATCCTAGAATACCTTACAAATTGTTTAGAAATATGGTGTTTATAATAGAGCTACAGTTTAAACGTTTTTCGATACATTACACGTATAAGCCAATAATAACTACACACAGAAGACAAATCACCGCAACACTTCTTTTAAAAACCTGACGATCGTTTCACTAGCAAAGTAAGCGTCATCAGTGGATGATGTCTTTAAAATATGTGTTGTGGTGATTTGCGTTCTCAAAGTATACTTCTCAGTGCCTATCACAGGTTCCAATCCTCACTTAGTAGTATAAGCCAATAATTTTAATTGGATCGCCAGGTAAATTTTTATGTTACCTTTTCAATCTGTTTATGTTTATACTCATCGCTCTGATCGCTCTGATGGTTTTCGAAATATTGAGTCTTCTATCTTACTTGAAAAATAGAAAACGTCTATAAGGTAAATTTATCTACAGATGCCTATATTGTCTAATAGCATTACGATATAAAAATGTATAAAGTTTTATTTGAGATGATTAACTTACGCTGTTAAAAAACGTCTGAATTACAGCTGAATTAAGTACAATATCATGTATAATATAAAATATAAATTTTTGTTGCAATACAAAAATACATAATATTTCATTATATTTAAAATAAGGAAATTAAAAAAAAGTACCTATGCATGACTAAACAGAATAGCTTGGGGCGGCCCCCTTCTTAACCTGCTTTTATTAGCTTGACTTATAAGTTCCTAATCTTATAACTTATTTTTCACCCACTTCTAATTGTCGTATTGACTTAAAATTTTACAAACTTACGTAAGTCTAAAGGCAATACAATATTATGGTATTGACTTTTGAGACTGAAAATGGCGGTTGCAATTTGGCGGCCGAATTTTGTCATCTATGGTCACATCGATATCTAGGGATTTTCAGTATCTCAGATTAGGAATTTATAGTTGAAATTTAGAAATTCAAATCGGCGGTGCCAACCTGGCGGACGAATTTCGTCATTTATGGCCCGACTTTATTCAAATTCTATATCTGGGGGGTTTGGTGTCGCAGATTAGGAATGTATACTTAAAGTTTATAAATTCATAATGGCAACTCCAACATGGTAGATAAATTTTGTATCGTATGGTCCGATTCTACTTAAAATTATATTTGACGATTTTCCTGTTCGCAGATTAGAAATTTCTGTTTAAAATTTAGAATTTCAAAATGTTTGCATCATGGTTAACGAATTTTGTCTTTTAATGGTCTGATTCGACTTAAAATCGATATCTTCAGGTTTTTGGTATCTTTAATTAGGAATTTATAAGTACGCTTGGAGAACCCAAATCACCACAACACATATTTTAAAGACCTGACGATCGTTTCACTAACCAAGTTAGCATCATCAGAGGATGAAAATAATTTTTTCATCCTCTGATGATGCTAACTTGGTTAGTGAAACGATCGTCAGGTCTTTGAAATATGTGTTGTGGTGATTTGGGTTCTCCAACTGTACTTATCAGTGCTCATCACAGGTTCCAGTTTTCACATAGGAATTTACAGTTAAATTTTAGAAATTCAAAAGACAGCTCCAGCATGGTGGACAAATGCGTTGTATCGTGTTGTTTGATTGTACTTACAATCGCTATCTGAGGATTTTTATGAGCGCAGTTTAGGAATTTGCGTTTAAAATTTAAAAACAATATTACCGCGCTTTTATTAGTATGTAAGCAACTATTGCAAATCGAATTTCATCCATTTGTAATTGTCGTTTGAAGCTTTGCAATTCTGACGACAATAAAATTATATGGCAGCACTGAAAACTAAAAAGTAGAAAAGTAATTTATAGTTTCGCTATGGTAGTATTTATTATCAGTAGGTAATGCACCAAAAAATAATTGTATTAGATTGACTTATATGTAATTGCAAGAAGCGCTTTATGTATTAAAATAAAAGAACACCCCACGCTTTGCCAGTTAGATACAGGTGAAGCTAATATAATTATATTTTCTTTTCAATGCATTACTAATAAAAGTCTGTTTTTAGTTTTTTCTCACTTATATAACATATGCATATACACAAATAAAAGAAAATAACAAAGATATCTTGTATTGTCAAACGACTTTGTGGCTGTGCAAAATTTCATCATTGTATGACGTCGGAAAATGACAAGAGGTTTGAACATAGATTATCATACCACTGTAAGTTAAAAAGAAGTATGTAATTAATAAACAGAACCTCGGTGGTTCAGGGGTAAGAACGTGTGCCTCTGAACCGAAGGGTACTGGGTTCGATCCCAGAGTACTCCTTTCACTTTTTCAATACAAACTGTAAGATTAACATCAACCGAGGTTCTGGCATTGTATTTGAGCAAGTTGAATGTCTGAACGTTCCGCGCTTCGGAGGGGGCGTAAAGCCGTCGGTCCCGTGTCCATGCGATGTTGGGCATGTTAAAGATCCCTACCCTCCTTACAGAAAGGCAGGGATTCTGCAAAATTTCCAGGATAGTGAGGTGAAACTGCTCCCAGGCGTCGGTGATTGGCCATAGTCGCGGAAATAGACCGATGTTAAAGAAAAAAAATAATAAACGATTTTAATAAGGTGTGCTTCTGTCGAAAAATGGAATAATGTATAGATGTATTTTTAATTAGAAGATAATTCGTTTTAAAGGAATTCCTGACGCAAAAATTGTAGTTTCTGTTATATATGTCGGTATCAGGTAAGTAATTTAAATATTAACATTGGTAATTGATCCAATGTGCGATCTTTCCAGGTAAGTATAAGATTTTTCCCCTTTTCTGAAAAGATGGGTAGCTAGTACTTAGTCTGAAGTGTACCTATGTTTACAATAACATTTTTAAACAAGAAACGATTTTAGTTTTTCTTTTTTAAGACTTAATAATTATAATGGGTGCAGGGGATATAAAAAAATGCCCTATTTAAATTCCATCCTGAAAGATATTATAGATGTTCCACACCAGTATCATGGTATTTTCTTTCTTTGTTTTCTAAACGATATTTCAGTCATATACCTTTTTTATATCTAAAACAAGGCAGGTATAATACCTGTACACAGGTTATTTTTAGCAGCAACAGTGTCCCTGATTCTTTACGTCTGTACTTTTTATAACGCTTAATATAATACAACAGAACACAAAAACCAGATCATTGTTTGGATTCTTGGAATTACCTTAACCCTTTCGGGACATAGCCGTATCAACCTATGAAATAAAGTACTTGTGTTGGCAATCTAAAAATAGGCATATATATGAAAGTCCAAATAAATGTTTCTTTTCCGAAAGTAAGTGGTTCGGAGTTTTTTATTTAAAAAAAGGAAATGAATATCATGTTATGGGTCTTCCTAACTCTGGTTCTTATTCAATATTTTCTGGAATACATTCTGGAATACATTCTGGAATAGGCACAATGGCACCTTTACTTTCTTTAGTCCAGTTAAATGTTTTTTTTTTCGAGGACCAGCTACATTATTAGTGATACTTCATCTTTCGATTCTGAGGTTAAATATTCATCGCTGTCACTTAATTTTTGCACCTGATCTGATATTCATAAGCTGAAGAGTCGCTCATCTTCGCAAAATCAGAAAGTTTAGAAATAAGCACATCCACTAAATACCCGGTGTTCCATATTTTGAACATATCAAAACACTCTGGTTCCTGATGTGGAACATTGAACAAATGTAAAGTTGGAAAGTTGTATGTAAACAAATATGCCTCAGTGTAATAACACCCATAAGTATTTATTAGGTTTACACACCCGAAAACTTAGCTAAAAATTGGACACAGTCACTGCGTCTGCCAATGTCAATAAAACCATGAGAATGGAATTCAACAGGGCTGCCTTGGCGGTATACTTCTTTCAGCATATATTAGATGGCGTTGATGCTTGTTTTTATATGAATGTTCGTTGTACTAACTTAGGACTAACGATCCATTACGAAAAATTCAGCTAAAAAATTTTTTAATAAAATGTTTTGTGTTGTGTGTTTTTTTTATTATTTGTCTAATTATTTGATCTGCACCGTTAATAATAGTGGCATTAATAAGCAACTTTTGAGGCTGAATCTACTTTTCCTTTCCAAATTTACTTAGATTTTACTTTTTCCAATCATTGTGTTGAACATGGTAGGTACAGTGTAAACGCAAAAGAAAATTCCAAAATAATTTAAAATTTACAAAAATAATTAGAGTTTTTAAGCGCGTTACTTTCGTGCAAAAAATATGCTAAATCTTACCTAATCCTTAATTTATTAAGTTTGGCCTTTTGCGCAACAAAATAAGCTTATTGGAAGTGCGTTTTATTTAATAAGAGTTTTTACCTATTCCTTATAATTTATTTAGTTTAGCGCGTTTGCCCAACAAAATAAGCTTATTGGAAGTGCATTTTATTTAATAAGAGTTTCTACGGATTTAAAATTTTGCAGACTATTCCTTAGACTTTTCTTATAAAAAAAGGTATTGGCAGAATAATCAAGTACGCTTTTGAGAAGCTAGTTCACCAAAACACATTTTTAGATCTCACTATCGTTTAGCTAAGAAAGTTGTGGTGGACTGGTTCTCCAAAGCTAACTTATCTGTTCTCACCACAGGTTCCAATCTTCACTTAATAAAGTATGTCAGCCATAAAAACTCTGGTTTGTGTCTCTGATAAATTTTTTAAAAATTTAAGGCCTCTTAATTTATCTTGATATTATAAGTTAGATACCAAATAAAACATCTCTTTATTTTTTTTACTAAACCGGCTCGTTTCAAAATGATGGCTACTTAACAAAAAAATATCAAATCGGAAAGTGACTTCCAAATGAAAATAGTAGGCTCTAGTCATTTTTGGCTCAGCTTGATCAGTTCAAAATGGTAACCAATGTGTGTGCTTCTGGAAGCATAATCTTTATAGAAAGTCTTGAACGAATGACTTCAATTTTTCAACCGTAAAAGGTTAAAAAAGAACCGGGTCGGATACGTCGAAATGCCTTTTTTATAGAGAAGAAAAAAAGTGACTATTAAGTAGGTAAAAAATGCTATAAAATATTAAAAAAAAACTGAAATATAACGTCTTGTGATTTTCTGCTTAAAACAATATAAGTAAAAAATATGGCAAAGGACTTTAAAAAAACTAAAATATAACGCCTTGTGATTTTCTGCTTAACATTATAAGCGGGTAAAAAAAATGCTATAAAATATGGCAATGGACTTAGCTAAACAGAAAATCACAAGAGGTTGTATTTCAGTTTTTTAACAGTAAATTAAAAATGACAACCACCTTTTTCAAAAACGTTTTTATAGTTATTGACCTGACCAAATCTTAAGCTGAATAGTATCTGGAGATGGGACTTGAAACTGTCAAAGTTGTATGTAGTAATTTTCCATTTAACTCAAAATGGCCACTGGGTTCTAACAATTACTTAAACACGTCAAATAGGTATTCAGTATTGGGTAAACTCGAATGCAACCTGAACGCTTTTATTTTTACAGTAACTAATCTGGAAGAAATTTGCCATTCCAAATACGGACATAAAGCTTTTTTCCTGACTTCATAAATATATAGTAGAAAGCTGCCGTTTTACAACTATTTCTTAACTTGCTCAAACACAAGTTCGGTTAATTTTACAGTACCTATGTAATGCTTCTGCTGAGATGTAAACCTACAATTCATGGCTTCAGAGGCGCCCGTTTTTTACCTCTGGGCCACCAAGGCTGCGCTATTTTCATTAAAAGTACAAGATTATGTATATTGAAGTGTGAAATTTGAAACAAATATATACTATACCATATTATCTCTTTGGTGGTTTTATATTTTAGCAATGGAAATGTTGCACATGGCATAGGCTTTAGTGCGTGTGGAAGGTAGTAGGCAGTAGGTTAACCTAACCTACCTACCTATACAATATAAAAGAAACAGCGACATAAAATGCTGCTAGAAATGTAAAATCCACGTAGCGTATCGCCCTTGTGAGGTGGCGTAAAGCTGTCGATTCCGCGTACCATGCGATGTTAGGTACGTTATTGATCACTAGACTCTTTACAGATGTGAAGGGGTTCGGTAAAATTTACCGGCAGTCACGAAAATAGACCAACCTAAAGAAACAAAATACATTTCAAAAATGACTCAAAATTTAACTATCTTCATTTTCATACAGGGGAGACTCAAATATTTGGAAATTATCAGAGGAAATGTTTTTACTTTTTTTTTTGTCTCCCTCATATAAATTAAGATACTTATTACAATTTTGGTGGGCGATTGATGAATTTTTTCGACATTTCTACATTTTATGTATAAAAAAGGAAGGATGTCTCTTTTACTATAACTTTCATCACTAGTTTTGGGGTATTTTGAAATATTTTTAGAAAATAGACTTCCAAAATTTTTTTTAACGATTTACGTTGGCTAGAGATGAAATTACATTTTTTTGAGGAATATTTAAAAAAGATTCAACATTCACTTTTTGAACAATATAGTTGCGGGAATTCTCTCTACATAAAACATTGAAAACATTACTTGAATAGTTATGTAGGTACTATGTACACACACCAAAAACATTTCACTACCACTATCGAAATGTAAGTAAATTAAAATCCTTAATTTTACAATATGTATTATTCATAACGACCTTGAATCATATTTAGCATGGATTTGTTTTATAAATTTCTTTGCGTAGTCAGTCATCTATAGGCCAGTAGGTGCAGTTATTTACTGAAAAATCCATTTGTTTCGCAAAAACAATATGTATCTCCGAAAATCACAAAGTGGTAAGTATTAATGATACTTGGTAAAGGCCCTGATAGAGATCTACTGAAATACAAGTTTCTAAATTGATTGGAAATTAAGTTATTTTTATGCAAATTCGCTACCATGAGCCACTGGCTGCGTCCGAACTTTTTATATTTAAAAGAGGGGATGCTAAAAACAGAAGCGAACATCTCGTTTACTAGTCTGTAGATAAATGCATCGAAAACATAATTCTAATTTACATAAAGATGTTTGGCAATCTCTGTCGCCTGCTGCTTCAAAGTACGAGACTACCACCTCCTAATTCCCACAGCTGTGCACCAAAATTATTTATTTTTAATCTTACACTGGTCGAGTTCACCAGGCGCCAACACTTGAATGAGTTCACCAATCCCACTCAGTTTCTGTTTGACCTCAACTGTTACCAATTTGTCAAAGCGGAATGACAAACTAACATCACAAAATAGTGCTTAAAGTCATCAGGTGGTTCATCAATCTCCATCCGCTGAAATGTATCGCAGGTCAGCAGATAAGCGCTTTAACTCAGCTGCTGGCGGCTGGTGAACTCGTCCAATCATCGAAGTCAGGCCGAAATAACCAGGTTAAAAGTATATATGCAAAGGGTATATTCATGGTTCTGTGTCTTGTTTGCCGTAAAATTGAAAAGTCAATAACTTCCTGTTTTACAAATGTACCGAACAATTGACTAACTAACCGATCTAAGAAATACCATGCGATTACAAAGTTAGAATTGGTACCGCCATCTATGGTGTAACAGGAGATTTGTCATTTCTCTTACCTCCCCTCAAATCCCTACTACTTTTTCTTGGACCTCAAATCGACCTTTTCATGTACCATTTTTTGTCAAAACGTTTTTTGAGGTCCGTCCTCAAAGACACGTTTAAAGACTGCAAAGACCAAAAAGACCGCAAAACCAGCCAAACAAGACCGAAAAGGACCGCAAATCCCACCTTAAGGATAAATATATATATATATATATATATATATATATATATATATATATATATATATATATATATATATATATATATATATATATAGGTCTCCAAAAAGTAAACCCAGAAACAAGTTGAGGATTTGGTATAAATCTTTTCATTTAAAAATGCTTCCTGACCGAGCGAGATCTCTTTCAAGATCGCGTTTCAATATTAAGTTTCTTCAAATATCTTTAGAATGCATCCACATAATAAGGTGAATCTTGACAGGCAAATTTATCTTAATATATCTAGTCGTTGATTTGCACATCAAAATCTTTACAAAGCGTCTCGTTTGGGGGGACCAACTGGTATTTTTAACCATATTTTTTTTTACTTGACTTTTTTGCATTTTTTATATCATATTTAAAAACTTTGGAGCTTTTAGCGATATTTTCGTAAAACGAAATGGTCCGATTTGGATGAAATTTGGTAAGTACCTTCCTTTTGTAAGTGGCTTGGATAAGTTTGTTATCCAGGAAAATCTGACCAGTTTTTTCCGGAAAAATTTTGGGTCTTCTTTAGGAAAAAAATTTTATCTCCGAAAATAACAGATTTAGGTAAACCAAATTTGCCGTATATGTTCATACTGCAAAACGCACCAAAATTTACATATCTAACTTGAAAGAAAAAAAAGTTATAGGCATTTAAAGAAAAAAAGTTGGGTGCCACTGGTGGAGGAAAGCAAAAGAACAAGATATTTTGTGGATAACAAAACCAATTTTATATTACATACCGCGGTTAAGTTTTCTTAACGCAAAACGTCAAGAGCTAGCAGAAAACATGGTTTGAACAGTTTATAATTTTTCTTCTTAAAACGCCAGTTGCCATTTGAAACGTCAAAATTTGAAATTTTCCCACAACTAACTGGAAACAAATATGGATTATGTAGCAAAAAATGGCGTAATAAGTGTGTTTTTTAAAGCCTTAAGCTTCAGCATCAACCATCATTGTCCTTCATTTTACTAAAATATTTTCGGAAAATCGATTTCAAATATACCCCCTCTCTGATGCTGTAGTTTCAGCTATAGAGTTTATGGTTTAATAGTGTATATTTTAGCAAATTTTCGTAGAAAAGATTCTTAATTTAGAAGACCACGACTTATGAATTTTAAAAAGATTTCTTCAAATGAGCGCCAACTAGAACCCGTAAAACCCATATACAGGGTCAGTTTTATTTTTTGTCTGGTTACACGATAACGCATTTCTACGGTAAAGCTCAACATGTCCGTTATTATACAAGATATGAAGAAATTATATACGTTAATTATAGGGTGTTTCGAGCTGCATCTTATAAACTTATTTTGACAATCACAGGCTGGCCCATAAGTCGTTGGTGATACGCACTTTCTTTTCTTAATAGAACATCCCTTATGCTATTACATTTTTGTATCTTCCATCGAATTATAATGCATGTTTGTAAGTAAAAAATATTTTTTGCCCTTACAAATATGCAGTTCAGATATTGTTCATCGCGTTTGAGTTATTTCGATTGTTTTGCAACTTTTCGCGTTTTTGGCACATATCAAAAATTTTTATACGGCGTTTTTACCAATATATCTGTGGATCGAAATCTCAATTGGCACCAACATGTCACATCAATTGTAGGAGCGGCTGCTAAGAAATTAGGTTTCCTCTTCCGGGCTCGCAAATACTTTTCACCAGCTAATCTCTATACCTTATATACTTCACAAATAAGACTAAACCTCGAACACTGCTCCCACATCTGAGGTGCTGCTGCCGCTTCTACACTCGCTATCCTGGACTCCATTCAGAAGACAGCTATACGTCTCATCGGTGCTCCCCCCCCCCCCCCCCCCCCCGAGGAGATTTCTTCCATAATTCCTCCACCTGCTGCCCGCAACAGATCTACCAGGGGAACAGAGCGAATGCATCCTTTTACTGTCCAGGTCACCAGACATAGAACATCTTGTTATGCCCGCTCCTTTTTTCCGAGGACTTCCAAGTTGTGGAATTCCTTGCCAGTACATGTTTTTCCTTCTCCCCCGAACCTCCAAACCTTCAAGTCCAGAATTAACAAGTTGCCTCTTTCATCCTTGTCGACACACGCGGTACGATAGTATTTACGCTGTAAGCCCTCGTGGCATGTTGTTGAAATAAATAAAAAATAAAAAAAGATAGCGGAGCCCCATGGAAATAAGGCATTCATAGAGCTTTTTGTTTGTAGTACTCGTCGAAAAATCGAGCTGCCGTATACACGCCCTCTCAAATAATGGCTGAATTTGCAAAGTTTTCGCAGAAATGTTTTTCGTAGAAATGATTTTTTTCAGATTTTTGTTATATGTTGGTAATTAATAATAAATGTTTGGTAAGTTATTGTAAAAAAAAAGTTGTCGAATTTTTGTAGAAAATATGATTCAGTGTAACATTACTGAACGCAATTTTGGTAAAAAAAAGGTGAATTTTTGTATCAGAAATAATTTAATAATTTTTTTCCAATGTTGGTCCTAAAGCTGTTTGTGAATACTTATATCTTGGCAGATGTGCAAATAGCTTGAAGAGGTTCGTTTGCCTGAAAAACACACCAGTTTTGCCTGTAAATTTTAAAGTTTATTTCCGGAAGATTATTATTGTATTTTTTGAAACAACAAAGCTAGTTAAATGAAATATAGTACTTTGTTAGTACTATACAGGTTATACTGCTAACTGAATGTCCTTTTTTTAAACAAGCCATATTTACCATTACAAACACTTTTACGAAAATTCGCAACTGTAACGTCTCTCCCTGCGTCCAGACTTTTTTATGGTATGATATGGTATTCCTAATTATTGTCGCTGGTACGCACCGTTTTTGAGAAAAATAAATGTGAGCTTTTAAAGTCCTTGTCTAAATTTATCACTAATAACCAAATTAATTACTTGAAATAAAAGCTAACTTTGGAAAAGTAACAAAGTAAAATCTGTAAGGAATGTCAATAAACAGTATATTTTCCAAACAAAGAGCGACCTTCGTTAATTTGTATATACTTATTGCTAAATCGATTATTAAATAATTATAAAAGAACAAGTGCCTTTGAAAGTAGTTCCCAATCACCAAAATTTCAGTAATCCCAGACTGTTACTAGCTGGTTTCTCTTCTATAAATATTCTTAAAGAAGGAGTAGGTATACATTTGCGTTTTCAATTAAAAGCTGACGCTCTTGAAGTTTCCAAATATATACGGTGATGTCGTCGAAAACGTGTCGCCCATGGAAACGAAATAATACCTAAATAATTGAATTCTAAATAAAATGCACCCCATTTCATCTGTTGGTTTCTTGGCATCTTCCCACCACTTAGTAAATAATTTAATATTCAATATGAAAAGGATATGCATAATTCCTTGAAGGACGCTAAACTTCTTAGCTAAACCAGGATGATAAGTTTGAGAAGAGCTGAGTTTTCATCAAGTTGACGGGGAACAGACAGCTGGTAATGTTTGTATAGTAAGGGGTGGTGTAATCTTGTGGTAAAGTACAAGAACAAGGGATAGACAAACAAACTGTTTACAGTAACGGATTTTGCTAAATAGTTTAATGCGTTATCGGGAGTATTAAATAAAGTTCAAAGTTTCAGGTGACGACCACAGTCTGTTTTAGCGAAATGTTGTATAAAAAGTTCACTTTCAGAGAGCGCTCGATATTCAAAGCTACGAAATGTTTCAATGAAAAGAAGCTCTCGATGGTCCCTAGAACACATACCTGAGTTCTATTTTGATTTGCATATAATTTATTCTCCGTAAACTGTACATTTTTTACACAGTATGATGTCGTCTTAGCCAACACAACTAAACCCGTTTTTCCAAAGCTTGTTTAAATACAACTTTTGGTAATATTGCTTAAGAGGCCCCAACCGAAATTTCAAGAAATTTATTCAGAAGCTGCCTATATCCATTCCAGTATGCATAATTCATTATTCTACACAGAAAACCTCTTCAGCCACTCAAAAGCCATGGTTCTCTAAATCCTGTGACAAGGCCAGACTTGAAAAGGTCAAAGCTCACAAAACGCTTCTACACAATCCCAGTCAAGAAACCGTCAAGCACTTAAGGACGCAAGAAACCGCTATGTCCGCATTCTCTCTGAGGCAAAAGACCTGTTTAATAACCACATCAAAAACAAAATCCAACGGCAGCAAACCCTTCTGGACTCTTGCTAAATCTATTAGGAAGAATTTCTGCAAGAGCACGTTCCCACCTCTTGTTTCAGGGGATGAAATTATTTCTACCGCCCTGAACTTTTTGCCTCGTTGTTCGCCGGCAATTCTACTCTCAACCCACATCCAACTGTTCAACCACCAACAGTCCCCAATGTCGCGCATAAAATGACAGATATCATTTTCAAAATCAAAAAGGTACGAAAGATGCTCTCTTCTCTTAATACCAGGAAATCCTCTGGCCTTGACGAGATCCCAGCAATTGTTCTCAAAAAATGCGCGCCAGAACTTGCTCTTGTCTTGACTCGTATGTTCCAGATATCTTACAATAGAGGCATATTTCCTTGTAACTCAAAAACTGCTGGAATACAACCCGTCCCCAAGAAAGGATCCAAAGCGCTTCCTAGCAACTACAGGCCTCTTTGTCTCATTTCAGTCGTCTCTAAAGTGATGGAAAAGTATAAAAACACCGAATTAATAAATGTTCTTGAAAAACATAGTCTAATCCACGACATGCAGTATGGATTCCGTCAGCGCAGATCAACTGCCGACCTCCTGGCCTTTGTCATCCATTCTTGGAACAAGTCTATGGAACTACACGGTGAATCCCAGATTGTCGCTCTAGACATATCCGAAGCATTCGACCAGGTCTGGTACGCAGCGCTGCTTAATAAACCTCCGGCCTATCGCCTTCCACCAAAACTCTACCTGGACGGCAAATAGCCTCTCCAACCGGAGAATTTCTGTTGTTCTAGAGAGCCGTTCCTTTAAACTGTATCCAATTAATGCAGGAGTTCCTCAAGGTTCAGATTTAGCCCCTACTTTATTTCTTCTCCACATCAATGAACTCCTCTCTAGCACATCCCACACAGTTCAGTTACGCGGACGACAGCATCCTCCACTCAAACATACAAAATTCTAAGCCTGTCTCTTTAGCCCAATTAGATGAGGATTGCAGACTCATGGAGGGTTCTGTCTCCGTCGATCTTCAAAAAATATTAGACTGGGGAAGTAGAAATCTTGTACAATTCAACCCCACCAAATCTGAGTTTTGCTTTCTATCTCATAAGAGATACACCAGCCCTAGACCCATCACAATGAACAACCAAGTTATTCAAAGTAATGAGTCCTTTCTACTTGTTGGCATTTTTGTGGTTCGAAATCTCAATTGGCACCAACATGTCACACCAATTGCAGAAGCGGGTGCTAAGAAATCAGGTTTGCTCTTCCGGACTCGCAAATATTTTTCACCAGCTAATCTCTATACCTTATATACTTCACAAATAAGGGAAAACCTCGAATACTGCTCCCACATCTGGGGTGCCGCTGCCGCTTCTACACTCGCTATCCTGGACTCCATCGGTGACCCTATCCTCACACAAAGGCTGCCATACCTAGCCCACCGACGTGCCGTTGGTGGCCTCTCTCTCTTTTAAAAATATCTGCACGGGCTCTTCTCATAGGAGCTTTCTTCCATAGTGCCTCCACCTGCTGTCCCCAACAGATCTATCAGGGGAACAGAGCGAATGCATCCTTCTTATGTCCAGGTCGCCAGACATAGAACATCTTGTTATGCCCGCTCTTTTGTCCCGAGGACTTCCAAGTTGTTACAGAGTAGGAAAAAAACACCCGTGAAGCCAGAGACAAAGCCTCTACATCTGTATATTATAAAACTGCTTCACAAAGTCAGGGCAATAACAATAATTATTGACCCAAAATATGGTGGTTTGGAGAATTTCTTTAAAACAGTCACCTTATAAATGTCCGTCTTGCGAATTTCTATCGCCGCCCATGTTTCGACCAGTTACATTTCGCTGTTTCAATTAACAACCTTAAGATTATACAGGGTGGCGCATTGAAAACGAAGCAGACCGATTTATTTTAAGAAACGCTGAAACACGTCAATTTTAATATTGGAAGGGATATATTTTGACATAAAACTCAACTTTGTCACATCAACCTCTTAAGGGCGGTAATAACAACCCTTATATTTTAAACAGAGAACACTGGTCGAGTGTTACATCATTTGAAAGCTTTCACTTTTCTAAATTCAGCACACTATTTTTTTGGGAAGTTTTATCAACTCGTTTAAAAATTATTCACAGTTGGAGTTGCAAGAACGTATTTCATTCATTGTGATAAGAAATGCAATGTTTATTCAGTTAAGTAAGGATTCAAATTGTTGACCACCAGCTTCCATACAAAAGTACAAATTTTGTTCAAAACGAGCTCTGACATTTTGGAGCATTTGTGGAGTTATTAGACAGCATTCTTCAAGAACGCGTCGTCGTAATTACTTCAGAGACTCCGGTTCTGTTGCGAAAATTCTACTCTTCAAATGTCCCCATAGAAAGAAGTATAAAGGAGTTAAATCTGGTGATCTAGGGGGCCACTCAATAGCACCTCTACGCCCAATCCATTGCTCTGGAAACTCTCTGTTCAAAAACTCCCTAACACGTTGTGAAAGATGCGGAGGAGCTCCATCTTGTTGAAACACTAATTGATTATCTTGATAGCGATCATCATTTTCAACAACGTCAATTAGTAGAGGGTAAACGATATCTTCTAGTAACTCCAAATACGTTTCGCCACTCAAATTGTCATCAAAAAAATTGGTCCGATTAAACGGTCTCCAAATATGCCAGTCCAGACATTCAATTTATGTGGAGTTTGAGTGTGGACTTCGTGAAAATTTCTTGGATTATTATCTGCCCAATAACGACAATTATGACGATTGACTGTACAGTTTAATAAAAACGTACACTCGTCTAAAAAACAGATATTGAACAGAGAGTTCCCGTTATCAGCTATTCGTGCAGTCATAACTTCACAAAACTCCAGCCGCCGTTCAAAATAATCGTCATTCAGTTGTTGTACAAGATGAATTTTATACGGGTGAAATTTATGATGCTTCATTGTTCGGTGAATAGTTCTTCTTTTGATGTTTGAAACAGTGGCCATTTTTCTGGTGCTCAAAGTTGGGTCTGCAGCGATTTGTCCTAAAACTTCAATCTCAGTAGTCTCATTTCTAACCGGAAATTCACGTTCAGGATCCCGTTTTTTGTTGACTACTGAACCACTTTGTCGAAACTTTGCAAGTAACTCCAAATTGTATTTTCTGTTAACATGTCTGTTTGGAAGTCGTTCATTAAACAAATTTGCAGTACGGTTACACAGTCATCGTTTTTGAAAAAAACTTCTTCTACAGAATACACCATTGTGAAATTAATTTTCGGTAGTACTATCAAGTATCAAACCGACCGATAAACTGAAATAATAAACTGCATTTCTCTCATGCCGATAAGAAATGTTCTGATAGTCAATTTTTTATTTACAAACCAACAAAACATTGACTATCAGCACATTTCTTATCGGAATGAGTGAAATGCGTTTTTGCATCTTCAACTGTCAATAACTTTTAATCGAGTTGATAAAACTTCCAAAAAATTAGTGTGCTGAATTCATAAAAGAAAGAACTTTGAAATGATGTAACACTCGAGTCATGTTCCCTATTTAAAATATAAGGGTTGTTATCACCACCCTTAAGGGGTTGATGTGACAAAATTGAGTTTTATGTCAAAACATGTCCCCCTCAATTTTAAAATTGACATGTTTCAGAGTTTCTTAAAAACAAAATTCTCTGGACGCAAATCGGTCTGTTTCGTTTTCAATGCGCCACCCTGTATAAATATTTTGTAGTGTATTTGCACCATTATAAATGTTCAGCAATCCTTATCTTACTTGTATATTGTGTAACTGGACAAAAAGTTTATCTTAAATTCCTTTAAAATTGTATGCTTTTCAGTAGGCATTCATCCTTCAAACATGTTATGTTATTAAGTTTTCACCTTTTGTTTAAAAAGTGTTGGCATACGTTTCCGTGCGTTGGGTACTTCTCGGTGCTGGTGTCTTAAAAAAGTGTACGAATTTCGACTTGGTGTTCATTGATTAAGCCACATTCCTGAAATTTTGAAAGTCCTTAGTAAGTGCGGATTTTGCTTTTTACCTCTCTCTAAACTAAGTGAAGTGCTATTTTTTAAAGTAATATATTTATACTTAATATACTTAATTGGATAAGAGAGTGGTTATGTAATGCGTGTTTGGTGCCCTTTATATGTCTGGTTTTGGTTTCCTGGGATGCCTAGTAGGCATAAGAAGATTACGTGTCGATTTGAAGGTAATGTATTGGCCCTGTAATTGCCACGCTTTTTTTTTTTGCAACAAACAATTATGATGCAACGCCACCTGGAAGATAAATAACCTTCAAGGGTCTATACATATAATTCCCTATAGGTCCGCGCGCTTGGAGTGGTGTCAACGTGCGACCGCTATGTGTGGCGTTGCATGCCAAGCAGCTCTAGTGGAGATGGGGTGGGTCTAAGAATAAAATAAAATAAAATAATAACAATGGCCTAGTGGCCGACCACCAATCTCAAATAATTCCGGAGGGGCGCCACTGACCAAAGCACCCTGGCCAGAAGGTTCCAGGTGGTACGGAGGCACACACGCAGACACAACCTTTACCTAAAAGTAGCACGCTTGCGGTCCAAAAGAAGAAGAAAAAAAAACATCAAGCAATAATCAAATGAGCAAAAGCAAATACTGGTTAAAAACAACAATTGGTACTTTTATTCACAACAACCAGAATCTGTACATCAATCGCAGACCAGATGGTCGCTAATAAATATATCACAACATGTGAAAACGCTGTGGGCGTCAATGGGATATAGCACTTTAGTTACTTATTAATAATAATAATTACATCAATAAAAAAAAAGAGAAGGAAAAAAAACACCAAGGCGCTATCAAAAATACTTTTTAAGGTCTCAACCAATACTAACTTTATATCATTATAATCATATTAACACAAATATATATTATATTCCATTCAATAAGGCCATTCGAGATCTCGTAAGCTTTACACAATTCCTCACAATAAGTTAAATGCAATTATAGTACAAAAAAACTGATATCTAAATATAAATATTAAAAATATGCCCACTGAGACACAATTGTGATGCTAAAGTCTTCTGATATGAATAGTCATACACACGCGCACAAAGATAACTGGCTGTTCTAAAATAAAAGATTAGAGATAATATGGTTGCAAAACAACCTGAGCCGAATGCTCTTATAGCGACTGCTATTATTATGAAATCACAAAATTACTTATTCCAAAATGTTGTATTTTATACAAATAGCGACGAAGAAATTAACTAAGTTATCACATTTGACAAGATTACTAGCTATAAAAAAATGAGAGCAGCGATATACAAGACTTATAGTTTAATTGCTGTAATATTACACGATAAGTATAGCTTTTACCCCGTAAAAATAAACACGATATGATAATAATATAAATATAATATGATAACCAAAATATCAGATATGATAAAAGTCCAAAAGGTCACACTGGGATGCCCTAGAAACTGCAGCGATATAATCACTGATAAAAAAGAATTTGAAACGATCTAACCTGGTATAGTCCTCGTTATCTTCCTAGGTAAACAGTCAGTTGAAATGGAATTATGCAGCACCTCTTGAATGGTCTGACGTCATGCGGACTTCCAGCGGGATTACTGAGATATCTATATCTAGGAGCGTGCAGCCAGTCACCATCAATACATTACTACTCCTAGAGTAACCATTAAATATACAGTAGATTATTTGAGCCGGGAGAAAAATAGCACCAGATGGAGGACGGCTTCAATGTCAAAAAAAGGAAAGGTCTTGCTTCCTCGATTAACCCAGCAAAAGTAACTTGCGCCGTTTCTAATCCGATACTAAGATCGATGGAATGTGTTCCCAATAACAAATCACCAAATGAACACCATTCCAGATACCATTTCCCCAATATCCCACTACGTGGATGAATTTATTAAAATTCCAGAATAGGACAACAGTATTCACGACGACCAGCCACTTTCCGAGTTAATTTATTTCTCTCCACTTATTTTCAATTTTTCCCACTATCAAATAATAATAAAAAAAAAAGGAAACCTTTTCTTTCTCCCAATTTTTATATTGATTCGATTCCTCAGAGACGGCCCATTAATAGATAATTTGCATAGCAACAGGTAGAATTTCGCTCAAGTTTTATTTAAATAAATTGTCGATGAAAAATAAAGTTCGACATGGGCGCGCCGATTAAGAGGCTGCATTTACCGACGTGAATCACACGCTCTTTTAATTGCAAAATAAGACCTGTAGACAGGGTACGCCATTGTTCATCAGAGGCAGATAGCTGAAATCAAGCCACAAATTTTCAGAGAAGGGCTGAATCGGCATAGGTAGAAAACCCGCTATACCCACTAGGAGTGTTTAAGGTTGCATATAAGTGAGTTCTACGGAACACATCTGCTCAGAATTAATAGGTTTAAACCAGAGGTGAAAATTTGTGACGGTGTTTGAAAATAAACCGTCACAACTCTCCCCCCACTAAAAAAAAGGAAAAAAAAGGTTTTTCTCTCCGCCAAAAAAAACTAACACTCGTCCTCAGGAGGATGAGCCTTAAGCTCCTTTGCGTGCCAGACACCCCTGAACTCACCATTACGATCTATCAACTCATAAGTCCAGGGTGACACGCGTTTGGAAACCACAAAGGGACCTACATAGCGAGGGGCCAACTTAGCTGAAAAATGCTTGGCAGCATCCGACAAAACGTAGTTCCTACGCCAAACTAATTGATCCTTACCATACTGTACGTCACGGCGTCTTAAATCGTAGACCCTCTTATTCCTTTCATAAGCCTTTACTAAACGTCTCTTAACATCCTCACATACCCTGACCAAGGAAGACTGTCTGCCATCAACATTTCGCCGATCAAACTTAATTTCCCCCTCTCTAAAGCGTGAGCCCTTATCGGGGATTTCGCGTCCAAACACAATAAAGTTTGGAGTGAATCCAGTGACCTCATGTCTGGTCGAACGAATAACGTAGCCAATTCTCGACAAATTTTTATCCCATGTCCTATGATTGTCAGAAACATAGGACCTAAGCATAGTCTTAATGACCTTATTTACCCTTTCGCAAGGATTCGCCTGTGCGTGGTAATAGGCGGTGTATTTGATCGAAATGTTGTGAGACTTCATCAGGGAGACAAACTCGGAAGATTTAAACTGCGGTCCATTGTCCACAATAATGGCGTCACATGCGCCGAACACAGGTAAGACATGAAAAGAAAGCAACTTACATATGTTGGAAGATGTAGCGGATCTCATAGGAAACAAAAGCGAAAATTTGCTAAAAGTATCTGCGACGACAAGGATATACTGGTTTCCAGAGCTGGACCTCGGCAGAGGACCCATTATGTCCGCACACATAAGTTGGAAGGGACGAGACACAAAAGGCTGAGTGCTAGCCATTAAGCCGGCAGGTTTCTGCTGCACAGGTTTTATGGCCTGACATACCGGACAACGCCGAACGACTGAGGCCACATCAAACCGCATCTTAGGCCAATAATAACTTCCTGCCAACTTACTGAAGGTCTTAAATACTCCAACATGCAAGTTAGACTCATGCGTGTCGGAAATAAGCTTCCGCCTAGCATGTTTAGGAACAACTTCCCTCCAACAGTCCGAGTCGCAAGCCAACTCAGGATACTTGGGAATGACTCTCTTGAACAGTCTATGTCCATCTACGCGCCACTGTGGAAATCTGCGAGGACTCTTGGCGATCCTGTCCAACATCCCATCAATCCACCGATCACCTGAGCCAGTGCCACCAGGTTGGCGGTCGAAAGCACCCAAAGAGTCGACAACAGGTACAGAACGAGACAAGATATCGGGCACAACGTGTTCTCTCCCCTTCCTATGGACTATGTCAAAATCGTATTCCTGTAACTTCAAAGCCCAACGGGCCAATCTGCCCGAAGGTTCCTGCAAATTGTTCAACCAAATCAGAGACCAATGATCAGTCACAACAGTAAAATGTGAACCCTCAATGTATGGACGAAGTTTCTCTATCGCCCAAATCACTGCAAGACATTCTCGCTCAGTGGTGGAATATTTGCGCTCAAGTCTAGACAACGAGCGGCTCAGATAAGCGATAACCCTCTCAGATCCATCAGGATGTTTTTGTGACAAAACTGCACCCAAGCCATAAGCTGATGCATCTGTCTGGACAAAGAAAGGTAGTTCGAAATTGGGGCAGGACAAAATTGGGGCGGAAACTAGACATTCCTTGATTGAGTTAAACGCTTCGTCATGCTCAGGCGTCCAAACAAACTTGGCGTTCTTCTTAAGAAGGCCTGTTAAAGGAGCTATTAAGCTAGAAAAGCTTGGAACAAACCTACGATACCAACTTGCTGTACCGATTATCCTACGAACCTCCTGAACTTTAGTCGGCGTTGGAATCTGAAGAATGGCGTTTATCTTTTCCGGGTCGACATGCAGGCCACTCTCATTGACAATATAGCCCAAGTACCTAAGCTCCTGCCTACAAAAATTACACTTGTCTCTACTCAACGTGATTCCAGCCTTAGTAAGACGAGAGAACACCTCAGAAAGAATGCGCATATGCTCCTCGAAAGTCTGAGTTACCACAACTATGTCATCAAGATAACAAAACACGTGGGGTTCCAAATCGCAACCTAAAACTCTGTCGATCAGGCGCTGCCACGTAGCTGGTGAATTTGACAAACCAAAGGGCATTCTCTTGAACATGTAATGACCTTTGAACACTGAGAAGGCTGTAAGAGGCCTAGATTCCTCAGAAACCTTGATTTGGAAAAAGGCGGATTTTAAGTCCAAAGTCGACAGAAACCTAGCATCGCGCAACCTATCCAAAATAGAGTTAATCGGGGGAAGAGGGTACGCATCACGACGGGTGACTCTATTAAGCTTGCGATAGTCAATGCAAAATCTAAAAGTACCATCACGTTTCCTGACCATGACAACAGGACTAGACCATGGACTGTCTGAAGGTTCAATTATGTCTTTCTCCAGCATCTCCTTAATTTCGGCGTCGATATACGCCTGAACTGTTGGTGACACAGGATAGTATCTTTGCTTAATAGGGGGTGAATCAGTTACGATGACATGCTCGACAAGACCAGTACAACCGAGACCAGAACCCATCCCATTAAAGGACTTATCAACAAAGTCGTTCAAAAGCTTTTCCTGTTCCAGAGTCAAAGAACTACGTGGTTTCAACGCCTCCACGAGCTGCACTGGTTCACACAAGGAAAAAGTCCAGTCACGAAAGTCTGGGACAATGCCCATCCTGATCCAAAAATCAATGCCCAATATGAGAGTATGAGCCAACTCTGGAATGACGAGAACACTGATGACCTTCTCGCGGTCACGTAACCTAATAGGGACCTGCAGTGAACCAAGCACCTGACAACGCTCTCCGTTTGCGACTATGACACTCCTACTAGCAGACGAATCCAGGTTGGAAACTCCTAAGTTGCGCAGAAGATTCCAACCCTTACCACCCAATATAGTATTACTAGCACCAGAATCTAAGAGACCCAAAATATTCGTACCCAAAACAGAAACTTCAACATAAGGTCGCTGATCGTTGGGGACCTGAGACAAGACATAGTCTAAAACATGTCTGAGCCTAGACTCAGATGCGGCCGGCCGCGATGAAGACGAAAGCCGGTCGCCCACTAACGCCTTACCCCGTTTCCCGAAGAAGAACGAGTACACTTAGGACAAGATCTCAAAGTATGATTGGGGGTGCCACACCTGTAGCAATGTTTCCTGCGTGGTCTATCGCAGTCAACAGCTCTATGGCCTGAGCCCTGACAATTCCAACACACCATGTTCAACTGAGCCGAGGAAACCGAAACTGGGTCATTACTAATGTAAGCCAAGTCCGGCTCCATCATCCCTAACCTACCACGAGTCGGAGGAGTAAATGTTTCTATACTCTCCTTTCTAGCCTCCAACTCCCTACCCAACTCTAACAGATGATTGACCGATTCCACACTGACAAGACCCAACTGACTTTGATAAAAGGGAGAAATATTCTTCAACAAGATATTGAGGCGTGTCTTTTCACCAACTGATATCGTCAACCTATTGAACATGTTATCCATGACAGCCAGGTACATACCCATATTCTCGCTCGGACCCTGAGTCCTTCTTTTGATCTCATCGAAAAGTTTATCGTTATAATCTGCAGGCTGGAATTGCAGACGAAGTTCGGACACTAAGCCTGACCAAGTTGACACCTTCGACCTAATGGACCGATACCAAATTAAGGCTTTCCCTACAAACAAATCAGAAGCAGAGTGAAGTAACTGCTCCCTGGATACATTCCTGGAAATTCGCAGCTCTTCTATCTCCTCTAGAAAAGCATTTAATGACATTCGAGATGTATCACCAGTGAATTTAGTAAAGTTCCACTTGGACACGGGCACACCTCGAGGCTGGACAGCTACTGGGGTTTCTCGAATAGAAGCGTTATTCGCTAAAAGGGGTTCTGCTGCGTCCTCATCTGAAGAGTCCTCAGATGCAGAAGCAACTGAATTTTCCTCACCACCAAGTAGACTCGCCTCAAGAACGCTAGTACCCTCAGGCCGCAAGGATCTAGAATGCCTCCTGGCCTTAGACCTCAACCGTGAACGCAACTCCAAAAGAGAGGCCTGAAAATTAGTACGTAGGTTCTGTTCTTCGTCCGTAGTTGCTATGGACCTTCCTGCCCTACCAAAATAATGCAAAAGTTTAGTGGAAATTTTTAAATAAGATGGTGATGTATCAGAGTCAGAGAACGCGCCAACCATAGTCCTGATCTCTTCCATCTTAGCTGTCAAAACGTCACTATCGTCCGCAAAGGAAAAAGGATGCTTCGGATACTTCATATCGGACGCTCGCTCCAACCTGAAAAAGGACCTCAACCTACTCCTCATCTCCTGCACAGTAAGATCGTCCACACAGCCCCTACACTTTAATTCGTATTCCAATTCTGAACGGTCAAGTCGGTTCACGTCCAATTTTCCCTCCATATTTACAAACAAAAAAAAAAACAAAACAAAAAAAGAAAAAGAAACAACAACAATAAGTTCCCAAACGAATGACTAGTTAATATCTATTTCTTACAATCCAAGCCAGCGGACAAGCAAACAAAACTGCCCAAGAAAACTGAGGCGATAAAACGCGTACACCAAAACGACGTAGCAAACTCAGGCCTAACCAGACGTCCCAACAAAATTGAGGGGCCAATTATTCCCCACCAGAAGTGAAGCTAGCTGGAAAAGAAAATCTGAAAAGCGACAAGGCCTAATCAATCATTGGCCAATTTCTAAAAGCCTAACCAACGAAACCTTACCAAACGAGGCCTTACAAAACGAGGCCCCACACACGGGCGCCAAATAATTATTTGCCACGCTTTTTTTTTGCAACAAACAATTATGATGCAACGCCAGCTGGAAGATAAATAACCTTCAAGGCTCTATACATATAATTCCCTATAGGTCCGCGCGCTTGGAGTGGTGTCAACGTGCGACCGCTATGTGTGGCGTTGCATGCCAAGCAGCTCTAGTGGAGATGGGGTGGGTCTAAGAATAAAATAAAATAAAATAATAACAATGGCCTAGTGGCCGACCACCAATCTCAAATAATTCCGGAGGGGCGCCACTGACCAAAGCACCCTGGCCAGAAGGTTCCAGGTGGTACGGAGGCACACACGCAGACACAACCTTTACCTAAAAGTAGCACGCTTGCGGTCCAAAAGAAGAAGAAAAAAAAAATCAAGCAATAATCAAATGAGCAAAAGCAAATACTGGTTAAAAACAACAATTGGTACTTTTATTCACAACAACCAGAATCTGTACATCAATCGCAGACCAGATGGTCGCTAATAAATATATCACAACATGTGAAAACGCTGTGGGCGTCAATGGGATATAGCACTTTAGTTACTTATTAATAATAATAATTACATCAATAAAAAAAAAGAGAAGGAAAAAAAACACCAAGGCGCTATCAAAAATACTTTTTAAGGTCTCAACCAATACTAACTTTATATCATTATAATCATATTAACACAAATATATATTATATTCCATTCAATAAGGCCATTCGAGATCTCGTAAGCTTTACACAATTCCTCACAATAAGTTAAATGCAATTATAGTACAAAAAAACTGATATCTAAATATAAATATTAAAAATATGCCCACTGAGACACAATTGTGATGCTAAAGTCTTCTGATATGAATAGTCATACACACGCGCACAAAGATAACTGGCTGTTCTAAAATAAAAGATTAGAGATAATATGGTTGCAAAACAACCTGAGCCGAATGCTCCTATAGCGACTGCTATTATTATGAAATCACAAAATTACTTATTCCAAAATGTTGTATTTTATACAAATAGCGACGAAGAAATTAACTAAGTTATCACATTTGACAAGATTACTAGCTATAAAAAAATGAGAGCAGCGATATACAAGACTTATAGTTTAATTGCTGTAATATTACACGATAAGTATAGCTTTTACCCCGTAAAAATAAACACGATATGATAATAATATAAATATAATATGATAACCAAAATATCAGATATGATAAAAGTCCAAAAGGTCACACTGGGATGCCCTAGAAACTGCAGCGATATAATCACTGATAAAAAAGAATTTGAAACGATCTAACCTGGTATAGTCCTCGTTATCTTCCTAGGTAAACAGTCAGTTGAAATGGAATTATGCAGCACCTCTTGAATGGTCTGACGTCATGCGGACTTCCAGCGGGATTACTGAGATATCTATATCTAGGAGCGTGCAGCCAGTCACCATCAATACATTACTACTCCTAGAGTAACCATTAAATATACAGTAGATTATTTGAGCCGGGAGAAAAATAGCACCAGATGGAGGACGGCTTCAATGTCAAAAAAAGGAAAGGTCTTGCTTCCTCGATTAACCCAGCAAAAGTAACTTGCGCCGTTTCTAATCCGATACTAAGATCGATGGAATGTGTTCCCAATAACAAATCACCAAATGAACACCATTCCAGATACCATTTCCCCAATATCCCACTACGTGGATGAATTTATTAAAATTCCAGAACAGGACAACAGTATTCACGACGACCAGCCACTTTCCGAGTTAATTTATTTCTCTCCACTTATTTTCAATTTTTTCCCACTATCAAATAATAATAAAAAAAAAGGAAACCTTTTCTTTCTCCCAATTTTTATATTGATTCGATTCCTCAGAGACGGCCCATTAATAGATAATTTGCATAGCAACAGGTAGAATTTCGCTCAAGTTTTATTTAAATAAATTGTCGATGAAAAATAAAGTTCGACATGGGCGCACCGATTAAGAGGCTGCATTTACCGACGTGAATCACACGCTCTTTTAATTGCAAAATAAGACCTGTAGACAGGGTACGCCATTGTTCATCAGAGGCAGATAGCTGAAATCAAGCCACAAATTTTCAGAGAAGGGCTGAATCGGCATAGGTAGAAAACCCGCTATACCCACTAGGAGTGTTTAAGGTTGCATATAAGTGAGTTCTACGGAACACATCTGCTCATAATTAATAGGTTTAAACCAGAGGTGAAAATTTGTGACGGTGTTTGAAAATAAACCGTCACATAATATTACACAGTTTTATTGTTTAAGTAGGTTTTAATTTAAATAATGTGCAAACACAATTATTAGCGATATTTCGCAGAAAAGATTTGATAGTAAGAAGATCGCGACTTAAAAATTTTTGATCATTTTCTTCAAATGAGCGCGAGCCCTACTTCGCTAGTGCCCTAGCCCCTAATAACCCAAATTCGGGGTCGGTTTATATATCAACTCAAAACTTCTTTCCTTTGGAGAGTGGTTTGGATGAGTTTGTTAGCGGAAAAAATTGGACTAGTTTCTCCGGGAAGTTTTTGGGTTTTCTTTCGGAAAATGAGAAAGTTATGGCCACCAAATTAGGTACGCAGGTCTCTATTATAAAATGCCTACTGGACGACTTAATTTATAACGCTTAAGTTGAAAGACACATAAATTGCATGCATTTAATGAAAAACTCTGGACGCAGCAAGTGCATTATGGTAGTGAATTTTCATAAAAGTGTTTTTAATATCAAATATGTATTTTCAACGAATTTCTCATAAAATGAAAAGTTTACTAATGAGAAGATATATATATATATATATATATATATATATATATATATATATATATATATATATATATATATATATATATATACATATATATATATATATATATATATATATATATATATATATATATATATATATATATATATATATATATATATATATATATATATCGTACCGATAACTCAAAAAATAATCAGCCAATTTTGATACAATTTGCTACTTTTGGAAGCGACTTGCACGGGTTCGTCAGCTAGGTAAATCAGACCAGTTTTCCCGAAAAATAACAGAGCTATGAGAACCAAATTTGACACATATGTTTCCACTATTAAAATGACCTTAGCTACCGCAATTCGGATCTCTAAGTTAACGAAAAAAAAGTTATAGGCAATTAAAGAAAAAAAATTGTGTGCTGATCAGAGGAACGCACAAGGACAAAATATTTTTTGTGATTAACAATACCAATTTAATATTACATACAACGGTTAAGTTTTGTTGAAGCGGAAAGGTCAAGAAGTAGCAGAAAACAAAATTTTAAATTTAAACATTTTATAATTTTTCTTCTTAAAACGTCAAAGTCGCGATTTTAGACGTCAAAATTTGCAATTATCAGTCAACAAATCTGAAAAAAATCCGGAAAATGTAGAAGAAACATTGTAATAAGTGTGTTTTACAAAGCCTTATCTTCAAGCTTCAACCCTAATTGTCCTTCATGTTACTAAAATATTTTCGGAAAATCCATTTAAAATAGACCCTTTTGCTGATTCTTTCGCAGTAGTTTGAAGTATATAGTTTCTGGTTTAATAGTCTATATTTTAACAAACTCTCGTAGAAAAAAATCGTTATTGAGAAGACCGCGACTTATGAATTTTAAAAAGGTTTCTTCAAACGAGCGCAAGCTAAAACCCCTAAACCCCATATACGGGGTTAGTTTCAATTTTTGTCTGTTCACACATAATACATGGTGGCTCATTTCTAAGGTAAAAATCAAGATATCCGTTATTATACAAAATATGAGAAAAATTATATACGTTAATTATAGGGTGTCGCGAGTTGTATCTTATAAACATAGTCTAAGAAATTTATTGTATTCACTGTTTCTATTTCTACAGTAAATTTTATTTTTGGGTGAATTGAGTTTAAAAATACTAAAAATGATTGTAGTGATCTATTTGTACCTGTGAAACATGTAATTATATCATCAACATATCTGTACCAATATATGAAATTTTTGCTATGTGGATTATTGAATATTAAGTTATCTATATCATCCATAAAGATTTCTGCTAGTAACGGACTAAACGGGTTACCCATAATTAAACCTCATTTAGAACTATAAATTTTGTTGTCGAAATGAAAGTAATTTTGTTTCAAACAAATGTTTATAAGTTTGCTGTCATCTTTAATAAATCCGAAACTGCCTTTCTGTCCACGGAAACCAGTGTAAAATCTAGCTGTGATGTGCTTAGAAGAAATCAATAATTTTTCCATAGTCTATAAAGGCAAATCTCCTTTTGAAAACATATACTGTAACTTTTTTGTTTTAGATGTCCTCTTTACATTTGAGTCAATACTTACTGCTTTTCTTTGATAAATCATTTTTCACACAAAAAATCATTTAAAAGCAAAAAACTTATATCAAATGGAAAAAATAATTAAATTAACTAAATAAACTGGCATTGACGCCCCTGAAAGGTAACAGGTTTTGCAGTAAAAATTAGAAAGCCTTTGTAAAGCCATGGAATAAGCTATACGTCTGTATTTATTACAAGGAATACAATTATATGTCCCAGGTTATAGTAGGGTAAACCATACAGTAATTGGCACACTGATAGTGATTGGCATTTTCATATTTAAACACGTTTTATAAGATTTCTGCAATTCCTATTGTAGATCTCTAGATTCTTAGAAATTTCTGAACACGAGTTCAAAATTTTTATGCTATGCGGCGCCACTATCAGTCTAATAGTGAACCTAGAAACACGTGTTACATAATCCTCTCTGATTTCTTAGTGAAACTGCTAAGAACTGAAGGTGAGTAATTAAGGTTTTACATTTACTAGACAGTATTTATCATGTGTGTTTTATAATATTTATATGACAGAAGATGACTGATCACAACTAAGGTGATAATTTCGAGGATTTTGAGGTTCTGGCGGGAATATAATGGTGTGCCAATCACTGTAATTGAAAAACACACCACAAATAGTTATTGGCATTCTATGCCAATAATCGAAATCATTATGTTAGTATGTCGAACAGTAATTGGCACCTTACAAACATGTTCTATTAACAAAGAATTATATTAATTATATCTTGTTATCGCAAGCAACATGCAAACTTTTATTTATTTACACCGCCGCGTTTATAAAAAATGGTGGTCTTACATTTTTTATAGTTCGTAAAAACTCCCCAAGATTCTATTTGTATTTTTTTTTGGGGTACACATTAGAGTGAAAATTTTGTATCTAAATTCTGATATATATTCAAACTTTTAAAAGATGGCTGGCGAAAGGGTGTTTTAGACTTTAGACGCAACCATCCTAACCAATCAATTACAAAAGAAAATTTTTCGGTGATCCTTGAATCAGTTGTCCAACATTCACTTAATTTAGAGACAATTAAAAACAATTTCAGAGCATGTGGCTTATTTCCCTGAAATCCATCCGCTATAGATTTTTCGAAGTGCCCCGGAAAAAATAATGCACCACTTCAAACTGATGAGTCCTCTGATGAAAAAAACAGACGATAATTATATCCTCACCCTAAAAGAATTCAAACATATCATAGGAGAAGAGAGGGTAGCTCAACTTAAAGAATATTGCAACAGGGGAGAAAACATACAAAATCTGGGATTGTTGCAAAATATATTGCAATGTTTCAAACCATCAAAAAGAACCAGTCAGTGCTCCAACATTATTGCACCTACAGAAACAATTATTGACCAGCAAATCGATAATGCAGAGTCGAATGAGGAGCATATATTGACCGATTGTATTAATATTGAAAATACTGAAAGTTGAAATGATGATTCAGTGCAGATCTTGAATAGTACTATGAGAGTTCCCGACCTGACTGACTTAGAAAATATGTCAATATTAATTACCGACCCTTCTAAAAATATAAGTGAAAATCATAAATTTGAAAATCAAGTCTCAATTCTGTATATTCTAACAACCATTCACCATGTACACAGAAGTAAAAAAGTACCAAGTACTGCACAACACTCTTATCTTACTAGAGGTGTGAGTAGCAAATCTGTTACGTCTTCTTATCACAGAAAAACGGTATCTCAGCGGTACATATCATTTTTTGGTCCAAAGTTGTACAACAAACTTCCAACTTCTATTAAAACTATTAAAAGTAAATACAAATTTAAGAGAGCGCTAAGATCTTATGTTGCTGATAATTGTGTTACTTTAAAGAATATTATAAAATAATGTAAAGTGGGGCATATGAGAACAGGAATAATTTGTAGTAATAAATATTTGCACGAACATGGCAGATGCATTTTGTAAGTTGGGTGAGTGTTTTCGGGGCTTATAAGTGTTTGGCGGACTGTGGAGAGTGAGGGAAAAATGCGAGAGAAAGATAGGGTAATGGAGCATAGGGGAGGAGGTGACAGTGTAGAGTGGGAGGATGTTAGTAAGGGAGAATGTCAAAGAAGAAGAGAAGAGAGTCGGTGGATGTGAATGTGCTGATAATATGGTGGAAAAGATGTGGTGTGAAGTTGTTCTATGGTAAGACATATGAGTATTGGACTGGAGTGTTTCAAATTTGTATCTGTTGTTTCTACATTGGACAGCGTCGGGGGGGGGGGGGGGGGGTGAGAAATTAACCGTGGTGTGGATGGCGTGTTTTAGTTTTGTTTGTTTTTATTTCATTTTAGTTTTTGCTGATTAAGTCGAGGAGCCTATTAGGCGGTTTTGCATTTGTTGTTCTTTAAATAAACATTGGTAGACAAGAGTAACGCAATATAAAATAGGTAGGTTATAATGTCACGGACAAGTGTATACTTATGTGACATAGATGTATGTATCTACTTTGTAAGCCTGGTTGTTTGATGTTTGTGTTTATCACTAAGTTACTAAATGTATTTGCATATTAAATAAATAAATAAATAAATAAATAAAATAAATTCATACTACACAAGATACTTGTTTGCAAGACTACGTGACCTATCCAGTCACGCATGAAAGAAAAAATAAACGAAACATTGAAAAAATGCCATTTGTATTGACTTCATCTGTATGGAAACAAAAACAAGCAGATAAAATGCACGCTAAGATTCGCTTACAACAAGCAAAAAAAGATAGGAAAAACGAAAGACTCCAAAAAAAAAAAAAGAAACAAGAATAATGATGCGAAACGGAAAAAATATCAAAGACTTCCAAAGACTGAGAAATATCACCAGTAAGGCAGTATTAATGAAATCGAGGATGACAAAACGATTAAGGTTATTTCAAATATTGTGATTACTCTAAAAATAGACGCAATATAATCTATCCATTTGAATAAAGGACTTGAAAGTGGACATATAAAAATGACTGAAAAATTTGTGGACGAATTTTCGAAATCTATCAAAGAGCATGAAAATATAATGAAAAAAACTTCTTCAGAAAAAAATAGCATGAACGAGTTATGTGCAGAAACACAACTAAATGAGAATCAAGCGCTACTTAAAGCTAAGATAGTCAATTTTCACAAAAGAATTAATGAAACCGAACAGAATGATAATATTAGTGTGATCTCAAATATATCAGTTACACCGAAAGTTATTCAAAATGAGGCTACTTATGTTGGATATTTATTTAAAAAGGAACTTGAAGAGGAAGAGGTAAGCGTTCAAGGAAGAGTCGAAGGAAAGCTTTCCCAATTGAATAAGGAGAACAAGAATATGAAAAAGTCCGGCGACCAAGCAGCTTCAAAAATCATTTTTTCAGAATAAAATATGTTCTCTAATAGGGATGAATCAGTCTTATCGAAAAAGGCTGAAGATGTTAGAAGCCCATTCGGAAATGCTTCTGTCTATAGAAATGTCTGCTTTATTTGTAGCAGAAATATCTCGATGGTTTCTAGAAGAATTAAGTGTAGTAGCTGCTCACGAACATTCCACACAAACCGTATTTTGAAGAGACAAGTATTTACAGATAAAGTTTTATATATTTGCAATGGATGTGCGAAGAAATTTAATAAGTAAAGTGATAACGAAATCTATGTTATTTACCTGTATTATTGAATATATACATGGATATTGGCAGTGGTTTTTTTATATGATTGAAGTAAGTTTCATTTATTTTATAAATTTCGGAATCCCTCCCTCTCTCTCTCTCTCTCTCTCTCTCTCTCTCTATATATATATATATATATATATATATATATATATATATATATATATATATATATATATATATATATATATATGTACCTAGGTACACATTTAGAAGGGGAATCGTAGATATTTTGGCTGTGCCAATAACTGTGAGCGAAGTGCCAATGATTCTAGTCAAGATGCCAATCACTATAAATCTCGACATGACAATAAATTTAATTTATTTAATATTGTTCCCTTCATGATAAGCCAATTTTTTGCACGCTGTGTCAATGGGCAGACCTCTACTGATCTGAATGAATAATTATTTTTGATATGGATGCACTAAGGAATTTATAATTCTGTTTGTAATGGTAAATTTTACTTAAGATGCCAATCACTGTACTGTTTACCCTAATCGTGATAGCGAGAGACTGTATCTAGTATTTAAATTCTTATTAGTTAAGTAATATCTCTTATCACTGTTATTAATTTTCATGTTGTTCTCTGAGTTGAGTTTACCATATAAAATATTATGTAGACACATTTAAATTATTGTATCTTAGTTGGCTGTGTAAAATATATTTCACCTCTTGATTATTTTATTTTGTTTCAGGTAAGCGCTCTTTCTTTCACAAGGCTATTATGTAAGTAAATATTAACCAGTACCATGTCATATTTAATCGTCGAATCTATTAAATTTAATTACATGCTCAAAACCCAAAAAAAAATATTTCCTAAATATTATTTATCCCTGGAAGCTGAGGCTGATATCTTGGGTAAATTTGTAAACGTATTTTCGCAACAAAAAAAAAATACCAGAGGAGAATACATCTTTTAAACTTTAAAACAGTTATTTTATTTTTTTTACCAATTAAAGTTTTGAAAATACATATCTGTAAGTTTCAATTTTGATTTTTAAATAGCTGGAGGAAATAATGGTGTGAAATATTCTCGGAAAGGCACTAAAATATTTTGTTTGGAATAGCGCTAGCCCCCTTTCAAACTAGTTCCCAAGTTGATTACTTTAAGGAAAACCTGCTAGTTATTAAAATGATAATTCAAAATTTATGTCAATATGGAATAGTTTTAATTAAATATATTTTAGCGGTTTTTTCTGATATTTTTACGGCTACTCGGCCAATTGAAAACAATGATGTTGATCAATTGAGAAAATGAGAGTTAATTAAAGTGGATACTTACTTTTTCTGGGTTGATCTTGACCAAAAGCTTATATTTTTCAGACCTTCAGCCAAAATTCTGACACTTTAAATCGATTACTATCAATTTGATATCTAGTTATCAATTCGGTATCTAGATATCACTATAATTATACAGCTGATGAACTTAATAAAACTTGGTAAGGAAATTTATTTCACTAATAAACATAAGTAAAACACGACAATAGTTTTTTATTAATTATCTAAGACATAAACAGTGAGGTAAATATTAATTTGTCATGTTGAACAATCTCTGCATTAGTTTACGACTCCTATTGAAATGACTACGTCACATATTATTTTTTTCCCGCCAATATCCTCGGACATCTCTTACGAATCTGCTCTCTCTCTCTCTCTCTTTTTCGCTCTCTCGTTCGATTTCACCTGGTAAAAGCTCTCTCTCTCTCTCTTAGTTTTTCGTGGCTCCCATACACATTTCTTGTTTGTCAGACTCATGCGCTCTAGTCAGGTGGCACTAAGTTGCTTTCTGTTTGGAATAATAATGATGATTGGTTACGGGACAAATGTCAATCCCCAGCAGAAGTTTTTTATGTATGTTCTGGCCTCGAGGAGAACTCACTCAGCCACAAGCAGAAGTTGTTAATCTTTTTAATACAAAGCACCCCGAGCTACCACCACTTTCTCGGGGAACTGCATCTAAAGTTTATGCACAGATTTGCGAAGTTGGATGCGCCAAACCATTGTGCAGGAAGCTCTCTCATGTTAATGAATACGTGAAACATTTTTATTAAATTTTCAAAAAAATCCAACATCTTCAGCATGTCAGGTCAGGTCAGGTCAGGTCAGGTCAGGTCAGGTCAGGTCAGGTCAGGTCAGGTCAGGTCAGGTCAGGTCAGGTCAGGTCAGGTCAGGTCAGGTGGCCCGTGAAAATGATATAGGTTATTCAAGTGTTTTAAGAGCTTTAAAATAGCGAAAATACATGCGTATAAACTACAACACTTACAAGAACTGATTGACGGTGATTCGGATAGAAGATTACAATTTTGGAAGCAGATTTTTCTGGCAAGGCAATATTTGTTATAATTGGGGAAGTAAATAGGCAAAACTGCAGATACTGGCCAGAGGACAACTTCCACTGGATGCGAGAAACCTACTCTCAAAGCCATGAGAAAGTCACCAATTGAGTTAGTATCATTGGGGATTATGCGATTGGACCTATTTTCGTTGAAAACCTTAACGGAGAAAAATACATCTAAATGATAAGGGACCAAATCCTTCCAGCCTTATTTCCCAATGCAGTTGATTGCGATGGTGCAAACGAAAGAATACGGTTGCAACAAGACGTTGCCTTAATTCATTTATTTAATTTAATTATTTAATTCAATTACAGCCTAACAGAAAAAATCCACACAGTAAGGTACTTCATTACTACTTACAGAAAAACTTTAGATACTACACAACAGAGTCAACTATTTAAGGCTGAGAGACTATCAACTAACAAAGAATCAGTAACGAACAGAAAAGAAATAGTATTAGTAAGAAAATTATTAAATCAAACTACATGGCGATAAACAGATGAATATTAGACATTATATATGCAGACACCTCAGATGCGCTATCACACACAATGTCGGCATCACTCACAATGCAGACCTGATTAGCAAACACATCTGATACATTGGCGATTTCCGTAGAATGTCTGTTTGGGCTGTGGCCAAACTAAATAGCCATTGTTTCTAGTCAATACAGTCGGCACCCTCAACCTAATCCGTAAACACAGCTCAGGCGAATCAGTCCTGTTCCATTACAATTTCTGAAGAAAACCAACCACAGAGAAAACCCTTCTGGTTTCGTGAGAAGTCCAGTTAAATCTGTCACTAAACTGCTGATACGGTGTGCCCTGCGATAGATAGACACCATCCAACCTGTAAGAGGTATGCTTTAGGTATTTCTTCTGAACCCTTTCCATGGCATTCTTATAGCAGCCGTACAAAGGAAAACAAAGTTGACTAGCGTATTCCAGCCTAGGTCTCACCAATGTGCTATACAATACTCCTATATACTCGGTTCCACTGAAATCCCTACAGACCTTGATCATAAAACCTAGATACCTTATAGTTTCTGATACTGTGCCCGAATATGGAGATCAAATAAAGTTTTCGGTCAAAAACAACACCCCAGTCTCTCTTGCTATCACTCCTATGTAAAACACTTCCCTGTAACGTATAATTAAAACTGATATACGCAACCCTCCTAGAATAGGCCACCACAGTACATTTACTTATATTGAGTTCTAGTATATTATCAAGACACCAGTTTTGGAGAGCAACCAAATCATCCTGCAACACATTTTATGGAAAAATATAATTGGAAGTGGTAAGCGACCAAGTCCTTCCAACCTTAGTAAAGTTATATCCCAATTCATGTGACCGCGATGATCCAAATGAAAGAATATAGTTGCAACAAGATGCTGCATCACCCCACCATGCTCTTCCTGCACGGGAGTATTTGAAGGAAATCTTTTCACAAAATTGGACAGGAAGAAGAGGGTTTATAAAATGGCCAGCGAGATCACCAGCTCCTACACCTCTGAACTTTTTTTTCGTGGGGTACATCTGAAAAATAGAGTGTTTAAAACACAACCTTTGGATTTGAGCGATTCAAAGGAAAGAATAACTAGGGAAAGTAGGAATATCACAGTGGAAGATTTAAATAAAGTCAGAGACGAGTTTTAAATAAGATTAGTTCGCTGTCAGCGGGAAAATAAAGTACACATTTCAATGTTCAAGAATCCTTAATTTAATGTTTAAATAAATGTTTCCTTTTGAATAATTCTGAATTTCAGAATAAACGGTTTAAGTTTTATGGCCAGCCATAAAATTTTCTCCGCATCTAACGGTCTACGACCTATAGACCCAAATTTTTGGTACCATCCAACAGAGAAAAATGTGTTATTGAAATCACCGTCGAAAATTATGGGGTTGCTTTTTGAAAAAAACTCAACAAGGGGTAGGAATGATATGGTGAGGGGTGAAAACTACAAACTAATACAACAAGGCGTGAAACTAAAAAATTTTGTTGATATTTCTGAGCGTTCTCCATGAAACATATTTCTCTTCTAAATTATGATTTTTTGCCATAACCACGGTCCCCATGATATAGAATGATGCTGCAAATTGAATCATAACTTCCACATAGCTGTGATAATCTACTCTCGCTAAGAAGACATTTCTTGAAACGAATTTAGGGCCCATGTCTTGATCATAAAGAAAATATTCGTATTCCTGTACCCATAAACTTCTGGCACGTTATAGTACACGAGTTTTAACAAAAAAGAATGCTAATTTTAACCAAATCACATCTCATTCATCCCCTACTCCCTGAAGCGATCTTACCAAAAATAATTCGAAGCGTTTCTTTGTCAGGTGCTAACTGGATACCAAATTTGAAGATGATGTCTCAATTCGTTCGAAAGTTGTTACGCATACTAACAGACAGACGTACAGGCCGACAACCGACAGACAAAAATTTTTGTTCCAGAATCAAGGTTTCTATATGTTTTGACGACGTTTTAGCATAAAACATTTCGAAATTTCTATTACTGATATTCCGTCCCCCACACATTTAAGCCCTAATTTAATTTCAGCACACAATACCAAATGTTTGATGAAATTGAAAGTTTTCTAAAAAAAAAACTTAAAACGTTATATTACTCGAGTTTAACGGAAAAATGTAAATTTTCACCAAATAACCCCCGTTCATTCGGTTGCTAACTGTGTACCGAATCTGAAGACGATATCTCAATTCGTTCGAAAGTTATTGCGTCTACTAACAGACAGACATACAGGCCGACAGACAGACCGACAGACAGACAAAAAATTTCGTTCCAGAATCAAGTTTCTGTATGTTTTAAGACTTTTTACGCTGTTTTAGCAAGAAAAGAATTCGAAATTTCTGTCACCGATATTCCACGCCCACAAATCAACCCCTAATTAAATTTCAACACAGAATACCAGATGTTTTGTGAGATAGAAAGTTTTCTAATAAACAAACCCTAAAACGTTATATTACTCGAGTGTTAACGAAAAAATATCAATTTTCACCAAATCATCCGCCATTCATCCCCTACCCTCTGGGGCGATTTTACCCGAAAACATTCCGAACTGTTAGTTTGTCGGGTGGTAACTGTATACCAATTTTGAAGACGATATCTCAATTCGTTCTCAAGTTATCGTGGCTACAAACAGACAGACCGACAGATTAAAAAAAAATCGTTCCCAAATCATGTTTTCTATATGTGTTGACGCTTTTTGTAGCCAATGCGATACTTCCACACGTTGTGACAAAGTGGAAGTAAAATTTCTTTAGATTTCAACTAAAATATATGTTAATAAATGTCTGGATGCGGCAAGTGCGTTATGGTAGTGAATTTTCATTAAAATGTTTTTAATAGCAAATTTGTTTTTTTTTTAAGAAATCAGGCATCAAATTTGCTTAGCAGTATAACGTATATAGTAGAAACAGTGTGCTAGGTTTTATCAAAACAACTTTTTTGTTTGAAAATGTACAAAAAATTTCGAAAATAAACTTAAAGTGTTCCCGAAAAAACTGGTTTCTTGGTCAACTTTATAGGTTAATAGCAAATTGAGCTATTCAAATTTGAAGTATCTAATGAAAATTCGCTACCATAACGCACTTTCTGCGTTCCGAATTTCTTTTCTTAAAAACAGGCATTATATTTCGATGGAAAATGCAAAAATGCAAGGACATAAGGCGGGTTCTATTAAAAAAAAAAAAGAAAATTGGTATCGCCAACGACTTATGGGCCATCCTGTGATTGTAGAAATATTTTTTAAGATGTGGCTCAAGATACTCTATAATTGATGTATACAGTTTTTTTCGTATCTTGTATAATAACGGATGTATTGAGCTTAATTGAAGTTTTTTACGAAAATTCGAAAAAAATTATATACCATTAAATGATGAACTCTATAGCTAAGACTACTGGCAAAGCATCAGAGAAAAGGTCTATTTAAAATGAATTTTCTGGAAATATTTGAGTAAAATGAAGGACAATGACGGCTGAAGCTAAGACTTCAGGCTTTCTAAAACATTCTTCTCGAGACATTTTCTTACCATAGCTCGTATTAGTTCCAGGTTCTTTGCCTAAATATTGCCAATTTTGACGTTTTAAATCTCTACTTTGACGTTTTGAGCAAAACCCGATTTTTTTTAATGCCTATAACTTTTTTGTCTTTTAACCCACAGAGCTGACTATAATATAGGCAATTTACCTATAATGATATAAACACGCGAAACAAATTTTTTTGCCCTTATTTTGTTATTTCCGGAAATACAAATTTTTTTCGAAAGAGAACACACACTTTTCCGGGAAAACCTGGTCCTATTTTCCTGGCTAACAAACTTATTCAAGCCACTTGCAAAATGAAGGTATTCAGCAAATTTGATCAAAATCGGCCCATCATTTTTTGATTTATCGGTATATATATATATATATATATATATATATATATATATATATATATATATATATATATATATATATATATATATATATATATATATATATATATATATATATAAAGATATAAAAATTGAAACTGACCCGGGATATGTGTTCTAGGCGGCCTAATTAGCGCTCATTTAAAGAATTTTTTTTCAAAACTCAAAAGTCGGAATCTCCTCATTATTGATTTTTTTTTAATAAAAAATTCACTAAAAACCCTTATTGCATACTTCGTAACTATTACTACTCTACTACTACTCACCGCAGAGAAAAAGGTAAAAGCACTTATTTCAAGTTACAAGAAAACCAGCAGAAAAGAGAGTTATTTTACATTTTATTACTTATTATGTTAACAATCTTCTGCTCTCCATGCCCTACAAACAGAGAAAGCTGAAAGCCACATTGTTCGAGCGTATGTGGAGAGCCTAGCCAACCATAAAACATTATTTCATCAATATTTCACAGCTCCTGTCAGCTCCTTTTAACGTTCCCTCTGTCTGGACCGGCTCTTATCTACACCAAATTATCACAGCAGTCCATATTTCTGAGATAGGAAGAAAGATTCATTCTTGAAACGTAATGTTCGGTCTATCCAGAGTCTGTATTATGTTGTTTTTCATATGTCGGAAAAGAAGAGGTCTTTCTAGACGAAAAGGTTCGTAAGTGGACAGCTCATAAAAACACCATTTGACAGACAAAGGAAGGAACAAATCTCTTTTGTTTGGGACCGGAATGGAAAAATTGTTGAAAACGGTGAGACTGAAGTGTTTCGATTAATTTGTGGAAGAAAAGTTTCAAAAGCTTTTTCGTGTAGAGCGTTCACCTATGTACGAGTGTGTTTTAATATCCAGTTAGTTAAAATTTTCCCAGCTAGCAAATTTGAATTTAATTGGTTGTGATAACGACTATAATGCTTTATAAGTAAGGGGTCAAATATTGACAAAAGCCTAATAGTCAAAAAACTGTACATTTTTTAGAACATCAGAGAGATGGGTCTATTTTGATAAAAGCAGTGTGCGTCAGCTACTAAGTTTTCATTTTTAACCGTCTTGGAAAAAAAGAGGTTTTTTTATAGATATTTTTTGGTGGTGACATTTCCACCAAGTGAGAATCTGACGATGAAATCTCAGGAAAATCTAGTGGAATCTTCAAAAAACAATTTTTATATGTTCACCGGTATTGTAGACCAATTAAAAAATTGGTTGGAAGGCAGGGGCGGCTCCTCAATAAGTGCTCCCGTGCGCGCGCACTGCCACCTGCTGTGGAGAAAACAATATTTTTGCTATGCTATATTAAAAAAAAAAATTATTTACTTTTTTACCTCCTGCATTCAACAAACAAAATTAGTATATCGAGGATCGCAGAGAGTCGGCAGCCATTAATACAGAATACAGAATCAGAATAAGTATAGTTTTAATCGTTGCAGACGTTGTATACATCCATATCCATATAAAGCAGTCAGGCGGCGGTGTGTATTTTTCGGCACTCTCACGAAATGCGATACTTCAGTGCGAAATGATCGTCGAATCTTGATGATCTTTGTCGAAAACGACCGAATGAGCAATCTGTTGTGCGCTATAAAATTACACCCTTCCAGTTTGTAGTGGACTTTTGGCAGAGCGTGTGTACGTACTACGTAGTAATTTTCGTCATCACGTCGGATTGATTTTTAATTGGATCATTTCGTTGTTGTTTACATGTTCTAACAAGACAATTATTATTATTTACATAGTAACTACTTCAGGTTGCTTAATAAGTGGAGAAAATAATTGTGATACTGTGATTAATGCAGTGGATATTTTAAATTTAAAGGTTCACTTTTTAAGGGACTTTTTAACTACTATAACGTATAACTAACTAGAGGAACACTTGGTAAGTAGTTAATAGTTATTAAGTATAATAAGTAGCTTCCTTTATAATACATTTTCGGGGAAAAATAGGCGAGCCCTTCGTTTCTAGTGAATTTTTATTTTAAAAAATTCACTAATAAAGAGGTATCGATGGAGAGACTTTGAAAATTTTTTTTCAAGTGAGCGCGAACTAGGACCCCTAGAACCCCTATGCGGGGTCAGTTTTAAGTTTAATTTATATATATATATATATATATATATATATATATATATATATATATATATATATATATATATATATATATATATATATATATATATATATATATACATATACGTATCCAACCGATAACTCAAAAATTAAGCATCTGATTTTGATGAAACTCGGCAGGTGCCTTTATTTTATTAATGGCTTGGATGAGTTTGTTAGTCAGGGAAATCGGATAACGTTTTCAGGGAAAATTTTGAGTTTTGTTTAAAAAAAAATCTTTTTATCAAAAAATTACAAAGGTATTTGAATGAAATTTGACAGATATGTTGCCTTGTAAAAGATCTTACTACAGACTAAAATTCAACTTTCTACATTTTTAGAAAATTGAGTTATTCAATTTTTGATTTTTTTTTTTGAAAAAAAAATTTTTATCAGAAAGTTACAAAGATATTTTAATGAAATTTGGTGAATATGTTTCTCTAGGCAAGACCCTACTATACACCAAAATTCAACTTTCTAATTTTGTGGAAACTTGAGTTATTCAAATTTGAAGCATTTAATAAAAATTTACTACCATAGCGCACTGCGTCCCGAACTTTTTTTTCTTGCGCACCCCCAATGTATTAAGGCACGAGCCGCTACTGTTGGAAGGGTATACTCCTGAGGTGGTCCCATTTCTACCATTTGAGGATCTGATTATGAGACCTCAGGGAAATTGAGTAAAATCCTCAAAAATTATTTTTTGTGTATGTTCACCGTTATTTTCGTCAATTGTGGACCAACTTTATTTTTTTTGTTTGAAATGGTATAGTCTTGAGGTGGTCACATTTTCACAGAGTCATTTTCTTATGATAGGGTCTCAGAGAAATCAAGATAAATCCTCAAAAATTATTGTTTTATGTATGTCCACCGATTATATTATAGCAATTTTCTAATATCGTACTCACTTCGTATGTATATTTACACAAAAAATGGAAAAAAAAAATATATAAACCGACTATAAAATATGCATTAAAAGGCGAAAAATAACTGGGTTACAGGTTTAATTCTAAAGACAAAAAAATTATTTGAATGAAATAATATTTTATGCGCTACCTACTTATCTGTTGTAAGTCGGTGCCAACCTCGTAACACAATAATACTAAGCGATATAAACAGCCTAATTAATAACAGATTATAATTATAATGAAATAACTAAATACGTTGTTAATGATCAATGACCACCCCACGCTCATACTTTATCTTGCGTGCGCGGAGGAGAATAATGTTGCAGGAGTGGACCTAGTCTATCTACCTACTACCCAATTGGCTTGGCACCGACTTCAAACAGATAAGTAGGGAGCGCATATAATGATATTTCATATACATGATTTTTTAATTTTGAATTTTTCTGGGCATATTTATGCGGTATTTTAGAACATATTTCCGAAGAAAGTGGCTTTTCAAACATATATATATATATATATATATATATATATATATATATATATATATATATATATATATATATATATATATATGTATATGATATATATATATATATATATATATATATATATATATATATATATATATATATATATATATATATATATATATATATATATATATATATATACAGGCTGTTTCAAAAAACATGCGCCATCGCTCGTGGGGCAATTCCTTACTAAAAAATAAGAAAAAAAGTTCCTGTGCACATGGGCCCGGAAACGCATAGTTTCCAATATACAGGGAGTTGAATTTTATTTATGTTTTTAATTTTTTATAAACAATTTCAAAACCACTGGATTGATTTTAATGAAACTTGTAACTTGAAAGTGTATTATGAAAGTGCATATTTTCAAGTGAAAATCTACTTACAACTGCGTCAGTGGCGTGCGTACGGGGTAACTGTAAAAATTCATTTGGGGAAAAATATGTGCGCCACTGTCTTTTTCCAATTTTGATACATCAGTTATGAAGCTTATTACATAAGCCACAAAAGCTACCTCTTGGTATTTTTTCGTTCAGGGTATCCCTTAGTAGATATGATTAATTTTATAAAAAGGGGCAAAGTACCGATTCGTTGGAGTAATGAAAACAGTAATCGTAAAGTGCCAAGAAACTATAATTTTTGACAGTTCTCTAAATTCTACAATTTTGAAGTGCTTTGTAGGCGTCAAAAGAGTTTTCGTGCTATTGTTTAAATTTTGATACGGTGCAGTATTTTCGTTTTTAGTTATTTGTTGATACTGAGCTGCTCATTAATATTATTTCCTCCTCTCAATATGGTTTTCATTAAGTACACTTGAGCGGATTTGACTGATATGTTGTTAATTTATGGACAAACAAATCAAAATGCTAGACAAGCTGTGCGAGTTTATCAGGAAACTTATCCGCAAAGAAGAATTCCTGACAAAAATATTTTCCCACGTATTGTAAGACATTTGAGAGAAACTGGTTCTTTTAAAACCTTTAAAAGCTGACTGTGGACGCAGAAGATACCGCCGAACTGTACGAGTTGAAGAGGCAATATTAAATAGAGTCGAACCTGATCCTAGTACAAGTACGAGAATTATTGCCACCGAACTGGGTAATATTTCGGCATCATCAGTTCACAGAACTCTGAAGGATCAAAGTTTATATCCCTATCATTTTACACGTGTCCAGGAACTTCTACCTAGAGACTTTTAACCAAGGGTAATGTTTTGTCAGTGGTTTTTAAACAAACTTAGGCACGACCAACATTTTTCTAAACGTGTACTATTTACTGATGAGGCGTCATTTACGCGAAAAGGTATCGTAAATTTTCACAATTTACATACATGGGCCGATGAAAACCCACACTCTCTAAGAGTTGCAAATTCGCAGTATCAATTTTCCATCAATATTTGGGCTGCTATTATTGAAAATCACATAATTGGTCCTGTTGTTCTACCGAATCGTCTTGACCATGAATCATATTTAAACTTTATACAAAATGATTTGCCGTTGTTACTACCGCTTTTTATGAGAAATGGTACAATGTGGTTCCAGCATGATGGTGCGCCCGCACATTTTGCAGCAGTTGTAAGAACATATTTAGCCAACACATACGGTCACCGATGGATTGGTCGTGGAGGTCCGGTGTCATGGCCACCTCGATCTCCTGACCTGAATCCTCTCGATTTTTATTTGTGGGGTCATTTAAAAGAAATAATGTACAAAACACCAGTAAATACACAAGAAGAATTGTTGGGAAGAATAGAATATGCATTTGACAGCATTAGAGAAGATCAAAATTTTTGCAGAAGAGTAAGAAGATCTTTGCGCAGAAGGTTAAATAATTGTAACGACGCTAATGGTGGTCACTTTCAACATTTTCTTTAGCTTTGTTATTAAAGTCAATTGAGTAATGTATAAAAAACAAGAGTTTGGAAAAATCATGGTGTCTTTACGATTACTTTTTTCATTTTTTATTTTTATTTTTTATTTATCATTTTTTATCAATGTTTGTAAAATTCATTTCAATGTTTATCACCAATAAGTTTTACGTAGGTTAGTTATTTGCACGTTTATTGCTGTAATGTTTACTGTATGTTTTGTTTTTCATATTCTTATGGTTGCAGTAAACATATATTATTATTATTATTATTACGCCGACTAATCGGTACTTTGCCCCTTTTTATAAAATTAATCATATCTTCTAGGGGATACCCTGAAAAAATACCAAGAGGTAGCTTTTGTGGCTTATGTAATAAGATTCATAACTGATGTATCAAAATTGGAAAAAGACAGTGGCGCACATATTTTTCCCCAAATGAATTTTTACAGTTGCCCCGTACGCACGCCACTGACGCAGTTGTAAGTAGATTCTCACTTGAAAATATACACTTTCATAATACACTTTCAAGTTCCAAGTTTTATTAAAATCAATCCAGTGGTTTTGAAATTATTTATAAAAAATTAAAAGAAAAAATTAAAATTCAACTCCCTGTATATTGGAAACTATGCGTTTCCGGGCCCATGTGCACATGAACTTTTTTTCTTATTTTTTAGTAAGGAATTGCCCCACGAGCGATGGCGCATGTTTTTTGAAACAGCCTGTATATATATATATATATATATATATATATATATATATATATATATATATATATATATATATATATATATATATATATATATATATATATATATATATATACTTTCATTTCAAAACTAGCCACCCTTAATAATTTCTTTATCAAGGAAATCTGGTTCAAAAAAAGCAGGTCAATTGGGATTTAGAGGGGCACGTTCAAAAACAGTATTTTTGGAATTTTACTTTTACCCCCCAGTCACCCGAACTTTATAATTTTAAATGACACACCCTAGCTTGAGATACATCATTTTAAAGGTATTTAAAATCCTAATTCAACGGCGTTCACTAAATTTAAATCCACCGCCAACTTTTGAATTCAGAAGAAAAAAACGTCATAAAATTCGGAATATTTAAAAAATATATATTTAATAGTTTAAGACAAAAATTTACTTTATTAAGTGCTCAAAGTGCCCTCCGTTGTTAACTAAACAATAAAATAGTCGACTTTCGAATTTGTTACTAACATTTGAATTGTTTTTATCAGTAATTTTTCTGAGCGTAATGCTGTTGCAAATTTAGCTCCCCAGTGCCATTTGCGGCTATCAATTTTCCTGGTACGGGCTGATATGGGAACGATAACGCCCGTGTCTAATATAACGATAAATTTAAGATAAAACGAGCCACTTTTACTTTCTTGATAACTTTGTTACTTAATCGTATTTAGTGTTCGATTTCTTGACGACTGCAACGAGTTAAAATTGAGTCTGTTGTGATTAAATTTTTAAATTTTGAAAACTTCAAAATCATTTAAATCATTTTAATTTAAAATATTAAAAAACTAACAATCATGGTTTACACTGAACAAGAAAGAGTTTAAATAATTTACTTGTATGGTGCTTAGAATGGGTGTGCTCGTAATACCGCCCGAGTTTTCAACGAAAGTCATCCTGAAAAAAATGTGGGACACCAATATGTGCTAAGTCTTGCACGAAAATTTGAAGAAACTGGTTCAGTATGTAACAAAGCAAAAAGAGTTCTTAACGAAGCTGCACAAGTTGAGGTTTTAGGATGTTTTGCCGCTGAACCTACGACTTCAATTCCAAAAGTCGCTGCATTAACGATTATTTCCGTCGGTTCCATACATACAGTTTTAAAACTTTACAAGTTATTTCCTTATAAATTTACCATTCTCCATGAACTCGGCGAGGATGATTATGATGGAAGGATTCAATTCTGTAAATTAATGACTGCCAGAATTCAAGACGATAGGAATTTGCTACATAATGCTTGCTGTAGTGATGAATCAACGTTCTTTCTGAATGGTTTTTTTAATAAACACAACTGTAGATATTGGGATAAGCAAAATCCACGAGTGTTCGTAGAGGGTTATAGACAGTTTTCACAAAAAATTTATATCTGGGCGGGAATTCTTGGAAATGAAATAGCGGGAATTCTTGGAAATGAAATAATAGGCCCTTTGTTTATTGAAGAAAATTTAACTGGTTATTTGTATTTAAGTGTGTTGGAAAATTATATTGACCCACTCATAACATAGTTCTTAGAAAACCAACTTAATGAAGAAGGCAACCCACTGCTGGATGAACAAAATTTGCACTATGAACAGGACGGTGCACCACCACACTATGCCTTACGTGTTTGCAAGTGGCTTAATCAAAGATTTCCCGACAAATGGATTGGCAGACGACGCGCCCCGGAATGGCCTGCCAGATCTCCGGACTTAACACCACTTCACTTCTTCCTTTGGTGTTATTTGAGACCAGTTGTGTACCATAATCCTCCACCAGAGAATATTCAGGTTCTAAAAGGTAGGATCACCCAAGTTTGCCGACAAATTACTACAGAAACATTTCAAAACGTTAGACGAGAATTCGTCGATCGACTATTTTATTGTTTAACTAATAACGGAGGACACTTTGTGCACTTAGTAAAGTAGGTTTTTGTCTTCAACTGTTAAATATATGTTTTTTTATATTCCGAATTTGATTGCGTTTTCTTCTAAATTCAAAAGTTGGCGATGGATTTAAATTTCGTAAACGCCGTTGGATTAGGATATTAAATACCTTTAAAATGATGTTTCTCAAGCTAGGGGGTGTCATTTAAAATTATAAAGTTGGGGTGATGGGGGCTTAGGGGGTGAAAAGTAAAACTCCAAAAATACTGTTTTTGAACGTGCCCCTCGAAATCCCAATTGACCTGTTTTTTTTGAACCAGATTTCCTTGATAAAGAAATTATTAAGGGTGGCTAGTTTTGAAATGAAAGCACTGTATATATTATCGCAGAAAAAGTGGTTAATCGAAAACAGAATAGTATAAAATAAAATAGATGGCGTGGATGTCGAAATCTCTATGTATGTGAGCCGAGTCGATTGATGCCTGATTTCGTGTTTGCTCCCTTGATTCTAGATCGTCGACAACATACTACTTAGTTCCGCAACTAGGTGGCGGCACGTCCACCACTCACTGAGTATAATAAAACGTTGTTCTAGTTTGACTTTAAACAGATTGAATAACTCATTAAAAATTTTATTTATTACTATATATTTTCCTGATATCTTCAAATTCAGATGACAGTTTTGGCAAATGGCAACCCCGTTGATTGTTTATTGTGACATATTTTTCTAACCTGTTCGTTCGAAGTTTAATTTGGAACATTTGTTTGCAATAGCGTAACCCTGATATATCTGTCTGACCTACTCTAACATTATAGGCACCCATTCAGAGGTAATTTCAGGTCATATCGTAAATGATTTGTTTTTTATTTGGTTATAACTCAGAATGTACTGAACCGATTAAGTTATAATTTGGTAGAGAGGACCACTAATACGACATCTACGTGCGCGTAAAGTTTTGGTTTCCAAATTCCAGGAATTTAAAAGATATTGCGTTTTCAAACAGTTTTTGAAATTTTTTTCTGAAAGCATGTCAAAACTGTGGCTAGTTTTGAAATGAAAGCACTGTATATATTATCGCAGAAAAGTGGTTAATCGAAAACAGAATAGTATAAAATAAAATAAAATGGCGTGGATGTTGAAATCTCTATGTATGTGAGCCGAGTCGATTGATGCCTGATGTCGTGTTTGCTCCCTTGATTCTAGATCGTCGACAACATACTACTTAGTTCCGCAAATAGGTGGCGGCACCTCCACCACCCACTGAGTATAATAAAACGTTGTTCTAGTTTGACTTTAAACAGATTGAATAACTCATTAAAAATTTTATTTATTACTATATATTTTCCTGATATCTTCAAATTCAGATGACAGTTTTGGCAAATGGCAACCCCGCTGATTGTTTATTGTGACATATTTTTCTAACCTGTTCGTTCGAAGTTTAATTTGGAACATTTGTTTGCAATAGCGTAACCCTGATATATCTGTCTGACCTTCTCTAACATTATAGGCACCCATTCAGAGGAAATTTCGGGTTATATCGTAAATGATTTGTTTTTTATTTGGTTATAACTCAGAATGTACTGAACCAATTAAGTTATAATTTGGCAGAGAGGACCACTAATACGACATCTACGTGCGCGTAAAGTTTTGGTTTCCAAATTCCAGGAATTTAAAATATATTGCGTTTTCAAACAGTTTTTGGAATTTTTTTCTGAAAGCATGTCAAAACTGTGGCTAGTTTTGAAATGAAAGCACTGTATATATTATCGCGGAAAAAGTGGTTAATCGAAAACAGAATAGTATAAAATAAAATAGATGGCACGGATGTTGAAATCTCCTTGTATGTGAGCCGAGTCGATTGATGCCTGATGTCGTGTTTGCTCCCTTGATTCTAGATCGTCGATCACATCAGCCGGTGCAAACACAATATATAACACACGCGAAATACACTCTCGCGAAATGTGCTGTGTTGTGTTCCTTATGCTCAGACAATTGGAGACAAAAAGCAAATCGACAATAATATACTCCGGCTCCGAGATCAGGCTGTGTATATATAGACTCACAACAGGAGTTTGCTTCTTGTACTCACGAGAAAATACGACTAATACGAAAACTCCATGTTAAATCAAACTGTTAGAGTAAGGAACGATGTTAGCGGCATTTTCTTGTTTCCAATCTAGGATAATATAAGAGAAAGTTGTTTTATTCGATTCGGGAAAAACTTTTTCAAAGTACATTTCTTATAAAATAATATCGTTTTAGAGCCTCAGAGTTTTAGAAACCAACATTCGGTTTTTCTTGCACAAATGTTAACATACAGGCTGGCCAACTTGCCCTTTTATATACAGGGTTATTCACGTCAAAAATATGGCTAAATGACTTGATTTTGAAAAAGTTTAATTTTCGGAATGGATATTGGCCTACTGGCGGTACATTTTTAGTGAATTTTCGTAGAAAAAATTCACTAATGGGGAGATCCCGACTTTTGAATTTTGAAAAAATTTTTGCAAATGAGCGCGAACTAGGACCCTTAGAACCCATATCTGGGGTCAGTTTCAATTTTTATATGTTTATATATATATATATATATATATATATATATATATATATATATATATATATATATATATATATATATATATATATATATATATATATATATATATATATATATATATATATATATATATATATATATATATATATATATATATATATATATATATATATATATATATATATATATGTATCACACCGATAACTCAAAAAATAATAGGCCGATTTTAATCAAATTTGGCATGTACCGTTATTTTGTAAATGGCTTGAATAAGTTCGTCAGTCAGGAAAATCGGACCAGGTTTTCCGGGAAAATTCTGAGTTTTCATTCGAAAAAAATTCTTATCAAAAAGTAATAAGCCGATTTTGATAAAATTTGGCACCTACCTTCCCTTTGTAAATGGCTTTGACAAGTTTATTAGTCAGGAAAATCGGACTAGGTTTTCCGGGAAAATTTTGAGTTTTCATTCGAAAAAAATTTTTATCTCAAAGAATAACAGGCCGATTTTAATAGAATTTGGCATGTACCTTTCCTTTGTAAATGGCTTTGATAAGTTAGTTAATCAGAAAAATCGGACGAGGTTTTCCGGAAAAATTTTGAGTTTTTATTTGAAAAAAATTTTTATCTTAAAAAATGAAAAATCTATGATAACCAAATTTGGTATATAAGTTTACGATATAAAAAGTAAACTATACACCAAAATTTAGATCTCTTTGTTACAAGAAAAAAAAGTTATAATAAAATATTTTGTGCCAGATCATTTCTATGAAAATTCACTACCATAACGCACTTTTAAATTATTTCCACAATATACAGGTTGTCCCAAGAGTACGAAACAAGTTATGTTACGGTTTACTTGACTTAACCCCTACAGTTTTTAACATTTTTATTATTAGTTATTTTCTTTAAAAAAATCACTAATGAGGAGATCCCGATAACCGATAATTAAAAAAATAATGGGCCTATTTTGAACAAATTTGGTGAGTACATTCCTTTTACAAGTGGCTCGGTTAAGTGCATTATCTCGGAACAGTTCGAATAGATTAAAGAAGGCTCTGTTTTAATTAGTCAGTCGAATTCCCCGGTTGATGCCAGTTCTGAGCTCACCTTTAATAAATCGTATTTTGACCACCGCACAGGTTCACTAAAAAAATGTGCAAATGGTCTGACGACCGCAGCCATTACCAAAGACAACACACACACACACACACACACGCGCGCGCGCGCGCGCGCACGCACGCACGTACGCACGCAAACACGCACGTTCACTAGTTTATATCTAATAACCGATAAGATTACGTGACTAGGTACTTAGCGACATTTAGTGAATTTTCTTTAAAAAAAATCACTAATGAAATCCCGACTTTTGAATTTTTGAAAATTTCTTTAAATGGGCTAAATTGGGACCGCTAGAACCCATATCCGAGGTCAGTTTCAATTTTTATGTTTATATATATATATATATATATATATATATATATATATATATATATATATATATATATATATATATATATATATATATATATATATATATATATATATATATATATATATATATATATATATATATATATATCACACCTATAACTCAAATAAGAACGGGCCAATTTTGATCAAATTTGGTGAGTACCTTCCTTCTGCAAGTGGCTTGTACAAGTTCTTTTACCAGGGAAATCGGCCCAGGTTTAGAGGGAAAATTTTGTGTTTTCTTTCGGAAAAAATGATGTCTCCGGAAATAACAAAGTAAGGGCAACCAAATTTGGTAAGCATGTTTCTATTTTGAATAGTAACCTGCGTGGCAAAACTTAGGTCTGTTAGTTAAAAGACAAAAGAGTTATAGGGATTTAAAGAAAAAAATAGGGTTTTCCTGAAAACGCCAAAGTTGCGATTTAAAACGTCAAAATTCTCAACATTTAGGCAAGGAACCTGAAACAAATACGGATTACGTAAATAAAATATCGCAAGAAGAGTGTTCTGCAAACGCTTAAGTTTCCGCCTAGACAGTAGTTTTAGATAAGTTAATGGTCTAACGGTCTATAATTTTAAGCTGATTTTGTAGAAAAAATTCGTTAATGAGGAGACCGCGACTTTTGAATTTTAAACAGATTTCTTTAAATGAGCGCAAACTAGGCACCCTAGAATCCTTATCCGAGATTACTTTCAGTTTTTATATGTTTACATATATACAGGGTGACGCATTTCTACCGTAGAGCATAAATTATTGTTGTTATACAAGATACGAGAAAAAAATTTATACGTTAATTATAGGGTGTCATAAGCTGTATCGTATAAAATATTTTAACAATCACAGGGTGGTCCATAAGTCGTTGGTGGTCCCTACAATTGTTTTTTTCGAACACCCACATATTATTTCTTTTGTGCATTTTTATCGAAATATGATGCATCTTTGTAAGAAAAAAATCTAGACGCAGTAAGTGCATTTTGATAGCGCATTTTTAATTTGCTATTAAACTAAGCTTTGTTGGCTAGGAAACCAGTTTTCTCGGAAACATTTTGAGTTTATTTTACAATAATAGAACTCAGCCAGTCTTCTCGACGGCAGAACATCTCTTTTAATTTTTCTTTTAAGCGCGCTAGTTGTAGCGAAACGGGCAATAGCCTGGAATTATACCCTTATAACGCGAGCCCTGCAATTTTTCGACTACCAGAAGTCGCATTACCTCATCTATCGTCCCAAAGGTGGCCTAGATGGTATGGATTCTTTCAATCCATGAATTTATACTTTCATCTTCAGCACCGCTAAAAGTAGGAATATTGTAATTTCAGAAGCCTTATTTAACCTAGTGTTTTCCAACTGCATGGCGTGGACCGGTACCGCAACTAACTCTTTTAGGCTAAAAGACACATTGGATCTACAAGATCACATACATTAATTTATAATTTTGACATTGTTTATATTTATACAATAATTAGGGGCGACTTAAACTCACAACGCCCAAAATTGAACACGTGGCCTAATTGACGAACTAATAAGTACACTTGGAGACCCCAAATCACTACAAAACATCTTTCTTAAAGATATTACGATCGTTTCAGTAACCACGTAAGCATCATCAGTGGATCAAGAATTCTAAACTAAATTAACAGCTACAAATATATTTATATGATACCTAGATAGACGAACTAAACCGAGGGTAAAATTGTACTCGGAGATCCATCGTTTGTGTATTGTGGCTATACTGAACGAGCGAGGTTGACGAGCTACTTTAATCTCCTAGTTGACAAATTTATGAGCTTGTATCTAATTTAAAGGATAATGGGCTTAAAATGAATAGATAAATAGACAAACGATGAGTCTCCGACTACAATTCTACCTTCGGTTTATTTCGTCTATCTGGGCATCATATAAAACCATTTGTAGCTGTTAATTTAGTTTAGAATTTTTTCATCCTCTGATGATGCTAACGTGGTTAGTGAAACGATCGTAAGGTCTTTAAAAAATATGCGTTGTGGTGATTTGGGTTCTTCAAGTGTACTTATCAGTGCTCATCACAGGTTCCAGTTTTTACATAGTGACGAACTATTGTTTAAAGAAACCGAAGTTTCCAAAACACTTATATTAATAAAATTTTCAGCAGCACCACCAAGATTTCCGAAAAACGATTTTGTGAATAGAATTGAAGTTATCTGTTTGTAGGGGGTGGGTTGCAGAGATGGGACAAGGATGAGACTTGCCTTGGGCATATGATGTTAGAACATTGTAGTTTTCAGGGTTAGTCTTTAGAGAAAGAATAAGAGTCAAAGCTGTATATTTATTTATATTTGGATCGCGAGTAGAAACCTCTAGTAGCTGTGTCAGATTTCGACTAATAGCGGATAGTTCAGGCGGCTCGTCTTGCACCATTTAAAGAATTAGAAAGCTTTAGACAGTTAGGATTATTGATATTAAAATCACCAAGCAGAAAAGCTTTGAAATTCGGGTATTATTATAGCCAATGATCTATTATACTAGGTAATCAAAAAATGTGTATATATCGTCTTTGAGGAACGATAAGCGTAACCTAGAAACTTTATGGAGTTTAACAGTGAAATTTTACGCCGCATGGCATCATTAAAAATAGCCTGCATCTAACGACTTCTGTTTCTGAACTCAAACGTCACATCGGACATATACGCAAACACCACCCTGGTAACGGAGATCCTCATTGAATTCGTACTTTGGGTACAGAATATGGGGTAACAACTCGGAGTAAAAAATCTGGGGTTTGGTTAAAACTAGAAGATGAGGTTGTTTGTCTTGGAAATGATGAGTAGAAGCATTAGCGGACAATCCTAGACTATTAGTAAATTGAATTGTGAAGTTGCTGCCTTTGAGATAACCCTCAACCGCACTAAAACATTTTCGTTTTCTTGTCCTTGTCATGTTTGTGGTTTTGTAGATTTTGATCGAATGGGTTGCGGCAGGTAATCAGCTAATGCAGATTTCATTAAGGTCTTCAACAGTTGTGTCAGGAGACCGTGGCCTCGGCAATGCCGTCCAAGAACACGGGTTTTAACCCCTTTCAGGTGCACATTGGAAAATCCGGTGGTCCGTAATTTTCCGCCAAGTGATGTAGCCGCCATTCAAAGCACTAGCAATGGGTTTGGGCCACTGTACTGACTAGCGGACCAGCCTACGGAGATGTTTCAAAGTTGTATTCTTGATCAAAAAAGATGGAGCTACCGGTTCCTGTACTTCCTCTGGGCCGCTGCTTTATTTGCCGACAGCTAACCCAAGTGGTGATTGCCAGCATTTGAACCAAATACTGATCTTAAAATATATCACGTTGTCAGTACCTATAAGGTCATATAATAGTACTACCAAGCGTAGAACAAGTCTCCACCATTTTATGAGATTATGGAATAGGGTGGGAAAGAATGCAGGTGAGTGAAAATGAGTTAGGTGGTTCAGGACCATGAAAGTAAATGTTTCTTGGACAGCGGCATCAGCTGCTTTAGTTAGTCGCTTCTTACGCCAGGCAGCAGATTCCTTAGATCTATTATTTTTATATCTCCGAACACATAAGTGATTCAGCACAAGTCTTCACATAACTTTGACTTGTTTGTTAAGTTGCTTTTGTTGAACCATGGTTTTCTAGGTATTGTAGGTTATATACAGAACGGTCCAACAGTGCGTTCAAGTTCAATATTTCCTTCATTATTCAATTTAAAAAAAGTTCGGGACGCAGCAAGTGCGTTATGGTAGTGAATTTCCATTACAATATTTTTAATAGCAAACATGTGTGTTTTTTTCAGAAAGCAGGCATCCGATGTGATTACCAATATAAAATATATAGTAAAAACAATGTGCCATGTTTTATCAAAATAAATTTATTGTTTGAGAACGTACAAAAATTTCCGAAAGTAAACTTAAAGTGTAACCGAAAAAATCCGTTTCTTGGTCAACCTTATAGATTAATAGCAAATTGAGCTTTTCAAATATGAAGCATTTAATCAAAATTCGCTACTGTAACGCATTTGCTGCGTCCAGGATTTTTTTACTTACAAACATACCTTATAATTCGATGGAAAATGCAAAAACATAAGGCGTTTTCGAATAAAAAAAATGTATCACCAACGACTTATGGGCCAGCCTGTGATTGTAGAAATATTTTTTAAGATGTAGCTCAAGACATCCTATAATTAATGTATACATTTTTTTTCATATCTTGTAGAATAACGGATATATTGAGCTTTATTGATTTTTTACGAAAATTCGACAAAATTTATATACCATTAAACAATAAACTCTATAGCTAAGACTACTGCCAAACATCAGAGAAAGGGTCTATTTGAAATGAATTTTCTGGAAACATTTTAGTAAAAGGAAGGACAATGACGGTTGAAACTGAAACTCAGGGCTTTGTAAAACACACTTAATACGACATTTTTTCTACATAATCCGTATTTGTGTTACACTATTGGTCAGAAAATTGCAAATTTTGACATTTAAAATCGCGACTTTGACGTTTGAAAAGGGAAAATCATAACATTTTCAAAATATTTTTCTGCTACTTCTTCATCTTTTTGCGCCAATAAAATTTGATCGTTGTATCTAATATGCAATTGGTTTTGTTACCCATACAAAATATTTTTTTCCTGTGCTTTCGTCTGACCACTAGTGGCATCCAAAAATTTTTTTTAAATGCCCATAACTTTTTTTTCGTTTACCTTAGAGATCTGAATTTTGGTACATACATAGGGTAAGTTTGGTAATAGGAATGCATATGCCAAATTTGGTGGTCATAACTTTGCTATTTTTAAAGATACAAAAATGTTCTCAAAGAAGACCTAAAGTTTTCCCTGAAAAATTAGTCTCATTTTTTTCTAGTTATCGGTACGATATATATAAACACAGATCTCCTCATTAGTAAATTTACGAAATATTCGCCAAAAGAATTAAAAATTGCAAACATTTGTGGCGGCTGAAGAGGCAAAAGAAAGTGTACTTCAGGGTTTGTAAAACATTCTTCTTGAGATATTTTCTTTTCATAGCCCGTATTAGATTCAAGTTCTTTGCCTAAATGTTGCGAATTTTGACGTTCTAAATTGTCACTTTGATGTTTTGAGGAAAACGCCAATTTATTTTTCTTTAAATGCCCTTAACTTTTTTATCTTTTAACCTACAACGCTAAATTTTGGTAGGTAATTTACCTATAGCGATATAAATGTACCAAATTTGGTTGCCCTTACTTTGTTACTTCCGGAGATATGATTTTTTTTCTAACGGAAACACAAAATGTTCCGGGAAAACCTCGGCATATTTTCCTGGCTTACAAACTTATCGAAGCCACTTACAAAAAGAAGGTATTCACCAAATTTTGTCAAAATCGGCCCATTATTTTTTGAGTTATCGGTGTGATACATATATATATATATATATATATATATATATATATATATATATATATATATATATATATATATATATATATATATATATATATATATATATATATATAAATCGAAACTGACCCCGGATATGTGTTCTAGGGGGAAAATTCACTAAAAATGGAACACAAGTTGCAGATACTAACGTTAGCTACAAACTAGTATTATTTTTGCATATACAGGGTGATGCATAAGTAAGATTCAACTAAAACATAACTTTTTTTAAATTGTACACTGTACATATTGTTTCGTTTTTGAATTCATCTTGTTTTGCCGATTCATCCAGTATATTGGGGTCTATACAAAGTCATTAAAAAGTTATGGCCACTTTTCTAAAACATCAGATGCACATTTTACCGTCTGTATCTTTATTAATATGTCAGCAAGCAACACTCTATAATCGTGTATTTTATAAATTAATCGTGCCCTTGTTTTAGTGCAAAGTTGTCACGTAATAGTTGGCACCCTTGTCATATATATAATCCATCCTAATGTCGTTATTTAGGGCATCTTTTCCAGTTTCTCGGACATTTTGTTGTTACCTGTGGTACCACGCGGTGTCCCTTATTCCAAATCAAAGTTATTTTTCATTCGTTTTTGTGAACTATTTAGTCTGTGTGCAAATCTCGTGCATATAGTTACACCGTGACAACATGATAGGTAAGACATTAGAAGCTCCTTTCAATGGCGTATTTCTCTTTAAACTTACAGACAATTAGGTACTTATCAATAAACTAGAGGAGCTCTAGCCTATTGACTAGTAACTCTTCGTCTATTGTTATTTCATTAAGAAACTTAAGTGCAATAGACAGAGTTCGTGAGACGTTCCGCTATGAAGGCAAATTTGCATTTTGGTTAATTCTAGACAACAACTGTAACAACAACAGTAAAGCACAGTAAATTCCTCACTAAGATTTACTCAATCGATAGCTAGTTTAAGACCACAATTCTCCCATCAAACTTTAAGTGATGTGGTTTGCTCAATGAATTTAGTTCTGTGCTGAAATTTTCCAAGAAACATAAATGATATGCATTAACAGAAACTTTGGTATTTTAGCTCTGCTTTCAGTTTGTTTAACCAATTTACTAACCCTATTTCAAATTAATTTATAATTGAAATTAATTCTACATTAGACACACAAGAACAACTTAGGCTCGTACAATCTATGTTTGTATCAAGCCCTAGTTTTTAGTGTACTTTCTTTTAAAAAAATCACTAATGAGATGATCGCGACTTTTGAATTTTGAAAAATTTCTTCAAATAAGCGCTATTTAGGACCCCTGGAACCCAAATCCGAGGTCGGTTATAAACTTTATATGTTATATATATATATATATATATATATATATATATATATATATATATATATATATATATATATATATATATATATATATAATATATATATTTATGTCACACCAATAACTCAAAAAATAATGTGCCGATTGTAATAAAATCTGGTGAGTACCTTCCTTGCGCAAGTGGCTTGGATAAGTTTGTTAGCCAGGAAAATCGGACTAGTTTTCCTGGAAAATTGGACTAGTTTTTCCCGGAAAATTTTGCGTTTTCTTTGGAAAATTTTTATATCTCTGCAAATAACAAAGTTAGGGCAACCACATTGATAGAAAAGGTTTATATCATAAAATTCTGGACGCAGCAAGTGCGTTATGGTAGTGAATTTTCATAAAAATCTTTTTAATAACAAATATGTGTGTTTTTTTTTTAAGAAAGCAGGCATCCAATTTGGTTACCAAAATAACCTATATAGTAGAAACAATGTGCCATGTTCCATTAAAATAACTTTATTGTGTGAAAATGTACAAAAATTTCCGAAAGTAAACTTAAAGTGTTCCCGAAAAAACACGTTTCTTGGTCAACCTTATAGGTTAATAGCAAATTGAGCTGTTCAAATATGAAACATTTGATCAAAATTCGCTACCATAACGCACCTGCTGCGTCCAGAATTTCTTTTCATACAAACATGCATTATATTTCGATCGAAAATGCAAAAATGCAATAACATAAGGCGTGTTTGATTAAAAAAAAAAGGAAATTTGTATCACCAACGACTTATGGGCCACCTGTGATTGTAGAAATATTATTTTATGATGTAGCTCAAGACACCCTATAATTAATATATACAAATTTTCTTCATATCTTATATAATAACGGATATATTGAGCTTTATTAATTTTTTACGAAAATTCGACAAAAATTATTTACCATTAAATGATAAACTCTATAGCTAAGGCTACTGCCAAGCATCAGAGAAAGGGTCTATTTGAAATGAATTTTCTGCAAATATTTTAGTAAAATGAAGGACAATGACGGTTGAAACTAAGACTTTAGGGTTTGTAAAACATCCTTCTTGAGACATTTTATTTCTATAGCCCGTATTAGATTTAAGTTATTTGCCTAAATGTTGCCAATTTTGACATTTTAAATCGCCACTTTGACGTTTTTAGGAAAACCTCAATTTTTTTTTAATCCCTATAACTTTTTTGTCTTTTGACCTACATAGCTAAATTTTGGTAGGTAACTTACCTATAAGGATGTAAACCTGTATACCAAATTTGGTTGCCCTTACTTTGTTAATTCCGGAGATATAAATTTTTTTTAAAAGAAAACACAAAATTTTCCGGGAAAACCTGGGCAGATTTTCCTGGCTAACAAACTTATCCAAACCATTTGCAAAAGGAATTTTTTCACCAAATTTGATCAAAATCGGCCCATTATTTTTTGAGTTATCGGTGTGATACATACATATATATACATATATATATATATATATATATATATATATATATATATATATATATATATATATATATATATATATATATAAACATATAAAAAATGAAACTGACCCCGGATATGTTTTCTGGGAGGCCTAATTAGCGCTCATTTGAAAAAAAATTTTCAAAATTCAAAAGTCGGGATCTCCTCATTAGTGAATTTTTTTTAAGAAAATTCAGTAAAAAGAAAACCATGCACCAAAATTTGAATCTCTACGTTAAAACAAAAAAAAGTTGTAAGCTTTTTAGTTTTTACTCAAACGTCAAAAAATTCGCGATTCAAACGTCAAAATTGACATGTTCTAGATAATATACATGAACGGCTATGCAGCATAAATGTCGTAAGAAGTTAAAAAGCCTTAAGTTTCAGCTACAATCTCCATTGTTCTTTATTTTACTAAATTATTTGCAGAAAATCAATTTTAAACAGACCGTTTATGTGATGCTTTCGTAGCAGTTTCAGCTTTTTATTTAATGTAAAGGAATCAGATTACGCTTATTATTTAGCGTTTTTTTTTTGAATTGGGCAGTGGAAGTTTTTTATGGAGAAACGGTGTTGGTAAGTAGTTTTTCCTTTCCATGGAGTTCTGTAAGGTGAGTTTTTTACAGTTTGCATTTCTAGTTGTAGCATAATATTTACCTTGCAAAGAACCTCAAATTTACTTTAGGTCTCTTAACTGCATTGTGGAGTTGAGATCACAGCATTTGTCCGATGGTTAATGCATAAAGAGCTTCCTCTAAGCATGTTTCTGAAAGTTTCTTCCAAAAAACAAACAATACACTAATCTGCTAATTTACCTATAAATGTTATTAATGTTAAAAAAAAATGGAAACAACGCTCGTGCCTCTAATAAAGTTCTCCTTGTCATTTTAACTTTAAATGAAATTTCCTTCTCCCATTTCGCATCCGTTCAACACATTGGGTACAGAAAATATAGGAATTTACTTAAAATTGTCATTTATAATTGAAGGAACATAAAACTTGTTGTAGGTATGCCAGGAAAAATTCACACAAAATAGAATGATTTCTAGATTCTAAAACCCACTGTGACTATATAAAGAAACAACGTTAAATGTGACGAAAAGCATTTCAGGTTAAGGATCGAAAAATGTTTGAACAGTAAAATAAGATTTCGTACTCCAAAAAATAACCAACATTCTTATAAGGCGCAATACAATACTGCAACAGTACATTTCATATTCAACTGACAAATTATTTTGATAAATGTCAGATCTACTTTCAAGGTGACATCTAAATAAGTATTTTGTTTTCTGACATTTGTAATACAAATGTAGGCACGCTTTTCTTCTTATTTTCATATTAATTTTTGGCAATCACAATTTTACTCATAGAGTTGGATACAATTTTAGTGACTTTTTAATTTTGAAGAGATTTCTTTAAATGAGCGCGAACTAGGCCCCATAGAACCCATATTCGAGTTTCAGTTTTTATCTGTTTTCATATATACAGGGTGGCGAATTTCTAAGGTAAAGCTCAATATATCCATTATTATACAATATATGAGAAAAAAAATTATATGTTAATTATACGATGTCTGGAGCTGCATCTTATAAAATTATTTTTACAATCACAGGTGGCCCATAAGTCGCTAGTGATGCATTTTTTCCCTAATTGAACACGCCTTATATTATTGCAATTTTTGCATTTTCCATCGAAAGATAATGCACGTTTGTAAGAAAATAAATTCGGGTCTCAGCAAGCGCGTTATGGTAGCGATTTTTCATAAAATGTTTCTTTCGATAGCTTAATTTACTATTAAGCTAATGGTTTGTTGGCCAGGAAACCAGTTTTTTGGGCCACATTTTAAGTTTATTTTCGGAAGATTTTTGTATATTGTCAAACAATAAAATTACTTTGATAAAATATGGTACATTGTTTCTCCTATATAGGCTATCCTGGTAACCAAACTTGACGCAAGCTTTGTTAAAAAAATATATTTCTTATTAAAAACATTTTATGAAAATGTACTACCATAACGCCCTTGCTGCGTCCCGAACCTTCTAGATTATTTACTCCTAAAGAAAACAAGAAAATCAGATTTTAGTGATTTTTTAAAACCTTTTCAGATGGTTTGTTAAAATTAATGTATGCAACACTTCACTTTTTCGAGTGCTTTGCATATTTGATGCAGATCATATAAATATCTAGATAATTTGCAAATTGACACCCAGTATAATCATTTCAATAAATGCCTAGATATCTCTGGTAACTTTGTTCTGTGAATCGTTAATAAATCATTAAGTAACTAATACCATTGTTTTAGCCATGATAAATATTATTTGGAATAACATTTTACCTAAGACGCCTTTAAAGCAGAATTGCCTAATAGCTTGTTAAAGAAAATGAATTATACAAAGAGCGCCTTAAGAAACGATATATATATATATATATATATATATATATATATATATATATATATATATATATATATATATATATATATATATATGTATGTGTGTGTGTGTGTGTGTGTGTGTGTGTAAATTTGGGGTTTTCCTCAAAACGTCAATGTCGCGATTTGAAACATCAAAATTGGCAACATTTAGGCAAAGAATCTGAAACTAATACTAATATGTAAAGAAAATCTCACGAGAAGAATGTTTTTCAAACCCAGTCTCAGCTTTAGCAGTAGCTTTAGCTATAGTTTATCGTTTAATGCTATAAAATTTTTAGCAAATTTTCGCAAAAAATCAATAAAGCTCAATATTTCCATTTATATACAAGATACCAAAAAATTGTATACCTTATTTATAGGGTGTTTTTAGCTTAATCTTAAAAAATCTCGGGACGCAGCAAGTGCATTATGGTAGCGAATTTTCTTTAAAATATTTTTAATAGCAAATGTCTTTATTTGATGAAAGCAGGCATCAAACTTGGTTACCTATATAGTAGAAACAGTGTACCATATTTCATTGAAATAAATTCATTGTTTGAAAATATATAAACATTTTTCAAAAGTGTAGATGCAGCAAGTGTGGTATGGAAGTGATTTTCCATAAAAATGTTTTTAATAGCAAATGCGAGCAGGCATCAGTCTGATTACCGGTATAGCCTATGTGGTAGAAACAATGTACTATTTTTTATCAAAATTACTTATGATTTGAAAATATACAAAAATTTTCAGAAAATAAACTTAAATGTTGGTTTTCATCCAACAAAGCTTACGTTAATAGCAAATTGAGTTATTGAAATTTGAAGGATTTAATGAAAATTCGGTAAATTTGCAGATTAGCACCCGAACGCTTTTCAACAAATTGTTTTCAGAACCATTACTAGGACCCCACCTGCAGGTTTCTGAAAACAGTTTTTTGAAAGACGTTCGGGAGCTAAACTGCAAATTTACCGAAAATTTGCTACCAAAACGCACTTACTGCGTCCAGATTTTTTTCTTACAAACGCATCATATTTCGATAAAAAATGCAAAAATGCATTAACGAATTTGTTCTACGAAAATTAGTTTAAAAAAAATTATACACCCCTACTCACTCCTGGTCCCGTAACTTCCTTGGGGAGTGTGAACAAGAAATTTTTCTTGGGGTTTGTGGATACAAGGGGGTGGGGGCTTAGGCAGGTTTCTGAAAATATTTTTTTGAAAAGCGTTCGGGAGCTAAACGGCAAATTTATCGAAAATTCGCTACCAAAACGCACTTACTGCGTCCAGATTTTTTTCTTACAAACGCATCATATTTCGACAAAAAATGGAAAAATGCATTAACGAATTTGTTCTACAAAAATTTGCTAAAAAAAATTATGCACCCCTACTCACTCATGGTCCCTTAACTTCCTTGGGGAGTGTGAAGAAGAAATTTTTCTTGGGGGTTTGTGGATCCGGGGGGGGGGGGGGGGGTGGCAGGCAGGTTTCTGAAAACAGTGTTTTGAAAAGCGTTCGGGAGCTAAACTGCAAATTTACCGAAAATTCGGTACCAAAACGCACATACTGCGTCCAGATTTTTTCCTTATAAACGCATCATATTTCGATAAAAAATGCAAAAGTGCATTAACGAATTTGTTCTACAAAAATTAGCTAAAAAAATTTATGCACCCCTACTCACTCCTGGTCCCGTAACTTCCTTGGGGAGTGTGAACAAGAAATGTTTCTTGGGGTTTGTGGATCGAGGGGGGGAGAGCCCTAGGCAGGTTTCTGAAAACAGTTTTTTGAAATGCGTTCGGGAGCTAATCTGCAAATTTACCGAAAATTCGCTACCAAAACGCACTTACTGCGTCCAGATTTTTTTTCTTACAAACGCATCATATTTCGATAAAAAATGGAAAAATGCATTAACAAATTTGTTCTACAAAAATTTGCTAAAAAAAATTATGCACCCCTACTCACTCATGGTCCCTTAACTTCCTTGGGGAGTGTGAACAAGAAATTTTTCTTGGGGTTTGTGGATCCGGGGGGGGGGGGGGGGGGGGGGGCAGGCAGGTTTCTGAAAACAGTGTTTTGAAAAGCGTTCGGGAGCTAAACTGCAAATTTACCGAAAATTCGGTACCAAAACGCACTTACTGCGTCCAGATTTTTTCCTTATAAACGTATCATATTTCGATAAAAAATGCAAATGTGCATTAACGATTTTGTTCTACAAAAATTAGGTAAAAAAAATTATGCACCCCTACTCACTCCTGGTCCCGTAACTTCCTTGGGGAGTGTGAACAAGAAATGTTTCTTGGGGTTTGTGGATCGAGGGGGGGAGAGCCCTAGGCAGGTTTCTGAAAACAGTTTTTTGAAATGCGTTCGGGAGCTAATCTGCAAATTTACCGAAAATTCGCTACCAAAACGCACTTACTGCGTCCAGATTTTTTTTCTTACAAACGCATCATATTTCGATAAAAAATGGAAAAATGCATTAACGAATTTGTTCTACAAAAATTAGCTAAAAAAAATTATGCACCCCTACTCACCCCTGGTCCCGTAACTTCCTTGGGGAGTGTGAACAAGAAATGTTTCTTGGGGTTTGTGGATCCAGGGGGGGGGGGGGGCTAGGCAGGTTTCTGAAACCAGTGTTTTGAAAAGCGTTCGGGAGCTAAACTGCAAATTTACCGAAAATTCGCTACCAAAACGCACTTACTGCGTCCAGATTTTTTTTCTTACAAACGCATCATATTTCGATAAAAAATGCAAAAATGCATTAACGAATTTGTTCTACAAAAATTAGCTAAAAAAATATGCACCCTTACTCACTCCTGGTCCCGTAACTTCCTTGGGGAGTATGAACAAGAAGTGTTTCTTGGGGTTTGTGGATCCAGGGGGGGTCTAGGCAGGTTTCTGAAAACAATCTTTTGAAAAGCGTTCGGGAGCTAAACTGCAAATTTACCGAAAATTCGCTACCAAAACGCACTTACTGCGTCCAGATTTTTTTCTTATAAACGCATCATATTTCGATAAAAAGTGCAAAAATGCATTAACAAATTTTTTCCTCGATAATTAGCTTAAAAAAATTATAGACCGTTAAACCATAAACTTCACTAAACCTACAAATAAATATCCAAAAAGCCACCAAACTTAACTAAACTGACAGCCAAAGCATCAGAGAAAGGGTCTATTTGAAATGGATATTTTGTAAATATTTTAGTAAAATGAAGGGCAATGACGGTTGAAAATTAAGGGTTTGCAGAACACTCTTCTTCAAACATTTTCTTTGCACAAACGGTATTTGTTTTACATTCTTTGCCTAAACATTGCCAATTTTGACGTTTAATATTGCGAGTTTGACGTTTTGAGGAAAACTCTAAAATTTGTTGCTTTAACTGCCCTTACTTTGTTATTTCCGCAGATATGAATTTTTTTATAAAGAAAACACAAAATTTTCCGGGAAAACCTGGTCTGATTTTCCTGGCTAACGAACTTATCCAAGCCACTTGCAAAAGGAAGGTACTCTGCAAATTTTGTCAAGATCGGTCCATTATTTTTTGAGTTATCGGTCGGATATATATATATATATATATATATATATATATATATATATATATATATATATATATATATATATATATATATATATATATATATATATATATGTATATAAACACAGATCTCCCCATAAGCGAATTTTTTTTTTAAAAATTCGCTAAAAAGTATTTCTACAATCACAGGCTGGCCCATCATCGAACACGCCTTATATTATTGCATTTTTACATTTTCCATAGAAATATAATTAATGTTTCAAGAAAATCAATTCTGGACGCAGCAAGTGCGTTATGGTATCGAATTTTCATTAAATGCTTCAAATTTAAATAGCTCAATTTTCTATTAACCTATAAGATTCCTTGGTCGGGAAACCAGTTTTTTTGGGAATATTTTAAGTTTATTTTTGAAAAGTTTTTGTACATTTTTAAACAATGAAATTATTTTGATGACACATGGTACATTATATTTCGCCTATACAGGTTATACTGGTAAGCATATTTGATACCTGCTTTATTTAAAAGAAAAAAACATATTTGCTATGGGAAAATTCACTACCATAACGCACTTGCTGCGTCCATCTTTTTATTCACTTATTTCTACTTTTATTGATCGCTTAACTGCTTTTTTTCTAAATTTGCCACTATGATGCACTTGCTAAGTCAGAACCCAATTTGAGGCCTATTAGCGAATTAAAAAAAAATCGCTAATAAGGAGAGCTGTCTTATATATATATATATATATATATATATATATATATATATATATATATATATATATATATATATATATATATATATATATATATATATATATATATATATCCGACAGATAACTCAAAAAATAATGGACCAATCTTGATCAAATTTGGTGAGTACCTTCCTTTTGCAAGTGGCTTGGACAAGTTCGTTAGCCAGGAAAATCGGACCAGGTTTTCCCGGAAAATTTTGTGTATTCTTTATAAAAAAATTCATATCTCCGTAAATAACAAAGTAAGGGCAACCAAATTTAGTACGCGTGTTTGTATTATAAAAAGTGAACTCTGTACTAATTTATAAGGCAAAGAACTTATGCGTCAAACTCGCAATTTTTAACTTCAAAATTTGCAATGTTTAGGCAAAGAACGTGAAACAAATACGGATTTTGAAAAGAAAATATTGCAAGAAGAGTGTTCTGCAAAGTTTCAGATTCAACCGTCATTGCCGTTCAGTTTACTAAAATATTTACAGAAAATTCATTTCAAATAGACCCTTTTTCTGATGCTTTGGCTGTCGGTTTAGTTAAGTTGATGCTTTCGCTGTAGGTTTAGTGAAGTTTATGCTTTAATGGTCTATAATTTTTTAGATAATTTTCGTAGAATAAATTCGTTAATGCATTTTTGCAATTTTTTATAGAAATATAATGCGTTTGTAAGAAAAAAATCTCGACCCAGTAAGTGCGAATTTTCGGTAAATATGCAGTTTAGCTCCCGAACGCTTTTCAAAAAACTGTTTAGCTAATTTTCGTAGAACAAATTCGTTAATACGTTTTTGCATTTTTTAACGAAATATGATGCGTTAGTAAGAAAAAAAATCTGGACGCAGTAAGTGCGTTTTGGTAGCGAATTTTCGGTAAATTTGCAGTTTAGCTCCCGAACCCTTTTCAAAAAACTGTTTTCAGAAACCTGCCTAGACCCCCCCCCCCTGGATCCATAAGCCCCAAGAAAAATTTCTTGTTCACACCCTCAAGGAAGTTACGGGACCAGGAGTGAGTAGGGGTGCTGGGCGGGGTAGGAAATATGAGCAGGAAATTTGAATAAAACGGGATTGAAAGCTGTCTTTTTCACATCTTGAAGCCATATCCCCCTTAAACCCTGCCTACCCGCACAACACTCCTATCCTCTCAGGTGCCGTAACTTCCTTGGCTGGTAGGAACAAGAAATTTTTCTTGTGGTTTATGCAGCGAAAGTGGTTGTATGCACGCGATGGGGAAGGAAAATCCCCACGACGAGGCAGCCTCCCTCTCCCGCCCCCGCCCGCGCAACTCGAACCGGGGGGGTCTGTATCTTCGTAGGCATTTTACTTGCCCCCTCGTGTGCATCCAACCACCCTCGTTGCATAAACCACAAGAAGAACTTATTGTTCATACCCCCCAAGGAAGTTACGTGACCTGTGGCAAATGGGGGTGCTGTGTGGGATAGGCAGGGTTTCATGGGGATATGGCTTCAAATAGACAGCTTTCAAGCAGTTTTCTTCGTATTTTCTGCTTATATTTCCTTTTTAATACCTCCTCCGCCCAGCACCCATATTCACTCCCAGTCGCGTAACTTCCTTGGGGGGTGTGAACAAGACATTTTTCATGTGGTTTGTGCACCCAGGTGGGGTCCTAGTAATTTTTCTAAAAACAATTTTTTGAAAAGCGTTCGAGAGCTAATCTGCAAATTTGCCGAATTTACATTAAATCCTTCAAATTTCAATAACTCTATTTGCTATTAACGTAAGCTTTGTTGGTTAGGAAACCAACATTTAAGTTTATTTTCGGAATTTTTTTGTATATTTTCAAACCATAAATCATTTTGATAAAATATAGTACATTTGTTTCTACTACATAGGCTATACCGGTAATCAGATTGATGCCTGCTCGCATTTGCTATTAAAAACATTTTAATGGAAATTCACTTCCATAACACACTTGCTGCATCCAGACTTTTGAAAAATGTTTATATATTTTCAAACAATAAAGTTATTTCGATGAAATATGGTACATCCTTTCTACTATATAGGCAACCAAGTTTGAGGCCTGCTTTCATGAAAGAAAGACATTTGCTATTAAAAATATTTTTAAAAAAATTCGCTACCATAACGCACTTGCTGCGCCCAGAGTTTTATAATATTATTTTTGGTTTTAGTAAATTATCCTAATCGAAATTGTCATTGTATAATCTAAACTGCATCAGACAAAAATATGAGATGATGTCATCCGCTGAACATTTAGTTTTTACATAATATTTTTTGCAGACTGATTTTGCCACCTACAAAATGAAGATGAACGTCCCGATTGTACAATATAATATAGCATGGCACCACATGATTTTAAATAATTCATCAACAAAGAGTCGAGTCTCGGGAGGCGGAAGCTTATCGACGCACCCCGTACTATGAGTTATGGACCATCGCAAACCATACACTGTGTAGTCTATCAAAAAACAGGTGTTTTATCGGCGCGAAGGGCCTCACGCACGTTTCGTGTTTCTTTTTCACACATCTGCGGTTCTCTCTCTACATTATATGCTGTGCGGTAAAGCTGTCCTTGTTTGAGATACACAACCCGAGGGAGGAATAACATGTTCGTGCTGTGAAAATGAATCAGCTAGGATTAATCTGGCTTGTATTTTTGTAGAGGATGTTCAGAGATGGATTAGAGTACAATTTAATCCGATATCTTTAGATTTTCCCAAAAAGAGTGTTAATAATTGGCAAATTAGATAACCACAATTGACTATGATAATATTATTTTTGCTTGATCCATCAAATCAATATCATTATCGTCATCATAATCTAAAGTCTCCAACCATGGTGATTTATTGATTGTTGTTGACCTTACTTGGTGAAACTGGTTCATACTACCTACAGACTTGGAGACTACTTCTCTGGCTTCACTGTAGAGTTTCTTTTCTGTAGATGAAAGACGTAGCCAGCGCGTAAGCTAACTGGAGCATGAATTCTAGATGTCATAGGATGTTCTTCAACAATTCTGTGACTAGTTTCGCTGCCTGACAGCATTCTTTATTTCAGCAACACACCACGAGGGTTTACAGCCTAAATACTATCGTACCGTGGGTGTCGACAAGGAGGAAAGAGGCAACTTGTTAATTCTGGACTTAAAGGTTTGGAGGTTCGGAAGCGAAGGAAAAACATGATCCGGCAAGGAGATCCACAACTTTGAAGTCCTCGGGACAAAAGAGCGGGCATAACAAGATGTTCTATGTCTGGTGACCTGGACAGTAAAAGGGTGCATTCACTCTGTTCCCCTGGTAGATCTGTTGCGGTCAGGAGGTGGAGGAACTATGAAAGAAAGCTTCTCTGAGCACTGCTCGTGCAGATATCTATAAAAGAGAGGGAGGTCACCAACGGCACGTCAGTGGGCAAGGGATGGCAGCTTTTGGGTGAGGGTAGGGTCACCAATGAAACGTATAGCTCTCTTCTGAATGGAGTCCAGGATAGCGAGTGTAGAAGCGGCAGCAGCACTCTAGATGTGGAAGCCCTATTCGAGGTTTGGCCTTATTTGTGAAGTATATAAGGTATAGAGATTAGCTGGTGATAAGTATTTGCGAGCTCAAAAGAGAAAACCTAATTTCTTGGCAGCCGCGTCTGTAATTGATGTGACATGTTGGTGCCAATTGAGATTTCAATCCACAGAAATTCCAAAGGACTCATTACTTTGAATAACTTGGTTGTTCATTGTGATAGTTCTAGGGCTGGTGTATCTTTTATGAGAAAGAAATAAAGACTGACATTTGCTGGCGTTGAATTGTATAAGATTTCTACTTCCCCAGTCTAATATTTTTTGGAGATCCACGGAGACAGTACCCTCCATGTGTCTGCGATCGTCATCTAAGTTGGGCCATAGAGACAGGGTTAGAATATTGTATATTTGAGTGGAGGGTGCTGTCGTCCACGTAACTGTGAACTGGTTTGGATGTGCTAGAGAGGAGGTCATTGATGTTGAGAAGAAACAAAGTAGGGGCTAAAGTTGAACCTTGAGGAACTCCAGCATTAATTGGATATATTTTAGAGGAATGGCCATCCACAACAACAGAAATGCTCCGGTTGGAAATGAAGTTTGCTGTCCAGGTATAGAGTTTGGTGGTAGGCCATAGGCCGGAAGTTTATTAAGCAACGTTGCGTGCCAGACCTGGTCGAAGGCTTTCAATATGTCTAGAGCGACAATCTGGGATTCACCGTGTAGTTCCATAGACTTGTTCCAAGAATGGGTGACAAAGGAAAGGTGGTCGGCAGTTGATCTGCGCTAACAGAATCCATACTGCCTGTGGTGGATTAGACTGTGTTTCTTAAGAAATTTTATGTTTATATGCTTTTCCATCACTTTAGAGATGACTGAAAGGAGATATATAGGCCTGTAGTTGCTAGGAAGCGCTTTAGCTCCTTTCTTGGGGACGGGTTGTACTCCAGCAGTTTTCCAGTTACTAGGGAATATGCCTCTATTGTAAGATGTCTGAAACAGACGAGTCAGGACAGGAGCAAGGTCTGGTGCGCATTTTTTGAGAACAATTGCTGGGATCTCGTCAAGGCCAGAGGCTTTCCTGTTATTAAGAGAAGAGAGGATCTTTCGTACCTTTTCAGTTTTGAAAATGATATTCGTAATTTTTTGCGCGACATTGGGGACTGTTGGTGGTTGAACATTTGGAGGTGGGTTGAGAGTAGAATTGCCGGCGAACAACGAGGCAAAATAATTTTAATAATTTTGGAATGAGATATTGCTGTACAAATTGTAGATATCGTAGGGACCAATAATCCTACTTCTAACAATTCCCGCCCAAATTTACCTATTGTGGATATCATGTGTGATTCTGTCGTATCAATCTTATAGTTGTGAACATATAAGTTATATATGTTCACAACTGATTTCTGACTCAGTCGAGCAATCCGGCTGGTACTTACAAGCAGGTCAACAGATACCGCTCCTAAAACGCCATCTGAGCTATTTTCACATTTAGTTCTCTTCCGAACTCATTTCGATTTTAAAATGCCAGTAGCACAACTCCTGGTTTCCAACTTTTAAAATGTCACGTGAGAATTTGGATTATTGGGCAACCCGTCCCCAAGAAATGATCCAAAACGCTTTCTAACAATTCCAGGCCTATTTCTCTCCTTTCAGTCGGCTCTAAAGTAATGGAAAAGTATATAAACACCGAATTACTAAAATTTATTGAAAAACACAGTCTAATCCACGACAGGCAGTATGGATTTCGTCAGCGCAGATCAACTGCCGACCTCCTTTCCTTTGTCACCCATTCTTTGAACAAGTCTATGGAACTACACGGTGAATCCCAGATTGTCGCTATAGACATATCCAAAGCATTCGACCAGGTTTGGCACGCAGGTCTGCTTAATAAACTACCGGCCTATGGCCTACCACCAAAACTCTGTACATGGTCAGCATATTTTCTCCAACCGGAGCATTTCCGTTGTCGTGGATAGCCATTCCTCTAAACTGTATCCAATTGATGCAGGAGTCCCTCAAGGTTCAGTTTTAGCCCCTGCTTTGTTTCTTCTCCACATCAATAACCTCCTCTCTAGCACATCCAACACATCTAACCCAGTTCACAGTTACGCGAACGACAGCATTCTCCACTCAAATATACAATATTCTAAGCCTGTCTCTTTAGCCCAATTAGATGAGCGTCGGAAACTTATGGAGGGTTCTGTCTCCGTGGATCTCCAAAAAATATTATACTGGGAAAGTAGAAATCTTATACAATTCAGCCCCACCAAATCACAGTCTTGCTGTCTTTCTCATAAGAGATACACCAACCCTAGACCCATCACAAGAAATAACCAAGTTATTCAAAGCAATGAGTCCTTTTCACTTGTTGGCATTTCTGTGGATCGAAATCTGAATTGGCAACAACATGGCACATCAATTGCAGAAGCGGCTGCTAAGATTCAGAAATTAGGTTTCCTCTTCCGGGCTTGCAAATACTTTTCACCAGCTAATCTATACCTTATGTACTTCACAAATAAGGCCAAACCTCGAAACTGCTCACACATCTGGGGTGCCGCTCCCGCTTCTACACTCGCTATCCTGGAGTCCATTCAGGAGAGAGCTATACGTCTAATCGGTGACCCTACCCTCACCCAAAGGCTGCCATCCTTTGGCCACCGACGTGCCGTTGGTGATCTCTCTCTCTCTCTTTTATAGATATCTGGACGGGCACTGCTCAGACAAGCTTTCTTCCATAGTTCCTCCACCTACTGCCCCCAACAGATCTATCAGGGGAACAGAGCGAATGCACCCTTTTACTGTTCAGGTCATCAGACATAGAGCATCTTGTTATGCCCGCTTTTTTGTCCCGAGGACTTCCAAGTTGTGGAATTCCTTGCTGGCACATGTTTTTCCTTCTCCGCCGAACCTCCAAACCTTCATGTTCAGAATTAACAAGTTGCCTCTTTCCTCCTTGTCGACACCCATGGTATGATAGTATTTAGGCTGTGAGACCTCGTGGTGTGTTGTTGAAATAAAAAAAAACTATTAATAAACGATCCAGTTAAAGAGTACACACTAGTTAATGCAGATGCAGAAATTACTTCTAAAATTAGTGAAGTCTGGGGAAAAGCCTCTACATATCATATTTAGTATAGCACGGCTTAATCAAGTCAAATCAACCACAATTAATAAATAGTATTAACTGTCTGACCATGCCGTAGAAGGGCGAAACTGTTTACAGAGAAGAAATCCAGCTATTGTAAAAACAGAGAAAAAGTTTCTACATCTATGTTTAGTACATGAGTCTTTAGGAATGCATCGGTTGGGCTAATCCGTCCCCTTTGATCAGGATTGGAGAACCACCGAATTCTAGAACGGCTGATAAAAACAGGCAACGACACGACTTTGTTATCCTTAATCGAAATTAAATCTCGCTGGTCACTGCATAATTAAGTGGAATGGAGTGATTGCTTAATTATTAGGTTTTTGCCGGCCTCAGTTTGTTATTTTCCCGATAAAAAGCCCGCTTGCCTTTAATCAGAAGTGAAAAGTCATCCTGATAAGACGTAAATCCATGTCGTTTTGTACCGGCTTCCCTTTCATGACTTGATCCAGTCAACTGGCATAAATGATCATTAACATGAATCAGGCAGGCTTTCTTTAATCATGTATTTCTCTTATAAATGGGCAATTGTCAAAGAATTTGATAATTTGGATATAACTTAGAAAAGTACACCTGTACATTGACCTTAGGTGTTTTATAATACATTATCCGCAATAAAACAGTTTTTACATTAAAAAAAGTCTGGGCGCAGCATGTGCGTTATGGTAGTGAATTTTTATGAAAATGTTTTAATAGCAAATATGTTTTTTTACTGAATTTTCTTTAAAAAAATTCACTAATGAAGAGATCTCGACTCAGTTTCAATTTTTATATGTATATATATATATATATATATATATATATATATATATATATATATATATATATATATATATATATATATATATATATATATATATATGTATGTATAATAATAATAATATAGATTTATTTTTCAAAATACAGTTCAATAACAATAACATACATAGATCTACTGAACATAATAAATCTTGGAAAGATCCACAAAAGTCAGAGACTTGTGCGTGGATAAATCTAAACCAAGCAAAGAATACAAAACCAAGTAATGAACACAAGAACACTCACACACACACCCACAGGTGCAAGAACCAAAACACCCACCAGCACAATCACACAAACACATTCTCTCACACATTTTCACATGTACACTCTCACAAATGCATATAATAATAAAAAGTAAAAAGTGTGCATATTTAAAAATGATTACTGTGTGGTACAACATCGCAAAAGATATCATACGACCTGTGCAACCCCTATCTGTGTACTAAACCATGAATGATGTGTCTAGATTTCGAAACCCATGCTTTCACCATCCTCACATAAGAACATAACGTTGGTGCAGTTCTGATCCTGACTGGAAGAGTATTATAAATTCTCGGTGCAATATAAGTATAACTACGCTGGCCCACAGTCTTAATTGCTCTGTTCGTTTGAGCGGCCGCTGCTGCGTTTAGCCTAGTTATGTACGAATGCTCTATTCTAGAGACGCGATCATACTTTCTTACGTACGTCAACACAGCCAATGAAAAAAGTTGCCTAATATCATTAGCTCCTGCTTCAGCGTACAAAGATTCAGACGGGTAACTGTAGCACTTATTATAAATTAGTTTCAGGAACCAACGTTGAATTATATCCAACCTTTTCAGGTGACAACTCAACGCAGCACCCCAAACAACAATCCCGTATGTAAGAAGGGGTTCAACCAATGCCGAATAGACCATTCTAAGACACCCCGTTGTCAGAAAGGTTTTTAGGTATTTAAACTTATACAAAATGTTCCTCAACTTTTTAACAACCACACCAACATGCTCATCCCAACGCAGATGTTGATCTATGATGATTCCCAAATACCTAACTTTTGGTGTCGCCTCAATTTGGATACATTGGTTGTTACAAACCATTTGCAGTGTATTAAATGACGGCAGGTGTGACCTATAGGAGGCAAATGCAACATACTTCGTCTTCTTTGTGTTAATAGTTAACCCACTGGCATCAAACCACCCCTTAATATTCACAAAATCTTCTACAATTATGGTCTTTAGCCGTTGCCAAGAACAATCTTCATATAGAATTGCAGTATCATCTGCAAAACCAATGACTTTACCAGCTGTCTGCACATCAAATATATCATTGATATACAAACTAATATATATATATATATATATATATATATATATATATATATATATATATATATATATATATATATATATATATATATATATATATATGTATGAATGTATGTATCACACCGATAACTCAAGAAATAATATGCCGAAAGGCAAAAACGTTATACGCATTTAAAAAAAATTGCGGTTTTCCTCAAAACGCCAAAGATGCGATTTAAAACGTCAAAATTGGCAACATTTAGGCAAAGAACTTAAATCTAATACGGGCTATGGAAATAAAATGTCTCAAAAAGAATGTTTTACAAACCCTGAAGTCTTAGTTTCAACCGTCATTGTCCTTCATTTTACTAAAACATTTCCAGAAAATTCATTTTAAACCCTTTCTCTGATGCTTGGCGGTAGCCTTAGCTATAGTTTATCGTTTAATGGTATATAATTTTTGTATAAGTTTCGTAAAAAATCAATAAAGCTCAATATACCGGTTATTATACAAGATATGAAAAAAAAATGTATATATTAATTATAGGGTGTCTTGAGCTACATCTTAAAAAATTATTTCTACAATCACATGGTGGCCCATAAATCGTTGGTGATACAAATTTTCTTTTTTTTTAATCAAACACGCCTTATGTTGTTGCATTTTTGCATTTTCCATCGAAATATAATGCATGTTTGTAAGAGAAGAAATTCTGGACGCAGAAAGTGCGTTATGGTAGCGAATTTTGATCAAATGCTTCATATTTGAATAGCTCAATTTGCTATTAACCTATAAGGTTGACCAGAAAACGAGTTTTTTCGGGAACATTTTAAGTTTACTTTCGGAAATTTTTGTATATTTTCAAAAAAAAACTTATTTTGACTAAATTTGGTACATTGTTTCTACTATATAGGTTATACTGGTAACCAAATTTGATGCCTGCTTTCTTAAAAAAAAACTCACATATTTGCTATTAAAAATATCTTTTTTCATATTGACCAACACCCTATACCTACAGTCCTTAGTTTTGGAAATATTTTTTGCATTTTTTTTTCAGGCTTAATTACAGATGATGTATATAAATTGAATTTTATATATTCTTTGAGCGCATGTTTTGTGAAATACAGTCAGTTATCGCAGAAATTTTGTAGTGTTTCTGTAGAAATCATTGTTCGTAAGACTTCTGTGGCATTTTGGTAATTAATAATAAATGTTTAATAAATTGTTATAAAAAATATTTTAGGATTTTCGTAAAAAAATTGCTTGCAAATTTTCATTCACATTTTTTTGGCAGTCTCGTCGAAAAGCTTTTTGTGAATAATTATATCTTGGCAGGTGTGTATATAGCTTGAAGGGGTTCGTGGGCCAGAAAAATCGAACCAGTTTTTTCGGGAATATTTTAAGTTTATTTTCGGAATATTTTTGTACTTTTCCAAATAGTAAATTTATTTTGATGAAATATGGTACATTGTGTCTACTATATAGGTTAGACTGGTAACCAGGGTTGATGCCTGCTTTCATTAAAAAATACATACTTGCTAGTAAAAGCATTTTAATGAAAATTCACTACTATAACGAACTTGCTGCGTCCAGATTTTTAAATAAATGGCATGGATATTGGTATAAGCTACATATAGTAGAAGCAGTGTACCTTATTTTATCAAAATAACTTTATTGTTTGAAAAGGTACAATAATTTTCCAAAATTAAGCTTAAGATCTTCCTCAAAAAACTGGTCCTATTTTCCTGGGCAACGAAACTCTTCAAGCTATTTACACACCTGCTGAAATATAATTATCCACAAAGAGCTTTTTGACAAAAATATTTAAAAAAAATATTGACATGAAAATTTGACAACAATTGCTTTAAAGAAAATTACCATTTTCTTTACTAAAAATGGTTAAAGTAATGCTACACGAAAATTATGTTTTTTTTTACGAAAACTTGGTAAACAATTATATTTCACGAATTAATTTTATTACAATAACATACATTTATTATTACTAGCACTTCACGAAAAATCTTCAGGAAATGGTTTATTCAAAAACAGAAAAATTATTTTACATAAACGTTTTTACACAAAAATTTGCTAAAAAATTCATAATATTCCAATTACATATATACCTAATATGTATCTAAACTTTCGTGTGTAATTCACATTATATAATATAAAGCCGCGTACCAAATTTGGTTGCCACAGATTTGTTAGTTCCAGAGGTATACAAATTTTCCGGAAGAAAACCTAAAATTCTCCAGGAAAAACTGATCCGATTTTCCTGACTAACGAACCTAACTAAGCTATCGTTAAAAGAAATGTACTCGCCACATATGGTCAAAGTCGGCTGATTATTTTCCGAGTTATCGGTGTAATAACAGACAGATTTGCGTCCAGAGAAATTTTTTTAAAGAAACGCTGAAACACGTTAAGTTTAATATTGAGGGGGACATGTTTTGACATAAAACTCAACTTTGTCAGATCAACCCCTTAATGGTGGTGATAAGAACCCTTGTATTTTAAATAGGGAACATGGGTCGAGTGTTACATCATTTGAAACCTCTTTCTTTTCTGAATTCAGCACACAAATTTTTTTGGAAGTTTTATCAACCCGTTTAAAAATTATTCACAGTTGAAGATGCAAAAACGCATTTCACTCATTCGATAAGAAATGTGCTGATAGTCAATGTTTTGTTGGTTTGTAAACAAAAAAATGACTATCAGAACATTTCTCATCGGAATGAGAGAAATGCGGTTTATTATTTCAGTTTATCGGTCGGTTTGATACTTGGTAGTACTACTGAAAATTAATTTCACAATGGTGTATTGTATAGAAAAAAGAGTTGAAATAATTACTCTTTTTTCAAAAACTACGACTGTGCCAACCGTACTGCAAATTTGTTTAATGAACGACATCCGAACAGACATGTTTGAGCACGACAAAATTGGCCACTGTTTCAAACATCAAAAGAAGAACTATACAGCGAATATTGAAGCATCATAAATTTCACCTGTATAAAATTCATCTTGTACAACTGAATGAAGATGATTTTGATCGGCGGCTGGAGTTTTGTGAAGTTATGACTGCACGAATAGCTGATAACGGGAACTTTTTGTTCAATATCTGTTTTTCAGAAGAGTGTACGTTTTTATTAAACTCTACAGTCAATCGTCATAATTGTCGTTATTGAGCAGATAATAATCCAAAAAATGTTCACGAAGTCCACACTCAAACTCTACAGAAATTGAATGTCTGGGCTGGCATTTTTGAAAACCGTTTAATCGGACCAATTTTTCTTGATGGCAATTTGAGTGGCGAAACGTATTTGGAGTTACTAGAAGATCTCGTTTACCCTCTACTAATTGACATTGTTGAAAGTGATGATCGCTATCAAGATAATCGCTTAGTGTTTCAACAAGATGGAGCTTCTCCGCATTTTTTACAACGTGTTAGGGAGTTTTTGAACAGAGAGTTTCCAGAGCAATGGATTGGGCGTAGACGTGCTATTGAATGGCCCTTAGACCACCGGATTTAACTCCTTTAGACTTGTTTCTATGGGGCCATTTAAAGAGTAGAATTTTCGCAACAGAACCGCAGTCCCTGGAAGAATTACGACGACGCATTATTAAAGAATGCCCTCTAATAACTTCACAAATGCTCCAGAATGTCGGAGCTCGTTTTGAACAAAATTTGTACTTTTGTATGGAAGCTGCTGGTCAACAATTTGAACACTTACTTAACCGAATAAACATTTTTGAACGTTTAGTTTTGTTTTTTAGTTTTTTTTAACGAAAAATTGACTAATTAGTGCATTTCTGATCACAATGAATGAAATACGTTCTTGCAACCCCAAATGTGAATAATTTTTAAACGAGTTGATAAAACTTTCAAAAAAATTTGTGTGCTGAATTCATAAAAGAAAGAGCTTTCAAATGATGTAACATTCGACCCATGTTGCCGATTTATAATATAAGGGTTGTTATCACCACCCTTAGGGGGTTGATGTGACAAAGTTGAGTTTTATGTCAAAACATGTCCCCTTCAATATAAAAATTGACGTGTATCAGCGTTTCTTAAAAAAAAATCTCTGGACGCAAATCGGTCTGTTTCGTTTTCAATGCGCCACCCTATATATATATATATATATATATATATATATATATATATATATATATATATATATATATATATATATATATATATATATATTCTAGAAGGCCCAGTTCGCGCTCATTTAAAGACATTTTTCCAAATGGAAAAGTCGCGATCTCCTTATATTAGTGAATTTTTTAAAAAAACTCCATAAAAAAACCAATACTGAAATGACTGGAAATAAATGAACAGCCACGATCAAATATTGGTTTTAGTAGTGAAAAGCCACTAAAATCCTTGGAAACAGTTGTAATCACTCAACTGACCTTTTGCAATGTTAGTTGCGTTTGTAAGCATCACACTGATCAGTTTCTATCATTTATACTTGACAGCGATTTTAAGTATTGTGACTTTAAATTGGCATTTGTTGTTAACAATCCGTCCAACTATAATTAGCCTGCGGTCATTCCATTTTTGTGTGCTGAAGGTTTGCAACCATTGCAAATTCATACGCGAATGCTAGCAGTATATGGAAACGGATGTTTTGCGCATCCAACTGTCAAAGAATGGTGTCGAAAATTTATGAGTGGAAGAGAGGAGACGAATGATATTCTGCGACCAGGTGCATTGAGTACTGCATCAACAGGCAGAAATGTGGCATGTGCAGAAGGCCTGATTAGAGAAAATCGTCCAATGTCAATGAAAGCTATCTCAGAAAATGTTGGTGTGAGCATAGGATCTGTCCATGGTATCGTACACAAACTGGGTTACAGCAAAAGGCGTTAAAAGGTAATCGTTTTCAGTCGGACGAAGAACTACAAAATGCCGTAAAAAAATTCTTCGAGCAGCAGCCACAATAACTCTTTAAGCAGGACATACATCGGTTGGTGAAATAATGGGATATGTGCTCTAATAGTAGTGGTAATTATTTGTAAATATATTTGCCAATAGATTTTTTCCGAACAAAAGATGGGTTTCAATTGAACAAGCCTCGTATTAAATGATTTATTCGTCATTATAAAGTGCCGTGTTTGAAAGTAACAGAATGTCACACGATTTTACTAACTTTAATTGTTTATAGAAAACCTGCTGCCTAAATTTAACATGTGTGTGTAGGGAAAGGGTTGTCATTGGAAGGTTATCCAACAGACACAGACTAAATTGAACATATGGGTTTAAACAACAATGTATTGTTACGTTCTGCGGCGTTCTGGATTTGTTGACGAACAAAACAGACTTTCAAACTACTAATTTATTATAAGCAACTATTTTTCAACACCAGTATCAACTAAAATATTTGTCTCTATTATTAAATGTCCATAGAACTATATTCCAGTATTTGCCTTCTATTCCAGTATTCGACTTCTTAAACACCAACACTTGCTGCTAACTCGCTTAATACTCTATGATCACTATTTATACCACACCGACTTAATACTGAATTAACTTACTCTGCGCACCGGTCGTCTATTTATACTGTCCATAGAGATTCTAGACCTTCTACACTATTTTACACCTGTCACTTCTGGTCCGTTCTAGAAATATCATTCCAGAGTGTTCGCTCTTACCAACACACTACCATAGAAGTAACAAATTTCCTAAACTTAATTCTCATAGACAAATGTGACACTGCCCCCCTCTTATATTCGATCGTCCCGATCGAATTCTGACATTTCTTGGTATGGTGTAAGTCTGTGCATATGGACCACCTTCGGGCTGCTCTGAATTCGACAGACAACGTCATTGATCCTTTTGACCACCTTATACGGACCTTTCCATAATTTCTGTAGTTTAGGTGACCGTGGCTTGCGTCGTACCGGCTTGTAGAACAACACCCGATCTTCTTCTTTAAAACCAGCTGAATTAGCTGGCACGTCATAACGGGTCTTCATGCGGTCGTTTTCTATTCGTATATGCATTCCGACAGCAGACTGGATGGTTTTCCTTCTCGTAAATATGTCGGGGCTTCCTTCAAGCGAAGTTATTAGGTGGTACTGGTTATTCCGTGTAGTTGCTGTTGTTCTGATGTTTCCACTTGCAAAAATATCTCGGCTAGCCCTATTCATCCTTTCGACATCGGATCTGTTTCAATGAATGTGTTTACTGGCCTTTTTCTGGGTTGGCTTCACATTTACGTGATCTTTGCACCACCCTTCGTCTCGTGTTTCTCTCATACTTTCTTCTCCACTTGCTTTTGGCTGAGTAACTGGGTCGTCCCTTACTCTCACAGCTCTCTGCAGTGGAATGTCACTTTCACGGCAGGCGTTGCTATTTTCCTCTATGGTGATTTTCCGCACTACCAGGCGACATTTATATTTCTTCACCGCCGATAGTCAGGATGTTAGTGCTAAAATCAAGTTTAGCGCACTGGCCCTGAAGTATGTCCAGGCCAATTATAATCGGGTCTGATATGGCTGCGACTATGGCTCTCTGCTTTGCCTTCCATGTCCCAATTTGCAGCTCGTCAGTTTCGCCAAATACCTGGATCCGATCACCACCGGCTGCATTTACTGTGTACACTATGTCTGGCTCCCTAACTCGCCATCTTGGAACCATGTCGCGGCGAATAATTGTCCTAGGTGCGCCTGTGTCGACGACCATCTGGGCCTTATTACCGCTTATGTATCCGTCTACGATGAGAGCGCTGCCAGAATCGCCAACCTGAGAAATGGTTACCGGCTTCGCTTCACTTTCTCCCTCGCGCGTGATCTTAGAGCCCAACATTCGCCCCTTATATGTCCCACCTGGCCGCAGTTCCAGCAGCGCAAGGCATTTACATGGTGAGCTCTTATTGGGTGTCCATGAGACGTCGACCTTATTTGTTCAGCTATTTTCTCATTTATTCTTTGGCATCTTCGTCTACTTTTCTGGCTTCTTCATCTCTTTTTCTCAGCTCTTCTTTAACCTCTTCATCTCTTTTTTTGGCTTCTTCGTCTCTTTCTGGCCTCTTCATCTCTTTTTCTCATTTTTTCTTTGGCTTCTTCGTCTCTTCTTCTGGCCTCTTCTTTCATTTTTTTAATCATTTCCAATTGCTGGGCGTCCATATTGGCTGTTGCGCTACGTGTCTTAGACATAGACGTACTCAAAGCTGGTACACAGTTTATTCTGTTTCAAAAAACACACCCAGTTATGACTTACTGCTGACACTGATCTTCCAGAGATTCCAGAAATTCCCACGTTGTTCAACGAATATTCTGGAAAATATTTCTGCTAGCAGCTTAAAAATCCCACTTCTGACTCCAGTTGTTACGTTCTGCGGGGTTCTGGATTTGTTGACGAACAAAACACAGCCTTTAAAACTACTAATTTATTATAAGCAACTATTTTCCAACACCAGTATCAACTAAAATCTCTATTATTAAATGTCCATAGAACTATATTCCAGTATTCGCCTTCTATGATCGCTTCTTAAACACCAACACTTACTGCTACTCGCTTAATACTCTATGATCACTATTTACACCACACCGACTCAATACTAAATTAACTTACTCTGCGCACGGCTCGTCAATTTATACTGTCCATAGAGATTCTAGAGCTTCCACACTATTCTACACCTGTCACTTCTGGTCCGTTCTAGAAATATCATTCTAGGGTGTTAGCTCTTACCAACACACTACCATAGAAATAACAAAGTTCCTAAACCTAATTCTCATAAACAAATGTGACAGTATGTTAAAAAAATCCTATGAAAATTCGCTACTATAACGTACTCGCCAACTTTTCGTAGTCTCTTCGCTACGCTTGGTATTATTTTAAGGTTCGAGTTAATTCGTCCAAAAAAAAAATTGTTTCTTTGTAATTCACATTTCCGAAAGAAGAGAGGCCAGAGATAATGGTGATTGGCTCAGTCCTTTGTACCATAATATACGCCTGGAAAATGAACCATTTAGCAAAAATACTTCAACAAGATAACTCTTATTCCAAGAGTTAAATTAACTCCAATTTCCAAGATCGTTTATCGAGATTTCCCAATCTAGGACAGAGTCCAAAACAGAGAAGAACCTTGAGTAGAACACACATTTGATTCAACTATTCATCATCGACGTGCATTAGCATACGAATCACGCCTCTGCCATCAACAATATGAACATCCACTTCCACAAGTTTTTTCGTCGCCATTTGCGTAGCTCACAACAGAACTGAACTTTTTACATTTCCCTGATTGTCGATGTGATGTAATGTATTCGGTAAACTTGGATGGAAGTGTTGGGATTATGCTTATCCGACGACCCCGTCTACCAACTAGGAGCGTGGGTGGTAGTCTGCGGATGCGTATACAACAGTGTCGTGGTGTATGTTAGGTTGATAGTTTGATAAGGGTTTATAAAACAATGACACAATTTTAAGCAGTGTGAAACGGACAAATGGAATAAAGCCAGTATCTGAATTATCGTGCATATTTATAAAAAGTCTGATCGCAGCAAGTGCGTTATGAAAGTGAATTTTCATAAAAGTGTTTTTAATAGCACACGCGAGCAGGCATCAATCTGATTACCAGTATAGCCTATGTAGTAGAAACAATGTACTATATTTTATCAAAATTACTTATTGTTTGAAAATCTACAAAGATTTTCCGAAACTAACCTTAAATGTTGGTTTCATATCCAACAAATCTGACGTTAATAGCAAATTGAGTTATGAAATTTAAAGGATTTAATGAAAATTCGCTACCAAAACGCACTTACTGCGTCCAGATTTTTTTTCTTACAAACATGCATCATATTTAGATACAAAAATGCAAAAATGCATTAACTAATTTGTTCTACGAAAATTAGCTAAAAATTATAGAGCGTTACACCATAAACTTCACTAAACCTACAGCGAAAGCATCAACTTAACTAAACCGACAGCCAAAGCATCAGAGAAAGAGTATATTTGAAATGAATTTTCTGTAAATATTTTAGTGAAATGAAGGGGAATGTTGAAGCTGAAACTTAAGGGTTCGTAGAACACACTTCTTGGAACATTTTCTTTTCACAATCCGTATTTGTTTCACGTTATTTGCCTAAATATTCATAATTTTGACGTTTCAAATTGCGACGTTGACGTTTTTAGGAAAACTCCTTTTTTTTCTCTTTAACTGCCCATAACTGTTATGTTCGACCATAAGAGTAATATAATGTGTTTTACATTGACATGAATATATTACCCGTCACACTGGGAATCAATCCTACTCTCTAATTAGACGAGCGTCTCGCGACAGTACAAACTTGGATGGGTTTTTTGTTGTTTTAATGAAATAAAATACCTCGCCAACGTGATGTTACAAAAAATTCTACCAACTGACTTTTCTGACCTGCTCTGACATCAGTTTGCCTAATTAAAAGCTAAAAGGAGAAAAAAATCAAGCCCGCCATATATCAAGGTTATGTGAGCATAATGCACTTTTTCTTTGCCTTTTAACTTCTTTTAGCTTTTGATTAGGCAAACTGATGTCAGGGCAGGTCAGGAAGGTCAGTTAGGAGGATTGTGTGTACACAGCACAGTCAGGGAGATCTTTTTTTTCGTTAAAACGTCAATAAACTCTTCAAAGTTTTTATTATCGCGAGAGGCTCGTCTAATCAGAAGAAAGCGATGTTTAATCCATTAATCACATATTATACATACATTTTAACTTTCTGCTCTCCTTGTTTATATGCACTTTAACTATGCCAAATCTCACAGAGCTTCGTGCGCGCAATGTGCTTAACAAGGGGTGGGTACAAAGTTTTTCTTCATGTATTATAACCCTATAGTTGAAAATACAGCTAAAGCATCAGAAAAGGGGTCTATTTGAAATTCATTTGCAAATATTTAAGTAAAATGAAGAATAATAGTGGCTGAAGCTGAAACTTAAGGCTTTATAGAACACACTTCTTACAAAATTTCTGCTACATCGCCCGTAATGTTAGTTTCAAGTTCTTTATTTAGAACATGTCAATTTTGACGTTTTGAATTGAGACTTTTTGACGTTTTGAGAAGAAAAACTTAAAAGCTTATAACTTTTTTTATTTTAACGTAGAGATTCAAATTTTGATGCACAGTTTTCTTTTTATGATGTAAATCCTTGTACCCAATATGGTTGCCCTAACTTTGTTATTTCCGGAGATATAAAGATTTTTCGAAAGAAAACGCAAAATTTTCCGGGAAAAACTAATCTGATGTTCCTGACTAACGAACTTATCCAAGCCACTTGCAAAAGCTTTATCAAAATCGGTCCATTATTTTTTGAGTTATCGGTGTGACACATAAATATATAAACATATATATATATATATATATATATATATATATATATATATATATATATATATATATATATATATATATATATATATATATATATATATATATATATATATATATATATATATATATATATATATATATAAAGTCTGAAACCGACCTCGGATTTGGGTTCCAGGGGTCCTAAATAGCGCTCATTTGAAGAATTTTTTTCAAAATTCAAAAGTCGCAATCTCCTCATCAGTGAATTTGTTTAAAGAAAATTCAGTAAAAATCCAGAAACACGTAATTTTTAGATTAAAAAATTCGGTACGCAGAAAGTGCGTTATGGTAGTGAATTTTTATTAAATGCTTCAAACTTAAATAACTCAATTTTCTGTAAACTTAGAAAGTTTAATTTTGGTATGTAGTAAGGTCTTTCCTAAGGTAAGATATCCAGGAAATTTTATTAAAATAGCTTTGTGATATCCCGAGAAAAATTAAAAGAAAACTCAAAAATTGAATAACTCCATTTTCTGTAAACCTAAAAAGTTGAATTTCGGTACATAGTAAGTTATCTCCCAAGGCAACTGATTTAGTAAATTCCATTAAAACAGCTTTGTAATTTTCGGAGAAAAAATTTTTTTTTAGAAAGGAAACTCAAAATTTCCCAGGACACATTGTTAGATTTTTCTGGCTAACGAACTCATCCAAGCCATTAATAAAAGAAAGGCACTTGCCGAATTTCATCGAAATCGGTTGATTATTTTTTTAGTTATCGGATGGACATATATATATATATATATATATATATATATATATATATATATATATATATATATATATATATATATATATATATGTAAACATATAAAAATTGAAAGGGACCCCGGATATGGGTTCTACGGATCTTAATTCGCGCTCATTTGAAAAAAATTTTGCAAAGTCTCACCATCGATACCTCTCTATTAGTGATTTATTTTTAATGAAAATTCACTAAAATGACATCCTGCAACGTGAAAACTTCACTCTTACATTTAACCTCCTAGGAGTGATAGCTGCAAACTCCAAATTTGTAAATATGAAGTAGGAATGTGCGATCCCTCATTTAAAAGGCATCTTCGGTATCTATTAAAAAAAGTTATAGTTTTAAGATTTATTGCAAAAATTAACAATAAAAAAATAAATTCATTTGCTAGACGAACTTCACTACAATAAACTAAAAGACCAATCGCGTTTAATTCTTAATAATGAGAAAGCAAGCAAAAACAAAAACAATTTCAGTGTCCTTTTCGGACGGCATCAATTAAGACATAAAGAGTTATCAACAGTCTTCATATTTGGCAATGCTAGTTTTGTTTAAAACGTCTTAGCAACTTTCTGTGTGTAAACAGATGACAGTAGTCGTCAGTTGTTAACTGAAATTTATAAATATGGTTCATTTAACAGAAATTAATAAAATAAAAATTCTACAGATGACTGGTTACGGAGATAAAACACGATCACAGATTAAAGTTGCTAGCCTATTTCAAGGAAATTTAGGGAAAACGCACATACTTCGAATCAACAAGTAGCCACAACATTAGATGTTATGTTATGTGAATTATTATGTTATGTAAATTTCAAAAGAAAATAAAATGCATTCCTACAAAATACTACAAACTCAGGAGCTTATGGAAGACGATTTCGATAAAATAGGGTCTTTCTGGAAAAATTATGTTAATGTTAGATAACAATGGTGTCCAGCATGTTTTGTTTTCTGATTAGTGCAGTTTTACACTTCACGGCCATGCTAAATAAGAAGTGTGTGTATATATATATATATATATATATATATATATATATATATATATATATATATATATATATATATATATATATATATATATATATATATATATATATATATATATATATATATATATATATATTGCTATGATAAAAGGTCAGCAGTAAATACGATACTTACAGTTTACACGTGATGTATATGGTTTTCTTTTGTAAGTTGTATCCATATCCATATAACTCGACATTTTGTGCACACTAAAACAGAAGTAAAACTCTGGACGCAGCAAGTGCGTTATGGTAGTGAATTTTCATAAAAATGTTTTTAATTGCAAATATGTGTGTTTCCTTTTTAAGAAAGCAGGCATCAATTTTGGTTACCAGTATAACCTATATAGTAAAAACAATGTGCCATGTTTCATAAAAATAACTTTATTGTGTGAAAATGTACAAAAATTTTCAAAAGTAAACTTAAAGTGTTCCCGGAAAAACTCGTTTCTTGGTCAACCTTATAGGTTAATAGCAAATTGAGCTATTCAAATTTGAAGCATTTAATGAAAATTCGCTACCATAACGCACTTGCTGCGTCCCGAATTTCTTTTCTTACAAACATGCATCGCTGAAAAATTCAAAAATGCAATAACATAAGGCGTGTTTGATTAAAAAAAAAAAGAAAATTTGTATCACCAACGATTTATGGGCCATCCTGTGATTGTAGAAATATTTTTTTAAGATGTAGCTCAAGACACCCTATAATTAATATATACAAATTTTCTTCATATCTTGTATAATAACGGATATATTGAGCTTTATTGATTTTTTACGAAAATTCGACAAAAATAATATACCATTAAACGATAAACTCTAAAGCTAAGGCTACTGCCAAGCATCAGAGAAAGGGTCTATTTGAAATGAATTTTCTGGAAACATTTTAGTAAAATGAAGGACAATGACGGTTGAAACTAAGACTTCAGAGTTTGTAAAAGATCCTTCTTGAGACATTTGATTTCCATATCCCGTATTAGATTCAAGTTCTTTGCCTAAATGTTGCCGATTTTGACGTTTTAAATCGCAACTTTGACGTTTTGAGGAAAACTCCAATTTATTTTTCTTTAAATGCCTATAACTTTTTTGTCTTTTGACCTACATAGCTAAATTTTGGTAGGTGGCTTACCTATAAGGATATTAACTAGCGTACCAAATTTGGTTGCCCTTACTTTGTTAATTCCGGAGATATAAATTTTTTTCGAAGAAAAACACAAAATTTTCCGGGAAAACCTGGGCAGATTTTCCTGGCTAACGAACTTATCCAAGCCATTTACAAAAGGAATTTTTCCACCAAATTTAGTCAAAATCGGCCTATTATTTTTTGAGTTATCGGTGTGATACATATATATATATATATATATATATATATATATATATATATATATATATATATATATATATATATATATATATATATATATATATATATATATATATATATATATATATATATATATATATATATATATATATATATATATATATATAAATATATATATATATATATATATATATATATATATATATATATATATATATATATATATATATATATATAAATATATATATATATATATATATATATATATATATATATATATATATATATATATATATATATATATATATATATATAAACATATAAAAATTGAAACGGACCCCGGATATGTGTTCTAGGGGGCCTAGTTCGCGGTCATTTGAAGAAATTTTTTCAAAATTCAAAAGTCGGGATCTCCCCATTAGTGAATTTTTTTTAAGAAAATTCACTAAAAACACATTAATAACCAAACATATTCTTTATTATTGTTACTTAGTGCTGGTTAGGTAAGCAATACTAGCTATAGAAGCAATGGTTCATTAAAGTGATCCATAATAACAATTTTAAAATCCATAACCTAAACCATTTGGAATAATATCTCAGTAAAGAGGTTAATTGAGCCACATATCTAAATGTATATGTGTGGCTTAAACTTTTAAAACATGTTATTTAAAACCAAAGAATTATGCTCAAAATATATTTACCTACATATAATTTAAAATAAGATATATTGAAAAACATTCTGTACACTATATAAGAGAGTGTATTTTTAAAACCCAAAAGACAAAAGTGATGTTGAGAGACTTGAAATCAAGATTCGAACATTTAAAAGTGTTTTCGTTTTTAAATTTAGTGTGATTGTTATATCTAATTAGTGACATTATCCAAATGTCATTCTAATATTAGGCATTTAATTAATTTTTGTAAGATTTGAACTTAGCGGGCTTTTAAAATATATATATATATATATATATATATATATATATATATATATATATATATATATATATATATATATATATATATATATATATATATATATATATATATATATATATACCTGTCAAAAGGTGAGATAATAATTTTGAAGAAAGCTTGCTGTGATAGAACAGGAAAGATATCCGATATCCGCTTTAATAAGAAGGTTGTTGTTGTTTGGTCGGACGCGAGATGCGAGCGTCATAGTCCCTTCCAGAATGATTTTCATCATTAAAACCATTTTTGTGTGTATTCACAAACTATTTGTTCTTATAAGTAACAGAATAAATAAATTGAAAGATCCTGAATAAGAAAATAATCCGATGAATAATAATATAATCGTAAATCAAATCAAGACTTACATATAAATCCAGCCGAAAGAAACAAGGTATCAAAAGTTTATTTAATTTGTTTAAATCAAAACAGAAGGGAAGAATTTTAATTACAAAGGTAAACAAACTGTCAACCGTTTGTCTAGCTATACATGTATTTATGGTAAAAGCAGAAAATTTACTTATAAACAGAAATGCAAATCATATTCTCACGATAGTTGAAAAGCGGAATCATAGAGGGCGCTAAGTGTCTCAAATGTGAAATCTAAAAACCATGTTTATCAATTTTGTAAACCTTGAAACTATGAAAATCCTGTCACCTTACATTAGAGGATCTGCTTTAAGATAAATTTCTACATTTTCATAAAATAAAAATAAAACTTTTTGTTACATTCAAATATGACGTATTTCTTTGGGCATATTCAGATATAATTAAGATTTTGTTTGCATATAGCAGTCTATTTCTCCAAATTAGAACCAACTTCTGAGGTAGAGTCACAGCAGGGCAGAGCAGAGCAGAGCCAGGACAAATTAGAAAGGCAATTATTTATATATATAATAAACTTGGTGTATTATGATAATTACGAAATGCAATCTGCTTGCGTTTTAAAGTTTTGATAATACCCAAGGTATACCAATTATCTTTGACGCTTTAAACCATATGCGAGAACATAAAGGACCAACTATTTATACACTGTATCTATAAAGTAACGCATGAATAAGATAAATAAGTGACCCTTATTAAAGAAAATTCAAAAACAGATCAATTTTTATTGTAAAAAACTAACTTTTTTAGTGAATTTTCTTAAAAAAAATTCACTAATGAGGAGATCTCGACTTTTGAATTTTGAAAAAATTTCTTCAAATGAGCGCTATTTAGGACCCCTGGAACCCAAATCCGAGGTCGGTTTCAGACTTTATATTATATATATATATATATATATATATATATATATATATATATATATATATATATATATATATATATATATATATATATGTTTATATATATTACATTTATTTACATAAAATTTGGTGAGTACCTTCCTTTCGCAAATGGCTTGGATAAGTTCGTTATCCAGGAAAATCCGCCGAGGTTTTCCCGGAAAATTTTGTGTTTTTTTTTCGAAAAAAATCGATTTTTTTTATATCTCCGGAATTAACAAAGTAAGGGCAACGAAATTTGGTACACGGGTTTATATCGTTATATGTAAGCTACCTACCAAAATTTAGCGCTGTCGGTTAAAGGACAAAAAAGTTACAGGCATTTAAAGAAAAATAAATTTGGGTTTTCCTCAAAACGTCAAAGTCGCGATTTTAAACGTCAAAATTGTTAATATTTAGGCAATTAACCTGAAATTAATATGATCTATGGAAGGAAAATGTCTCAAGAATAATGTTTTACAAAGCCTGAGCTCTTAGTTTCAATCGTCATTGTCCTTCATTTTACTAAAATATTCCCAGAAAATTCATTTCAAATAGACCCTTTCTCTGATACTTTAGCAGTAGTGTTGGCTATAGAGTTTATCGTTTAATGGTATATCATTTTTGTCGAATTATCTTAAAAAATCATTAAAGCGCAATATTTCCGTTATTATTCAAGTTACGAAAAAAAGTTGTATACATTAATTGTAGGGTGTCTTAAGCTACATCTTAAAAAATATTTCCACAATTACAGGGTGGCCCATAAGTCGTTGGTGATTCAAATTTTCTTTTTTTTTTAGTGAATTTTTTTAATCGAACACGCCCTATGTTATTGAATTTTTGTATTTTCCATCGAAATATAATACATCTTTGTAAGAAAAGAAATTCGGGACGCAGCAAGTGCGTTATGGTAGCGAATTTTCATTAAAAGCTTCAAATTGTGAATCAATTTGCTATTAACCTATAAGGTTGACCAGAAAACCAGTTTTTTCGGGAAAAATTTAAGTTTACTTTCGGAAATTTTTGTACATTTTCAAACAATAAAGTTATTTTGATGAAATATGGTACATTGTTTCTAATATATAAATTATACTGGTAACCAAATTTGGTGCCTGCTTTCTTAAAAAAACATATTTGCTATTAGAAACATTTTTATGAAAATTCACTACCATAACGCACTTGCTGCGTCCAGAGTTTTTATATAAAGGTTTCACCACTATCGTTGTACCTATTTAAGGGCTAGCTAATCCTTTGAAATTTGGAAATTGGATGGCGGTTAGTGTGATCCACCTTTTTAAAGCTAATCTAATTCCCTATTCAACAACACAATTTTTTTTGTAGGAATAAAAAAATAAAGTGAGTAATAACATTTTTATCATAATAGCACTTAACACAAGTGAATCCTGTATAGAATTACATAGTCCAGTCTTATGATGTGATACTTATAATATGATACTTTTATATCTCAAAGTCTGTAAACAATGTTTAAAATGTTGGGCGTCTTGTACGAAAATATTTGTAAAGATTTTGTTGTATACTATGTCGTATCTGTAACAATCGACTGATAATAACAATTATCTGCTGTGTGACATGTGTCATAAAAACTAATCGAGCATAAGTTTGATAATTTTTTGCGATACAATCTACTGATAATAGTAGTAAATTTACGCTTTTGTTGTGAAAATTGAATACGTATAATTTTCAACTTTTGCTTTTTCGAATTAATTATTGAATTGTTGGTAAAATCCGTTTATCAATATATTAAAGAATTGAAGTTCTAATGACGATTGGTTATGGTGACAGGATCAGGACTTAGGCAGAGGTGTGTTTTCTGTTTAATACTAAATATCCAAATATGTCTATCGCTCAATCAACAGTGGGTCGAATAGATAAGAAATTTTGAAAAACTTCTAGCATGGGAGATTTGCTAAAAACAGTTCGCCATTTTACAAGTGAAGAAGTGAAGTTAAACGTCTTATTAGCTGTGCAAGAGAATCCCCACATTAGTGTTCGACAAATTGGCTATGGAATTCTATTTCAGACGGCAAAAAAGTATTAAGAAGGTTCATCCTTATAAAATACAGATTTTGCAGGTGTTATCCCATGACGCTCCAAACCGAAGGTTACAGTTTTGTGCAACATTAATGGATAAATGTAATGATAACTCTTTGAAAGTACCGAATATTATGTTTTCGGACGAATCCACTGTTACACTACATGTAAAAGTTAACGGTTCCAACCACAGATATTGGGCAAAGAAAAATCCAAGCTGGATGCGACAGAATCACACACAATATCCAGGAAAGTAAATGCCTGGTCGAGAATTTTTAGGAGTAGGATTATTAGTCCCTCCTTTTTTGATGGAACTATCAGTGGACCACGATAACTACAATTTGTACAGTAGTGACTTTATGGTTATTTATGTACCAAGGATATAAATAGATGTTTATGCTCTGAGAGCGACGATTTTACAAATCCCAGGGCCTCTGGCCCAAGGGTTTGTAAGTCGTTCGAGGACATACACCTCTATTTATACCAGTGGTGCATACGAACTTTTATGTGATGCTAGTTCCTTATTGCATCCGTAATGTAAATTAGTATTTTAGTAACATTATTGTCATTTTACCGTAGTAGACTTCATCGTTGCTATGTACATACTGTCAAACATAAAAGCTGGTTTACATGTGTCAAATTTAATTCAGAATGAATGTAATTTCTGAAATTCCGGATGAAATGATAAAAAAGCCGAAAAGTCAACTAAAAATTTATTACCGAAGAAGTTTAAAGACGTCTACGACAATGAATACGATTTTTTTTTAAATTGATTGAAAGAAAACTACATAGAACATATAAATGAACCTGTGTTGCTTGGATACTTCGGCGATCTCGCTGAAACATTTTCTCAGTTCCTTATGGTCCAGATATCCATAATTTGACTAAATAATGTTAATTAAATGTTTACATATTGCTTCTATTGCATTGCAATTTCATGAATGCAGGTTATTAAATAAGTTAAACAAAAATTATTTGTCTTTATGCCCGAGCGGGCCATTACGTAGTCGGCAACTAAGCAATAAAAACACAATAATGAACTAGTATGACATAATATAAATTATTTTAATGTCTCTTTGACAGCTGTCATAGATTGTTGATGTAGCCCACTGCATATAAACGTTTGTTTCATTGTGTTCATTTGTTACTCGAGGGAATATGGCTTTTTTAAATGCCAAGTCAACACGAAACTTTTTTTGGTTTTCGTAAAAAAAAATCATGAGCAATACGACAAAGCATCAAAAGAAACCTTTTGTAGACAATTGAATTATCAATCGGAAAAATAAAAACAATACACTGTATCGCGAAAAGAAAGGGGTTATGGATATAAGTGCACAGGAACTTTTTAGTTTTTTCGATGTCCTATATCGCATGGTACTATGCATTGCACTTTTCTTAATGTCACCCTTGTTATATATATATATATATATATATATATATATATATATATATATATATATATATATATATATATATATATATATATATGCAAATTTTATCTGACTCTAAATATTGGTTCAAAGGCCTATAATTCGGGTTGATTAAAAATTTTTTCGAAACTCTCACCATGGTGACATCTGTAATAACGATTTTTTAAAATTAAACTTTATAATATATTTAAATACTTCTACGCCACTGCGGTATGTGCTCTTTGCTATGACGCATCATTCCATGGCCTACTACCGCTCCTGTTCAAAGTCGGACGTGTGAAAATCACCCTCCTCTGAATTTAGCATTCCAAATCCGCCTGGGACTAACTTTAAGTCAACCAGGACGCGAATAATTGAAAATCAACAGAATGTATGAGCCTGTTTAGGTTCATTTTGTCAGCTGTGTGTGTGTTTTTGTAGAGATCAGCCTGTATTTACATCAAGGGGTCCCGCGGTGCCGTTTGATGGCTCTTACGTGAATAATGGTAGGAGATGAGTAAGGTAATTCTCAAATATGTTAAAAGCATTGACAATAAATCATTCATAGTCTTATTGCATTAAAATTATGTTCACGCACATAACATTTGTTTTGGATATTATAATGACCAACAAAAACTAAGCGCGTGGCTAAACTGATGTCAGTATGGAATATCTTTAATCGCGCACCAAAAGAATTAAGAATTAATTTTTACTCTAACGAAAAATTAATTGTAGAAACTCACTTGATATATTAACCCTTTTTAGAGATGTTATCATAATTAATTTAATATAGACTGTGCCTATAAAGTAACGCATAAATTCAATAAAATTGAAAGTGACCATTATTAAGGGAAATTCAAAAACAGATCGAATTTGATTTTCGAAAACTAACTTTTTGATATAAAAATCTCACCCCTCTCGTTATATGTCTTCAAGGGTTAGCCACTCTTTCTAAATTTTGATATTGGGTGATGGGTAGTGTGATACATCTTTTAAAGCTAATCCAATTCTTTATTCAGCAAATCCATTTTTTTTTTGGAAAAACATAAAGTAAGTAATAACTGTTTTATTGTCAGTAACACCTAAGAGAAGCGAAGCCTCTAAATAATTACATAGTTCGGTCTTATCGAATCAAATGTTCGAAATGCCCTCCGTTTTGTGCCTGACAACTTCCCAAACGGTCAACCCATTCTTATTGGGCTATATTTATAATCTCCGGAGAAATGTTGGTACATTCAGAGTAGGTAATAATAGTGGGTTCTACAGTACTCCTCCTCCTCCTCCCAAGGAGCACTCCTACTCCCAAGGTCAGCACTCCTCATATCAAGGTCAGCACTCCTCTCAAGGTCAGCCCTCCTTCTCCCAAGGTCAGCACTCCTTTCAAGGTCCGCATTCCTCCCAAGGCCGATACTTCTCTAAAGGTCGACACTCCTCTCAAGCTCGACACTCCTCTCAAGGTTGCCTCCTCTCAAAGTCAACACTCCTCTCAAGGTCGACACTCTTCTCGAGGTCGCAAAAATGTGTTGGATTCGAACCGCCGACCAACCTTGAGAGTTCATTTCGTTTATTTTTGCTAAAGTTCTGTGCATAGCGTAAACGCTTGTATTCAATATTCCTTTAACAACACATTATTACTAAACTAAACTTTCAAAGTATAGAAACATGCTTTCATAAAACTAAAATTAAAATGCAACATTCAATTCGTTATATTACATTATCACAATACATTTTCTAATTTACATTTTGTACATATTTCACTTTACATTTCTTTGCTGTCGCCCTCACAATTAGTTTCTTTTATTTGAATGCACACACCCAACACCTTGCTTTCTACTGGCTCTAAACACTTTTCCAGAATCTCACCTTTGACACTCTTTTTACATTTAAACCAATATGCAACTTCTTTCGAGTGAACATGGTATCTCTAGCTATATAGCTTTGGTTAAACAATCCAAATGCTGCATATCTTGCCGACGGTAGACATTCGTTACAAACTGTCGACGATTTATCGGCTGCCATATTTCAAAACACAGTAACTGTTATTTTCAAAGTTTTGAGTAAATTAAAGAAAACTTTAAACATATGGCCCTCGAACTATTAACGGTCTTTAAATACAATTTTAATAGTTTAGGATACTATAATTGAAAGTAATTTTATACGTAAACAATAATTTAAAGATTCTTGCGTTTTTTAAAAAAAAAATGCAGTTGCTGTGTTTTGGCATAGATGTTTAATAAAAGCAGAGCAGAGTATATAGTAAAAAGCATTGTATCTGCACATAATATTTTTATTTTGGCAATAAACGAAACACATTTAAGCAACAGAAAATATATTTTAAACAAAACTATGCTTATAAGTTCTCGTCTATGTCAATATTTTGAATTAAATCCTTTGATGCGTCGTTTACTGGGAGAGTTTTCCAACATAATTGTCTATTTGCTGGCATCAAGGGAGGAAGAACTATTTTTTCTTTTTTAACTCCTCTTTTTTTGAAGGAAATATAAATTTCTGTATTTATCATCAAAATCAGTTTTATAACGCATTTCCCTGGAACCTCTTTAAAAATTGACTTCTACAAGCAGGTTCATCAAAAAATCTTTAACTGGATCGTTGCTTTTTCGCGGTTGTCTTTTTTTCTTGTCCCATTTTCGAAAACTTTGCAAATCAACTACTTCTATATTTTTTCTTGACGTTCTTATTGCATTCTTTAAATCATCATAATCATAAATATTCTATAACCGATAAATGTGTTTCTCTATTACCGTGAACGCCATCTGCCGACATGTGGGTATGGCCCTTTGTCAAATAGTGAATTGTAATAGTTTTGGGTCCATTTCCTTTATTTGCAGCTGCTATTAGAGCCGTGAACAATATTCAATTTTTGTTTTGATCCGAGCAGTTGTCTTGCTGGAAAAATTTGAGAATAGCGTTAACAATATTGCAACCATTTCGGCTACCTATGGCTTCATGCCACAGAATACAGTAACTGGTTTTTAGACCTTTTTTTGTAATTGGGCAAAGGTCTCATTAAATAGGACGAGACGTCTTACGAAGAAAAAATCTTTAGTCGAGGGCATATTCGGAATTAATATAACTTTTTGGAGATCCATTGAGTAGACCCGCAATGTTTCTTCAACACCACGAAGAGAATCTTCCTCATATTTTGCAAGTGCCTTTTTTTCTCTCCCTTAGGGCTCGTCCGCGGCTTTGCCGCAACGATAGCACTGCAGCCCTTAGCCTATTTTGCATTACCCTCCACCTTAAGCTCGATGTCAACGACAGAAGTGATTTGAAAAATCATCCGCTGCCGGTGAGTCGAACCGTCGTTCCTCCGAGTCCGAATTGGGAAGTTTTACTCAACTTTCCAACACGACCACGGCGGCGCCTGCAAGTGCCTTATTACTTTATTCTTTATGAAGTTTCAATTCGTCAGTCAATTTTAACAGATCATCATTGTTTCCCGAGTTTCTAGCATCTTGCTGCCTTTCCAGTCTTTCGCAGTCAACACATTTAACCGATTTAGGCATGAAGAAAGAAATGTGCTCGGATTTAAGAGTTTGTCTGTAGACCTCAAGTTTACAAATGTTTGGACGTTTTTCGTTAAAATCCGTATACAGCTGCTTAAGGGTAAGGTTTCTTGGTAAGTATCTTATATTAGGTGCATTATCGCGTCGATAATGGCTCACGCATGGTATCACAGTATCTGAGGGAATACCCTTTGATGTTGTTAAAATATTGTTAATGTGTTTCGCCGAAACACAGTAACTACCACTTACTGTGTTACGAGTAAATTCTCGTTTAAGCATCTAACTAAAATATATTTTTCAATTCACAGTAACTGCCACATACTGTGTTAAGGGTAAATTTTTGTAAAACATTATGTTCCGGATGTTGCTTCCAATACACATAAATGCCACATGCTGGGTTTTGCCTATATTTTACTATTGAAAAATAGCATTTGCTGGGTTTTGGCGTAGAAAACCAAAAATATCATTGTAGATACTGTGTTTTGCCAAAATATATGTGCGTATCTATGAAAGATATTCGTATTCTAGGTAGTGCAATAGACGCGCAATAAACACAGTATCTGCTCAGACTAAAAAATGAATATTTGAGAAAAATGTTGGATACTGTGTTTTGAAATGTGGCAGCCGTTATGTGAAGCATCTAACAGATTAATAATTTAACACTTTTCTTTAACACATTCTATGCCTCTCTTTAATGATTCATAGACCGATGCTACTTCCAAAAATATTTTTCTTTGCACAGCATGGTTTTCACTTACATAATACGGAAACCGTTGTAAATTACTTTCTTTAATTTTTTTCCATCCTATCATAGACTTTCCATGAAACATATTACTGCTAAAGAACTTTTCTACTTCACGTATATGACTATACTAAAACTTCAGAAATAAAATTTAATTGCCTATTATCAAAGTGTCCTTGAGAGGAGGAGGAGGCTGCCTTGAGAATAGTGTCCACCTTGAGAGGAGTGTTGACCTTAAGAGGGGTAAGTGACATTGGAAGGAGTAATTGACCTTGGGAGGAGTAAGTGTCTTGGGAGGAGTGATAGTAGTGCTGGCCTTGGGAGGAGCAATGACCTTGGGAGGAGTGCTGTCATTGGGAGGAGTAATGACCTTGGGAGAAGGAGTGCTGTAGAACCTACTATTATTACCTACTATTCAGTTCTAATTCTTGTTTTTAATTCGTCTAGAGCATATAGTTTACTTTTGAATACCAAAATCTTCAAATGACCCTGAAAAAAAATGAAGGGAGTTAGGTCAGGTGATCTTGTTAACCACCCGATTGCACCACGCCCACCAATTCATCTGTTGTGGAATTGCTGATCTAGATGCTGTCAAACATTAACGTCATAATGCGCTGGGGCCCCATCTTGTTGATACTACAGGTTATGATTTACCATATCAGAATTTAGTCCATCATAAAATAAGTTCAGTAACGTCGGAATGAGGCATTGCTGTAAAAATTGTAGATATCAAAGAAGTAGGGACCAATAATTCTATTCCTAACAATTCGCGTCCAAACATTTTCCTTTTGTGGATATCGTATGCGATTCTGTCGCGTCGATCTTGGACTTTCCCTTGCCCAGTATCTGCAGTTTTTACGGTTAACTTCTCCATCTAGTGAAAAGTCGATTCGTCCGAAAACCAAATATTCGGTACTTGGAAAGAGTTATCATTACACTTATTCATTAATGTTGCACCAAACTGCATCTTTCGGCCTGGATCGTCATCGGATAACTCCTGGAAGCTCCTGGAAGCTTTTCAAGTTTTAATAATTTTTGTGCCGTCTGAAATTGACTTCCATTGTCTCGGTCGATTTGCAAAACATTACTGTGGCGCTTCTAATCCACTGCTGACATTTAATTTCACTTTTAGTGATTTTTTTTTAAATTCACTTATTAGGAGCTCCCAACTTTTGAATTTTAAAAAGATTTCTTCAAATGAGCGCTAATTAGGCCCCCTGGAACACATATCCGGGGCCAGTTTCAATTTTTATATGTTTAAATATATATATATATATATATATATATATATATATATATATATATATATATATATATATATATATATATATATATATATATATATATATATATGTATGTATGTATGTATCACACCGATAACTAAAAAAATAATGGGCCGATTTTGATTAAATTTAGTGAATGCCTTCCTTTTGCAAGTGGCTTGAATAAGTTCGTTATCCAAGAAAATCGGTTCAGGTTTTCCCAAAAAATTTTGTTTTCTCTTTCGAAAAAAAAATTATAACTCCGGAAATAACAACTAAGGGCAACCAAATTAGGTGCACGGATTTATATCATTATAGGTAAGTCACGCGCCAAAATTTAGTTCTCTAAGTTAAAATACAAAACATTTATAGTCATTTAAAAGAAAGTAAATTGGGTCAAAGTCGCGATTTAAAACGTCAAAATTGGCAACATTTAGGCAAATAACCTGAAATTAATACGGGCTATGGAAAGAAAATGTCCCAGGAAGAATGTTTTACAAACCCTGAAGCCTTAGCTGCAACCGTCATTGTCCTTCATTGTACTAAAATGTTTTTAGAAAATTCATTTTAAATACATAATTGCTCTGATGCTTTGGGAGTAGTCTTAGCTATAGAGTTTATCGTTTAATGGTACATAATTTTTGTCGAATTTTCGTAAATTACCAATAAAGATCAATATATCCGTTATTATACATGATACAAAAAAATGTATGCATTAATTATAGGGTGTCTTGAGCTACATCTTAAAAAAATATTTCTACAAGCGCAGGTTGGCCCATAAGTTGTCGGTGATACAATTTTTTTTTAATCGAACACGCCTTATGTTATTGCATTTTTGCATAATCCAACTAAATATAATGCATGTTTGTTAGAAAAGAAATTCGGGACGCAACAAGTGCGTTGTGGACGAGCAATACAAACAAAAAACTCTTTGAATGCGTCATTTCCATGGGTCTCCGCTATCTATTGTAAAAACGCCCAATCACAATTTGTGATATCTGTTTGTGATATGTGTCAAAAACGTGAAAAGTTGCAAAACAATTGAAATCACTCAAAAATTATGATCGATATCAATTTTTTTCCTTACAAACATGCATTTTAATTCGATGGAAAATGCAATGAAATGGGTGGTGTTCCATTAAGAAAAAGAAAGTGTGTATCCCCAATGACCTATGGGCCACCATGTAATTGTCAAAATAGGTGTATAAGATTCAGTTCAAGTACTTTACCGTAAAAATGCGTATATGTGCAAAAAAAAAAACAGTATACGTGTAAACAGACAAAATAAAACTGATCCCGTCTTCTTCTCAATAACGAACTTTTTCTAGGAAAATTTGCTAAAATATAGTGTATTAAACCATAAACTTTATCGGTGGAACTACTACCAAAGCATCAGCAAGAGAGTTTATTTGAAGAGGATTTTCCGAAAACATTTTAGTAAAATAAAGGACAATGATGGTTGAAGCTGAAACTCTGGGCTTTGTAAAACACACTTATTACGACATTTTTTCTACATAATCCGTATTTGTTTTACACTATTGGTCTGAAAATTGCAAATTTTGACGTTTCAAATCGCGACTTTGACGTTTGAAAAGGGAAAACCATTAAATTTTCAAAATATTTTTCTGCTACTTCTTTTTGCGCCAACAAAATTTGATCGTTGTATGTAATAATCCTTTTCTTTTGTTAACCATACAAAATAATTTTTTTCCTGTGCTTTCGTTTGACCACCAGTGGCATCCAAATTTTTTCTCTTTAAATGCCTATAACTTTTTTTTTTCTTTTACCTTAGAGATATGAATTTTGGTACATACATAGGGTAAGTTTGGTAATAGGAATGCATATGCCAAATTTGGTGGTCATAGTTCTGCTATTTTTAAAGATACAAAAAGTTTCTCAAAGAAGACCTAAAATTTTCCCGGAAAAATTAGTCCCACTTTTTTTTTCTAGTTATCGGTACGATATATATAAACACAGATCTCCTCATTAGTAAATTTACGAAAAATTCGCTAAAATAATTAAAAATTGCAAACATTTAGGGCGGCTGAAGAAGCAGAAGAAAGTTTACGAATTCAAGCAGCTTCCACCAAAATATTAAGTAGTGCAATGTACAACTTTTAGAGGTATTACATTTTCATCTTGAAAAAAAAATAATCAAACTTTTCACTCCACCCTAAGGTACAAATTGATATATTCTGCAAACTACATGCAAGATGTTTACAAGGTTCGGAAATCCTTGGGAAAACTTAGTGATACATGACTTGATTTTTTAAAATAGAACACGCTATATATTTCAACGTCTTCAGAATCAACGTTTTATTCTAAATCAAATCAATGTCCTTTTTTTAGATCTCCCTTGCCATCGAATATTTTAAAGGTTGACGTTAATGGTTCGCGGTTTCCTTTATTTTATTTATGTTTTATGATTGATAAAATACCTTATACCAGGGGCGGCTCCTCAATAAGTGCGCCTGTGCGCGCGCACTGCCGCCTTCCGTGGAAAAAACAATATTTTTGCTTTGCTATATATTAATGAATTTTTATATACTTTTTTACCTCCTACATTCAACAAACAAAATTAATATATCAAGGATCGAGGATCGCAGAGTCGGCAGCCATCAATACAGAATCAGAAAAAGTATAGTGTTAATGGTTTCAGACGTTATATACATCCATATCCATATAAAGCAGTCAGGCGACGGTGTGTATTTTTCGGCGCTCTCAGGAAATGCGATACTTCAATGCGAAATGATCGACTATCTTCGTCAAGAACGACCGAATAAGCATTCTGGTTGTGCGCTTTAAAATTCCACACTTTCAGTTTGCAGTATATTTTTCTCAGAGCGTGTGTAGTAATTTTTGTGTAGTGTTTCGCGTCGGATTGATTTTAATTAAATCATTTCGTTGTTGTTTACATGTTCTAACAAGACAATTATTATTATGATGGCTACTACTTCGGGTTGCTTAATAAGTGGACAAAATAATTGTGATACTGTGATTAATTCAGTGGATAATATTTTAAAGGTTAACTTTTCATAGTTAGACAAACTCTAAGGTAAAGTTTAAAGGTTTAGGATGACCTACACCAGATTTAAAATTATGTTATAACGTATAAACTAAAGTGACTGCTGAGTGTTGACAGAATTGTGATTTGTGTTAGTAATTATCAAAGGAAAGGACTTTTTAACTACTATAACCTATAACTCACTAGAGGAAAACTTGGTAAGTAGTTAATAATTATTAAGTTTAGATAGTTTAGTAAGTAGGTTGTTTTATAATACATTTTCGGGGAAAAAAGAGGCGAGCCCTTCTTTTTAGTGAATTTTTATTTTAAAAAAAATCACTAATAGAGAGGTATCGATGGAGACATTTTGCAAAAAAAAATTCAAATAAGCGCGAACAAGGACCCCTAGAACCCATATCCGGGGTGAGTTTCAATTTTTATTGAGTTCGTTAGTCAGGAAAATCGGATAAGGTTTTACGGAAAAATGTTGAGTTTTGTTTCAAAAAAATCTTTTTCTTCGAATATTATAAATCTATTTAAATAAAATTCGGTGGATATGTTGCCTTGTAAAAGGCATTACTACACACTAAAATTTAACTTTCTACAATATTAGGAAATTAAGTTTCTCAAATTTTGAGGGTTTTTTTTGGAAAAAAATTTCCTCCGAAAATTACAAAGTTGTTTTGATGAAATTTGGTGGATATGTTGCTTACCATACACCAAAATTCAACTTTCTAAGTTTGTAAAAACTTGAGTTATTTAAATTTGAAGCATTTAATCAAAATTCACTACCACAACGCACTTGCTGCGTCCAGAACTTTTTTTTCTTGCGCACCCCCACGAGCCGCTACTGAGTTATACGATCTGTAAGTAAAACGTATTTTAACACTTGTGGCTACCCCTACACTCAATTTATATAAATTATTATACTACCTTATATTTGCATCCAAATTTTGACAGCTTTACTATGTAATTTTGAAGTTACTAAAACAACCATCTATAACTTTAATCAAAATACGATCCGTCCATAGCTATATCATTTTATTTTTCAGTCACCAGCATTTTTAAATTCCCTAAATGTATGTTTTTAGCAAATACTGTTAATAATAAACATCCAATAAGCTATTCCTCTAACATCACCTTAACTAATTTCAACAATACAGAAGACCCTAATTGTTCATCTTTAACGTCCATTTCATTACTCTCATTAGTGGACATTTACGAAACCAAAGCACACTAAGATGTTGTAGTGTTCTCCACTAGTTACATCCGACACAGAAAACAATGGACCCTGGGACAGCTTCAGCGTCCTAGCTTGCTTTGTGCCATCAACACTGCTTTCTGAACGACCGGACAAGTGAAAGGGGCTCCCGACTGCTCAGGAGACGCTGCTTTCACTTGTTTCCTCGTTACAATTGTTACTTGCACAGCCTCCTTTGTCTACCAGTCTCCCTGCTTCATTCCTGAACAGGAAAAATTACTTACGTGCTTTCACCGCTTTCTTTCTCGCTTTCTGTGCTCCATGATAGTTAAACTCTAAAACACAGAGCTGCAGTCTCTTGTGTGAATGCGCTGCGGGGGTCCTTTTTTATTGTTCGTCGTTAAATATTAATCAGTCAGATGGCAGTTTTATATTGTGCCTAGCAAGTTTCTGGAAACAGTTCTTTTCTAAATGGAGATGTCGCCGACTCTGTTATAATTATCAAGTAAGACGCCTTTGTTTTCAAGAGCTTTTAATCTTTAAGTAATTGATGTTGGAAATGCAGTTGCTTCTTCAAACGGACTTTGCAATTCACGAACTGAGATTTCTAAATATAATGACAATATAAAGGCTATGCGTCCCTGTTTTCGCAACCAGTATTCCCTGTATCTAGCAGCTCTCTTCAACTCATCACAAATCACACACTTCGTTAATTGTTGTGACTCGTTTTCCAGAAGGGTCCCACTTAGTGTACCTCTTAGTTTTTTTACAAGTGTATCTTTTGTATAATATTGTCAGATAGTTACTAGGTATCTCTCAGAATATGTCCCATAGAGCTTGTCCTTCTTCTCTCCGATTTTATTTTCTGAGAGCACCTTTCCTCTCACACCTCTTCGTAAAATTCAGTATATATTGGGTTATAAATTTTTGAACTAACATCAGGTACAGGAATTTTGAAAAGCATTGCTATGTACAAAGGTACTTTACTAAATGCGTAATGTAATATACGCATCAAAAGACTTTAGGAAACTGCCAACTACTCACGTTCCTAGAGTTGTATTTTAAGAGGCTAGAATATCGATTTTTACGAAGCCATTCTCAAGCGCACACATAAAGAAACCGACTTTGTCAAGATCACAGTGTCCTTCAGAATGTTAGTGCGTCTTATTCAAAAAAAGTCCTACTGCTGAAAATCGAAAATCGACGTTTTTTACCTTTAATTTAGGTCGATAGTCCTTCAGCAGAGCCGTTGAAGAACGTGTTGTTTGTACTTTACCACTGAGAAGATTACATCACTCAACCTTCTAAGTATTATTAACTGACTTAATATTTACGCAACCACCCTCCTTTGTGTAGAACATTATGACAGGAAAACCAACTGATGTTTGCTTTAAAAGAATATTCGTAAAGACTAAGACGCGTACGGTATCGAATCAAAGCTAATTTTCATACAATATGCCAACTAAATAGTAGTCTTTGTCAATCAATATTAAAAAGATATTATAACCATTGAAAATGTTCTCAGATATTTTGTATAAATGGTAGAATGGTACGGTAGCTGAAAAGTCGACCGTAACAACTTTTGGGGATCTTTGGATTTTCAACTTGTAACCTTTGTCCTAAATATTTTGTTATAAGGTTGTGACAATTCTTTAAACTCTTTTAACACCCGAAATCATTTTTGGTAGAAGGTTTTTATTCAGTTTATATGTCAATTAAATATTTTCTGCGTCAATCAATAATAACAAGATATTATAACCATTGAAAATCTTCTCAGATATTTTGTATACATGGTAGAATGGTACGGTGGCTGAAAAGTCGACCGTAACAACTTTTGGGGACCTTTGGATTTTCAACTTGTAACCTTTTCCTAAATATTTTGTTATAAGGTTGTGACAATTCTTTAAACTCTTTTTAACACCCGAAATCATTTTGGTAGAAGGTTTTTATTCAGTTTTTTATACGGTCATATTTATATTTATATTTCTAAAAACTTGAAGAAAAATAATTCCACTAAAACCCAAAATTTTAACCAAAAAAAATAGTTACGTGATTGAGAGTGAAAGATTATTTTTATGTTCAAGCAGATAAAGCCAATGAGGCTGTGATTTTGGACAAAAACAATTATAAAATGGAGTATCTAACGCAAAAAAGACCGGACCGTATAAAAAACGAAATAAAACCCTCTACCAAAAATGACTTTTCATGTTAAAAAGAGTCTAAAGAATTGTCACAAACTTATAACAAAAGAAATGAAGTTACAAGTTGCAAATCCAAAAGTTCCAAAAAAGTATTGTCTACCAAAAATGCATAAACCGGGAAAATCAATGGGACCTATTGTTTTGGATATATTCTCCGATATACAATTTATCAAAGTGGTTGACAAAAGGGTGTAAAGACTAGCCCGTCAAACAAACAAGTTCACTTCAATTCATCAATAAAATTAAAAATGTTAAGTTAGTTTAAGGCGAGATTTTGATGACATTTGATGCAACTTAACGTATTTAGATGAGTTGTTAAAAATGAATAACATAAATAAAAAGGTCTGCAAACATTATTTAACATTAACAAATCTTTGTATTAAACAAAATATTTTTCAATTCAACAATGAGTTTTTTGAACAAACCCAAGGCACGGCAATGGGCAACCCCCTATTGCCATTTATTGCGGACGTCTTCGTGAGTAGATTTGAAAGAGATCTTAAAAGTAAAAGTGATTACTTTCCTAGAGTATGGTTTCGTTATGTGGATGATATTAACCAACATTAAGGCCACTTTAGAATTCGGTGCCCATAGGAAGGAAACCACTACTCTAAGTTATATTCCGACTGACTCACATCATACATACGCACCAAAAATGGGCAGTCTGAATTTTTTAGATATACCAAAGAATTAGGATATATTAAGAACGTGGTCGAATATAACGGATACACTGCTTGTCTAGTGGAGAAATTAATTAGCAATCAGGAAACAAAGAAAATCTTACCGGAATCAACGACTTTTAGAAGAGAGAAAGCTGAAAAAATTTTGTTTGCTCACCATTTGAACCACGAATCACGAAGGGTCTAGATAGCATTTTTTAAAAATCCAACTTGCAACTAACGTTTTTGAAAAATATACTTAAAAAACTTGCTAAGTAACCCAAAAGACAAGGATACCACCGTTAAAATGTCAGAAATGTATGAAATAAATTGTAAAGACTGTGATCTTAAATACGTCGGACAAACAAAAAGATATATTGAAATTAGGTTTAATGAACATTTTTAGCGCAGTTAAGATACGGTACTATAGATAAATCTTTCGTTGCCCGATATATATATATATATATATATATATATATATATATATATATATATATATATATATATATATATATATATATATATATATATATATATATATATATTGTGATGATAAATAAGAAAATACTCAGATCAGTGGTAAATTTTGTACTTTATAAGATAATATTTATATTTTAATTAGTAGTAAACAGTTTTGTAGTTTGGTTGTTTACATTAGCTATTTATGTATTGTAGGCAAACTGAAGCAAGCTAATGCTTGTAAAAAAGCTTTTTAAAAGGCAATTCATTTTATGGAATTTAATGGTCTAAGGTTTAAGTGGGTTACACACAAGCTGATGTTTAATTCTTTTGTTGACACTTTTATTCGGTCAATTCTAAGGTAAACAAATATTCAGTTGCGATGTCAAAATTAGGACATAAGTGATATATGATTATTGTTCATGTTTGAACGAGGTATCCTTAAGTCTACTACTAGTTACTACGCTTTTAGAAAGTCATATCGTATATTACTCTCTAAGCCGACTGCTTAGAAAGCCAAAGTAGCTAAGAAAAAGAAAACCAGTCATATAATTTGTTGTCATTGTTGCTAATTTTTGAATCCGTTGCCTGCCGTCTCCTCGAGCGCCAGTTAAAAAGTTATTGGAAAATCATGTAAAGAAAACATTACCCAAGAACTCGTTTATTATAAAAAACGTCCAAACCCAGCGAATTCGTTATGGCAACGAATTTTAATTGGGCTCCACAAAAAATGATAGTTGAATAAATAATATTGAAAGTTAACATGACTTTTACAGTAACAGAGATCTACTTCCGCAAGTAAAACGTGTGTGTAATATAAGACGGCAGGATCATTGGAATAAGTTGAAAAGCAGCTGTAACAAGCACTTCAGTAGTATCATCCCTAATCTAAGAAAACAGCCCATTTACAAAGAACTGTTGCTTCCCAGGTACTTGTCTACGACACTTAACAGAATTATCATAGGCCATGGTGCTTTTAATTGTCATTTGTATTCCATTTTGCTCATGCGACAATACCAACCCAGCTGATTTAAATCATTTGATTTTTTCCTGTATTATAGATCATGAACAAAGAAAAATATCATTTTGTAATTTGATAGAATACAATGTTTCCTTTCCACTTGATGTGACATCATTTATGTATGAAGCTGTTTGTAATAAAAGTGTCATGGTAGCTTTCATGTGTTTTGTTAAAGCTAGGTTTATAGAGCTCTTAGTAAAAATATGATTTTCTGAAAATTGGACTGTTCCAATAAATATTGTACTAGTGGCAATATACTATATAGTCTTAAGGGATACTAAATAAACTTAGCAGACTAATGTATAGTCAGAGAGATAAAAGTAAGTTCCTTTGTGTCTTTCCTTGTGTTAACCTATTTTGATCGCAGCCTCCCCAATATGTTAAAAAGTCACCATGACAGGCTCCATTGGTGTGAAAAGTGTCCCAGTGTTTCTCCTGCAACAACTTGTGGCGTAGATGTGTGCATGCATATGTATGTGTGTGTGTGTGTGTATGTGCACATGAAGAGATAATGTGCATTTTCTGTACTGCACCTAGTGTTGAGTACTGGACGTATAAAGCCTATTGACGTGGGTGCGTATACATGGGTGTATATGCGCTCGCGTACGTTTGTGGGTGGATATGTGTGTAAGTTTTAATTTAAGTATATATTTTTAGTAAACAGCAAGTGTATAGGGAGATAAAAGAAGATAAAAGAAGAAGTTAAAGAGCTTGTTAGATTAACATTCTTAAGACAGGATTTGCCATTGTGAAAAGCAAGGTCAGATGCATCCTGGTTCATTTTAAAGATTGACAGTGACTGAATGAGCCAGTTCTCAAAGTCAAAACTCTAATCAAATATATATATATATATATATATATATATATATATATATATATATATATATATATATATATATATATATATATATATATATATATATATTAAAAGTTGAAAAATAATAACCATCTGTTGCTAAAATAAAAATACAAATTCTATATAATGATAAAGAGCATTTGTTTCACGCTACGTTATAAACTGTTACGTCTTTAAATCTGCCAGTTTAAAGTTAGATCTGTCATTACTTGTCAGTAATACATAAGCAATATTACCATCGATTGTCAAATATATTACAACCTAGATTTTCTCTCTGTTTTTGGAACAAAACATACTTTTAATTTTTTGGTATCTTTTGGTACCTGAACCCGGAATATACCCTATTTTGTTAATTAAATTAAAGAAATTGCCTCTATCGAAAAAATGATGTGCTCTCCTGTTGAACAAAAACTTGATATGCATGAAACTCCATTTTTTATAAAACTAGAAAATAAAAATTTGGTACACAGGGTGGTTGACCTTAAAGTTCCAGCCCACATATCTTGGTAAGGAATTTTTCAACCTTGTAAAAAACCAATGACTGTGGCCATCGGTAGCACTGTTTAGCAGTCTAACGTAGGTATGTAGTATCAGAATGTAGGTGGAGCTGGCGACGAAAGAAATTATTTCTAAGCAATTTTTCTTTTACCAAAAATTTTCGAAAAGTTTACTGATTTTGACAGAAAATGGCAGTGCAGCTGTCAAATTGTATTAGAGAATATACCCGAAGAGGACGACTCCGGGTCGCCAAATATTTCAAAATTTTAAAAAGAACATGATTGCATATATATCTTCCAATCAATCAAAGCTAACTCATGTGAGTGTTGCTACGAATGAGCAACGCTTAACAGAAGTGCTACAGCTTGTGGAAAGTAACCTATACATATTGTTCAGAAATATTTTACAAGAAACTTGTAGCTATGTAGCTATTCCTCATGTCAAAGAATACTTTCGAAAAATGAGTTCCACCCACATAAAGTATACTTGATGTATCACTTACGACGTGGAGATTCCGAGAGAAAATTAAATTTTATATAACGAACGTCTATCATCGTAGTTACCGGCAACAATTTTTTTAATAAAATCTTATGGACCTACCGAAACCATTTCCACAATAACGGCCTCGTGAACAAACATAATTGTCATTACTGGTCTCGCACTTATAACTTGACCTGCCAACTATGTTAAAACTGGAACCTGTGATGAGCACTACCAAGTACACTTGGAGAACCCAAATCACCACAACACATATTTCAGAGACCTTACGATCGTTTAGTTGACCATGTCAACATATTCAGAGGAAGAAAATTTGTAAAATTAAACTACTAGCTACCGTGTATTTATATCGCGTCTAGGTAAACGAACTAGTCCGAAGTAAAATTGTCGTCGAAGACTCATCGTTTATTTATTGTGTAGTGAAACTACGAGGTCGAAGACCTGCTTTAATGTTCTCGTCGACAAATTTATGAGCCCTTATATATAAGGATAATAGGCTTAAAAGGAACGGTACCGAGTTATTGAAGGAATCTGCACGTTCCCTTTCGATCTAGAAATTTACTATGCGGATACTGGAGCAAGCCGACAACCACATCTGGCGAGACAAACACAATAACCTCCCCTCATATTTTTTATATAGAAAACTAAACCTGGGTGTTTGGATCACGTTGTTAACTCTAACAAAGGATAAATAATTCAACTAAAATACTATACAAAAATTATATTTATAGTGATTTTAATTCTTCGTAAACAGTATTTATATTGACTTCATAGATACACAGAAAACGAAAGGGTCTTTAAGTCGAGACAAGCGTATATGTATAGACCGGCAGAGTTATTGACAGTATATACATATACTAATCTCTACGCTTGTCTCGACTTAAGACCCTTTCGTTTTCTGTGTATCTATGAAGTCAATATAAATACTGTTTACGAAGAATTAAAATCAATATAAATATATTTTTTATGTAGTATTTTAGTTGTATTATTTATCCTTTGTTAGAGTTAACAACGTGATCTAAACAAACACCTGGGTTTAGTTTTCTATATAAAAAATATGACCGGAGGTTATTGTGTTTGTCTCGCCATATGTGGTTGTCGGCTTGCTCCAGTATCCGCATAGTAAATTTCTAAATCGAAAGGGAACGTGCAGATTCCTTAAATAACTCGGTACTGTTCCTTTTAAGCCTGTTATCCTTATATTAGATAAGGGCTTATAAATTTGTCGACCAGAAGATTAAAGCAGGTCTTCGACCTCGTAGTTTCACTACACAATAAACAAACGATGGATCTTCGACAACAATTTTACTTCGGACTAGTTCGTTTACCTAGACGCGATATAAATACACGGTAGCTAGTAGTTTAATTTTAGAATTTTTCTTCCTCTGAAGATGTTGACATGGTCAACGAAACGATCGTAAGGTCTCTGAAATATGTGTTGTGGTGATTTGGGTTCTCCAAGTGTACTTATTTGACCTGCCAAGTTTCGGAATGTCTTCTATGTCAAAGACAGTGTGTAACCGAAGGGCTGTAAATCAATCGCGAGGCTCAGTATAAGGAACTTTAATTTTTAATGACCTTACAAATATAAATACTTTCGTACGCATCTAACGTTGCTGGTTTGCTAACATTTTTAATCAGTTTCAGATTATCTTTATCTATGTGATGATTATTACCCCAAATATATTGTGCCACGCATGACTTGTCTACACTGCCGTATCTCGACTGTGTCAGATGCTCCTTGAGTCTGGTTTCAATGGTTTCTTTAGCCTGCCTAACGTATTTAAGATTACAATCTTTACAGATATCTCATAGATACCAGACATTCAGTGGCTTTATCTTTATCTTTCGTATTACCTACAAAAAAATTAAAAAAAATTTTGTCGAGAAAGTCAGCGGCAATCTTTCAATTTAACTATGAGTTTTTGAACAAATCCAAGGCCGATAATGAGCAACCCTATCTATATTCCTCACTGACCTTTTCATGAGTAGGTTTGAAACGGATTTAGAAAATAAAAGTGAGTAATTTCCTAAGGTACGGTTTTGTTATGTGGGCGATATTTTTGCAGTGACAGGCCGACAGACAAAAAAACTTCGCTCCCAGTCATGTTTTCTATATGCTTTGACAGTTTTTACGACGTTTAAGCAAAAAAAAAAACTAGAAATTTTTATCAGCGATGCCATACTTCCAGACTTATTAACGACGGGGAAATAAAATAGAGGGTTGACGTGAAAAATTTTTTGATTACTCTAGAAAAACTCTTGGTGCAAAATTGGCTTTCATGCACAAAGGTGTATTTTTATCAAATAAAGTCGAAGTTGTCAAATATTTGTCCAAAACATAAATATATTTTGCCTTCGGTTGATTTATTCCAGACTTTGGGTGCATGGTGTAAATATATTAGATTGATCTGGATTGTTTCACATGAAACGATTGAATGGATAGCATAAACTATTTCGCTAGTTCAGCTGGATTTCATGAATCGTTACTAATTCAATAATGTAACATTATTTTACCATTAACATAATCGGATATAGATCAGTTTATAGATAACTAGGGTCCATTTCAGTTTTAGACATCTGTACCGCTCAAATATACACATCATCAAATACGCAGTTGTGCTAATCAAATTGAAGCGCCATAAATAAGATGATTTATTATAATAATGTAATAGGAAGTATATTTTATTAACTGTAAGAGGCCATAAATAATAGAAAAAACAAAACACACTACATAAATGAACGCTTCCTTGCTTCGAGGCATTTTATTTTGACAATCCAAACAATAACTTTCTACGCTTGTGAAACATATAAAAAAAGATTTTGTGATTCACAAGCAACCTCTGTTACTAATAAGTTTTATTGGCGAATTTTCTAAAAAAAATGTTTATGAAGTGTGTGTGTGTGTGTTTTGTTTCTTTAACGTCGTCTTATTTCCGCAAATATGGCCAATCACCGACGCCAGGGAGCAGTTTCACCTCACTATCCTGGAAATTTTGCCGAACCCTTGTCTATCTATAGGGAGGGTAGGGATCTTTAACGTGCCCAAAATCACACGGACACAGGACGGATGGCTTTATGCCCCCTCCGAAGGGCGGAACGTGCAGACATTCAACTTGCTCAAATACAATGCCAGAACCTCGGTTGATGTTAATTTTACAGTTTGTACTGAAAAAGTGAAAGGAGTACCCCGGGATAGAACCCATTACCCTTCGGTTCAGAGGCACACGTTCTTACCCCTGAACCACCGAGGTTCTGTTTATGATGATATCGCGTTTCTGAGACCATCGACAATTGTTTTGAGATTAGGATGCACGAGGACCATAAAAGTTATATTAGTTTAAATATATATATATATATATATATATATATATATATATATATATATATATATATATATATATCTTTTCCATTGCGTATTATGGCAATGCCTGCTCTAAGGTCGACATATTGGACATGTGAGCCCTGGCGAGAACGAAACAGGTCTGTCCTCTATTATACGTCATTCCACAAATCCTGGCAGGACTGAAGTGATGGTGGCTAGAGAGTGATAATTCATGGTCCGTCGGAATGTTAGCCAGGGGAGTTGTTGTTTTCGCTCTATAGTATCTTTCTATAGCTTTCTTCTTGCTGCGCTGTATTTACGTGAATCTGCTGCGGAAACTTAGAACCGACACAAAATTAGAGATGCTGTTTTACACTTTTCTCCATTGTTTGTAGGAAATATGAAAGAAAATGATCCCTACGGACTCAATCTACCTACTTATTAGGGCTGTGGATAAGGGTGGATTGGGTTGTTCCAGCTCGCTTACGGGCTTACAATCGGGCTATTTGCCAAATCTCACTGGATATCGTCTCTAACATCTCAGTGTGTTGAACCCTAGAACCACATTTTCGCCAAACTAATCAAATTTTCTATTAAACCGAAAATGACACTGGGTTCAATACCTACAAACTCGCAAGCATATGAATATACAGGGTGAGGCGCCAAGAGTTTGTGTTAGAAGTTTCCTAATAATCGAATCGATTTTATTTCGGAAAATTTCGATTCCCAGCTCTTCGGACAAGCCCAATTAAACTAAAATATTTTGTCCATCAACATCGTTATTTCAAATAGAGTACGCCACTTTTTAATATATTTTTTAATTCAACTCGCAATTTATGGTATACTTTCACTGTGGGTCTAAAATTAACGATTTTCAAATTATTTGTTTTTTTTTTCGAATTTTTTTTTCACAATCATAGTTTTGCTTTATACCCGATAACTTTAGGGGTTCCATTTGAAAAACGCAAGTTTTGATCAGTTGAATTTGTTGTCAAGTAAATTTCTATCACCACGTATGATGTAACGCAAAACTGTAATACGTGTGGTGAAAGAACAGATACTAGTGTGCTGCGTGCAAAAGATGAATCTTGTAGCTTTTTTTTTCAAGTTATCAGGTATAAAGTGCAACTATAATTTTGCAAACATTTTCTAAAAAACGAAATATTTTGAAAATGGTTACTTTTTTACATATGCAAGCGTAAGTCTACCTTAAATTACGAATTGATTTTTAAAATCTATTAAAAAGTAGGATCCTGGATGTATAATAACGAAGTTGATGGAGATTTTCGGTAGAGCCGAAAGTGTCTCGTGAGTAAAATATTTTAGTTTAATTGGGCTTAGCCGAAAACCTAGGAAGCGAAATTTTCCGAATTAAAATCGGTTCGGTTATTGAGAAACTCCTAACAGAAACTCTTGGCACCCTACCCAGTAAAGCGTTGAGAGACAAGTGAAATAAGTTCAGCATCACAATTATTGTGCATTTTTTTAATAAAGAATTCCGAAATACTTCAATTTTAGATCAAAAATGATATCCCACAATAACGAGTAATAATTGCAACCTCCAAATTTTTAAATAGGATTTAGGAGCCTTTGAAACCTAAATTAAAAGCTGGTTTCATTATCTATTTAAAAATCTTATGATTTTTTATTTATTGAAAAAATTGACTGTAAAAAAAGAAACTTATCTGCCCTACAATTATTAATGCATAAAAATAAAAATTGTCTTTCATTCTTCGTAACGAGAAAGTAAGCAAAAACCAATTTCAGTGTTCTTTTTTGACGTCATCAAAGCAAGACATAAACTTCGTACTTGACAATCTTAGTTTTCTTTTAAACGCCTTGGCAACTTTCTGTGTAATTATAACCGCATGACAGTGGTTGTCAGTTGTCAACTGCAATTTAGAAACATAATTTATGTAACACAAATGCATAGAATAACAATTCTACAGATAATTGTGTACGAAGATAAAGCAGGATCACAGATCTAAGTTAGTCGTCTATTTCAATAAAAAAAATCCGGTTTTCGCCTATATCCCCCGAAACAATTAGTAAAATTTGAATGCCATTTTGCGAGCTTGGACATGTAAGGTAGATAAAAAAACTATGTAATGCACTGAGTGATGATACCAAATTGGATGTAATGCTTGAGTATGGGGAAAACCCACAAACTTTGAGTCGATAAGCAGCTACACCAGTGGATGTTATCCATTTATCGATTACTCGAATTTTAAAAGAAAAGAAAATGCATGCCTATACATTCGATTTGATAGAAGAAGGTCTTCTTGGAAACAAATGATGGAAATGTTGGATAACAATATTACCCAAGTAGAGCAAATTTTTTATGATGAGTGCAGTTTAACTTCAGAGCTATGCCAATCGTCAAAATTTTCGCTACTGGTGTAAAGAAAATCCACACAGGATAAGAGAATAACACACGCAATACCCTGAAAAGGTTAATGTTTGGGCAGTAATTGTTGGAAACCATGTGACGAGCCCTTTTTAATTGATCGCAAGTTGAATGGAGGTAATTATTTAGCACTGCTCTAAGATAACGCCGTGCCAACTTTGGTAAACTTCTAGCCTACCAACCAAACCCATAAATTCCAGCAAATGTGATATGGCTTCACCCGGATGGAGCACCAGGACATTACCAAATCAATGTCCGGCAGTAGACTTAGTATTTCAAAATCGGTAAATGAGAAGGCTAGGATCGGTAGAATGGCCAGCACTATCACCCGACCTTACGCTATTAGACTTCTTGTCATGAGGATCTGTAAAAAATATGGCTACAAAACTAAATCACCCCATTCAAAGGTCTTAAGAAGAAGAATAACGATTTAAATTAGGTCGGTCAGGCCTCAGATGTTGATTAAAGTAAGAACCCATTTTTATTTACGATTGGGATGCTGGTAAGCCGTTTGAGCCATGCATTTTGCACATCCCCTATATTAAGATTGATCTGTTTTTTTTTAAATTTTGATCATTATCATCAAAAAAATCGCGATAGGTTATTAATTTCTAACTGTACTAATAATAGTTTTTTTCGTTTAGTGAATTTTCGTAGAAAAAAATCACTAATGGGGAGATTTCGACTCTTGAATTGTGAAGAAATTTTTGCAAATGAGCGCGAACTAGAACCCCTAGAATCCATATCCGGGGTCAGTTTCAATTTGTATATGTTTATATATATATATATATATATATATATATATATATATATATATATATATATATATATATATATATATATATATATATATATATATATATATATAGAGGCCGATTTTGATCAAATTTGGCATGTATCTTCCCTTTTGTAAGTGGCTTGGACAAGTTCGAGGAAAATCGGACGAGGTTTTTCGGAAAAGTTTTGAGTTTTCATCAGGAAACAATTTTTATCTCAAAAGATAAAAAAGCTATGATAACCAAATTTGGTAGGTAGGTTTACGATATAGAAAGTAAACTATACACCAAAATTTAGATTTCTATGTTACCAGGAAGAAAGTTATAATAACATATTTGATGCCAGATCATTCCTATGCAAATTCGCTACCAGAACGCACTTGCTGCGTCCAGACTTTTTTCTTTAAGTTCGGTCTATTTCCGCGCCTATGGCAAATGACCGAGGACATGAAGTAGTTGCATCGCACTACACTAGAAATTTTGTCCTCTCCCATCCTTTCTGTAAGGAGGATATGATTACTTAAAGAGCCAAACATTGCGTGGTACACAGAACCGGCGGTTTGACGCGAGAGAGCGGAAAGTGCAGACATTCAATTTGCTTAAACACAAGATGCCACAGCCTCAGATGATCCTAAATTACAGTATGTACTAAAAAATTATTTGACGTTTCCACTGTGAATTGAATCGAAACCCTTGGATATAGAGGCACATGTTCTCATGCTTGGATCACCGGGGTTGATTTATTAGTACCTAGTTGAAATAATGTATTATAATGCAAGTTGAGGTATATCGAAAATTTTGTTTTAAAAGATTTTTTTATTACTATACCCCTTTTTGCCCTCAGGGCTCGTCCGCGGCCTTGCCGCCCCGATAGCACTGCACATAGCACCGGATTTTTATTTACTGTTATAATGAATGCGTTTGATTAAATTTAATTTTCTTCTGCCTGATGGTGTAGCAGACGAAACCTGTTGCAGAAAAATAGTCAAGCACTTATGAGGCCAGAAAATAAGTCTTCATATTTGTATTTAAGACATACGTAACAAACTATTATTTCATCTACTCAAAAAATTAGATTACAACAATAGAACATTATAAATTTAATGGATAGAGAAAAGAAACAGATATCTTTTATGTGGAAGTAAATCTAAAACAAAAAAAATATAATAATTTGGAATTAAAATCATGGAATAAAAAGGATATGAAAAGTTTTAATTATGGTATATCAATATTTAAAGTACATATATCAAATTCAAGAGGACGTTGTCAATTAGTGTAGGACCAAACGTATTTTAAATTGTGTTAATATACAACGCAAGTCTAAATACCGACTTGTATAGCCAATATATAATTATAATCAATAAACCATGCTAATACCAATAATAAATAATAATTTTTTACACACTTAATGCTTTCTGAATAACAAAATAATATACTGAGCTAATAGGACTATTTTCTAATTTAATCGATGATCTATTATGTCTAATGAAATATTATTTATCATAATAAAAAGTCAGCTTCCAGTGAGTGTATTATTTTTCATGTCTGTTCTTTTTTGAATATCATTTTGATAATCGACACGCTGCCAAATGTGATAAATGTCTTCCATCAATTTACCGTTGAAATTCTCTGGCGTGCCGATATTCAAATCATCCAGAATGTCTGCTGCCTGCCGTTGGTGTCGAAAACATCTTCCTGCGTGCTGTTCACGTTCATTAGCCTTACACCTCCAGTTACTAGATAATTATTGATTTTCCCCGTTACCGTATATTATTACAATGGGAGGAAACATTAATAAACTTGTTATTTTTTTCAAAAATTGTAGTTAAAAGTATCTACAGACAGTTTCATCCGGTTTATAAGAAATTGTATTTTTTGAGTAAAAACTTATACAGAATGTCCCGTTTAAAAGAAAACACTCTGAATATGCCATTCTGTGTTCATTTTCTTGACATTGGCCAAAACATAACATTTTCAGGGGGACATTTTTTTATACCAATTTAACACTATAACTTCAACGTCCTACTGTGGATCTCCGCCCTAAAATTTCCAACGAAACGTAGGGCAACCAAAAATTTGCTAATAAGGGGATGCCGACTTTTAAACTTAGAAAACAATTCTTTAAATTAGCTCGAAGTAAAGCACATATCCGGGGTAAGTCTCAATTTTATATGTTTATATATACAGGTGGCGCATTGAAAACGAAACAAACCGATTTGCGTCCAGAGAATTTTTCTTTTAAGAAACTCTGAAACAGGTCAGTTTTAATATCGAGGGGACATGTTTTGACATAAAACTCAACTTTGTCACATTAACCCCTTAAGGGTGGTCATAACAACCCTTATATTTTTAATAGGGAGCATGGGTCGAGTGATACATCATTTGAAAGCTCTTTCTTTTTTGAATTCAGCACACTAATTTTCTTGAGAGTTTTATTAACTCGTTTAAAAATTATTCACAGTTGAAGATGCAAAAACGCATTTCCCTCATTCCGATAAGAAATGTGCTGATAGTCAATGTTTTGTTGGTTTGTAAACAAAAAATTGACTCATTTCTTATCGGAATGAGAGAAATGCGGTTTATTATTTCAGTTTATCGGTCGGTTTGATACTTTTTAGTATTACCGAAAATTAATTTCACAATGGTGTATTCTGTAGAAGAAAGACTTGAAATAATCAATCTTTTTTTCAAAAACGATGACTGTGCCAACCGCACCGCAAATTTGTTTAGTGAACGACATCCGAACAGACATGTTAACAGAAAATACATTTTTGAGTCAGTTGCAAAGTTTCGACAAAGTGGTTCAGTAGCCGAGAAAATTGGCCACTGTTTCAAACATCAAAAGAAGAACTATTCAGCGAATATTGAAGCATCATAAATTTCACCCGTATAAAATTCATCTTGTACAACAATTGAATAATTATGATTTTAGGCTAGAGTTTTGTGAAGTTATGACTGCACGAATAGCTGATAACTGGAACTTTCTGTTAAATATCTGTTTTTCAGACGAGTGTACCTTTTTATTAAACTCTACAGTCAATCGTCATAATTGTCGTTACTGGGCAGATAGTGATCCAAGAAATTTTCACGAAGTCCACACTCAAACTCCACAGAAATAGAATGCCTGGACTCGCATTTTTGGAGACCGTTTAATCGGACCAATTTTTCTTGATGGCAATTTGAATGGCGAAACATATTTGGAGTTACTAGAATATATCGTTTACCCTCTACTAATTGACATTATTGGAAATGATGATCGCTATCAAGAAAATCAATTAGTGTTTCAACAAGATGGAACTCCTCCGCATTTTTCACAACGTGTTAGGGAGTTGTTGAACAGAGAGTTTCCAAAGCAATGGATTGGGCGTAGAGGTGCTATTGAGTGGCCCCCTAGATCATCTGATTTAACTCCTTTAGACTTCTTTCGATAGGGCCATTTAAAGAGTAGCATTTTCGCAACTGAACCGGAGTCTCTGGAAGAATTTCAATGACGCATTGTTGAAGAATAACTCCACAAATGCTCCAGAATGTCAAAGCTCGTTTTGAACAAATTTTGTACTTTTGATGGATGCTAGTGGTCAAAAATTTGGACACTTACTTATTTGAATAAACATTTTTGAACGTTTGGTTTTGTTTTTTAGTTTTTATTGACTAATTAGTGCATTTCTTATTACAATGAAAGAAATGCGTTCTTGCAATTCAAACTGTGCATAATTTTTAAACGAGTTGATAAAACTTCCAAAAAGATTTGTGTGCCGAATTCAGAAAAGAAAGAGCTTTCAAATGATGTAACACTCGACCCATGTTCCCTATTTAAAATATAAGGGTTGTTATCACCACCCTTAGGGGGTTGATGTAACACAAAATTAAAACTAATTCTTTAAATTTACGTAAACCTTGGAGGTCGCTTTTAAAGTACCAGTTAGCGATTATTTAAAAATACTTAGCAATTATTTGAAAAAAATTATATTTTATATGGAGCTAAAAAATTAAAATTTGGTCTTAGATATAATATGTAAGTACTGCAAGTGCCTTTAAAAAATTGTGTTACAAATTTCATTAGAGTTACAAAAGTTTTTCAGAAAAAAATTAATAACTAACAAAGGGAATGTACCTGTCAAATTATAAATATAGCAGATATTTTTCCTTATTCATTGCTTGGATGGTTTCTTAGACAACCCATCCAGTTTGTGCAAAGAAAAAACAACAAAAAAGGTTTTTTCTGTTATGGTAGAAAATTCTCGTAAAAATATCTCAAATCCGATAGCTCAATAAATTTCCGATATATCAGAATCTTCAATCTTGAACCATAGTAACACCTATGTAAACGCACGTGGGTACTTAATTAAAGAAAATAGTATAATGAGCTACTTTTTTGGTGTTTATTGTTCGCAAAGACTGATGGGTTGACTAAAACAAAACCCTCCAAACCATTAATAAGGAAAAAACCTGCCATATCTATAATTTGGCAGGTACATTCCCTTTGTAAATATTTTTTTCCTGAAAAAGTTTTACAATTTTAATGACATATCTAACACAATTTTTTTTTAATACACTTGCAATACTTACATATTATATCTAGGACCAATTTTTAATTTTTTAGCTCCATATGAAACATATCTTTTTCGAATAATCGCTAACTGGGACTCTAAAACCGATATCCAAGGTCCATTTAAATTTAAAGGATTAGTTTTAATAATATATTTTACTAATAGTGTACAATTATAAAAATTCATTACTATAACGCACTTGCTGCGTCCCGAAATTTTTCATTTTATATATTAAGTAAATTTGTTCAACTCTCATTCAACGGAGTATAACCTTGCGCTCATAATTAAATAACTTCCAATACAATTATTATATTGAAAGATAACACTCCAAGTTATGGCATATTTTAAAATTGTGTTTAATAAAAACTGCTCAAGATGTTAAGCTCTGACAACGTTTACTTAGCTCAACATCTACAAATGCGGATTAGAATTTAAATTTGGTTGCAAATATTTTATTAATTTTATCGGTAGCTTTCTAGATACACTGTCGCTTCTTGCTGTTCTAGTATGAAATTCCCGTATATCTATCTGTCTTGCTGAAGTGTCGTTTTTATTTATTAGCCCTCGACTGTTGGTGGGAATTATTAGATAAGTATCGATCTGGCTCCTGTAAGAGATATAACACCGATATGAGCGACGTCGCACGTGTCTTAGATTCGGACGGGGTGAATGGGTGAGAATGGATGAATCTGTCACAGAGGACAGATGGATGTTGAGAGTGGACCGAGCGTAGATAGACGCACCTGAGGGAAGACCCTATATCTATCCAGTGATAAACGGTCTCACAGATAAACTTCGCACGCACTGTGAAGTGGAGGAAATGAAGCGATAGTGGAAATGGACCGGAAAGAGTAGTGAAAGTTTTAGTTTAGTTGATTTCGGACTTTCAGTATGCGTTTTATCATTAGCAGTATGAAATAAAAATTATTAAATTAAATATTGTAACGCGAGTTAACTTTCTCGTTAAAACAAATTACCATTCAAAAAAATATTTTCACTCTAAAATTACAACTTTAAAGTTTTACAATACTTATAACATGTAAATATGTCAATATATATTTTTTATTTAACAACACACCACGACGGCTCACAGCCTAAATACTATCGTACCGTATTCCACCGTACCATATCTAACTGTGCGAGATGTTCACGAAATCTGGAGGAGAAACATAGCCACCAGATTTTGTGGTAATCTCGCACAGTTACGATATGGTACGGTGGACAAATCATGTGTGGCACAACATATATGGGATATGTCAAAAATGTCAGACATCAAACTATGCTTGATTCATTAGAAAGTATTTTTATATTAAGGTCTATTAAGAACAAAACTTCATTAAATCGTGCGACACCTGTAATTTCTAGCTCTTTGTTTTCTCTTTGCATTTGACCGCTTAAATACGCCTAATTTGTCTGGTAGAATAATAAATTATTGTCAATAACTCGACCGGTTTATACATATACTAATCACTATGTTTGTCTTGATTTAAATACCGGTTCGGTTTTTTGTATATTTGTAGTCAATATAAATATTTTCACGTAGAATTAAAATCAATATAAATATAGTTTTTATGTAGTATTTTAGCTGAACTATTTTTCCTTTGTTAAAGTTAACACGGTGTACAGACATCTGGGTTTTTAGTTTTCTATTTTTAAAAGAGATGAGTTGAGTTTATGTTGTTTATCTCACCAGATGTCTTTATCGGCATGAACCAATATCCACATAGTAAATTTCTAGATCGAAAAGAAACGTGCCGTTTCTTTAAAGAACTCTGGTCCTTTTAATACCTATATTAGATAAGGGTAATAAATTTGTAGACCAAAAGATTAAAGCAGGTCTCCGACCTGTTTCATTGCGCAATAAACAAACGATCGTTCTTGGACGACAACTTTACTTCGGACTAGTTCGTTTACCTTGACTCGATATAAATATACGGGATCTAGTTTTTTATGTTAGAATTTTTCTTCCTCTGAAGATGTTGACTTTGTAAACGAAACGATCGTGAGGTCTCTGAAATATGTGTTGTGGTGATTTGGGTGTTCTCCAAGTGTACTTATTTACAATACCTATAGCATGTAAATATCACAATATATTTTTTTAATTCACCAACACACCACGAGGGCTCACAGCCTAAATACTATCGTACCGTGGGTATCAACAAGGAGGAAAGAGGCAACTTGTTAATTCTGCACTTAAAGGTTTGGAGGTTCGGAGGAGAAGGAAAAATATGTGCCGGCAAGGAGATCCACAACTTGGAAGTTCTCGGGACAAAAGAGCGGGCAAAACAAGATGTACTATGTCTAGTGACCTGAACAGTAAAAGAGTGCATTCGCTCTGTTCCCCTGGTAGATCTGTTGGGGGCAGAAGGTCGAGGAACTATGGAAGAAAGCTCCTCTGAGCAGTGCCCGTGTAGATATCTATAAAAGAGAGAGAGAGAGAGAGAGAGAGGTCACCAACGGAACGTCGGCGGGCAAGAGATGGCAGCCTTTAGGTGAGGGTAGGGTCACGGATGAGACGTGGATTCCAGGATAGCGAGTGTAGAAGCGGCAGCGGCACCCCAGATGTGGAAGCACTATTCGAGGTTTGGCCTTATTTGTGAAGTACATAAGGTATAGAGATTAGCTGGAGAAAAGTGTTTGCGAGCCCGGAAGAGGAAACCTAATTTCTTAGCTGTCCCTTCTCAACTGATCGAAATTTTAACTGGCACCAACGTGACATGTTTCGATCCACAGAAAATGCCAACAAGTGAAAACGACTCATTCCTTTGAATAACTTGGTTGTTCATTGTGATGGGTCTAGGGCTGGTGTATCTCTTATGGGATGGAAAGCAAGACTGAGATTTGGTGGAGTTGAATTGCAAAAGATTTCTACTTCCCCAGTATAAGATTTTTTGAATTGCAAAAGATTTCTACTTCCCCAGTATAAGATTTTTTGGAGAGAGATCCACAGAGACAGAACCTTTCATGAGTCTGCGATCCTCATCTAATTGTGCTAAAGAGACAGGCTTAGAATATTGTATATTTGAGTGGAGGGTGCTGTCGCCCGCGTAACTGTGAACTGGGTTGTATGTGCGAGAGAGGAGGTCATTGATGTGGAAAAGAAACAAAGTAGAGGCTAAACATGAACCTTGAGGAACTCCTGGATTCATTGGATACAGTTTAGTGGAATGGCCATTCACGACAACGGAAATGCTTAGGTTGGAGAGGGAATTTTCTGTCCAGGTACAGAATTTTGGTGGTAGGCCAGAAGCCGGAAGTTTATTAAGCAGCGCTGCGTGCCAGACCTGGTTGAATGCTTTGGATTTGTATAGGGCGATAATCTGGGATTCACCGTGTAGTTCCATAGACTTGTTCCAAGAATGGGTGACAAACGAAAGGAGGTCGGCAGTTGATCTGCGCTGATGGAATCCCAATGCCTGTCGTAGGTTATACTGTGTTTTTCAAAAAAAAAATAGTAATTCGGTGTTTATATACATATACACATATAATTTTGCTGCATCACAAATTAAAGATCTTTATTGACTTGACCAAGACACAGAAAAGCTAATGAGCTGACATTTTCTTTTATAAAAATTAAGAAGTTAGCGTCATCAGAGAGATAAATAAATTGCATTATTATTTTCAATAATAATTACTTCCAAGTCACATTAGAAGTTTGACATTTAATATATACGTTTTTCAGGCAATTTTAGAGAATTTTTCGTAAAACGAAAAATTCACTAATGAAGCGGTATCTGCTAATTTTAATAAAATTTGGTAAGTACCTTCGTTTTGTAACTTATAGAAGTTCGTTAGCCAGGAAAATCGGACTAGTTTTTTCCGGGAAAATCTTGAGTGTTCTTTGGGAAAATTTTTGTATGTCTAAAAATAACAGAGCCATGACAACCAAATTTGACGCGCACGTTTCTACAATCAAAATTACCCTACACACCAAAATTGAGATCTCCTAACTTAAAAGAAAAAAAGTTATAGGCATTTAAAGAAAACTTATCAGTGCTCGCCATAGGCTCCAATTTCACTCTTTCAATCGTTTGTTTTTTGGCCCCTTAACGTTTAGATAAGCATTGTGGACCTTTTGTTGTTTGTTTTGTTCTGACTTGCCATAAACGCCTATTATTGTATCTGAGTGGTGAATAATAATTGTTATTATTTTTATTTTCATTTTTATTATTATTAGTGAATTTTCTTAAAAAAAATTCACTAATGAGGAGATCTCGACTTTTGAATTTTGAAAAAATTTCTTCAAATGAGCGCTAATTAGGCCCCCCAGAAAACATATCCGGGGTCAGTTTCAATTTTTATATGTTTATATATATATATATATATATATATATATATATATATATATATATATATATATATATATATATATATATATATATATATATATATGTATCACACCGATAACTCAAAAAATAATGGGCCGATTTTGATTAAATTTGGTGAAAAAATTCCTCTTGCAAATGGCTTGGATAGGTTCGTTAGCCAGGAAAATCTGCCTAGGTTTTCCCGGAAAATTTTGTATTTTCTTTCGAAAAAATTTTATATCTCCGGAATTAACAAAGTAAGGACAACCAAATTTGGTACACAGGTTTATATCCTTATGAATAAGTTACCTACCAAAATTTAGCTATGTAGCTCAAAAGACAAAAAAGTTATAAGCATTTAAAGAAAAATAAATTGGGGTTTTCCTCAAAACGTCAAAGTGGCGATTTAAAATGTCAAAATTGGCAACATTTAGGCAAGTAACTTGAATCTAATAAAATGTCTCAAGAAGGATGTTTTACAAACCCTAAAGTCTTAGTTTCAACCGCCATTGTCCTTCATTTTACTAAAATATTTGCAGAAAATTCATTTCAAATAGACCCTTTCTCTGATGCTTGGCAGTAGCCTTAGCTATAGAGTTTATCGTTTAATGGCATATAATTTTTGTCGAATTTTCGTAGAAAATCAATAAAGCTCAATATATCCGTTATTATATAAGATATGAAAAAAAAATTGTATATATTAATTATAGGGTGTCTTGAGCTACATCTTAAAATAATATTTGTACAATCACAGGCTGGCCCATAGGTCGTTGGTGATACAAATTTCCTTTTTTTTTAATCAAACATGCCTTATGTTATTGCATTTTTGCATTTTCCATCGAAATATAATGCATGTTTGTAAGAAAAGAAATTCTGGGCGCAGCAAGTGCGTTATGGTAGCGAATTTTTATCAAATGTTTCATATTTGAACAGCTCAATTTGCTATTAACCTATAAGGTTGACCAAGAAACGTGTTTTTTCAGGAACACTTTAAGTTTACTTTTGGAAATGTTTGTACATTTTCACACAATAAAGTTATTTTGATGAAACATGCCACATTGTTTTTACTATATAGGTTACACTGGTAACCAAATTTGATGCCTGCTTTCTTAAAAACAAACACACATATTTGTTATTAAAAACATTTTAATGAAATTTTTTTTAATCAAACACGCCTTATGTTATTGCATTTTTGTATTTTCCATCGAAATATAATGCACGTTTGTAAGAACAAAAGTTCTGGTCGCAGTAAGTGCGTTATGGTAGCCAATTTTGATCAAATGCTTAATATTTGAATTGCTCAATTTGCTATTAACCTATAAGGTTGACCAAAAAACGAGTTTTTTCGGGAACACTTTAAGTTTACTTTCGGAATTTTTTTTACATTTTCAAACAATAAAGTTATTTTGATGAAACATGGCACATTGTTTTTACTATATAGATTATACTGGTAACCAAATTTTATGCCTGCTTTCTTAAAAAAACACACATTATTGCTATTAAAAAAATAGTTTTATGAAAATTCACTACCATAACGCACTTGCTGCGTCCCGAGATTTTTTATTATTAGGTATTATTATATTATTTCGTAAAAAAGATTGTGTAGTTGATTGTAATGAAATTTCGCTAACATAACGCATTTCAGCGCCCAGAATTGTTCAAGCTCGTGGATTAAAAGATATTTATACCATTTAGATAGTGACAATTAATAAAACCGCGCCAGGTAACGTCGTAAGTATTTATTGAAGTGAAATCAAGTGAAATGATAAAATTTTACCACTCTGGCAGATCCTCGTTCACATTCTCCTCGTGATTCCATCAAACAGCAGTTTTACTGGTTGAAATATGAATGTTTTATCTGTATAAACATCACCCCAATACTATAAAATATTTCACTTGGGAACGTCCTCAAATCTTCCATCAGGATTTGGTAGACTGGCACGTACTTTTACAGCTCCCGTATTTTCGCAGATTTGGAGGCTATATCTTGCAGTATAGCTGTACTGGAAGATATACACATAATCCATTGTCGCTTGCGCATAAATCATGCGGACACATTTAGGTCTGGTCGATTCCATTGCATATGCACTTTACTGGAAGCCTCATGATGTGATAATAATAAACAGATTTTGTTAATATAACAATAAAAAGTAGGTACATATTAAAAAAAGTCTGGACGCAGCAAGGACGTTGTGGTAGTGAATTTTCAAAAAAATGTTTTTAATAGGCAATATATATATATATATATATATATATATATATATATATATATATATATATATATATATATATATATATATATATATATATATATATATATATATATATATATATATAATATTAATATGGCTTTGAATTTTTATTTAAATTTTTTTTATTATATGTATATTATATTATATTAATTTAATGTATAATTTATATGGAAAAGTGATATTTAAAAAGATAATGATATTACACCATGTATTATGGGTGACCCTGTATATTTTGTAATGTAAAATTGTATCTGAATAAAGTGTTTATGACTCTTGTGTTTGAAATTTGTGATATGTGTACGTATTTATCGATTCCAGCTAGCTTAGTGTTATATTGGTTGCCTACCCTTCTACTATATATTTACGTCAAATAAATTATAATCAAAATATCTTATTTACTTACTCTATCTCAGTGGTAGGTTCTGCTATAATAGGGGAAAAAAATAGCCTGCAAATATTTATATTTATCGTAATTTTATCTTATTATGGGTTTTTTTTTTCAAAGAATTATGTTTTTAGCAAATTTTTATAACAACTTTTATTGACAGAGTTTTATAAATTTTAAAGCTAAACGGATCCGTTGTTATAAATTTTCAATCTTACTATTAGAATACAATGATTAATATTAATAAACCGAGTTTTCGACTGCTTTTCAATTGTTTGTAATAATAAATATGGATCCTGACCTGCACTCCTAACTCCCTCTACATTCATAAATTTGAATTATGGTAATATGAAAATAAGATCTCTGTTTATGCATTAAATCTTATTTTCCCATAAACGCTTTTGATTGACGTTTAATCGACAGAAAATATACTGTCTTTTAAACTAAATTGATTGCCTCCTTGAGTTGATTTTGATAAAATAATTAAATCTCAAACCTTGGTTCCTCGCTGCTGGTGGTGGGTATCCTTTAATATAGGTATTCTTGATATATTTACTGTTTATCTTGTAATTTATTACGTTAAAACTTGATATAACCTTTTGTTATTTATTTCAGTGGAACAATAGATCTTCTTTACACAATATATATTTTAAAATATTTATATTTAAAATGGGAAGCAATAATGACGCTCTCTGGCATCTGAATTTCATTAACAACCAACAATAAATCATAACAAAAGCGGAAATGTTGCCCAAATTCATCTAATATTTGATATCAAGGCATCCTTTCTTGACATTAATTAATACATATCTTGTCATCTGTCCTTCCGGTAAGTTGAAAATAAATCCTTATTCTTAAAAATGACATTTGGCCTAACCTTACTTTTTTAATCTAATTACAATCAATAACAAATTTATAAATTCATTAAGTTCATATGCTGCAATCTTGATTTAAAAGTTCCACAACACAAACACTGTCCTTGGTAAACTTCAGTTCATTGTTCACATAAATAAATAATAAACTTATATCTAAATACATCATACAAAGGGTTTTGTTTTGTTCATCATCTTTAGGTAATTGATTTTATAACATAATTCTTTGGTATTTATTTCATGCTTAAGAGTTTAATCTATTTGCAGATAGGTTTTTGGCTCTTTTAAATTCTTTTAAACTGAAATGCTTTCCAAATTTGCTAGTTATAAATTTTAAGAATTATAATTAATGATCATTTCAACAAATTATGGCATTATATTTTTCATTGCTTATCCAAATAACACTGACTAACAATAATAGTGAATGTGCTTGTATATTAATGTTATTATTTTGTTTTCTGTTTTAGTGTACAGTAAATATGTCGAACGATAAGGATATGTATACAATATACAGATAACCCATATGCATTAAGTGTAAACCGTAAGTACTTTACTTACTACTGACCAGTGGTACTACTACTACCCCCCATTACTAATCTGATTCCCCAATTTTGTAGATCTGACCATCTACTTTATTGAAATAATAATCGAAACTTAGCTTTGTCATACTAGTTTCCGTCAGGGTTTTCATTTTTGTTTTTATAACTTTATATGGCCTTTGCAATTCGCAGCACAATATATATATATATATATATATATATATATATATATATATATATATATATATATATATATTAAGAAAGCCTGCAACAAATTTGGTTACCAGTATAACCTATATAGAAGAAACAATGTACCATAGTTCATCAAAATAACTTTATTGTTTGAAATGTACCAAAATATTCCGAAAATAAACTAAAAATGTGCCCAAAAAACTAGTTTATTGGCCAACGGTTATTATTAAATTAAGCAATCGAAAGAAACATTTTATAAAAAAAATAGATATCATACCGCACTTGCTGAGTCCCGAATTTCTTTTCTCTCAAACATGCATTATATTTCGATGGGAAATGCAACAATTGCAATATAAAGCGTGTTCGGTTAGGAAAAAAAAATTGTATCACCAGCGACTTATGGGCCACCTGTGATTGTAAAAATGATTTTATAAGGTGCAACTCCAGAAATCGTATAATTAACATATACCATTTTTTCTCATATCTTGTATAATAATGGATATATTGTGATTTACCCCAGAAATGCGTCATCATGTATATATGAAAACAGATAAAAACTGAAACTAACCCGGATATGAGTTCTATGGAGCCTAGTTCGCGCTCATTTGAAGAAATCTTTTTAAAACTCAAAACTCGCTATAATTGTAGCCAACTCGATGAGTAAAATTGTGATGGCCTAAAATAAATATAAATATAAAAAAGAGCATGCTTATATTTGTATTACACATATCAGAAAACAAAATACTTATTTAGATGTCACTTTGAAAGTAGATCTGAGATTTGTCAAAATAATTTGTCAGTTGAATATGACATGTACTGTTATCATGGATTATTATTATGCACTATTGTATTACGTGTTATAAGAATTATGTTTTTTTTGGAGTACGAAAGCTTATTTTACTGTTTTAATATTTTTCGATCCATTACCCTAAAATGGTTTTCGTCTCATTTAACGTTGTTTCATTATAACGTCGCAGTTCTTTGTAGGCAAATGTATCCTTTAGCGTTGAAACTGATTCGGTTGTCATTCGAAAAAAGTCCAAAATAGTAGGTAGAAAAGGAGTACATAATACATACGTAAATGAATTCCCTTTTTTAATCATTTTGCAGTCACTAATATGTACATATGTATGTACATTATATTCATTCCCAATGATTTGTTTTACGTCGTTTCATTTAACATCGCACTTAAAGTTGCATACCTAGAACAAGTTTTGTTTTCCTTCAATTATAAATGACAATTTTAAGTAAATTCCCATATTTTCTGTGCCCAATGTGTTGAATGGATGCGAAACGGAAGAAGGAAATTTCATATGACGAAGAGAACTTTATTCGAGGCATGAGCGTTGTTTCCTTTTTTTTTTTTAATATCAATAACATTTATAGGTAAATTATCAGATTAGCGCATTGTTCGTTTTTTTGAAAAAAATATTTCAGAAACATGCTGAGAGGGACCCCTTTATGCATTAACCATCGGACAAATGCTGTGATCTCAACTTCACAATACAGTTAAGAGACCTAAAGCAAATTTGAGGCTCATGCTACAACGGTGCTAGAAATTCAAACTGTAAAAACTCACCTTACAGAAGTCCAGAGAAAGAATAAACTCCTGACCAACACCGCTTACCTATAAAAAACTCCCACTTTGCCTAATTAAAGAAAAAGAACGCTAAATAATAGCGAAATCTGATTCGTTATTAGAATTAAATAAATAACTAGAACTGCTACCAAAACATGACATAAAGGGTCTATTTTAAATTAAATTCAGCAAATATTTTAATAAAATAAAGAACAATGAAGATTGTACCTGAAACATAATGATTTATAACTTCTTACGACATTTATGCCCCATAGCCGTATTTATTTAGGTTCTCTATTTAGAACATATAAATTTTGACGTTTCGAATCACGACTTTTTGACGTTTTAAGAAGAAAAACTTAAAAGCTTATAACTTTTTTTAAATTTTAACGTAGAGATTTTGGTGCATGGTTTTTTTTATGATATAAACCCTCGCATTCAATAGGGTTGCCCTCACTTTGTGACTTCCAAAGATATAAAAATTTTCCCAAATGAAACGCAAAATTTTCCGGAAAAAACTAGTTCTATTTTCCTGGATAACGAACTTGTCCAAGCCACTTGCGAAAGGAAGGTACTCGCCAAACCTTATCAAAATCGGCATATTATTTTTTAAGTTATCAGTCTGACACATAAATATATAAACATATATATATATATATATATATATATATATATATATATATATATATATATATATATATATATATATATATATATATATATAGTTTTGAATACGCTATTCTTCTGAAATTGGTATTAGAGTAACTGGAATGAAACTTTACATGTAGCTATAAATGGTGGAAGTAAACCTATTGTGAATTTTAAGTGATTTGGTTAACAATATTTGTTTCTTTTTAAATGAAAAATAAAATCTGAAATACGTGAATTTAAACGACTTAAGTAGTTATAGTCTTGTGCCAAGACAGGGTAGTTAGCTGTCCAGCCAAACAATAATACAAGTAACACAACAATTATATATATATATATATATATATATATATATATATATATATATATATATATATATATATATATATATATATATATATATATATATATATATATGAAGAAACTTATTCGAAATTCAGTTCTCTATCAATTACAATCTATTTGAATCATTTGAGTCAAGAAATTTTTGCGCAGGAGCGCCATCTACATGTGTTATATTAAAAATATGTTGCTTCCGAAAAGTTCAAACTTTTCGCGTCCTTACTCTAACACCTTTAGCAATTAAAAAAAGATCCATTTTGTTTTGAATAAAATGGGATCAGATGAGATCAGATATCTCTCAGGTCCCAAGTTAAACACAGTGAGACCTTAGAGTTCATTACTGCCAGACAGCCTGTATAAAACAGCCGGTTTTATTTAGGTTACCATATTTGTGCATTGCCATATCGTGCAGAAACAGATTTTGCACATATAATAATGTAGTGTAAGTCTTAAATTAATTTAATTCATTAAATGTTTGCGAGTGGATTCCACAGCCCCATAACGTATATGATAGTTTTTTTAATTTTAAGTTTTGACGGTGTTAACTTTTGTAAGGGCCGCAAAAGGACGGTAAAGAATGGATAAGCGCTAACTTTTATTCTGCATATATCATGTTATCCTTCAAGGACAGCACGGTGGTTATAACCTGATTTTCAAGTTGTGGCTACATTCAAATCCACGACTCTTAAATTTGCGTATTGTTGTCAAAAACAGAAGTGCAAGCCGTCTCTCCACACAACTTTGAATTATATCGTTTTCATGGTTGCTTCCAGTTAGGCAGGGTAATGTTAATGTCAGCCTAATGAAATTCTTGTAAATCTGCAAACTTACTGGGGAAGACAAACGATGACAAATGAGAAATGTAATTACCAACCTAACTGCTATCGTCTCTACCTACTAATGTTGAAAGAGCGACGGGGTATATCGGGGGAAGAGGTTAAGAGGGTGTAACGGGGTGAAGGGGGTTGTAGGCTAGGGGAAAGTTATGCATGTAGGTACTGACACATCATGGCTCTCATTATATTTCGATGGGTAACGAGATAATCGTGGTAAATGTAGTAAGGAAATGTAGAAATGGTGGAGGCCAGTTTAAGAAAGTTGAATAATTGTAAGTTTTTAAATTACCATGCGGTTAATTTACCAAAGTGTCCCAAAGGTAAAGAAATCTAGTTAGTTAATTAAATAACTGCTTTTCTGTGTTATCAAAAGGAAATTCTGAAGGCAGCAAGTGCCTTATGGTAGCGAAATATATATATATATATATATATATATATATATATATATATATATATATATATATATATATATATATATATATATATATATATATATATATATACAAACATTCAAACTAACTTCGACAGTCCTACAGTGTAGCTCTCACTACCAGCCAGATTCTTGTGTCCGAGTCTACGTGGCGTTTCCACTCCCTTTCTCTTTATCGACCTATAAAGTATTATAAGACGCATTATTCTTAAATGATAATTTTATGACAGTGATCTATATACAGTTCATTGTTTTATGGCCTCCACATTATTTTGTTTTATAAAACAGCCATATAAAATCAGGTTGCATTTGAAATACATTTAGTTTTTGTGTAAATTATTATGATTATTGATAATCTCCTTTATCAAATACAATAAAAAGACAAGAAACTACTACAAATGAATTAAAATACACAAATCAAGCTAATCTAAGCTATAAGCTAAGGTGGAACCCCATAGCGAAGTCTAGCCCTTGGCTAATTTACTCAACCATGAAGTTCCCTCATACAATAGTGCAACGTGAGCAGGTATATGATCCACTACAATACAATACCACCAACCACACTAACATCGCATGCAGAATCCTTTACAAATTAAGAATGTATTATTAGTGCTACTAATATTGTTCACATTGTTATCATTATCTATACCACTAATATTGCTGGGAGTGCAAATACCTCTTAAAGGTGTTCTTGAATGCACTGTCAGTGAGACTCAAATATGCACGAGGTAACGAATTATAAAGTTCAACAGCATTATAAATAAAAGTCCTTTTAAACATAGCTGTCCGATGACGCGGAATCGTTAACCGATATGGGTAACGAATATTGACGTCATGAGTGCTCAAGAGACTGCAGTATGCCAGATATATACACCAAAAAAAGTAGAGGCCCCAAAACGGAGCCCTGTGGTACACCCGAAATGTTATGATAAAATGTACACACCTTAGGTACATTAAGTTTCTTTTTTTACGACAAAATAAAATGGTAATAATTTGATCTATGATTGGCAGGGACTGAACTAAAGTATATATATATATATATATATATATATATATATATATATATATATATATATATATATATATATATATATATATATATATATATACACTTTATTTGCTTTCTGTACATTCTGCGATTTTTTATTTGTTTACGTGGCCAGCAGTTTCAAACCTTCCTGGTCATCATCAGCACGCTACTGACTGATCATTCCTGTGTGTTCTATGCCTAAAGTTGTACGTGACGCCTGCGTGTTCAGCTTCTATTGGTCAGTTAACTGTTATTTGATTGGTCGTGTTCTCGGTCTGTGTCGATTGTATTGGTTTTCTGTTTTCATTATTGTAGTACAAGTTGTATATTTGTACGGCTTTTATTAAGTTTTGTTCAAATGTTTGCACTTGATTTGTTCTGGGATTGTTTCTTATTGTTTGTTTCTTGAATGTAGTATTGTTTCCAGATCTCCATTTTTTGTGGTCTTTAGTATGTTTTATTAGTTGTAATTTGCCGATGGCTTTATATATATATATATATATATATATATATATATATATATATATATATATATATATATATATATATATATATATATATCTGTATGTGTGTGTATTTGTGTTTGTGTATTATGATACCTGATTCGTTATCATAACGCACTTGCTGTGTCACTGTTTTAGTGAAAATTCAGTAATGAGGAGATCGCGACTAGGACCATAGAACCCCTATCTCCGGGGTCAGATTAAATTTTTAGATGTATATATATATATATATATATATATATATATATATATATATATATATATATATATATATATATATAATTTTTTTTTATTTCCGGAGATAACAAAGTAACGGCAATTTGGTACGCAGGTTTACATCATTAGGAGTAAACTAGGTACCAAAATATAGCTCTGTAACTTAAAAGACAAAAAAGTTATAGGCACCTAAAGAAAAAAATGGTGTTTTCCTCAAAATGTCAGTCGCGATTCAAAACGTCAACATTGGCAACATTTAGGCAAAGAACCTGAAACTAAAGGAGTTATGTAAAGAAAATGTACAAGAAGAATGTTTTACAAACCCTGAAGTCTTGGCTTCAACTGCCATTGTCCTTCATTTTAGTGAAATATTTCGAGAAAGTTGATTTCAAATAGACCCTTTCTCTGATGCTTTGGCAGTAGTTTTAGGTATACATTTCATCATTTAATGGTATTTATTTTTGGAAAATTTTTGTAAAAAATCAATAGCGCAAATATATCCGTTATTATACAAGATACGAAAAAAATGTATACATTAATTATAGGGTGTCTTGAGCTACATCCTAAAACATATTAGTATAATCACAGGTGGCCCCTAAGTTGTTGGTGATAAAAAAAATTTCTTTTGTTTTTTAATCGGACACGTCTTATGTTATTGCATTTTTGCATTTTCCATCGAAATATAATGCGTGTTGTAAGAAAAAAAATTCCGGACGCAGCAAATGTGTTATGGTAGCGAATTTTCATTCAATGCTTCAAATTTGAGTAGCTCAATTTGCTATTAACCTATAAGGTTCGTTGGCCAAGACCCCTGTCTTTGCTGAGTTATCTCCCGTGTGCGGTCTGCCACTTTGTCGTCAGCTTTTTGTTCTCCCCCTGCGTGCCTACAAACACCACCAATGCACGAATCACATAAAAAAATCTTGGGAACAACACTCAATACAGTTGCGGGACTTCTAGCGAATGCTGGATAGGCAGTGGTTAAAGGAGGTATGGATGCAAAATGTAAAAGACAGCTTTTATAAGTTCGACTGAGGTGCTTTGTTCGCATTTTTAGCTTATATTTCCTATTTATCATCCCCTCCCAGCACGCTTATTTACTCCTGGTCACGTAACCTTCTTGGGGGTTGTTTGAAAAGAAATGTTTTTTAAATCTTTTGCATCCAAGGTGGTCTTATTATATTTCTAAAAAATTAAAAACCCTCCCTGAGATAAATTGCGAATTTACCAGATAAATTGCGAATTTACCAGATAAATTTTATATTTACTTGATTTAGTCCTGTTTTGATAAGACAAATTACATTTTTGTTAGTCCCTCGTATTGTTTGTGTTATTTATACAACTGATTGTGTAAATCATACGTTAAGACTTATGTAAGATCTTTTATTTTACTTGTTTTTTTGTAGTACTTTTATGTTACTTTATCAAAAATCTTACCAAGTCCTTCGTGTGGTGGAAAACATCACCGAAGGATTTGACATGCGGGCCTCCTAAACAAACTTCTATCTTTTAATTATCCTCTCCCTCTGATTCTGGTAATCAGGTCATACCTGCAACAGAGGAAGTACCAGGTCAAACATCTGGGAGCCAGATCTAGAACGTACCCATCCACGGCTGGTCTCCCGCAGGGTTCTACTATCTCCCCTCTGCTGTACAATATATTTGTCGCAGATATTCCGACAGCGCCCCTAAACGTGACATACGCACTGTACGGAGACGACACTACCATCCTCAGCAGCTCCACTCAGCCGAGGATAATAACCGAACGACTTCAGACCGCTGTAGTCGAGCTGCAGTCATGGTATAGGAAATCTCTTCTAGCCATAAACCCCGGTAAATGCTCAGCTGTCCTATTTTCCAAGAGGAGACACACACCTCACGAACACGTTACATTAGACAACCGTCATATTCCCTGGCAAGATTCCGCCCAATACCTCAGGGTTTTCCTCGACAAACACTTAGCATGGCGCCCCCATGTCGATCACGCCCGAAAAAAAAAGCCTCGATGTCCATCTCGAAGCTGTTCCCACTTCTAAATAGAAATTCCAAATCGTCCATGAACAATAAGTTGCTCATGTACAAAGTCATCATCCGGCGAGCCTTGACCTATGCATCACCTGCATGGGCCACTGCGGCCGCAACACACATCAAGACCCTTCAAATCATCCAAAACAAAATTCTGAGAATGGTTACCGGAGCGCCATGGATTGTCCTAAACAGTCAGATTCACTCTGATCTGTAAATGCCTTCGATACTTGAGTTTATAACTTAACTATCCACAACTCAGTTCGCAAAAGCCGCTTCTCACCCAAATGCTCTTCTCCGTAGTGCCACCGACTACGACGAGCAACTTCCACATAAGCATATGCGTCCAAAGCTTATACTTACCCGCTAACGCCCCCGAGGCAAAAACAGAATGGAAACGTTCATACCCAAAAAGTCATTGTGTGAAATCTTTCCGACGGAGGTATGGACTAAGGTCCGGTACTCGCAGGGAGGGGGTTTTAGTGAGTACAGTCTCACAGTACCTCGATATCCCACGGCACCTACGAGGCCGTGACTGGGATCTGCATGAGCATTTCCCCCTCCTGTATAAAAAAATAATCTTGTTCTTATAAAATTCCCAGCACAACGTACTTGCTGCTTCTAGAAATTTAAAAACTTTCACTTACGCCTAGACTCCCCTTACACGTAGAGTAAAACCTCTTATCACGGAGACCTTTATTAGGGGAACAATTCTTTTAAACGGACAAATCTTCTGGAACAACAACAAACCCGTATAACCAGACAGCCGAGTCAACTGTGGAGGTCGTTGTTTTTGGATCCAAAGAAACGTACACCACTGGTAAGCATTTGTGTAACTGCAGGGAGTACCCTCTTTCTTTTCTATCTAGGTACATTTATCATATGCGATATTTTCATTCAATATTTGAATGTTAGACGTATGTTTTTAAAATAGCGCCTACTGCGAAATACTTTGTAGGCAAAAATATAAGTTATTAGTCATTCGGCAGAAAAAAATCTGTCAGCTCAGGAACTCGCTAAAAAACTCATTTCTTTTAAAATAAGTTTGTGGATTATGGAAAACCTTTTTTAGTTGCAACTACCATGACCTAGACATTCATAAAACAGAGACAAATACTTTCCAACAAATGTAAGTTTCAAAAAACCAACCCCATTCCTTTAAAGTAAACCAATGTTCTTTGCAGGTTTGCAGAAATATTGTTATAACAATGTGAAAATTTTAGTAATAAAACTTCAATGCGGAATGAAAATGTCCTTCTCCGTTTACCATTTCCGGAAACAAAGGTAATATTTCCTCGAGGTCTCTCTCCCACCCATATTGTGACAAATGTTCCCCGTAGACTACGGTCTAATATTTACACATCTTCTGCAAGCATGAAAAACTTCTAATTTTCCCCCTTTTGTTTTCAAGTGTGTTCTGTCTCCTAAATATAGGGTGATTCACCCAAACAGTTGAGTTTGAACCCGGGGAAACGTCTTCGCAGATCTTTGTTTATCAATTAATGAACCCGAGGAGCAGCTTAGTTTGATTTATAGTTTATGGTGAAGCACCTAAGATGCTACCACTTCTTAACTTTTGTTTATTTTATATTTTTATTTTGATTCTTTACCGTTGATCTATTTCTTATCTATGGGTAAACAATAACGACAGTGAGCAGTTTTACCCCATAGAGTCATACATTTTTTCAACTTTTGCCTTTTGTAAGCACTGAAGACATCTATCACGTGCCCAACATCGCATGATATACCGGACCGAATACTTAACGCTTCCTTCAAAGGGATAGAGGGTCAAACATTCAACTAGCACATGTAGAATTCAATAGCTACGGCGTTAGTTATGATTTTTCAGTAACTGCACAATTTATTAATTATTATTTTAGAAATATAAACCAATTAAGACTGCAAACAACGAGAAATATAAAGTTCCTGCTAATACTATGTTATTAGCAGGATTATTATATCCTGCTAACATATTTATTAGTACTACATACAGACTTGGAGACTACTTCTCTGGATTCACTGTTGGTTTTCGTTTTTGTAGGTGAAGGACGTAGCCAGCACGTAAGCTAACTGGAGCAGGTGGCCTTTACGAATCCTGGATGTTCTAGGATGTTCTTCAATGTTTCTGTGACTATAGTTTGCTTGGCAGCATTCTCAGACAGATAAAAATTGAATTAGTACGAAATCATGACAACTACAAATAAAGATCTGTTGCTATGTTCTGATATGATGTTTTGATCAAAAAATTTATCAAATTGTAAATAAAATGAAACACAGGTGACAGATGAGCCTTTCAAAATGTCTATGTGATGTATGTCAATATTTAACATAAAAATAGAACTAGCCTATAATAACTATGATAACAGTTGCAACAATAAAATAACTAAACAATAACAGTATAAAAGCAGTCTCTATACAACGAAAATATCGACATATATCAACTCATTATCTTATTACAACTTTATTGAAAGAATATTTAAATTTATTTTCTTTGACTTATTTAATTAGAAAGAAAAATATTCAAGAAAGGGGAACTCATTGAATCAGTTTGCTCGTTTAAAACAAGTTAGCTATTGCCGTGTGTGTGCTTTTTGACTTCTAAAGCTTTAAAAAAGTCTAGTTTACGCTTGTCATGATAAAAATGTTGTGGTTGTATGCGGTTATTTACTGTAGGTGTATGTTCAGAATCAATTATATGTTTTGCAAGTGTAGATTTGTCAGCGTGGTTATTTCTAAATGCAGAAATATGTTCTTTGTATCGGGTGTTAAAATTTCTAGACGTTTGACCCATGTATATTGCGTTAAAATGTGTACAAGCTAATTTATAAACTCCAGCTTTTATCAGGAAACAATATTTTTCTTTAGCGTTAAATAGCAAATCACGCGTCGTGTTGTAATATTTAAAAGCTACCTTTGTATTTGTACAGGTATTTAAAATTTTTGAAATTTTCTAAAATGGTTCCAAAATGAGTTATCGAAACGTATCTGTTGTCTTCTTTGTCTCTAATATATGGATAAATTAAATTAAACGCTAATTTGTATTCTTTTCTCTCTTTCATTTTATTTATTATTTTAACAGAGTAGCCATTATTAAATGCTGTTTGCTTAATTATTGAAATTTCTTTTTCAAAATTGTTTTGTGACATAGGTATTAAAAATGCATGATGTACCATGGTGGTGGTGTGGTGGTAAAAAAAGATGGTAAGGCCTCGACAGAATTGTCATTAGCCACAGATTTTTAACGATGTATCATAGAATGGTAGGCTGACAGATTTTGTGAAAAAGGGTGACATGAATTGTATGGTATGGTTGTGTCAGTGTAAGTTGGTTTCCTATATATTGAAAAGTCAAATGAATTATTTTCTAACTTTATAATTGTTAAGTCTAACAAATTTTTATACAACTGTTAGGTTCTTCTTCTAAAGTAAACTTAATATTTGTGTGAAAGTTATCAATAAAATTCAAAAATTCATTTAATTCTGTATGACTACCTTGAAAACATGCTAAAATATCATCTACGTATATGTACCAAAAGACAATATTATGCGAAAGTTCTGATGTTAAAATTTGGTTTTCTAAGTTGTCCATAAATATGTTGCCTAATAAAGGTGACAACGGACTACCCATAGGTAGGCCTTCATTTTGCATATAAATTTTATTATTAAATTTAACAGAATAAGGAGAGACCCAACAAACGCATTCCAGACAAAACTAAAAAATGAACTTAAAAATGTATCTCGGTTTAGTGAACAAGAAAAGAAATATCTTTTATATAAAAGCCCGCAACCATCAAAAATGTATGGCCAACTAAAAATTCATAAGCCAAATATACCGGTGAGGCCAGTAGTTAGCTATGTTAATACACCTAATCATAAGATAGCGAGCAAACTGGTTTCACTTATTAGAGAATACAATTACTTTCCAAAATATTCAGATAAGAATTCTTATGAACTTACACAAAAATTAAATAACATAATTATTCCCACAAATAGTAAATTTGTCTCGTTTGATGTTTGTAGCATGTATTCTAAGATACTCCCTAGGGAATGTCTACCTTTATTAGAAAACGTTTTAATAGAAAAGAAAGTAAATGCCATAAAAAGACAAGAAATAATGAATCTTTTTAACGAATGTATAAAACAAAACTATTTTAAATTTAATAATCAAATTGATATGCAAAATCAAGGTCTACCTATGGGTAGTCCGTTGTCACCTTTATTAGCCAACATATTTATGGAAAACTTAGAAAAACAAATTTTAACATCAAAACTTTCGCATAATATTGTCTTTTGGTACAGATACGTAGATGATATTTTAGCATATTTTCAAGGTAGTCATACAGAATTAAATAAATTTTTAAATTTTATTAATAACTTACACACAAATATGATGTTTACTTTAGAAGAAGAAGCTAACAGTTGTATAAATTTTTTAGACTTAACAATTAGAAAGTTAGAAAAAATTCATTTGACTTTTCAATATATAGGAAACCAACTTACACTGACACAACCATACCATACGATTGATGTCACCCTTTTTCACAAACGCTGTCAGCCTACCATTCTATCGTCGTTTCGATAACTTATTTTGGAACCATTTCAGAAAACATTTCAAAAATTTTAAATACCTGTACAAATACAAAGGTAGCTTTTAAATCTCACAACACGGCGCGTGATTTGCTATTTAACGCGAAAGAAAAATATTGTTTCCTGACAAAAGCTGGAGTTTATAAATTGGCTTGTACACATTGTAACGCAATCTACATAGGTCAAACTTCTAGATATTTTAACACCCGATACAAAGAACACATTTCTGCATTTAGAAATAACCACGCTGACAAATCTACATTTGCAAAACATATTATTGATACAGAACATAGACCTACAGAAAATAATCGCATACAACCACAACATTTTTATAATGACAAACGTAAACTAGACTTTTTTAAAGCTTTAGAAGTCAAAAAGCACACACACAACAATAGCTACCTAGTTTTAAACGAGCAAACTGATTTAATGAATTCCCCTTTCTTGGATATTCTTCTTTCTAATAAAATAAGCCAAAGAAAATAAATTTAAATATTCTTTCAAAAAAGTTGTAATAAGATAATGAGTTGATGTATGTCGATATTTTCGCTGTATAGGAACTGATTTTATACTGTTATTGTTTAGTTATTTTATTGTTGTAACTGTTATCATAGTTATTATAGACTAGTTCTATTTTTATGTTAAATATTGACATACATCACATAGACATTTTGAAAGGCACATCTGTCAACTGTGTTTCATTTTATTTTCAATTTGATAAATTTTTTGATCAAAACATCATAACATAGCAACAGATCTTTATTTGTAGTTGTCATGATTTCGTAATAATTCAATTTTTATCTGTCTGAGAATGCTGTCAAGCAGCGAAACTATAGTCACAGAAACGTTGAAGAACATCCTAGAACATCCAGAATTCGTAAGGGCCACTTGATCCAGTTAGCTTACGCGCTGGCTAGGTCCTTCACCTACAAAAAAGAAAACTAACAGTGAAGTCATAGAAGTAGTCTCCAAGTCTGTATGTAGTAAGGAAAGGTTTCACCAAGTAAGGGAAACAACAATCAATGAATATTTGTTATTAAAACATTTTTATGAAAATTCACTACCATAACGCACGTGCTGCGTCCAGAGTTTTGAGTTTAGCCAGAAACATTTTCGTGAATGATGATATTTTGGTACGTGGGTAAATTAAAATGTACAAATGTCACCAATTTACGAAACTGGCTCCAATGGTGATACGTTTCCTATAAATAAGAAATGATAAAACATATGGCCGACGTTTGAAACCAGGAGACTACAAAAATTACTAAATTCAAGAAATAAAGTTTCACTACATATTCTACTGTTGTTGATAATAGGCATTTTGTTTGATCAGTCCTGTATAGTTATCTAGGTCCCTCTTCCATGTGATGGCGTGCTTGCGCTTTGCTCGCGATTCTCGCGTCATAATGTACCGACCAATCTTGTGGAAACGGAAAAATAATTGGGTTTTCAGCTCCGGGCTATTAATTTTTACCCTGCGCCAGCCGCGCAGTTCTTTTAAATAAAAACTAGGGGAGTCGGTGAAGTGGTGACGTATGGTGCCATTTACTAGGATAAATCGGCCAGCAAAATTGTTATATGATTGTACGCTCCCTACTTACATTCAGAAGCTCACCCGAATGTTGGTTTTTCACTGTAGCATGTCGAAACAGCTTCGGTATTTGTTATTCAGTTGAATCAAAGAGGCGCTAAAAGAACAGTTTTAGTAAAAACTGTACTTTGTCTTGATGTCTTATTCAATGTCACTCTTCTATTAACATAATACAGCTTTACGTTTAATTTCTAAAAATATGTAGTTGTGATAGTGCTGAAGTTTAGTATACTATTTGTTATTCTTATTAGTGAATTAAAAAAAATCACGAATGAGGAGATCGAATTGGAATTAGAATTTTGTTTTTTCTGAACTTGTTTTCTTTAAAGTTTTTTGAAATTTTACTTTTACACGCTTCTCTAATATAATTTTTTGACGGTTATGGCAGTCTTTAATTCCCGTTCCAACACCAGAAACGATTTTTACAATATAATCATTGTTTCCTAGCGTCCCCACGAAGCAAACGTTAACGTATTTAGAGCAGTTGTTAAAAATGAATTTTTATCGTCATTGTTTCCTAGCGTCCCCACGGAGCTAACGTTAGCGTATTTAGAGCAGTTGTTAAAAAGAATAACATATATGAAAATATCTGCAAACAATATTTAACTTTAATAAACCTCTGTATCAAACAAAATATTTTTCAATTCAACAATTAAATTTTTGAACAAACCCAAGGCACGGGAATGGACAATCCGCTATCTCCATTTAATGCAGACATTTTGATGAGAAGATTTGAAACAGATCTTGAAAGTGAAAGTGGTTATTTTCCTAGAGTGTGGTTTCGTTACGTGGATGATATTTTCGCAGTGCTTAACACAAACATTTGCAGAATAGAAGATTTTATTACCAAATTAAACAATAAATCTGATTCTATAAAATTTACTCACGAATTAGAAATTATTAATAAATTACCCTTTCTAGATGTACTAGTAGAGCCTCGGTGGTTCAGGGGCAAGAACGTGTGCCTCTGAACCGAAGGGTACTGGGTTCGATCCCAGCGTACCCCTTTCACTTTTTCAGTACAAACTGTAACAGTAACATCAACCGAGGTTCTGGCATTGTATTTGAGCAATTTGAATGTGTGCACGTTCCGCCCTTCGGAGGGGCGTAAAGTTGTCGGTCCCGTGTCCATGCGATGTTGGGCACGTTAAAGATCCCTACCCTCCTTACAGAATGGCAGGGGTTCGGCAAAAAATTCCAGGATAGTGAGGTGAAACTGCTCCATGGCGTCGGTGATTGGTCATTGTCTCGTAAATAGGCCGACGTTAAAGAAACAAAATCACACATCAGATGTACAGTTATCAAGAGTAAAGACACTTTAGAATCCGATGTTGATAGAAATGAAACCACCACTTTAAGCTACATTCCGAACGACTCACATCATGCGTACGCACAAGAAGTGGCCAGTCTGAACTTTTTAGTAAACCGCTTAATTAATTTTACTTTAAACAAATAGATATACGAAATAATTAAATTATATTAAGAACGTGGCCGAATAATATATAACGGATACACTGCTTGCCTAGTGGAAAGATTAATCAACAAACAGAAAACAAAGAAAATTTTGACGGAATCAACGACGTTTTAGAAGAGAGAAATCCGAAAAAACTTTGTTTGCTTACCTAGAATCACGAGGGGTCTAGATAGCATTTTTTTAAAAGTCAACCCGCAGCTAACAGTTTTGACAAAAAATACCTTAAAAAACTTGCTAGGTAATCCAAATTACAAGGATAGCACGGCCAAAATGCCAAGAATTTATTAAATTAGTTGTAAAGATTATAATCCTAAGTACGTCGGACAAACAAAAAGATCAATTGGAATTAGATTCAAAGAACACTTAGCCCAATTACGATACGGTACTATAGATAGATCATCCATTGCCCGACATATTTGGGATAATAATCATCACGTTAATGAAGATAATCTAAAATTAATAAAAAATATTAAACAACCAGGACAGCTAAACTCCTTCGAGAGTATATATATATATATATATATATATATATATATATATATATATATATATATATATATATATATATATATATATATATATATATATATATATATATATTGCGGCGAATTATAGTTACGACAAAATATGTATGAACGTTTCTTCATCCCCGATTACTAGTCACCTGGTCGATTGCTTTGTAAAATAAATTCCCACGTTTCAGCACGTCCTAGAGATAACATAAGAATACAGATGTTTCCGCCAAACGAAACTATGTTAATTTAGTTGTCGTTGAACCTTCCCAAAATTATTTGAGATCGACACTTTTTAGATGAGTTAATAAAGACCTCGCCCGGCGACAAAAATACAATACACTGCAGAATTTGCCTGCGACTAGTTCTCCTCTCGGCGCCGTCTCTTTACCTAAGATCCGGTATATAAGGTGATATTAGTTTTTAAAATAGTTACAATTTTTCATCCTCTGATGACGCTAACTTGGTTAGTGAAACGATCGTCAGGTCTTTTTTAGATGTGTTGTGGTGATTTGGGTTCTCCAAGTGTACTTATCAGTGCTCATCGCAGGTTTTAATCTTCACTTAGTGTAAGTCGTTGGTGATACAAATTTTCTTTTTTTTTTTAATCGAACAGGCCTTATATTATTGCGTTTTTGCATTTTCCATGGAAATATAATGCATGTTCGAATCAATGAAATTCGGGACGCAGCAAGTGCGTTATGGTAGCGAATATATATATATATATATATATATATATATATATATATATATATATATATATATATATATATATATATATATATATATATATATGTATATATGCATTTGGGGTTTTCCTCAAAACGTCAATGTCGCGATTTGAAACATCAAAATTGGCAATATTTAGGTAAAGAACCTCAAACTAATACGGGTTATGTAGAGAAAATGTCACGAGAATAATGTTTTTCAAGCCCAGTCTCCGTTTTGGCAATAGTTTTAGCTACAGTGTTTACCGTTTAATGTTATATAATTTTCGTAAAAAATCAATAAAGTTCAATATATCCGTTATTATACAAGATACGAAATTTTTTTATAGGTTATTTATAGGGTGTCTTGTGCTTCATCTTGAAAAACATTTCTACAATCACAGGCTGGCCCATAATCCAACACGCCTTATTATCAGATTTTTGCATTTTCCATCGAATATAATGAATGTTTTAAGAAAAGAAATTCTGGACGCAGCAAGTGCGTTATGATAGCGAATTTTCATTAAATGCTTCAAATTTGAATAGCTCAATTTTATCTTAACCTATGTTGCCCTGGAAACCAGTTTTACCGGGAACATTTTCAGTTTGTCTTTTTGTTCATTGAAAAAAATAAAGTTATCTTGATGAAATATTATGGTACATTATGTTTCGCCTATACAAATTATACTGGTAAGCAAGTGTGATGCCTGTTTTCTGTGAAAAAACATTATTGCTGTTAAAAAGATTTTTATGGAAATTCACTACCTTAACGCACTTGCTGCGTCCACACTTTTTATTGGATGCTTTTATATCTGCTATTTAAATGTCAGGTCTGGAATTTGTGAAAGTAATTTGCAATAGTTTGGTTTAGCAATCTCTAATAGCTCGCTCGAATACAGGCGATATCCTCGATTTGAAAAATAAACAGTGACGGTTACAGAGAAGAAAATAAGCTATTCTGCAACCAGAGAAAACATCTCTCCATCTGTATTTAATTATAATAAAGTGATTTACTTATGTCGCTACTTTAAGTATATACTAACGTGTGAAATAAACCTTCCATTTAGAGGCGTTTTATTTGATAAAATCACTTTGCACATAACAGGGTCGGCCATTTTAGGAATAATAGAATGATTTATTGTTTGGGGATTTTATTGTTTCCCTTGCAATAACACTGGCTCGAAATGCATTATCCTATTTCAGTACGTCAGCCTTTATTTATGGAAAGTTTACACTTTTCTCTACTAGTTTATGACAGCCAGATCTGTGCTGATAGACTCTGCTGCTGGATTTTATGATGGCAGTTTCGAGTGTTTGGTTTTTGAAAGAATTTAGCCTTTTCTTTATATACTAGATAAACTATTTTGTGAAAGTTAAAGAACTTGCAAGGTAAAACAGTCTAGTACAAACTGTATTTAAATATACATGCATACAGCAAGTGCGTTATGGAAGTGAATTTTCATAAAAATGTTTTTAACAGCAAATATGTCTCTCTAATGCTAGCAGGCATCAATCTGGTTACCGGTATAATCTATATAGTAAAAAAAAATGTTACATATATAATCAAAACAAGTTATTGTTAGAAAATGTACAAAAAAATTCCGAAAATGAGCTTAAAATATTTTTGACAAAACTGGTTTCCTAGCCACTAGCCAACAAACCTTGGGTTAAAATAACTCAAATTGAACACTAAGTAAGATGTAAGACACGAAGCACGTGCAGCCACCTCGTTGTAGAAGCAAGCAGTATGTTGTCACGGCAGCTCCAAATAACACAAAGTGTTAAAAAATAGAGACTGCATACAACCAACTAACAATTTAGTAAATTGTCAGCCCTCGCCTGTTTCTACCCTAATATAGGTACAAAGTATGTAAGGCTAGATGCATTCTCACTACAATTAGAACCCTAGACCATACGTTAATTATGGAGTGTAATCTGCATCTTATAAAATCATTTTTACAATCACAGGCTTGCCCACAAGTTTTTGGTGAAACAATTTATTTATTTTTAATCGAGCATACCTTATATTCTTGCATTTTTGCTTTTTCCATCGAAATATATTGCATGTTTGTAAGAAAAGAAACTACGGACGCAGCAAATGCGTTATGGAAGGGAATTTTCATTAAATGTTTCAATGTTCGATAGCTCAATTTCCTGTTAAACTTATGCTCGTTGGCCAGGAACCAGTTTTTTGTGAACATTTTAAGTTTATGGAACCCAATTGAATTTTTATAGGGTCGCATAAAGAAAGAGACGTTCCTTCCGAAAATGCATGAAAAATCATATCCTGCCATCTCTCCATGGCAAAAAAGTTGTTTACGTTACAAAAATTTTTATATCACCAATTTGTAGCAAACAAATGTCGAAAAATTTTGTTCAAATTTTTGTTAGATAACGATAACATCTCAGGAAATATAAGTGCCTTTCCATAATTTTTCTAACCCTGTATATATATATATATATATATATATATATATATATATATATATATATATATATATATATATATATATATATATATATATATATATATATATATATATATATATAAACTTCTTCACATAGATATATTCAATACAATTATTTAAAGAGTTTGTGTCAGCTAGTGCTGAAAAATCACCTACATTAGATCTAAAATACGGTGTGCCACAGGGATCCGTCCTTGGGCCTATTTTATTCTTGATATACATTAACAACCTACCAAAATCAAGTGACTTGGGTAATTTTGTTCTGTTTGTTGATGATACGACTTTTGTTTTCTCAGATCCAAACATCAATACAGTACACTCTACCATTAGCAGAATAAAAGATGTCTGTCAGGATAGGTTCTCGGCAAATCAGCTTAGCTTGAACAGCCTAAAATCGGAGCCTTTATTGTTTTCGTTAAAGCGCAATCTCGTCATTGGCGCTAACACCGAGCCTGTGAAGTTCCTTGGAGTTATGGTCGACAGCAAGCTGATTTGGGACTCACATTGCATCTATGCATGTCAGAGAGCACCCCGTGGCATAGTTCTTAACTTTAAAAAGTGCATACTATGGATGTGTGCATAGTGTCTTAACTTATGCCATTCTGGTATGGGGGCACTCACCACACTCTGAATTTGTTTTCGCAACCCAACGTAAGGCAATTCGAATCCTGGGCGGTTTGGGGTATATAGATGACTATCGTGGCCACTTTAGAAGCTTACTTACAATACCTTGTGTCTATATTTTGCAGTGTCTTTTATATGTTAAGTGCCACGAATCAGACTTCACTAGGCACAGTACCATTTACAGTCATCTTACGCGCGGTAAAGATAACTTCGCAGTCGATTTCACGCGCTTAAAAAGAACAAGGAATGGAATCAACCACTATGGAATGAAATTTTATAACAAACTCCCTCATAATATAAGAAATTTACATTACAACAAATTCAAGTCTGTCATTAAGAACGTTTTGATAAGCAATGCTTTTTTTATTCATTTGATGAATATTTTGCTTATCGCATAAAATAAACGCTCCCACGCCAATGCATGGATATTATTGTATATCGGGACTTTTGTTGACTTGTTCTGTTTTGTGCTTTTTTTGTTTTGTTGTTTTTTTGTTTGGATGTTAATTCACATTTTTATGTTTCTGTATATTCATGCAGGTTTTAATTGTCTGTTTTGACCTATGCTGCTGATTTGTATGTATATTTGTGAATAAGATGTATGTTATCACTTTTGTGATTTCGTTTGTACGCATAAGTACATGACCTATGTAATGCACCACTGTGCAAAGGCACCAATAAACAATTATAAACAATTATAAACAATCATGATTTTTTTACAGTAAAATACTGGTTAAATAACATTTCACACTAGAACGGGAATACAGCCATATTTCTCTTCGGTTGTTTTAATTTTATTGGTGCTAAACAAGGCACGGTACAAGAGACAACCGTTGCCACATCAAATATTCATGTTCATTAATACGCGGTCTCATTAACAATACATTAACGTCGAAAGAGGCAAATTCAGAGATGTTTTTCAGGCCTCATTATGTGTATTATACTCCGCTTACAGGATTTTTAGTTAACTTGGAATCTTGATAAGACCAAACGATGAATATTTCATGATGGCTGTGGATATATGGGCGAAACAAAATCAAGTCAATTTTAGTATAATTGCAAGAAAGTTGTTATGGTGTATTCGATTTATTTTCAAAGGGTAATAGTTACAGATTATGATCTGCTTTTTTCGTGCTGTAAACAATAAGCAAAATGGTCTTGATTTATGGATTTGGTTATATTTTATAAATCTTTTATATATTTTCCGTGTCCGTTTCCCAACTACATTCAACAGTGGGCACAAATAGGGACAGTAAGATGACATATACTCTAAACTGCATTTACTCGTAGATATTAACATACTTGAATTTAAAAAAATTAGTTTGCTGAAATTTTGTATTTAAACTGTCTTCCAAAAGAGTAGGCATATGTAAAAAGCAGGCATAAAATTTGGTTACCAGTATAACCTATATAGTAAAAGTCTAGATGCAGCAAGTGCGTTATGGAAGTGAATTTTCAACAATAAAAAAAAGTTTTTAATAACAAATGTCTCTTTAATACAAGCATGCATCAATCTGGTTACTGGTATAACCTTTATAGTAGAAACAATGTAGCATATTTCATCAAGTTAATTTTCTTGGTTGAAAATGAAAATAAGCTCAAAATGTTCCCGAAAAAACTGGTTTCTAGCCAACGAACGTTAAGTTAATAGCAAATTGAGCTATTGAAATATGAAACAGATCTAACTTGGTACGTAATTTGCTTGTTATGACGCGAACTCGCGAACAAAACTTGGTTGCAATATCTTTGTTTTTTCTGGAGATATAAAAAAATGTCGAAAGAAAACACAAAATTTTCGGGGAAAACTTGCTGATTTTCTTGGCTAACGAAACACTTGCAAAACGAAAACTTGATCAAATATATATATATAGACGTACAAAAATTTAAACTGGCTCCGGATATGTGTTATAGGGGGCCTAAACGCGCTAAGTTGAAGGAATTTTAAAAACTAAAAAGTCGAGATCTCATAATTATTAATTTTTTAAAGAAAATTCAGTAAAAATTAAAATCGGTTGCAGAAAAAAACAAGCCCTTTTGAAGCCACGGGAAAAGGCTAGGACTGTATTAAATATGGAAGGGTTTCACTAAGTGAGGGAGGAACAAACAGATATGCTATTCAAATTAAATTAGGTCTTAAAGTTTTCATCTTCCCTTTATTATTATTATTACAAAAACTCGCTAAAAAATTCATCGGAATAACAGCAATCTGATTAGATAACGGTAAAATGATAGATAAAACTAAAAAAAATTAATAAAAAGTGAGGTCACTAACTAGGATTAGAACTCGTCTTACTATAGAACTCTATTATCTGATGCACATCGCTTAGACCACTCGACCTCCATCGACATTACAGATTCAGTATCCAATTAATGTAGGAGTTTCTCAAGGTTCATCTTTAGCCCCTACTTTGTTTCTTCTCCACATCAATGACCTCCCCTCTAGCACATCCAACCCAGTTCACAGTTACGGGGACGACAGCACCCTTCACTCGAATATACAACATTCTAAGCCTGTCTTTTTAGCCCAACTAGATGATGATCGCAGACTCATGGAGGGTTCTATCTCCGTGGATCTCCAAAAAATATTAGACTAAGGAAGTAGAAATCTTGTACAATTCAACCCCACCAAATCAAAGTCTTGCTTTCTTTCTCATAAGAGATACACCAGCCCTAGACCCATCACAATAAACAACCAAGTTATTCAAAGTAATGAGTCCTTTTCACTTGCTGGCACCTTTGTGGATCGATATCTCAATTGGCACCAACATGTCACATCAATTGTAGAAGCGGCTGCTAAGAAATTAGGTTTCCTCTTCCGGGCTCGCAAATACTTTTCACCAGCTAATCTCTATACTTTATATACTTCACAAATAAGACCAAAGCTCGAATACTGCTCCCACATCTGGGGTGCTGCTGCCGCTTCTACACTCGCTATCCTGCACTCCATTTAGAAGAGAGCTATACGTCTCATCGGTGACCCTACCCTCACCCAAAGGCTTGCACCCTTGCCCACCGACGTGCCATTGGTGACCTCTCTCTCATTAATAGATATCTGCACGGGCACTGCTCAGAGGAGCTTTCTTCCATAGTTCCTTCACCTGCTGCCACCAACAGATCTACCAGGGGAACAGAGCGAATGCACCCTTTTACTGTCCAGGTCACCAGACATAGAACATCTTGTTATGCCCGCTCTTTTGTCCCGAGGACTTCCAAGTTGTGGAATTCCTTGCCGGCACATGTTTTTCCTTCTCTCCCGAACCTCCAAACCTTCAAGTCCAGAATTAACAAGTTGCGTCTTTCCTCCTTGTCGACACCCACGGTACGATAGTATTTAGGCTGTAAGCCCTCGTGGTGTGTTGTTAAAATAAAAAAATATATAAAAAAAGATGTATGTACTAGCAGATATATACGCTAGTATGCTAATTTTCTAAGGTATTTATTATTTATAACAAACAATTTTTATTTACAATGAATTTGTTGCTAATTTTTTAACGAAACGAAGGAAAATAACGACTAAGACAGGGCTCTAGGAGCTTGTTAGTCATTTCTCGTCGTATTTTCCTCTGGCATTAATTAGTACGACTACCATAATTATCAATTTTGACGTTTAGGGGCTTACCTAGAGCTTTCTTGTCTTTTAATTTAGATGTCTGAATTTTAGTACATAAGACAAGCTTTTTAACAGAAACCAGCGTACCAAATTTTTTTTTGCTATAGCTTTATTATTTACGGAGATACTAAAACTTTTCGAAAGAAAACCCAAAATTTTTTCCGGGAAAAACTAGTCCGATTTTCCTGGATAACGAACCTATTCAAGCCACTTGCAAAATGAAGGTTCGTACGAAATTTGATCAAAATTGGCTCATTATTTTTTGAGTTATTGAGTTATCGGTGTGATATATATATATATATATATATATATATATATATATATATATATATATATATATATATATATATATAAATTGAAAAACTGAACCTGGGATATGGGTTCTACGTGGCCTAGTTCGCGCTCATTTGAAGAAATTTTTTCAAAATTCAAAAGTCGGGATCTCCTTATTTAAAAAAAATCACTAAAAATGAAAATGATTACATATTTTCGATACATTGTATTATTGACGACAGAAAAGCTTGTCTACAACTAGATATTCAGATCTTAGAATTTATAAAAGTAGTTTGCTAAAATTTTGTATTTAAATTGTCTCCGCAAAGAGTACGCATAATATGTAAAAGTTAAAGCACCCAGGTTTGTGGAAAATTTGATTATAGCATGAAAAAATGTCGGTTGTTCGGAAATGTAAAATAATACAGAAGGAAGTGCAAAGGCTGGATCGTCTTTGTGTTTGCAAAACATAAAAAGTACTTTGTCACATATTTTTTAATAATTTGTTTGTTGAGACGACAGTTTCCTGTTAATAAACCTGCTGTTATTTTAGTAGCATTTTTGTTTTTGTCAAATAATAGTTCTTTGTGATTTTTGACGCACGTTCTTTTATTAATGCATTGACAGGTCTTCAGTATTTAGATTCGAATCAATTCATTGGCCGTTATCCTCATTTTCCAGGCCCTACTATGCAGAAGATGCCTGTGTCATGTAAAAAGTCCTGTGATTAATCTCAGGTCGTTTCTGTTCAATTTAAGAAAGAAAACAGACTTCTCTGCTGATGTGCCGTTTTCTTACAGTGCGGCAGAATTTTGTTCCTCTCCCAAGTATCAAGTTTATTTGTTTTATCGCTTTTTGTTAGTCCACAATAACCTCTGGACCATTGAATGGTGTTGCTGCTGCCCTTCTTGCAAGGATATTTGCTACCCCATTCTTTTAAGGCTCCGATGCCCTGATACCTACATCAAAGTTACTGGGAAGGTGTAATTGCCCAGATTGTGCTTGCTATTTCCCAGTTGATGGAAATCTGACATCTAATGTGTATTTAGTACACATGCACACCATTGCTCAACCCTGGACGGTATCATCTGGAACCCCGCTCCCGAGTAAGAAGCAAGCGAGGCCAATCGTCCATTTCTGAGCCCACAGTGGAGGCGTCAAAATCCGGGTCCATATCACTTCCCAGAGGTCCCTCGCCAGTGTTTCATTGACTCGAGGCGGTATCATGAAGTTCCGCCCTCGAGCAGAAATCAAGCGGGTTCGTTAGCCTGTTTCGAAGCTCATAGAGTAGGCTTAAGTCTCCCGGTGTAATCCACCCCTAGAGATCTCAGTCCCCCTCCGGGTTCGTCCAGACCCGATAACCGCTAGCGTTTGCTTAAATTTCACCCAACAAATCGATCTTCTTGCAGGAGACATTATTTGTGAGGTGAAACTTTGTTTGGCAGATGTACTGCCATCTGAGCGAAGTCGCTTGCCCCTTTTAAAGCTCAAACAGAGATAACCTCTCTCCGAGTTCGTCTGGACCAGACATCCGGCAGTGTTCAACTCGAGACAGTGTCATAAAGTCTCGCATCCGAGCAGCATCCAAGTGAGGTCGTTTGCCCGTTTCGAAACTCACAGAAGAAGCCTTAATCTTTTGTTGTAATCCACCCCTAAACATCTCAGCTCTTCTCCGGGTTCGTCCAGACACGACACTCACCAGTGCTAGACTCAAGGCGACATCCCATCGAGTCCCGCTCTCGAGCAACGCACAAGCGAGGCCGTCCGGCTGTTTTGAAGCACACAGTGGGGGCCTCAAACTCCGGGTGTATACCAGTCATCAGAGATCTCAACCCCCTCCGGGTCGTCTGGACACACGACACCCGCCAGTACTCAACCCAAGGCGGTATCATTTGAAACCCCGCTCCCGAGTAATAACAATGCGAGGTCACTTGTCCATTTATAAGCACAGAGTGGAGGCCTCAAAATCCAGGTTCACATCACTCCCCAGAGATATTCGCCTCCCTACAGGTCCACCTGGACAAGACCCCACCAGTGTTTGACTCTGATTAGTCGCCTCTTGCAAAAGGCAGGAGTTACCTTGGGCCTATTCTTTTAGTTAGTCCCCGTACCCACAGATCACTTAATCTGACTCCATTAAAGTGTTCCTTTAGGGTACAGTAAAATGTACAGGATATAAAAAATAAACGAATGAGTATTGAAGAGCAGATGTCTCGCATTACTACTGAAGTTTTTTTTTTACTTTAACGTCGGCCTATTTTTGCAACTATGGCCAATCACAAACGCCAGGGAGCAATTGCACCTCACCATCCTGGAAATTTTGCCGACCCCTGCCTTTCTGTAAGTAATTCTACTATAGACTTGCTCACTGTTTAGCTAACAATGGCAGACGTTTTGAGCATCTTTCGTGATAGAATTTATAGCTCTTTTTTATGACAAATTTGTTTGTATGTGTGTGTGTGTTTTGTTTCTTTAACCTCAGTCTATTTCCGCTACTAAGGCCAATCATCGACCCCAGGGAGCAGTTTCATATCACTATCCTGAAAATTATGGCGAACCCTGCCTTACTGTAAGGAGGGTATGGATCTTTAACCTGCCTAACATTGCACGGACATCGGATCGACATCTTTAAGTCTCCTCCGAAGGTCGGAACGTGCAGACATTCAACCTGCTAAAATACATTGTCACAACCTCGGTTGATGTTAATTGTACAGTATGTACTGAAAAAGCGAAAGGAGCACCCTGGAATCGAACACAATACCCTTCAGTTCAGATGCACACGTTCTTACCACTGAACCACGTAGACTCTAGATTTATTTTAATTGTTAATAAATACGTTACTATATTGTAAAAAGATTTTAGATTCGCCATAGCTCTGCCAAGTTTATAACCAGGTATAATGAACCTTATACAGTTTAATTTGTCTCTAAGACTGCTATAGAAGCTAACAAAAAAATATATAGTGTGTTCGATTTTAAATTAAAAAGTTGATAGTCATCGTGGAACACCTGTATGTCTATTCGCATGAGAATACCCCTCGCAAGTGTCAAGTATTCTATTTTATAAACAGAAGAAACTTTGACGTAATGAGCCCAGCCGTTTCCAAGTTATATGCAACATCCAGATTTTTTGCCACCTTGTATAACTTTACCATATCCTAAACATTGTATAATCTTAAATCCTGATCACATAATCCTTATGGCGTTTCTAAATTGCTACGTTCTCTTCAAATTATTTGACGTGTATACGTAAAACCTAATAGAAGTCTGAGACTAAAAAGTTGATATGACATATTTATGTTTGGTTGAAATTACGGTAGCTCCTTTCAAAATAAAGATTACTCCAGTCACGCTATATCTTGTGGTTTTTGCTTGAGACATGTCATCATGAAGCCATTCTAATTCATCTTGTTAGCTATGTTTACGAGAGGATAGTTCAATATAGAGAGACGGAAACATGCCAGTGGTATATTCGTTTGTAGAAGGCAAAACTGTAATATTACTTGAACACAAATATTATTGTCAGTATTTATAATAATTAATTATCTTGTTTACTGTATAATTTTGTGGTCAATTATCAGATGCATAGTCAATGCAGAGACTCCACTATTGCTCTTACACTCCTTTTCTAATACTTGTTACTTTCAGAAACCTATCTAGTCCCATTAGATGTGTGTTTCTAGTTGAAACCTCAACATAATTTTGAAAATTTATCTACGTACAGGGTGAGTGTTATAAAGGATAACCTTCTTTTATTATCGCTATTTCTGGGCGAATTGATCCGTTCAAAAACTTCTTTTGAAAAATTTTTAACTCATTTTCAGAATCTGCTATCGCTTTTCAAGAATTTTGAAAAATGTACGAGGTGGAAAAAACTTTTTTTTAATGGAACATAAATAATGATATAAACCCGCGTACCAAACTTGGTTCCCCTTACTTTGTTAATTCCGGAGATATAAATTTTTTTAGAATGAAAACTCAAAATTATCCTGTAAAACCTAGTCCGATTTTCCACACTAGCAAACGTATCCAAGCCATTTATAAAAGGAAGGTATGTGCCAAATTTTATCAAAATCGGACTATTATTTTTTGAGTTATTGGTGTGATATATATATATATATATATATATATATATATATATATATATATATATATATATATATATATATATAATTGAAACTGACCCCGGATATGGGTTCTAGGGGTCCTAGTTCGCACTAATTTGCAAAATTTATTCAAAATTAAAAAAGCGGGATCTCCCCATTAGTGAATTTTTTTTACGAAAATTCACTAATAATATACGAAGTAGCCTTTGGAAATAAAATTTTAACTTTGTATAAACGTCAAAAAGGTTCATTTGTTAGTGATTTTTTATTAGGAATCTTTATTGTATGCAAAAAGCGATGATGCCTTATCATAGTTTAGAGGGTAGGCGTAGAATTTTAGAAACATTCTTATATTGTAATAAAAACATGACTGCTTCACAAAGGGAGTTTAGAAGACTGTATCCAAATGAGACTGTGCCTGGCAAAGGAACATTCAAGAAAATTTGCAATAACTTTTGTGACACAAATTCATTAAAGAATGCAAATAGAAGAAAAACGAGGAATACTGTTGGTGAGGAAATACAAATGAATATTCTATTATCGGTTATAGAAGAGCCAAGTCGGTCTACTTATTTTGTAGCCTAAGATTTAAATGTAAGCCAAAACAGCGTTATGCAACTTTTAAAAAGAAATAAGTATAAACCTTTTCACATAATTCCTGCTCAACACTTAACCGAAAATGATCGTCGACAGAGAAAACTGTTTTGCCAATAAACTATTGAAAAATATAATGAAAACAATGATTTTTTGCGAAATGTGTTTTGGACTGATGAGTGGTCCTTTTCTACAGCTGGTTTGTTTAATAGACATAACAAACATCATTGTGCTACAGAAAATCAACATATGGTAAAGCAAATAAAAAAACAAAGACGTAAAACTGTCAATGTGTGGTGTGGATACACCAAAACAAAATAATTGGTCAATTTTTTCACATACAAATCTCACAGGTGTAGTTTATCTCCATTTGCTACAAGAGCAAGTTGAGGAATATTTGGATGACTTGCCAGTTATTCTAAATTTAAGAGCAATCTGGCAGCAAGACGGAACTCCCCCATATAACGTTAGATCTATGACGAACTACTTAAACCAAAAATATGACCTCTGGATAGGAAAAAATGATCCCATCCATTGGCCGGTTAAAAGCTCCGATTTAAATCCGCTAGATTTTTTCCTTTCTGGTTGCTCTCAAGAACAATATTTATGGTGAAGAACTGTCGGGGACACTGTGCAATTAAAACAGCTTATACGACAAGAAATAAATTCTTTTAACGAAAATGCAGCGGTATTTGAAGATGTACGATCAAATTTTTTACCACGATGTTTCAAATGCTAAGAAAATGACGGAAGTTATGTAGAAGATACAATGTAAATCTTTATATTATTTTCTAATTTTTATAAGTTTGATACTTTTATTTTATTTGTTTGCTTGTGTATGGTTTCGTTATATATTTTGTTGTGACAATCATTGAATAGATGATACCTTACCTAGTTTTGTATAATAATTAACTAATTATTGCCAAATCATATTTTTAAGATAACCTAATAGTTTGACGTTTGTATACAAAATTAAAATTTTGTTTCCAAAGGCCACTTCGTATATTATTGAGTAATACGTAAACAGATTTGTCGTTTTACATATTTCATCATAACTTAAAAACTGCTTATCCAAATGTGCTATAGCTATATATTTTTGTAATCAGAAAAAATCGACAAATTATAATATGTAAAATAATACAGGGTGTTCCATAAAAAAAACTATATTTTTTGTTCCACCTCATACATTTTTCAAAATTCTTGAAAAGAGATAGCAGATTCAGAAACTAGGTTAAAAATTCTTCAAAACGCGTTTTCGAACGAATCAATTTGCCCAGAAATAACGAAAATAAAAGGGGGTTATCATTTATAATACTCACCCTGTACATAATCATAATAATAATATTACGCAGAACACTTAAGGAGATACAAAGCGTGCAACAATAGAAAACGTCACATTACCAACTTTGGAAGCAGCTATCGGTACTTTTCCAAATTAGCAACAAATCAAACAGTTCCAGGAAAGTAAACTAGCGACACCAGCTTCCAATTGGCGGCATATGGGTTAATGAGAAACACCGAGCTTGTTACACTTATGAACAGATGCGTCATGATCCCCAGATTATTAAAGGACTTTACATCTGGTAGGCGCTCAGGCCTGAGGGCTTCCAAAACTTTTGGCCGAAAAAATTTGGTTCTACACCTTATCTAATGGCCGTGCTAAAAATGATGTTATGCTTGACCCAAATAAGCTGCCATTATTTTGACACAATGAAATATGTAAGTATATTCTCGAAAAATAACGTCTTCCGACTCTATATGCGGTTTTTACAATACAGTGTGTTTAATAACTCCCCTGTGACCGATAACCTTCTCCATTTCTTTGACATTGTCTACATACATATGTTCGAAAAACATCACTAGTATACCCTTGCCTTCATATTTTACCCGAGTTTGCTCTTATTAATTTTCTACCTGGCTTTATCTTTTTCTGAAAATTCCCATTTTAGCAAGTTGCTGGTACTTTCTATTCTTTATATCTAAAACAGCCTTGACATGAATAATAAATTATCAGTACATTTGCATTTATTTACGCCTTTTTATATTTCAACAACATACCACGAGGGCTTACAGCCTAAATACTATCGTACCATGGGTGTAGACAAGGAGGAAAGAGGCAACTTGTTAATTCTGGACTTGAAGGTTTGGAGGTTCGGGGGAGAAGGAAAAACATGTGCCGGCAAGGAATGCCACAACTTGGATATCCTCGGGACAAAAGAGCGGGCATAACAAGATGTTCTATGTCTGTTGACCTGGACAGTGAAAGGGTGCATTCGCTCTTTTCCCCTGGTAGATCTGTTGGGGGCAGCAGGTGGAGGAACTATGGAAGAAAGCTCCTCTGAGAAGTGCCCATGCAGATATCTATAAAAGAGAGAGAGGTCACCAACGGAACGTCGGCGGGCGAGGGATGGCAGCCTTTGGGTGAGGGTAGGGTCACCGATGAGACGTATAGCTCTCTTCTGAATGGAGTCCAGACTAGCGAATGTAGACGCGCCAGCGGCACCCCAGATGTGGGAGCAGGATTCAAGGTTTGGTCTTATTTGTAAAGTATATAAGGTATAGAGATTAGTTGGTGAAAAGTATTTGCGAGCCCGGAAGAGGAAACCAAATTTTTTAGAACCCGCTTCTGCAATTTATGTGACATGTTGGTGCCAATTGAGATTTTGATCCACAGAAATTCCAACAAGTGAAAGGGACTCATTACCTTGAATAACTTAGTTGTTCATTGTGATGGGTCTAGGGCTGGTGTACCTTTTATGAGATAGAAAGCAGGACTGAGTTTTGGTGGAGTTGAATTGTGCAAGATTTCTACTTCCTCGGTCTAATATTTTTTTGAGATCAACAGAGACATAACCCTTCATGAGTCTGCGATCCTCATCTAATTGGGCTAAAGAGGCAGGCTTAGAATATTGTATATTTGAGTGGATGGTGCTGTCGTTCGCGTAACTTGAAACTGAGTTGGATGTGCTAGAGAGGAGGTCATTGATGTAGAGAAGAAACAAAGTAGGGGCTAAAGCTGAACCTTGAGGGACTGCATTAATTGGATACAGTTTAGAGGAATGACAATCCATTACAACAGAAATGCTCCGGTTGGAGAAGAAATTTGCTGTCCAGGTACAGAGTTTTGGTGGTAGGCCATAGGCTGAGAGTTTATTAAGCAGCGCTGCGTGCCAGACCTGGTCGAATGCTTTGAATATGTCTAGAGCGAAAATCTGGGATTCACCGTGTAGTTCCATAGACTTGTTCCAAGAATGGGTGACAAAGGAAAGGAGGTCGGCAGGTTATCTGCGTTGACGGAATCCATACTGCTTGTCGTGGATTAGACTGTGTTTTTCAAGAACTTTTAATAATTCGGTGTTTATATACTTTTCCATCACTTTAGAGACGACTAAGAGGAGAGAAATAGGCCTTCAGTTGCTAGGAAGCGCTTTGGATCCTTTCTTGGGGACGCGTTGTACTCGATCAGTTTTCCAGTTACTAGTAAATATGCCTCTATTGTAGGATGTTTGAATCAGACGAGTCAGCACAGGAGCAAGTTCTAGTGCGCATTTTTTGAGAACAATTTCTGGGATCTCGTCAAGGCCAGAGGCTTTTCTGGTATTAAGAGAAGACTGCATCTTTCGTACCTTTTTAGTTTTGAAAATGATATCCTTCATTTTGTGCACGACATTGGGGACTGTTGGTGGTTGAACATTTGGAGATGGGTGGATAGTAGAATTGCCGGCGAACAACGAGGCAAAAAGTTTAGCCTTGCCCAGGGCGGTAGAAACAATTTCATCCCCTGAAACAAGAGGTGAGAACGTGCGCTTGTAGAAGTTATTCCCAATAGATTTACCAAGAGTCCAGAAGGATTTGCTGCCGTTGGAGCTTGAGACGACTTTGTTTTTGATGTGGTTATTAAACGGGTTTTTTTGCCTCAAAAAGAATGCCGGCATAGTGGTTGATTACTGCCGCACAGACATTATTAAAAGTTCACCACTAGGTTCATTTTTTTCCCTTCTTTAACTATTACCTTTAGTTGTATTATTGAATATGTCTGAATACCTTCCAAGAATTAATCTATTGGACTTCCCTGCAAATACAGACGCCTCGTCAACTTTCTGGTGAAGGCATAAGCATTTTAGTTAAGTGAATTAATTCTAGCGGAAAACATTTTTTCTCGTAACGTGTGCTTCAGTAACTAGCTTGCTAAAATGAAACCTTCTTGTTCTATGGTTACAATACAGAGAATAACCACATGTTACCAATACGTAATAAAGAGGAAGAGTTAAGTTTAAGCTCCCACTATTAATAAAACCGGCCAAGATATATTTGCGCTATTCATCTTCGGGAACGATACATAAGGATTCAGATCCAATATGGGCGCATTGAAATGCAAGCATGCTGCCGATACTGTGACACAATCTTTGAAGGGCATATAATTTCCTTAATCACCGCTAGATCTTCTCATTAAATGGGGCAATTTGTGGTCAAATTCCCTGATGCAAGTGGTCCGTGTAAGAGTTGCCATTGGGTGGACGTGTTATTCATTAAAGAAGTTTGAATTGGAAAATGCTATCACAAGATCTTAGTTACATATTTTTATCACACGAAGAATATGTTTCGAAAGGTTTGAGTACTCTGAAAAATATAGGTCTCTATGAACAAATATTGGAAAAGAGCCAATAATAATAATAGTTTCCTCACTGAACAAAAATGTACAAAAGATATACAGTGAGGTCAAAAAGTATGGAAACAACTAGGTATCTCTTGAACCGCTTGTACGATTACATTGACATTCAGTATTGTTATGGTTTTTCACATGTCAAATTCATATTTAATGTTGGCATTGTACAGAAAAGAATAAGGCTTATAAGGTCATTGGAGACTTGGTTATAGGAAGACTGGCTATATGACCAGTTGCAAGAATAACAAGAATAACAATAAAGTGGTTTCTAAACAAAAGGTGATTTTATTGAGAATATAATATATATATATATATATATATATATATATATATATATATATATATATATATATATATATATATATATATATATATATATATATATATATATATATATATATATATATATCCGCAGCCTTTACTGTGAGACATACTTGGTTTTCAGGTGGAACCGCGTCCAGAATTTATGGAAACTCGAAGTTTCGGCTTTTGTTTTGGAGCCATTTTCAAGAGGTAAAGGAAATATGTAAGGACACTCTAAGGCCTCAATCTGCCTACTCGTTAAAGCGGTGGACAAAGGTAGGTTGGGTTGTTGTAGCTCGATTACGGGACATCAATCTGCCTACTCCCAAAATCTCGCCGGAGATCGTCTGTGAGGTCTCATTGTGTTCAACCCTAGGGCTCAGAGGATCTGGGAACATTTGGGGAGTAAGCTAATTGAGGCCCCGTAATCGAGCTACAACAACCCAACTTATCTTTCTCCACCGCTCTAAAGAGTAGTCAGATTGAAGCCTTAGAGTGTCCTTACATATTTCCTTTACCTCCTGAAAATGTCGAGTTTCCATAAATTCTGGACGCGGTTCAACCCGAGAACCAAGTATATCTCATATATATATATATATATATATATATATATATATATATATATATATATATATATATATATATATATATATATATATATATATATATATATACATAACATATACATATACACAAGTGATGTTAAAAATGGTAAATAATTAGTTCTAAAACACTTAGTACATTTACATGTTATTATTAATGTTTCTTTATTTAGTTTCGGAGAAGGCGTAAAGCCGTCGGTCCCGTGTCCATGTGATGTTGGGCATGTTAAAGATCCCTACCCTCCTTTCAGAAAGGCAGTGGTTCGGCAAAATTTCCAGGAGAGTGAGGTGAAACTGCTCTCTGGCGTCGGTGATTGGCCATAATCGCGGAAATAGGCCGACGTTAAAGAAACAAAAAACACACACACACAATTATTGTCCATGTCTGAATAGGCATTGTTGCCACGTTTCTCGTTTTCTTATAAATTATACCCATATTTCTCGCCTATATTTAAATTTTTCTAGAAATTCTTCATAAAAAAAACAGAAAAAAACATAACTTTAAAACGCTGTATTTATTGTATTTTATTATACTTTGCTTTTTGTTTTTTTCTCTGCCCCGTAATTGGGTTTGTAACCTGCTGGATGTGTTTCAGAAAATAAATAAGTAAATAAATAAATAGATAACTATCAATAAAACGAAACAAAAATCAACAGTTAAAAAAACAAAAACCAGAAACAGCAGCAGGTGCAGCCGAATCTGTCGGCCTCCTTGTCCCGTTGCTAATTATTTAAAACAACATGCATAAATTTCGGTCCCTATCTAGTACCCATACATGGATATTACAATCACATAATGCTGGCAGAAATTAAAACGAAATAAATTTGAAGTTATAAAAGTTACTGAAAAAGCTTTGAATTTAGGAAATAGAAATAAACATGAAATAAATGAAAGAATAAATATGTAACTGAATATAAATACATCATTGAAAGACATACTTACTAGGACTAAAAATTATATTTATAATACGTTTGCTAAAAACACCATGCTATAGCAAATAGAAACTTGGTCTCGGATAAAAAAGCTTAGAGAAAGCATTACAAACTTGAGGGCACCATGTTAGAAAAATTACTAAATCTAAAAATAAAAGTAAAAATGGAAGTGAAAAAATAACTACTAAAAGAAAAAGTGTTGTGAGTAAAGCTAATAATTTTAACGGAAGCAAAGGACAGTTATCTGAAACTTTTCCTAGAGATGGTCAGAAAGGTCCACAATAAGGGTCTTTTAACCTTACAAATTGTACAAACTGAAATATTAAAATTAGGGGTCGGTCACCCTTTTAATGATTTGATTTTATTAAACCCTAACCTAATTAGGAGTTAAAAATCCATCAATTTTATAGCAAATTAAATTTTATATCTTTTTCTGCTTTTGTCAATTTTTCGAGAAACCACCATTTCCTCCAGGCTAATAGGCCCCAACTCCTGTTCCTCACCAAAACCCAAATCACTGCTAAAAACAGCCACTAATCACCTTAATCACTATAATTTTCCTTACTTTCTTTAGATTGTATCGAGGCGTGTGCGCATACGTCCATAGCAATCTACCCTGCACCAGACTCTCCAATTTAGAAGCTGGAAGGAAATACATAATTTGGATGAAACTCTCTCTCTCTCAGGGCTGCAAGTAAATTCATCTGTTGCATTTACCGGCCACCTTCTGACAACTTTCTCCAGCTCTTCGACTACCTTTCTGAAAAAACCGTCCATTTGTTTTCTGAATATCCTTCCTCCGAGGTCACTATTCTTGGTTACTCCAATGTCCATAATAAGGAAAGGCTAGCATCTTCAAAACCCTATCCACAAGGGAGAGCAGCAGAGGCCTTTGCAGTCAGCAATTATTTAGCGAATATGGTTCAGCAACCTACTTGCTCTCCTCGCATCCCAACACACAGCTAAAATCACTTGGATCTCCTTCTTACTACAAAACCATAATACTATAAGACATCAGTCACCGCCACCCTTGGTCGTCCCGACCACGGCATGGTCACTGATTTCTGCGCAATGCAATCACAATCATCACACCCACGTATCATTTGGCACTACAACTCCGCGAACTAGGACGAAATGCAGAATTACTTTTGCTCATTTCCATTGGCGTCTATCTGCTTCTCTCATCCTGACCCCTCTGATATCTCACAAAACGTCACCGACATTATCCGAGCTGGGATGGAATGATTTATTCCACGTACACAGAAAACCTCTTCAGCCACTCAAAAGCCCTGGTTCGCTAAATCCTGTGACAAGGCCAGACTTGAAAAAGTGAAAGCTCACAAAACGCTTCTACAAAATCCCAGTCAAGAAAACTGTCAAGTATTAACCGCCGCAAAAAACCGCTATGTCCGCATTCGTTCTGAGGCAAAAAAAAACTCGTTATATAACCACATCAAAAGCAAAGTCCTCTCAAGCTCCAAAGGCAGCAAACCCTTCTGGACTCTTGCTAAATCTATTGGAAATATTTTCTGCAAGAGCACGTTCCCACCTCTTGTTTCATGGGATGAAATTGTTTCTAACACCCTGGGCAAGGCTGAACTTTTTGCCTCGTTCTTTGCCGGCAATTCTACTCTCAACCCACCTCAAAATGTTTAACGACCAACAGTCCCCAATGTCGCGCATAAAGTGACTGATATTAATTTCAAAACTAAAACGGTACGAAAAATGCTCTCTTCTCTTAATACCAAAAAATGCCCACCAGAACTTGCTCCTGCCTTGACTCGTCTGTTTCACACTTACAATAAAAACATATTCCCTAGTAACTGGAAAACTGCTCGAGTACAACCCATCCCCAAGAAAGGATTCAAAGCGCTTCCTAGCAACCACAGGACTACTTGTCTCCTTTCAATCGTCTCTAAAGTGATGGAAAAGTATATAAACCCGTAATACTAAAATTTCTTGAAAAACACAGTCTAATCCACGACAGATAGTATGGATTCCGTCATTGCAGATCAACTGCTGACCTCCTTTCCTTTGTCACCCATTCTTGGAACAAGTCTATGGAACTACAGGGTGAATCCCGGATTGACACTCTAGACACATCTAAAGCATTCGACCAGGTCTGGCACACAGAGATGCTTAATAAACTTCCGGCCTGTGGCCTACCACCAAAACTCTGTACCTGGACAGCAAATTTCTTCTCCAACCGGAGCATTCTCTTGTCATGGATGGCCATTCCTCTAAACTGTATCCAATTATTGCAGGAGTCCTTCAAGGTTCAGCGTTAGCGACCTACTTTGTTTCTTCTCCACATCAATGACCTCCCCTTTAGCACATCCAACCCAGTTCACAGTTGCGCGGACGACAGCACCCTACACTCAAATATACAATATTCTAAGCCTCTTGAGCCCAATTAGATGAGGATCGCAGACTCATGGAAGATTCTGTTTCTGTGGATCTACAAATAATATTAGACTGGGGAAGTAGAAATGTTGTACAATTCAACTCCACCAAATCACAGTCTTGCTTTCTTTATCATAAGAGATACACCAGTCCTAGACCCATCACAATAAACAACCAAGTTATACAAAGTAATGAGTCCTTTTCACTTGTTGGCATTTCTGTGGATCGAATTCTCAATTGGCACCAACATGTCACATCAATTGCAGAGGCGACTGCTAAGAAATTGGGTTTCCTCTTTCGGACTCGTAAATACTTTTCACCAGCTAATCTCTATACCTTATATACTTTACAAATAAAATCAAACATCGAAGACTGCACCCACATCTGGGGTGCTGCTGCCGCTTCTACACTCGCTATCCTGGACTCCATTCAGAAGAGAGCTATACGTCTCATCGCTGACCCTACCCTCACCCAAAGGCTGCCATCCCTTTCCCAGCGACGTGCCGTTGGTGGCCTCTCTGTCTTTTTTATAGATATCTGCACGGGCACTACTCAGAGGTGCTTTCTTCCATAGTTCCTCCACCTGCTACCCTCAACAGATCTACCAGGGTAACAGAGCAAATGCACCCTTTTACTGTCCAGGTCACCAGACATAGAACATCTTGTTATGCCCGCTCTTTTGTCCCGAGGAGTTCCAAGTTGTGGAATTCCTTGCCGGCACATGTTTTTCCTTCTCCCCCGCACCTCCAAACCTTCAAGTCCAGAATTAACAAGTTGCCTCTTTCCTGCTTGTCGACACCCACGGTACGATAGTACTTAGGTTGTAAGCCCTCGTGGTGTATTGTTGAAATGTATTTAAAAAAATGCTTACCCCCAACAATTACTAGTGTGCCGTATGTATTTGTTATTGCTTTGGTACAAAAATTTAAAAAAATACATCTTAGTTCGTGGTAGGAAGATAATAAGAGACTTTACTATATAACCATGTCCGCATAAATATTGGCTGTTTGTGAAGTGTAAGCACGCTCGCGGAGTTGCAAGGGTTGGGGTCGAGAGTGTAGAGATCAAAAACCTCTCTGCAGATAGTTAAAGTTAAGTAATGTTTCATAATTATTCTAAAGAGATAGACACATTAATCTGTTAGTGTGCTGGTAGCATTTACAGTGAAAGTGATGATTTACTATATCGAGTCTACTCTATTTATACAAATTTTCACTTGCAAATATAAGTAACTATATACTTTTTGATTTACAACTAAGGGATCAAACTGCTAGCGGTTATTCAGTGCCATGAAAAAAACATTTGAGTAAAAGTATTCATGTCCGAAAATATCTCCCTGAGGCTCTATAACACCTCAAGATTGTTTTCATCAAAAATGGGTCTTACCGACTTTTTGTAAATTATACATGCAGTTTTTGAACATAATATCAATACAATTGCTCAAAATGCCGTTCTAGACTGAAAATTTGATTTTCGTTTTCGTATTCGTCCGTACCGGTGTCTCCTAAAGGCTTGACATGCCCCACAGGAAAAAATCCAGAGGCTTTAGGTCGGCTTACCTAGGAGACCAAGAAACAACGCCACCTTTACCAATCTAATGTTGTCCGAAGTCCCCACCCAAATACTGACGGACTTGTACAGAAAAATGTGCAGCTGCACCATTTAAATAGACGTAAAGACATAACTAAAAAAACTTAATTTTTGAAAGTTTGTATACGGGGGATACACACACAGTTAGCGTGGCTAGTTTGCCAAAAACAGGCCGCCAGTCTATTAGAAGTGAAACTAAACGTCTTATTGTCAGCGTAAAAGAATCCCCACAGTATTGGCCGAGAAAATGGAATTTTATTTCAGACGGCACATAAAGTATCCAAACTTGAAAAGCTTCATCCTTAGAAAATACAGCTTTTGCGGGAGTTACCCGATGACGATCCAGACCGGAGGATGCAGTTCTGTAAAATATTAATCGATAAATGTAATCACCACTCTTTGCAAGTACCGAATTTCGAACGAATCTACTTTTACACTACATGAAGAAGTTAATCGTCAAAAATGGAGAAGTTGGGCAAGGGAAACTCCAACATGGATGAGACAGAATCACACATAATATCCACAGGTAAATGTTTGGGCGGGAGTTGTTAGGCGTAAGATTATTGGTCCCTACTTTAACGACGGAATTATAAATGGGCCACGATGTCTACAATTTTAACAGCAATATCTCATTTCGACGTTATGGAACTTGTTTCCCGATGGACATAATGCTGGTATGGTAAATTAAAACTTGCGGTATCAACACGATGGTGCTACGCACATTATGACGCGAATGTTCGACAGTATCTGGAACAACATTTTCTAACAGAATTGGCAGGCGTGGTGGAATCGAGTGGCCAGCAAGTACACTTGACCTAACCTTCTTAGATTTTTTTTTCTGTGGGGTCATTCGAACAATGTAGTATCCAAAAGTAAACGAGATACTATCGATGAATTAAAAATAAGATCTAGAACTGAATGTACCAACATTTCTTCAGAGATTACAAATAGATTCCACAAAAAGGCGTGCATTTCGGACATTTGATTAGAAAAGACTGAACTATGTCATTCTTTATAGGCTTCACTTGCGTTAGGTGTTACTAAAAATGTTATTAGTGAATTTTCATTAACAAAAATTCTCTGATAGAGAGGTCACGATGAAAAGCTTTTGAAAAAATTTCTTGATGAGCGCGAATTTGGGTCGCCAGAACCCACAACCAAGGGTTGTATATATATATATATATATATATATATATATATATATATATATATATATATATATATATATATATATATATATATATATATATATATATATATATATATATATATGTATGTATGTATGTATGTATGTATGTATGTAACTATCTGAGCGATAACTCAAAAGATCCTTAACAGATTTCAATCAAACTTGGCAAAAATATTGTTTGGGCGAAAAGCGAGGTCAAGTTCGTTAGTCAGCCTTTATGCTCTAGTTTTTCCCGTGGAAAATCATGGAAACTTATTGAAAACGCTATATTTTTGTAAGTCTCAAAGTAACTGGAATGATACTGCACGTGCGGCTAGTGATACTGCAAATAAACCTATCTTGTGAATTTGAGTAATTTGGTATACAATATTTAGAGTTTTGTCCAAATTAAAAATAAAATCCCAAACACATGCGTTGAACGACTTAGTGGTAAAAGTCCAATACCTGACAGAGAGAGTTGTTGACTGCCACGCGTATATTGATTCACACAACAGGTATAAACGATACATCAACGGTAACCAAACTAAATATATACCAGACATAATACATACTACCCGAACCAACAATCTTTAAATCTAGGCCCCAATTATGGAAAATGACAGACGACATGAAACTAAAAATTTACCAAGCGATTGTTATTTAACTGGGGAATTCAATCAATTATTAAAATACTGTATCTTTGTAGCTTTATTAACGGCCCCAAATACAGTTTTAGCGGAGCATAGATATATTATGCTGTCGCATCATATAGCAGAAATGTAAACAAAATCAAAACAAGTCTCCATAAAAATTATCCTAGAAATTTTTTTTATCTTTAAACTTAAACATAAGACGTCATATAAGACCGAAACAGTCGTGGGATGTGTTTCAATGGTAATTGTACTGATTCTGTAATTAATTGTTACGTATATTTTGAATATAATATCCCGGGCCATTAAGCCGATCTTGAGTATCGTGTAAACTAAACGTTAGCTAACATGTGCTTACATAGGGCAGAGATAGCGTCGTTGTCTTCTAAGCAGAAGGTTACGTGATCAACTCCAGCTCGATGAATGTATGTTTTCTTGACATTTGGAGAAACAATAGTGCACAGATTTCATACGTTTGAACAAGATCTCATTTTTGTTTAAAACGCCTAAATAAGTTTGTCACCTTTGAGCCTGAAATTATAAATTTGTTATTGTTGATATTGAAAAAACTGGTTTGATTAGATTAATTAAAACGAAATCATACTGGCGATTAATAAGAAAAAATAACTGCTACGTTTATAATTTGGCAGATACTTTACTTTTATAAATATGAATTAAATTTCCTTCTGGAAGTCTTCGGTATAACTTTAATAAAATTTGTAATACAAGTTTCTCTTAAAGAGGCTTACACTATCTACAAATATAGTAAAATTGAGTTCTTTAGCTTCATAGAAAATTGAGTTTTGAGCATTTTTTACAAAAGGAGTTAGAACGCAAGATTTGTTTGGTAATAGAGGGATATCGAGGGTAACACGTTCGAAATAATTCTTCAAATGTGAGCGTACTAGGACCTTTAATATCGATCTTTAAGGTGTGTGTAAGTTTAAAGTATTAACTTTCATAATATGCCGTATAATAAAGTATACAATTCTTATAAAAATTCGCTACTGTAATTTTACCCACTTTATTTGGTTCGTATAAAAAAAATTGTCTTGTTGAATGAAGAATTGTATCAGCTTTAAAAATATGTATTACACTACCCACCATCCAATTAGAAATTTAGAAAGGGTAGGTAGAGGTATATAATGATACGGGTGAGATGTTTATATCAAAAAGTGAGTTTTTAAAAATAAAAACCGACCAGTTTTTTAATTTTCCTTAATAATGGTCACTTTCAATCTTATTGAATTTATGCATTAGTTTATAGACACGGTGCATAGAGTGGTACCTTGTTTCCACTATATAGGTAATTCCAAATTTACTCCCTTTCATTTAAAAAAAGACATATTTGCCATTAAAAACATTTTAATGAAAATTCACCATTACGCACTTGCTTCGTCCAGACTTTGTTTTTGTTTTATTCAATATTTCAAAATTAATTTGATTTTTCAATTTCCACTTTTCATCCAACAAAATAAATATTATCATTAACTTTCACATACACAAGATGATAATGTACAAAAATTAAAGTTTATACAAAACCTGCATTAATGATAACTACACAGAGGACCAAAAGTTAACTAGAAGACTAACTGTCTTACTTCAGGCAAATGAAACTAATAGCATCAAGTCGTTTCCATGCAATTAAATGAAGTCTCGAGCATTTTTCTGTCATAAGCAGGAAATATTCACCATTGTCTCGATCATTATCTCGAATTCCTTACTCGAGCAACTGCTTCCTTCAGATGGAAGAGTTATTTAAAGCATAGTCAGGGATTTTTTGGTCCTATCGTTAAAGCAGGCTAGCACGTAACTCGTCTTGTACGAAGAGAAGCGAATTTACATGACAAAAAGACGGCAAGGGATAATAGGGAGCTGGAATCCAGCGAAAGTAACTAGAAATATGACTTTATTACCACATGAATAACTGCCGGTTGTTAAGTCGCTACGTCGCTAGCTCAGATACTTGCAACTATGTCAGATAAAAGTTTTAATACGACTAGGATGATAAATTATAATATTATCCAGAATTTTAATGAACAATTTGAGAAAGTTTCCAGAACATATAGAAATTTGACTCTTGTCGTTAACATTTAATTGACGTTTTAAATATACGAGTGTCCAAAAACTACGAACAAACCGTAAAGGAACCGGTTAACAGAAATGTTATTTTTTTGTGAGAATTTTCACAAAAATTAGTCAAGATCATGATGGTGAGACCTTATAGATAAATTGATACATTTATGTGACCCATTTTTACACTAATAAATAAAATAAGTTAAAATACACTATCCCAAGTTTTAAAAAGTTCGGGATGCAGCAAATGCGTTATGGTAGTGAAGTTTCATTAAATGCTTCACATTTGAATAATTCAATTTTCTATAAACCTAGAAAGTTTAATTTTGGTATCTAGTACGGTCTTTCCCAACGCAACATATTCACCAAATTTCATTAAAATAGCTTTGTAGTTTTAGGAGACGAAATTTTTTTCGAAAGAAAACTCAAAAATTTCCCGGAAAACCTAGTCCGATTTTCCTGGCTAACAAATAATGTTTTTAATAAAAATTCAATAAAAATTACAAAGCAGAATATACAGACATGTAAATTAGTTAGAATTTACTATACAATGTTGCCAGAGTTTGGTTTTTCTTCCATTGTCTTCAGGATTCCAAACAAAAACTGCATAAAACAAGAAAACAGGAACATCACAAGACTTGAAGTAATCAGAGGATGAATGTAAATGACGCTTATTTTTTAGTTTTAGTGAATTTTCTTTAAAAAAATTCACTAATGAGGAGATCCCGACTTTTGAATTTTGAAAAAATTTCTTCAAATGACCGCGAACTAGGCCCCCTAGAACACATATCTGGGGTCAGTTTCAATTTTTATATGTTTATATATATATATATATATATATATATATATATATATATATATATATATATATATATATATATATATATATATATATATATATATGTATATATCACACCGATAACTCAAAAAAGAATAGGCCGATTTTGACTAAATTCGGTGGAAAAATTCCTTTTGCAAATGGCTTGGATAAGTTCGTTAGCCAGGAAAATCTGCCCAGGTTTTCCCGGAAAATTTTGTGTTTTCTTTCGAAAAAAATTTATATCTCCGGAATTAACAAAGCAAGGGCAACCAAATTTGGTACGCTAGTTAATATCCTTATAGGTAAGCTACCTACTAAAGGTAAGTTACATACTAAAATTTAGCTATGTAGGTCAAAAGACAAAAAAGTTATAGGCATTTAAAGAAAAATAAATTGGGGTTTTCCTCAAAACGTCAAAGTTGCGATTTAAAACGTCAAAATCGGCAACATTTAGGCAAAGAACTTGAATCTAATACGGGATATGGAAATCAAATGTCTCAAGAAGGATGTTTTACAAACTCTGAAGTCTTAGTTTCAACCGTCATTGTCCTTCATTTTACTAAAATGTTTCCAGAAAATTCATTTCAAATAGACCCTTTTTCTGATGCTTGGCAGTAGCCTTAGCTTTAGAGTTTATCGTTTAATGGTATATAATTTTTGTCGAATTTTCGTAAAAAATCAATAAAGCTCAATATATCCGTTATTATACAAGATATGAAGAAAATTTGTATATATTAATTATAGGGTGTCTTGAGCTACATCTTAAAAAATATTTCTACGATCACAGGATGGCCCATAAGTCGTTGGTGATACAAATTTTCTTCTTTTTTTTTTAATCGAACACGCCTTATGTTATTGCATTTTTGAATATTTCAGCGATGCATGTTTGTAAGAAAAGAAATGCGGGACGCAGCAAGTGCGTTATGGTAGCGAATTTTCATTAAATGCTTCAAATTTGAATAGCTCAATTTGCTATTAACCTATAAGGTTGACCAAGAAACGAGTTTTTCCGGGAACACTTTAAGTTTACTTTTGGAAATTTTTGTACATTTTCACACAATAAAGTTATTTTTATGAAACATGGCACATTGTTTTTACTATATAGGTTATACTGGTAACCAAAATTGATGCCTGCTTTCTTAAAAAGGAAACACATATATTTGCAATTAAAATAATTTTTATGAAAATTCACTACCATAACGCACTTGCTGCGTCCAGAGTTTTTTTATTTTATCAGACGAACAAGATGGAGTCTCTAACATGGATCTTCAGAGACCTAGGTTAGGTCCTGACCTGACCTGAAAATAAATAAAATAAGATACTTTGGTTCACTATGGTAATACCTACCGGTGAACTCTGTACAGAATTCACTGGTAGTGTTGCGGACCAATGATGTCCGCTGGTTCGTTGAACTTAGTGGACTGTATTTCTTGTTGTTTAAATACTCTTTAATATATTGAACTAATAATTTACAAAATGACACACTTAATATTATGATAATACTGTTCTACACCTAGGCGTGTTGCTCTCTTGGATTCTGAACGTTGAATGCGTACTCGAAAAAAGAATACTCTGCCGACTCTCATACTAGAGGTCCCTTCTACCTGAGGTATCCCTTCTTCTCGTGGTTTACTCTGCCGTTAGCTGGCGTCTCAAGCGTTGACATCCCGCCGGCCTTGATATATGATGCTTACAAAGTGTTCTTCTGGTTCCTCTGAGTGGATGGGAAGGGCAAATATACGTGCAGTTGATAGCTTAACCTCGGAGGATCGGACTTTAACGCTGACCACCCTAGTAACACCGTCTTGACCTGGATATAGCCGTGTGATTCTGCCCATTGGTCAGGACAGTGGTGGAACGTCGTCTTTCTTTAAAAGGACCAAAGTACCAATCTTCAGTTGTTCTTGGCAATGTTTCTTCCATTTTGTTCTTTTCTGTAAATCGGTTACATATTCTCTTTGCCAGCGTTTCCAAAACTGCTGGCAAATGGCTTGTAAACGCTGGTATTTAGATAAAGGATTCGTGGGCAGTGAGGATACGTCTTCCTCGGACATGGCCGTTGAAGATTGTTGGTTACTGTAGTTGCCCGGTACCTGCTTGTGGGTTATCGGTCCATTGTTACAAAGGATTGAGTTGTGGAGATTCTGACAATATTTAGATTTGCTTGCCTGGCAGTCTGATACCAAATGTATTGTTACGTAAACAATTTTCGCAAAGTCTTAATCGCCTGACCTCTGCAAACCGCTGAACAAGTGGTAATTTTAAAAATCCACTACATTGATAAAGACAATGTTCATCTTTACAAAAAAAAAAATCTCGGGACGCAGCAAGTGCGTTATGGTAGTGAATTTTCATAAAAATGTTTTTATTGCAAATATGTGTGTTTTCTTTTTAAAAAAGCAGACATCAATTTTGGTTACCAGTATAACCTATATAGAAAAAGCAGGCATCAAATTTGATTACCAGTATAACATATATAGTAAAAACAATGTGCCATGTTTCATCAAAATAACTTGATTGTTTGAAAACGTACAGAAATTTCCAAAAGTAAACCAAAAGTGTTACTGAAAAAATCCGTTTCCTGGTCAACCTTATAGGTTAATAGCAAATTGAGCTTTTCAAATATGAAGCATTTAATCAAAATTCGCAACCACAACGCACTTGCTGCCTCCAGAATTTCTTAACTTACAAACATGCATTATATTTCGATGGAAAATGCAAAAAAATAAGGCGTTTTCGACAAAAAAAAATTATTTGTATCACCAACGACTTATGGGCCAGCCTGTGATTATCGCAGTAATTTTTTAAGATGTAGCTCAAAACACCGTATAATTAATGTATACAATATTTTTTCATATCTTGTATAATAACGAATATATTGAGCTTTATTGATTTTTTACGAAAATTCGACAAAAATTATATACCATTAAACAATAAACTCTATAGGTAAGGCTACTGCCAAGCATCAGAGAAAGGGTCTATTAGAAATGAATTTTCTGGAAATATTTTAGTAAAATGAAGGACAATGACGGTTGAAACTAAGAGTTCGGTGTGTGTAAAACATTCTTCTTGAGACATTTTCTTTCCATAGATCGTATTAGATTCAAGTTATTTGCCTAAATGTTGCGAATTTTGACGTTTTCAATTGTCACTTTGACGTTTTGAGGAAACCCCCAATTTATTTTTCTTTAAATGCCCATAACTTTTTTGTCTTTTGACCTACAGAGCTAAATTTTGGTAGGTGGCACACCTATAACGATATAAACCAGCTTACCAAATTTGGTTGCCCTTACTTTGTTAATTTCGGAGATATAAATATTTTGCGAAAGAAAACACAAATTTTTCCGGGAAAACCTCGGCGGATTTTCCTGGCTAACAAAATTATCCAAGCGACTTGCGGAAGAAATGTACTCACCAATTTTGACGTTTAAAATCACAATTTTGACGTTTTGAGGAAAATCCAAATTTATTTTTCTTTGAATGCCTGTAACTTTTTTATCCTTTAACCTACGGAGCTAAATTTTGGTAGGTAACTTGCCTATGATGAAATAAATCCGCACATGGAATTTGGTTGCCCTTACTTTGTTACTTCCGGAGATATAAATTTTTTTCGAAAGAAAACACAAAATTTTCCGGGAAAACCTCGACCGATTTTCCTGGTTAACGAACTTATCCAAGCCATTTGCAAAAGGAATTTATTCACCAAATTTAATCAAAATCGGCCCATTATTTTTTGAGTTATCGGTGTGATACATACATATATATATATATTTGAAGAAATTTTTTCAAAATTCAAGAGTCGGGATCTCCTCATTAGTGAATTTTTTTAAAGAAAATTCACTAAAACATTTAATAAATGACAACCTTTCAAATTTGTGAGCATTATTTGTTGATTCAAGAGAGTTTAACGATTGTTTGTTCCATGTCTTATTATGATGAACCCCAAATGTTTTATTGTTTTTGTCTTTATATGCATAACTTAGATTTTCTAAAATATCGCATTTATTATTAAGAAAATTTTGTAAATCTTTCATTGCTGGCAATTCTGATTCGCAATTAAATGATTCCCAGGCCCTGCGAGTTCTTAGATCGAACTTTTTTGTCAATATATGAATAATAATACGGTCCCAATGATCTGTTGATTCCCCTAATACCTTTAAAGCTCTTAAATGTTTTAAGGTATTGTCATATAATTGTCTTTCGTGTGTGACTCGCGCGTCATGGAGTTTAATTCAAAAATACCCTTAATGTGATTTTGTATTATTAATTTTTTATTCTCATATCTGTGAGTAAGTAATTGCCAAGCCACTTGATAATTTATGGCGGAGATATCCAGGGACTGTAAAATTTCTGCTGCATCTCCTTCGAGAGATGTCTGCAGGTAACAAAATTTTTGAATGTTTGACAAAAGTGTATTATCCTTTACTAATGCTTTAAAACTATCTTTAAACCCCATCCACTGTTCATATTTACCTGAAAAGGTGGGCATTTTTATTGTTGGTAATTTTACTTGATCAATGTTAAACGAATATTCATTTGTTACACGCGTACTTTTAATTTCATGATTATAAGTTACCTCAATCTCATTTACATTTGATACAGAAGCATCTTTAACGTTATAATACTCGGAAAGAATAGATTTAGCTTGAGCTAATGTTGAGAAATAATTTTCTTTAAAACCGTCACGTTGAGCATCTGATTCAGTTGGATGGATTTCATCTAAAATATCTTGAACTGATTCGAATTTTTGCCATAGTGACTCAATTTTTGACGTTCTTAACTGAATTTGCATTACGACTTGATCGTCTAATTTGGCAGAATTAATTTTGGAAAGAAAAGTTTTAAAACGCGTAACATTACCTTTAATTGTTGTTCTGATGTTTTTTAATTGTTCTGGACTTTTTTAACCCTAGATTAATGCACTATTTGAAATATACGTTAATACTGGAGTATCGTAAAATTTACGACGTTTAATAAAACACCAAATTTAGAAAAAGCTTTTATTACAGAAAAATCTACAAAAATTTTACAAAATACAGTATACTATTGAGCTTGTAAAAAAATATTTTTAAGAAGTAAAGTCTTAAACAGTTGCACATACAGTACATATATTTCCTCGGTGTTCACCACATATGGCTTGCTCGCACTGGTTACAGTATGTGGTGGTCATGCGTCTTTTATTACTGGGGCAGTAAAAACAAATTTTTCGCTTTTTATTTTGATACTCTGGTGTCACACTTTCCAAAGAAATATTTAGGATATTACCAATATCTTGCCGAATATTACGCCGCAAAGTTTTATTGTTGAGCCTCTCTTTCAACCATGGTTCCGCAAGACATTGGCTTACTTCAATCATATATTGATACCTATTCAATGGTTTTTTGTTTAGTTTCAGTAATTTTGAAGTATAAAGTACGTAAGAATTTATGCTTGCAATATTTACCATGTCATAAAATATGACCATCGGCCACCTTCGAGTTTTTCGACCAGAATTCATATTAGAACACATCTGGTCGAAAGTGTCTACTCCTCCCTTTGTTTCATTATAATTCTTTATAATTGCAGGTTTTCCTGTGGCTAATATTTCAGCCCCTTCGTGAAGAGTAGATAAAAGTAACACCATTTTGTTCTTTTTTGGCATGTACGATACCATGGTTTTCATCTGATCGTGACAAAACATAGACGTATTAGGATTTCTACCTTTAACATCTAACAGTTCCTTGGGAATTTCCTTTTTGTTTTTACGGACGGTCCCTATCAGAGTAAGTTTATAGGGATCTTTCAGTAAATCATCAGCCAAACTTACTGATGTAAACCAGTTATCCATGGTAATATTTCTATTACTACCATGGACAGATTTAGTAAGCTCTTGTACAAAATACGTTGCCAATGGCAATCCATTTGTTTTTGTGTTTTTTCCTAAATAGGGGCTGGCATCTAACATGTATTTCGAAGACGAATCGCAAACCATGATTATTTTTATTCCATATTTGGACGGCTTACTCGGTATATACATACGAAAGGGACAACGTCCGCGAAATCCAACCAGCTGTTCGTCAATAGTCAAGTAAGAAGAAGGTGTGTAGGAGTCTCTACATATCGCAATAAAAATATCCCATATTTCACGGATCGGTGCGAACGAATCCACATTTCTTCTTTCCGATCTGGTTTCTTTGTCATCAAACCTAAGACAATTTATTAGGAACGAAAAGCGCTCACCACTCATACAGGCTTTATAAAATGTTCCTGATAAATTGGTGTTAAACATATATTTTGCAGACAAATGATTATCTTTGTTCGCTGCCGCCCTTATCAAAATTGCAAAAAGGGCCTTTATCTCGTTTTTTGTCGTTTGCGATACATTGGCATTGCTTTTATATTTTTGTGCTTGTCTAAGAATTTCGGCATTTGTATGCAAAAGTATGGTATGTAGTATTTCATTAGAAAAAAAGTGTAAGAAAAATTCATCTAAAGTTGAACACTTTTTAGCATCCCCTTTAGGACCTGGTACAAAATGAATAATATTTCTTGCTTTGGTTTTTCCACGCTTGGAAGGTAATACCGTTGACCATTTATGACCATTTTTTCCTTTCAAACTGGTGTTGTTGGGCTTTATTATATAGCTAGATAAAAAAGGGCTATTTGCTATATTCCTCTCTGATTTATCACTTTCAGCAGGTAGGCAGTAGTCAGGGAGACTGGACTGATCCTCGTTGGTATGAAATTCCTCTTCAATGTCATCGCCATTTTTTTCTACTAAATGTTCTTCTTCGGCAGTTGAAGAATCTTCGAATTGATTGGACTGATTGACGTTGGGTGGGGGCTGTGGTAAAAACATATCGTCATCACATTCATCATCTGAACTTTCCGCTTCGAATTCTACATGGTCCTCTTCCCAATCACTTCCACTGTCTTCAAAAGGATCGGGTTCTGAGTCTTCACCAGCCATTATACGCTGAATTTCGGCCTCTATTTCCTTTTGTGTTAAGGGTTTACGCGCCATCTTAACAAAAAAACAATTATCTAAGTATCAAAATATCAAAAATGTGCCTTACCTCTCAAAAAGATAACAACTAGCCCAATTTATCAACGCACGAGTCACAATAATTATTACAATAAAAACTAACGTAAACACTGGACTTTCGTTAAATTTACGACGAGCCCGCGAAATATGTCACTTAGCGGTAAAAAATGCGACAACCGAATGCACCATTGGCTAGCTGTGGACTAATTAGGAAAATAGCTACAGGCACGCGGCGATGCATAGCCCGGAAGTATTCGAACTTTAACGACTTTAAGCTCGCGTCGTAAATTTTACGAATGTCCAGTATTCTAGGGTTAATTAGATTATCTGATTTTTTACTTTGACTACTTATTACAGACATTATGTAACACAAATAGAAACAATATTATACTATAAACGGGTTTTGTTAAATAGTAAATTAATGGAAATGGAAGGGACTTACGATACAGTGAACTTCTGCTGCACTGATTTCTTGCTCTGATGTGGCTCGATTGACCAAATGTTGCGGACCAATGATGTCCGCTTGAATACCTTGCTGGTTCGTTGAAATTAGTGGACTGTATTTCTTGTTGTTTAAACACTCTTTAATATATTGAACTAATAATTTACAAAATGATACACTTAATATTATGAAAATACTGTTCTACACCTAGGCGTGTTGCTCTCTTGGATTCTGGTCGTTGAATGCGTACTCGAAAAAAGAATACTCTGCCGACTCTCATACTAGAAGTCTCTTCTACCTGAGGTATCCCTTCTTCTTGTGGTTAACTCTGCCGTTGGCTGGCGTCTTAAGCTTTGACAGGTAGGTATTACCAAAGTTAGAGACTCCATCTTGTTCGTCTGATAAAATTAAAAACTAAAAAAAGCGTCATTTACATTCATCCTCTGATTACTTCAAGTCTTGTGACGTTCTTGCTTTCTCAGTCAAGCCATTAGAAAAGTAAGGGTAATTCCCAAATTTGGTCCAAGTCAGTGAAGTATTTTTTGAGTTATCGGTCGGATATATATATATATATATATATATATATATATATATATATATATATATATATATATATATATATATATATATATATATATATATATATATATATATATATATTGCTATAGATAGCAAATAATAGGAAACATTACGAAATTTTAATGGGAAAACGGGAAATTTATACATCCTAGTACATATAAAATAAACGTATACACACTAAAGTAGCAACGAAAGAGTTTAGCATGAGATGTCAACCCCCGACATGAATGTCAGTGACCCATGTAGCAACCCTCGATGTTAAGTTTCATTCGAGTAATAAAAAAAATATTATATTCTAGAAATATCCGTAAAGAAACCAAGAACAATGCTTCAGTTTTTGTAGGGAGAATGGGATTGTAGCTAATAAATGCAATTCTGTTGATTTATTGTGTGTAAAATAGGTATGACCAAGCTACCTAAAGGCTTGACGTATTAAAAGAGCAGAGGTCATTTGTGAAGAAAAAACTTTATGTAGTATTAAGAAATATGTGCGCGCAAGAAAAAAACGTAAAAAGACACTAAAGGTTTGACGAAAAGCTCAAACACAGGTGGTTTGATGAACAATAGCGTTTTTTCACCTGTAAGAAAGTTAATAAAAGCAAGAGTCCGAGAGTGTCCGGGGTCTTTCCATCCAGTGAATTCATCAGCATCATTTCACGAGATCATGTGATCATCGTCATCATTATGTAAGTTGACATAAGAGATTCCAGAGTGCTACGAATATGGAATATATCAACATGTTAATAAATTAAATCCGTTAATAATCAATAAATGGGCAGTAAAATATGGCATGGACAGATTGGAAAAATAATAATAATTAATAATGGACAGCAATAATGGAAAAACAATATATAATCCAATGGAAAATGTTTCAGTAAGTGTTTTCTTTTCCTAAATTGATCAGTGCGGTTTGAATTTCACCATTTTAACAGCACCAATTAAAGATGGAGTGCCAATAAATTTCATTAAGCAAAAATTTGCTTGAAATGAACAGAAAGAGACTGTGATCTCTGTAGAATTGTCGATGTATATTGCTTATGTTATATCAATGTTTAACCGGTAATTGTGTAATTATTTATAATGTTACCTTAATGTTTTAATAGGATTTTTCAGTTTATGTTTATGTAATGAATGCTTTAAATGTTTCTGTTTGTATTTAATGTGTGTCACATAGACACCGTAAAATGTTTTAATAGGATTTTTCAATTTATGTTTATGTAATGAATGCTCTAAATGTTTCTGTTTGTATTTAATGTGTGTCACATAGACACCGTAATGTAATTAACCAGAAGCATTGTTTTTCGTGAATAATTAATCAGTAAAATTGTTAGCCATCTGTGCAAAGCGAAATAAAATTTTGATCAAGTAAAAAACCAATAAATGAATTTAAATAGCACTAATTAATGAATTTTAATTAGTAGAAGCTAGCTGTAATTATAATGAACCCAACCTGATGATTAAGACATATGTTCTCAGCTCTAAAATAAATATTTGCAGGTATACTTAAAATAAATACCATAGCAATATATATATATATATATATATATATATATATATATATATATATATATATATATATATATATATATATATATAAACATTTTAAGTGACCATGGAAAACGGTTTCAGAGGCTCTAACTCGCGCTCATTTGACGAAATGATCGATACCTCTCTATTAGTGAATATTTTTAATGAAAGTTCACTAAAATGTAAAACTCTGCGAATAGAACCTTTTAGTCAGAGCAGGACAGCATAGGCTTTGCCTATCACGAACCATTTTTATGAAAAACCATGTTTGACTTTCTAAGAGGCTGAATATCTGTTCCCTGCGTAGTATCCTGTCTTACAAGAAAGGCTGCAAGAAAATTTTAATTTTGGAAAAGACCGCCTTACTACACTCAGAAATTATTGACAAGTTTGCGAAAAGAACTGATGCGACATCATGGAAAGGTTGCATATAAAAACCACATACAGAGGAGTATGAAAATCCAGAGAACTTTCGTTTCTTCAAACATTTTAGAACAGCAAGCGAAATGTTTTTTTGATGATTAATAGTTTGTTTTGATGGAAATTATAGAAAGCACCCCACATAAAAGAATACAACTTATAATTGATGCAATATGCTTAAGTCATATGGTAAATTTCAATACAGTCCTAATACTCTGACATGATTTTGCATCATAACCTTATGGGAGTATCATTTTACTTTTTCAGAAATTTAGGCATTCCTAGTAAGTCACGTCAAGAATACTTTTAAGCTTGAGTTCCACTATATTGTTTTTTTTATAGCAGTAAATTTATCTTAAAAATTCTGGAAATAATCCTCTATATGCAAAACAAACAAGAAAAATCTCGGGACGCAGCAAGTGCGTTATGGTAGTGAATTTTCATAAAAATGTTTTTATTGCAAATATGTGTGTTTTCTTTTTAAGAAAGCAGACATCAATTTTGGTTACCAGTATAACCTATATAGAAAAAGCAGGCATCAAATTTGATTACCAGTATAACATATGTAGTAAAAACAATGTGCCATGTTTTATCAAAATAACTTGATTGTTTGAAAACGTACAGAAATTTCCAAAAGTAAACCAAAAGTGTTACTGAAAAAATCCGTTTCTTGGTCAACCTTATAGGTTAATAGCAAATTGAGCTTTTCAAATATGAAGCATTTAATCAAAATTCGCAACCACAACGCACTTGCTGCCTCCAGAATTTCTTAACTTACAAACATGCATTATATTTCGATGGAAAATGCAAAAGAATAAGGCGTTTTCGACAAAAAAAATTTTATTTGTATCACCAACGACTTATGGGTTACCCTGTGATTGTCGCAATAATTTTTTAAGATGTAGCTCAAAACACCCTATAATTAATGTATACAATATTTTTTCATATCTTGTATAATAACGAATATATTGAGCTTTATTGATTTTTTACGAAAATTCGACAAAAATTATATACCATTAAACAATCAACTCTATAGCTAAGGCTACTGCCAAGCATCAGAGAAAGGGTCTATTAGAAATGAATTTTCTGGAAATATTTTAGTAAAATGAAGGACAATGACGGTTGAAACTAAGAGTTCGGTGTATGTAAAACATTCTTCTTGAGACATTTTCTTTCCATAGATCGTATTAGATTCAAGTTATTTGCCTAAATGTTGCGAATTTTGACGTTTTCAATTGTCACTTTGACGTTTTGAGGAAACCCCCAATTTATTTTTCTTTAAATGCCCATAACTTTTTTGTCTTTTGACCTACAGAGCTAAATTTTGGTAGGTGGCACACCTATAACGATATCAACCAGCTTACCAAATTTGGTTGCCCTTACTTTGTTAATTTTGGAGATATAAATATTTTGCGAAAGAAAACACAAATTTTTCCGGGAAAACCTCGGCGGATTTTCCTGGATAACAAAATTGTCCAAGCGACTTGCGAAAGGAATGTACTCACCAATTTTGACGTTTAAAATCGCAATTTTGACGTTTTGAGGAAAATCCAAATTTATTTTTCTTTGAATGCCTGTAACTTTTTTATCCTTTAACCTACGGAGTTAAATTTTGGTAGATAACTTGCCTACAATGTAATAAATCCGCATATGAAATTTGGTTGCCCTTACTTTGTTAATTCCGGAGATATAATTTTTTTTCGAAAGAAAACACAAAATTTTCCGGGAAAACCTGGACCGATTTTCCTGGCTAACGAACTTATCCAAGCCATTTGCAGAAGGAATTTATTCACCAAATTTAATCAAAATCGGCCCATTATTTTTTGAGTTATCGGTGTGATACATATATATATATATATATATATATATATATATATATATATATATATATATATATATATATATATATATATATATATATATATATATATATATATATATATATATATATACTGTAGCATGTCGCTTTGGTCAGCCCTAGCCCTGTCTGCCGCCGTTCAACAGCGTACACGTGTCAGGTGTTAAAGACGCATGACAAGTAGTCAGATAGCAGAGAGTGATATGTGACATTACCTTTTTACAATTTTTCATTTAAGTTTTGCCTTTTAATTTGTTTCTATTTCAATCTAATAAATATTTTATTTAATGTAACCTGTGTAATAACTGATAGTAATCACAGTGTTACATAAGTGGCGCCCAACGTGGGGCGAACAATTATAAATAGAGACAGTTTCAGGCATATTTTCGTGAAAAGTGAGTTGGTGTCGTTTTTAATGCATCTCGAGTGCGCAGAACATTAAAACATGGTAAACAAACCCCTAATACAATCGGAACGTGTTTTATGATAGCATTCAAGTTAAAAACTGGAACTTTGTAAATACATGAGACTGATTAAAGTGTGTTAATTGATAAGCTATAGGTGAATTGTGAATTAATAAATGGTTAATGTGATCGTGTGTGCCCACAACACAAGCATCAAGAAGTCCGTGGTCGTTGATTCCAGCAGCCGCCTGAACGTTTTCTACGTTACCTCCAGCAGCGACCTGCGTGTCCTGCATCACCTGTATTGCCGATTGCCGGTGGTGGACAACACCATCAAGGCGCTTCTAAAGATACGTGAAGCTAACCCACATACGTTTGTCACTGAGGTAAAAGTAAACAAAACCAAACGTAAGTACGTTGTTATTTATTTTACTTCCTGTAACGGACTGATTATATTTTCTTTATGCATCAGATTAAAAATCAATATAATCTGAGAAGTACTAGTGCTGAACCTGATACGAGTTTTCAGAACGATACAAAGACTAATAAATCGCTTTCTACTGATAGTTTGGACAAATTTCAAGTTAGTGCTGAATCGGACCGTATTGATTCCAAGATGACAGTCACGTTATCGTCTGAACAATTCCAAGAACTTTTAAGTAAAATAGGGATTTCTAGTGTAAATCACGGTAGCTTTGCAACGTGTTCGTCGCGATTTAATGGATCAAAGGACAGTGATGTTAACGCGTTCATCGATGCTATTGAGACTTTTAAAGAGTGTTCAAACGTGACCGGAGAGAATGCACTTCGTGAACTATCAATGCTCCTCGACGACTTCGCCGCGACGTGGTGGTATGGTGTGAAAGAGGGGGTTGAAACGTGGCACGATGCTTTAAGTTTATTAAGGTTGACCTTTGGACCTGAGAAACCTGCGTACAAAGTATACCGCGAGCTTTTTGCGTCAGAACAGGACTCTAAAACACCGTGTGATGTGTTCATATGCAAAGCGCGCTCAATTCTCGCGTGTTTGCCGCCAAAGACATTAAGTGAGGATGTCCAAATCGACATGGTTTATGGACTGTTGCATGGACGGATCAGAGAAAAAGTCGCGCGTGATAAAGTTAGAGACTTTACTGATCTTTTGAAACAATGTAGGCTAGTAGATGACGCTTTTACAGAGACATCAGAGAAGAAGCCTTCCTTATCAGAAAATATCTCCAATGAACTCAAACGCCCCAGGTGTTCGTTTTGCAAGTATTTTGGTCACTCGACTGATGAATGTCGAAAAAGAAAATTGAAGTCTTCGAGCCCCTCGAGTACGGCAACCACAGCGGCGACTCGTCCTCTTCCAGAGCCCCACACATCAGCGATTTCAACTTTGAAATGTTATGGGTGTGGTGCAGTCGGCTACATTAAATCAAATTGCCCAAAATGTTCAGTTGCGTCTGCAAGTGCGGACTTCTGTGCTATAGATCATCCAATAGTATCTCCACAACCAAGACCGATGCTTCGACTTGGCATACTTGGAGCTAGTGGAACGGCTATCATTGATACAGCCGCTAAATTGAGTGTGGCGAGCGAGTCCCTAATGAAATTGTTACAAAATAAGGGATGCTCGTTTTCATGTTACAAAACGAGGATTAAACTTGCTGATGGGTCAGAAAAGTTAACAAATACCCGCCTAACCAATGTAGGTGTAAACCTAGAAGGAAGGCAGATACCAATCACATTCCTAGGTATACCAGGTGCTCCGCTAACCCTACTAGGTATTGATTTTCTAAACAAATCGGAAATTGCACTTGACTTTGGAACTAGGAGGTGGTATTTCGCTGATGATCCCATGAGAAAGTTCGACATATTATTTGAAGAAAAAGTGACGTCACAGTATGCTGAAATCCTTTCCTTAAACTTACTTCGACAGGAAGAAGGAACCATGCTGGATGATGACCAACGTGAAAGGTTGAGTTTGGTGCTTGGAGCAAATCAGGACTGCTTTGCTTTAGGGGGAGAGCCCACACCCTACGCAGAACATCACATCGATACTGGTTCCCATGCACCCATTTCAGTACCACCCTATCGAATGACTCCAGGCAAGAAACAGTGTTTGAAGGAAGAACTGGATAAACTTCTAGAGACCGGCGCCATTGAGGAATGTGAATCCCCGTGGTCAGCTCCAGTGGTACTTGTGTCAAAGAAAGATGGTGGCGTGCGCATGTGCGTGGACTATCGTGGTTTAAACTCTGTCACTAAGGCCGACTCATATCCGCTTCCGCGTATGGACGACTTGCTGCATAGTACCAGAAGAACAATTTACATGAGTGCTATGGACTTACGCGCCGGTTACTATCAAGTGAAAGTGAAGGTGGAAGATCGGGACAAAACTGCGTTTGTGACACCCTTCGGTACTTTTCGCTTCACGGTTCTCCCTTTTGGAGTTCGTAATGGACCAGCCACTTTTCAAAGGCTTATTGACAGATTTCGAAGTGGACTGCCTGAAGTAACGCTACTCGCGTATCTAGATGATCTGATTATTTTGTCAGACACATTCGAGGGACACATAAAGGATTTGCAGGCAGTTTTCGATCGTCTGCGAATGTTTAAATTGCGGGCGAATCGTGACAAGTGCGTGTTCGCGAGTGCAGCTATCCGATACCTGGGTCACGTCATCACCAGTGTTGGCATCCACGTCGATCAAGATAAGACTACGGCTATTGCAATGATTCCGCCGCCTCAGAACCTGAAGCAGCTGCAATCGTTCTTACAAACATGCTCCTGGTACCGACGTTTCGTGGACAAGTTTTCTGAGATGGCTCGCCCTTTAACGAATCTTCTAAAGAAACAGGCTACCTGGACCTGGGGAAATGACCAACAACGTGCTTTTGAGTCGCTTAAGTCTGCTCTTCTATCCCCACCAATTCTTCGACAGAGTGACCCTTCAAAACCCTACAAGCTGCGAACAGATGCCTCAGCCTATGCTCTAGGATCTGTACTTTTGCAAGGTGAAGGCCCTGACGAACATGTTGTGGAATATGCCAGCAGACTACTCACAGCCAGCGAACGCAACTATAGTACGACGGAGCGCGAAGCCTTGGCTGTGATATGGTCACTTAGCAAGTTTCAAGGTTACCTGGATAACACTTCTGTTATCGTGATCACGGATCATCAACCATTGAAATGGCTGCTCTCGCTCAAGTCGCCCAGTGGAAGATTGGCCCGTTGGGCACTGCTGATCCAAGGCTATAACCTTCAGATACGATATGCCTGTGGCCGAGAAAATGTAGTGGCTGATATGCTAAGTCGTCCACCATGTGGACACACAGATCGAGAGCAGTGTGAGATATGCCTCGTTACTGTCGATATGCCTACCAGATCCCCAGTGGAGGTGCGTGCAGAGCAATTGAAAGATCCAGACCTACGCAAGATCTTCCAGAGTTTCGAGGACACTGGTAATACAGAATATTCAAAATGGACCTCAAGAGGCTATTTACTGTCCAGTGGTGTGTTATATAGGTACTCTGATCAAGACGATCAGGAAGAAGCCCAGCTTGTTGTCCCTTGTCATGAAAGAGACAAAGTATTAAAAGAGCACCATGATGCTCCAACAGCTGCTCATGTAGGAGTAGAAAGAACGATCCAGCGCATTTCCAGACTGTACTATTTTACTGGAATGCGCAGATATATCACCGATTACATAAGCAAGTGCCTAGAATGTCAGAGGTATAAAGCCTCTAACCAGAAGCCCGCTGGCTTAGTTCAAACCCCTGCTTACAACCAAAGGTTTGAAGTAATTTCAGTTGATTTGTTTGGTCCACTGCCTATATCCGAGGAGGGATATCAGTGGATATATATCGTTGAAGATACGGCTACCAAGTGGGTAGAGCTGTTCCCTCTACAAAAAGCAAGTGCTGAAGAATGTGCAAAAGTGTTGGCCAATGAAGTATTCCTTAGGTATGGTGTGGCTCGCAGAATTATTTCTGACAACGGAGTCCAGTTTATATCTGCCGTTATGCAAAAGCTTTGCCATTGTCTAGGTATTAAGCAGAGCTTGACGCCAATTTATCACCCCGAAGCTAATATGGTGGAGCGGAAGAATCGTGATCTCAAGACGTATTTGTCTATCCTCATAGGAAACGAAAGTCACCATGTTTGGCCTGGGAAATTACCCACAGTAAGATTCGTATTGAACTCCATGAAGTCACAATCCACGGGGTACTCACCGGCATACCTCTCTTTTGCCAGAGAATTACGATCTCCAGACGAAGTCCATAACGACCTTCGTAAGGTCCTACAGGACGAAAACTTCGTTCCCCAGATCACACCCTATTTAGATAAAATGGCGAGTGTCCTAGTTGAAGCTCGATCCGTTCATGAGAAGGAACAAGATCGACGAAAGACATATGCAGATGTTCATCGTGGCCCGGATCCCATGTATCAAATTGGCGATAAGGTTTGGGTCATGACACATTTAAGAAGTCATGCCGGCCAAGGCCTGACCTCCAAGTTCTATCCCAAGAGAGACGGTCCTTACCAAATTCGTAAGATCATCTCGGACACAACCTTCGAGGTGTCACCCATGGATTCCTTGGAAACTCCCCTTGGAAAATACCATGCGTCGCAACTGACCCCTTTTAAAGGAGAGTCATCTGGTAGTGCAGAAGAGGCAGCTCCTATGAGGCCCATCCGTCGCAGAGGAAGACCACGCAAGGACGTCAGCCGACCATCCCAGAAATAAGTCCTGCTTCCTCGTCGAGCCGACTTCGAAAGCAGAGGGGGAGACTGTAGCATGTCGCTTTGGTCAGCCCTAGCCCTGTCTGCCGCCGTTCAACAGCGTACACGTGTCAGGTGTTAAAGACGCATGACAAGTAGTCAGATAGCAGAGAGTGATATGTGACATTACCTTTTTACAATTTTTCATTTAAGTTTTGCCTTTTAATTTGTTTCTATTTCAATCTAATAAATATTTTATTTAATGTAACCTGTGTAATAACTGATAGTAATCACAGTGTTACAATATATATATATATATATATATATATATATATATATATATATATATATATATATATATATATATATATATATATATATATATAAACATATAAAAATTTAAACCGACCCCGGATATGTGTTCTGGGGGGCCTAATTAGCGCTCATTTGAAGAAATTTTTTCAAAATTCAAAAGTCGGGATCTCCTCATTAGTGAATTTTTTTAAAGAAAATTCACTAAAACTGTAAATGTTTACCCCTGATAGGAGTTCCTACGTGGAATATGCTTAAATTTGTGAATGCAGTGTACAACTGATTCTTATTCAAATCATGTAACTTGCAGAGTAATCATATGACCCCAATCTATATGACCATACTTGCCATAATGTATCTTCGTACAGCTGTATGAGCATGCATACCCTGATATTTGTATATGCCTGACCAGTGTGCATGGAATTTCTAACTGTTCATCTACAAGCCTGACACAACCATTAAGGGGCTCATAATGTCCCTTTATCACTAGTGTAGCTACAAGAGTGTGTTCTGTTAGTAGATATTAAAACTAATTTATATTTTATATTATCAAGAAAAACTAATTGATCTACTGAATGTATGTACGTATCCGAGCAATAACTCAAAAAATACTAAACTAATTTCAATCAAACTTGCCAAAAATCTTGCTTGGGCGCAAACTGAAGTCGAGTTCGTTAATCAGCCTTTAAGCTCAAGTTTGTCCGGTGTCAAATCGGGGAAAACTTTTTGAAAACGCTATATTTTATAAGTATCAGAATAATTGGAATGAGACTTTGCATGTGGCTAGAAATAGTGTAACAAAATCTATGCTGTGAATTTTAAGTAATTTAGTACACAACATTTAGACTTTTTTCCAAATAAAAAATAAAATCCCAAAGACATGCGTTGAGACGACTTTGTGATTAAAGCCCAATGCCTGACAGACATAGTAGTTAACTGCCACGCGTAGATTGATTCATACAACAGGTGTAAAGCATACATCAACGGTAACCAAATCAAATATATACCAGGAAAAACATACTACTCGAACCAACAATCGTGAAATCTCGGCCGCGATTATGGAAAATGACAGACGACATGAAATTAAAAATTTGCCAAGTGACTGTTATTTAACTAGGGGATTCAATCAATTATTAAAAGACACTATATGTGTAGCTTTATGAACGGCCTCAAATATAGTTTTAGCACAGCATAGATATATTATGCTGTCGTTTAGTATACTAGAAATGTAAATAAAATCAAGCCAAGTCTCTATTAAAATAATTCTAAAATAGTTTTTTTTTGTCTTTAAACTTACACATGAGACGTCATATAAGACCGAAACAGTCGTGCGATGTGTTTCGATGGTAATTCTACTAATTTTATAATTAATTGTTTCGTATACATTAACTATAATATCCCGGGCATGAAGTCGATCTAGTGTATCATGTAAACAAAACGTTAGTTGACGGATGCCTAGATGGCTGAGAGGCGTCGCGCTTGCCTCATAAGCAAGAGGTTACACGATCGAATCTAGCTCGATTGTTTTTTTTATGTTTTATTTTGACATTTGAAGAACCAATAGTGCACAGATTTCATACGTTTTGAAAAATATCTCATTTTTGTTCAAAACGCCTGAATAAGTTTGTCACCTTTGGGTCTGAAATTATAATTTTTTGAAGATATTTTGTTATTGTTGATATTTGAAAAAACTGGTTTGATTAACCCTCCGGCGGGTGCGCCAGCGGCAAACAGCCGCAAATCTGAATTTTACTCTTATAACTTAAATATGGTCATCCTTGTTATATTGTGCGTTCAGGTATTCCTTGTTTATGGTGTTGGCGTGGCCTACTGACATATTTTGTGCCATCAGTTACTTCCCTTCAGTTGTTACAGGGGCAAGGTTCGAAACAGGTAGAATTTGCGGTGTGTTTGCCGCAGCGCGCCCAGTCATGTAAGTATTATTCATCGCAAAGTTTTTCATAATATTTAGCAGTGTGTTGCTTAACGTCTACTATAATGTCCCTCTTAGTACGCATACTTCAAATTTGTAAAATAAATAACAAGTTTTTATTAACTTTTAGGTCACGTAAATTAACACCCTGCGAGTTACAAAAAGCTTTAGAAGACGTCGTTAGTGAATTACCCGAAGAAATATTCGTTGAAGAAAGATTGGCCGAAGAAAAAACTATTAACCAAAGGGAGGAACCTGATTATGAGTTTGGTAGTGATGATGATATAGAAGAACCGATAACACAAAAATTGTACAGCAGCGATCCTGAACAGTCAGCAGAAGAAAGTGATGAGGTCTTAGGCGATGTCGAACAAAGTCAACTTGAAATAATTACCGTTTTTTCATAGGACGTTTCAGTTGGAAGAACCAAAGCAAAGAGTATAAAAATATTACCTGGTCCAAAAGCAAGTGCAAGAAATATGCATAGAGAAATTGACGCATTTACATTGTTTATTACTGATCAAATGATTGATGATGTAGTAAGAAACACTAATAACATTACACATTAACATACACCATTACAGCCATAAAAACGTACCATGAGATAATCCACAACAGCTATTTTACCAACAAAGCATTAAAGTTTAAACAGGAATGCAAAGAATTTAGTGGGAAATTAGTAAATAAATGAATGGAGCAAATATAATTTAATTCAGTCACTGATATGAGGTATAAGATAATTAGATTAAGTTAATATAAGAGGGTTTCAGAGGACTTAAAAGACTAAACTAGCTAAGCCCAAATTTACATTAACAAAAAAATGTTGTGATTGTCAAAGTTAGATTAAGTATCGATAGTGTATGTAGACAATCGAACTAGAACAAAATTGGAATATTTAAAATGACGGTTGTAATTAGCATTAAGGAGGTGTGCACAAAGTGACAGTTCCACAAGAATTTGAAATTTATGTGAAAAATGACAATTCCACAAAGGTGACAATAAAGCGATGACAGCACAGAAAAACGGAAGTTTGTTTTGACAGAAAAAGATTGCTGTGAAAAAATGCGAGGAGAAGTTTGACAGAAGAAAATAGACTGACATGGTTTTTTTTTAAGTTTAGAGAGCGGTGGTCATTAGCTGTTGATAAGAACAGAAAAAGTATTGTGCTGAAGTAAAGTTAAAGAGCGCAGGTCATTAGCTGTTTATAAGAACAGGAAAAAGTATTGTTCGGAAGTAATGTTTAGAGAGCGGGGTCCTTGGCGGTTTGTAAGACCAGCGAATGTACCTAAAAGAAGCAAACGCCATCACTCAAGATATGGTTACGTAGAATCCAGATGCAGATCTAAATATAAATATAAATACATATCTAGTGAAGTACACCTATGGTAAATGAGAACAAGAATAACACACAAGAGTAGTCTGGATGTACATAGCTATCAAGGTAAAGTGAAATTGACATTTTAAATTTGAACCGTGATATTGTTTGGTTTGTTTGATTTTCCTAAGACAAGATAGCAGTTTTTGAAGTTAAACAAGAAAATTGAATTAAAATTAAATTTAGGTTGTTCATAAAAAAGACTAATCAGTCGAATAAGTATAGACGGATCCAATAGGTAATATAAGGTAATTTTTTTAATATTCTGTGGGGAGAAGTTTTATGTAACTTAATATATAAATGATTATTCAATATATTATGTAAATAATAGAACAAAAATGACATATCAATGACTTAGTTGAATACTTAAGGTGGAAAAATTGAAAGGATATCACTACTTATAAAAAGGGCATATATTTAATTGGGAAATATTATTGTTGAACATTGTTATTAAATCGTTTAATCAATCGTTGTAGGGGTTTGAACCGATGCTCTGAGATAGGAGAAACAGCTGGGGCAAAATGAAACACAACAATAGATAGATATATTACACAGACACATAAAAACATTACAATATATATATATATATATATATATATATATATATATATATATATATATATATATATATATATATATATATATATATATATATATATATATATATATATAAAACAGAAGATGTGAACTATTTAAGAGAAGGAGATTGCAGAGACACAAGTAGTGAAATTAGAGCTCTGTTTGGTGGATTATATTTGATTGGAACGAAAAAGGGTAGTCATACCAACTGCTTAGAATTATGGGGTGCAGATGACACAGGGATGATTCTTTTGAGAGCTATATTCAGTTACAAGCGATTTAAAATTTTACTTCGTGCTTTATGAGTCTATAATCTGGATACGCGAGAAGAAAGAAGAATCTTATTTATCTGTATAAAACATTTTATTCATTATTAATTAAAATAATACCAATAATTATGACAATTTTTGTTGAGTGACAATAATTGTTGTAATAACAATTCTTGCGTGTTTTATATGCCTATTAAGACACTTATACAACAAATGATAATTTTTGTTAGTAATACTAAGCTAGAAATGTTGAAAAACTAAATGCGGTGTAAATACCGCAGCGCGCCCGCTCATTAGATTCCATATAGCGCGCCCGCCGGAGGGTTAATAACGAAAAATAACTGCTACATTTATAACTTGGCAGATACTTTACTTTTCTAAATATGAAATAAGTTTCCTTCTGGAAATCTTCTGTATAACATTAATGAAATTTGTAATACAAGTGTCTTTTAAAAAGATTTACACAATCTACAAAAATAGCAAAATTAATTTTTTAGCTTCATAGAAAATTGAGTTTTGGGAATTTTTATCAAAAGGAGTTAGAACGTAAGATTTTTTTGATAATAGAAAGATATCGATGGTAACACTTTCGAAAGAACTCTTCAAATGTGCGCGTTCTAGGACCCCTAAAATCGATCTTGAAGGTCTGTGCAAGTTTAAAGTATCAACTTTACTAATATGCCGTATAATAATGGTGTACAATTCATATGAAAATTCTCTACTATAACGCACGTTCTGCGTCCCGAAATGTTTTTGTATTGATCTTCTTGAATTATTAGAACAAATTATATTAACTTATTGTTTTTACTCTTTGAAATATCTCAATGATATTCACGTAACTAAAAAAATGTTTGCAGCCATACAAAGTCTTCCATATTTTTAGGGTGAGCCGAACGTATATTTTTAGAGGAACACCATCACCCTTGCAAAATTGAAAAAGACCTTCCGTACCAAGACAACAAAAAATAAAAAAAAGCTTTTAAAAGCCAGGCTATCATAAATGTGCCAAAAAGAAAATAATATTTTTTTCTGATATAATTTTTTCAAATTTATATAGATTATTAAAGCTAAAAGTGTTAAGCGCGAAAAGATGCTGTAGAAGTTAATTAAATAGTTCTTGGGTAACATGATAATTGTTATTATATACGGCTAGATGCATTCTCACCACAATTAGATACGTAGACCGGTCTCGCTCTAATTATAGCTCGTCAGTACGGTATACTAATTGCAGCGAAAATACACCTATAAAGTAATACGGCTATAGTAGCCAGCCTTCCAACACTAAGTAAGATATAAGACCCGAAGCATGTGCCGCCACCTTCTTGCGGAACCAAGTAGTATGTTGACACGGCAGCTCCAAATAACACAAAGTGTTAAAAATAGAGACTGTATACAACCAACTAACAGTTTAGTTAATTGTCAGCTCTTGCCCATTTCTACCCCAATATAAGGGACAAAGTATGTAAAGCTAGATGCATTCTCACCACAATTAGAACCGTAGACCGGTTTCGCTCTAATTATAGCTCGTCAGTACGGCACACTATATTGATATTGATGTTGAGCCGCGTGTGTGTTGCTGTGTATGTCCTCTGGTATAAAATGCAAAAGGTGTGCGATTGAGTTGGTGTTAATTCGAGTGACCTACACAAAAAGTTTCTGTAAGTACACCTGTATATGATAATTGTACTCTAGTGTCAGGGAAATCATCATAGAGTAATAGATAGCAGATTTGAAGTGTAAAAATTGTTCCGTTTAATTGATGTTGGAATTTAACCTTCATGAAATAGGTGAAGATAAGGTGTAGTTATCTCAGATAATTTTTCATTGAAATATAAGTTAATATATGGTTTTCCTGTGCTCGAATAATTAATATTACAAGTTAAAGAATGTATGGTGAAAATGAAATTAGCAATAATCAGTTATTGGAAGCCTTGAACGGGCGCTTAAATGAGTTGGAAAACAAATTGTTACAACAAGTTGGGGAAACAAATAATAGAATTAAGACACTGGAATCAGAGAACACATTGTTAAAAAACCAATTAGAAATAATAGAAAGGAAGCTTAAGAAAAATAACATTATTATTTTTGGGATTGATGAGGTCGAGCATAGAGACACGGATTTGAGAGATTTTATGTTGGCAAAGTTCAAGCGAAGTCTTAATACTGTGTCTTAATACGGCTATGGTAGCCAGCCTTTCAACAGTAAGTGAGATGTATGACACGAAGCACGTGCCGCCACCTCGTTGCGGAACCAAGTGGTATGTTGTCACGGCAGCTCCAAATAACACAAAGTGTTAAAAATAAAGATTGTATACAACCAACTAACAATTTAGTAAATTGTCAGCCCTGGCCCATTTCTACCCTAATATGGTATTGCGTCTTTTCTGACTTTTAGTGGCACTACAATTTTTCTTCATTAAATGCCTATAACCTTTCATTATTTCAACTTAGAGATCTACATTTTGGTTTATGGTTTGGTTTTTACAATGTTAACCTACTTACCAAATTTGGTTGCCATAACTTTGTTATCTACGAACATATAATTTTTTTCCCAAAGAATACCTTAACCTTCCCCGGAAAACTAGTCCGATTTTCCTAGCTAACGAACTTAGGGTTGTAAGGAAATAGGCATTTCGTCATCTTGCGGCGTCCACTATGTTGGATTTAGAATGACGTCACATGGTTTATTGTATTTTAGTCGTCCAACGCTTTGATTTGATGCCCATGTCAAGAGTGCTATGCAGAAAATAATAATCCGCCATACTGAGTTGTCCACCATATTAGATTTACAATGACGTCACGTAGTTTGTCGTATTTAACAACTAAACCATTTTGTTTGATACCCATGTCAACGGGCTTGTAAAGAAAAAGTACCAGTGCCATCTTTGTGCTTCCGTTATATTGGATTTAGAACAATACTAGATATACTGTATTGTATTGTCACCGGACTTATACACGCTGTCAAATTCTAAAATTTTAGCTTCATTATAACTGCTTGAAATGTCGATTGAAAGATTTTTTCCCGGCAGAGAAAGCAAACTATGAAAAGCGCTATAAGAAGGTGAAATAAACCAAGGGTCTTTTTAATTTAACTGGTGTGGTAAAACAGAAAACAGAAAAGGAACACACGTTGTTAAAATAATTCAATTAGTATGATTATTATTAGATGGGTGCAATAATCACCATTTCTAAACCACAAATGTTTAGCTTTTTAAAATTGTACATTTTCAAAATAGATTTTAAAGACAGATATTCAACAACTATTCAACAGCTAATACACCAAAAAAAAAATATTTTAGCTTACAAAGCTGTTAAATATATTCTACCACCATATTAGATTTACTATTCGACAACTTTTTTTTACAATAACTGACTAAACATTTATTATTAATTGCTAACATATCACAAAAATTGATTTCTACGGAAACACTAAAAACATTTCTGCGAAAACATCTCAAATTCAGCCACTAGTTGAGAGTGGCTGTATACGGCAGCTCGATTTTTGCGACGAGTAATACAAAGAAAAACTCTCTGAATGCGTCATTTCCATTCCGCTATGTATTGATAAAAACGCCATATCATAATTTCAGATCTGTGTTTAAAATATGTGCCAAAAACGTGAAAAGTTGCAAAACAATTGATAACTCAAAAACGATTAACGATATCAATGTTTTTTCCTTACAAACATGGAATATAATTTGATGGAAAACACAAAATGGAATAACATAAGTGGTGCTCTATTAAAAGTAAAGCGTGTATTACCAATGACTTATGAACCATCCTGTAATTGTCAAAATAGGTTTATAATAACAGCTCAAGACTTTTTCCTCATGTCTTGTATAATAACGGATATATTGAACTTTACCGTAGAAATGCGTCACACTGTATATGTGTAAACAGGCAAAAACTAAAACTGACCCCGTATGTGGATTTTAAGGGTTCCAGTTCACGCCCATTTGAAGAAATCTTTTTAAAATTCATAACGGTCTTCTTTATAACGAATTTTTCTACGAAAATTTGCTAAAATAAAGACTATTAAACCATAAACTCTATAGCGGAAACTACTACCGAAGCATCAGAAAGAGGGTCTATGGATTTTTCGAAAATATTTTAGCAAAATGAAGCTGAAACTTAAGGCCTTGCGAAACACACTTATTATGACATTATTCGTATTTGCTTTAAATTCGTTGTCTGAAAATTGCAAATTTGGACGTTTAAAATCGCGACTTTGGCGTTTCAAGAAGAAAAATTATAAAATTTTCAAAATCTTTTTTCTGCTACTTCTTAACCTTTTTTGCGCCAAGAAAACTTAACAGTTGCATGTAATATTCAATTGATTTTGTTAATCACGCAAAATATTTTGTTCTTGTGCTTTCCTCTGATTACCAGTGGCACCCAAACTTTTTTTCTTTAAATGCCGATAACTTTTTTTCTATTTTAACTTAGAGACCTGAATTTTGGTGCATGGGGTAAGTTTGATAGTAGAAACGTATATGTCAAACTTGGTTTTCATAGCTCTGTTACTTTCGGAGATTAAAAATTTTCCGAAGGAAAACCTAAAGTTTTCCTGGCTAAAGAACTTATCCAAGCCACTTACAAAAGGAAGGTACGTACCAAATTTCATCAAAATCTGCCCATTATTTTTTTAGTTATCGGTTGGATATATACAGTGTGATACACTTAAGATGAAGAGACACCTGTAATTTCTTTATTTTGAGAGATAGCGATTTAAATTTTTGGACAGATGTAAAACGTCATTAGGCTGTTTGAATGGCCTACCCACCTTAAATGTCAATTCTAACTACAGATGCCGAGTTTTAAGTCAAAATTTAAATTTTTACTTTTTTGTAAATTGCAGTCGAAATTTTCCATCAGATTTTAACAGGTAGATTGCCATGGAAACAAATTAGCACCTTGTAAAATATTGCGATAAGTGTCGAATTGACATTAGCTGTGAGCCTGCCAGCAAAATGCCTGTTAACGTCTCAGTATTAGAGAAAAAATTGAATCAATAAGATTGTTTGGTGATGGTGTTCCAAATTACAAAGAAGCTGCTGACGAATTCAATCTGAGACATCCACAGAAAAATCTAATTAGGACTACAGGAGCTCTGAATGCACGATTTTCTCAAACGGGAAGTGTGGTGAAAAATATCTCAGCTGTTAGAAATCGAAGAGCTAGTGATGATAGCATAATCTTGGCTTCAACTCAAGCCAATCCCCAGATGAGTTTACGTCAAATGGCTGTTGCATTGGATGTAAGTAGAGAAAAAATTTGAAGATGCCTTGTGCGTCATGAAATAAAGCCTTTCAAGCCAAAGTTTCTGCACTCGTTGAGATAAGGTGATGACCTGAAACTATTAGATTATTGCCTTTGGGCCCAAGATAACTTTTTGAATGATAGAAAATTTGTAAGTAAGATTTTATTTACGGACGATGCACAATTCACTACCAATGGAATACTATCTGCCCAAAATTCCAGATGTTGGTCTGCTGAAAACCCTCACTGGGTTATCAATTGTAAAGCCCAGTATTCATAAAAAGTTAATACGTGTTGTAGAATTTTAAGGGATAGAATAATTGGTCCTTTTTTTGACAACACCTTGAACGCAGAACGATTGCTTCATTTTTAAAATAATGAATTATGGGACTGTATCGAAGGTGTGCCTATCAACGTACGACAAGCCATGTATTGCCAATTAGGTGGTGCATCCATTCACAACTCTTAGTCAGAAATTGGCTAAATCTACATTTTCCATCAAGATGGATTGACAGGAATAATCCTTTTGAACAGTGGCCTCCTCGGTATACTGACATTACGCCACTAGACTTCTATTTCTGGGGTTCTGTTAAGACTAAGGTGTACAAAGAAAGGTCACAAAATCGCAAGGTATTTTGCGAGAAAATAAGGCAGGCTTGCCGTGAAATAAATATAGCAGAACTAAGGAAAGCTGCCAGCAATAATCGTAAACGAATAGAAAATGCATCAGGCTTGAAGGTGGGCTAGTTGAAGCAGATTACATTTAATAATTTTATATTCAAGTCAATTGCACTTTTCTTAGAGCTTATGTTTGAGTTAAGTTACTAAATTCAACTAAATTCATCTGTTGCGTCTACCGGTCACCTTCTGACAACAACTTTGTCCAGCTCTTTGACTACCTTTCTGGATAAACCGACCATCTGATTTCTGAATATCCTTCCTCCGAGGTCACTATTCTTAGTGACTTCAATGTCCATAATAAGGAATGGCTAGGATCTTCAAAAACCGATCTACAAGGAAGAGCAGCGGAGGCCTTTGCAGTCAGCAATTCTTTAGCCAATATGGTTTAGTAACCTACTTACTTTTCTCGCATCCCAACACACAGCTCAAATTCCTTGGACCCTTCTTACTACAAATCCTGACTGCTGTAAGATATCAGTCACCGCCCCTCTGGGTCGCTCAGACCACGTCATGGTCACTGCTTCCTGCGCAATGCAACCCGAGGTCACACAGTCATCACACCCACGTATCGTTTGGCACTACAACTCCGCGAATTGGGACGAAATGCGAGATTACTTTTCCTCCTTTCCATGGACGTCTGTCTGCTTCTCTCATCCTGCCCCCTCTGATATCTCACAAAACGTCACCGAAATTATCCAAGCTGGCATGGAATTATTTATTCCACGTACACAGAAAACCCCTGCAGCCACTCAAAAGCCCTGGTTCTCTAAATCCTGTGACAAGGCCAGACTTAAAAAGGTCAAAGCGCACAAAAAGCTTCTACACAATCCCAGTCAAGAAAACCGTCAAGCATTTAACGACGCAGGAAACCGCTATGTCCGCATTCTTTATGAGGCAAAAAACTCGTTTAATAACCACATCAAAAACAAAGTCCTCTTAAGCTCCAGCGGCAGCAAACTCTTCTGGACTCTTGCTAAATCTATTGGGAATAATTTCTGCAAGAGCACGTTCCCACCTCTTGTCTCAGGGGATGAAATTGTTTCTACCGCCCTGGGCAAGGCTGAACTTTTTGCCTCGCTGTTCGCCGGCAATTCTACTCTCAACCCACCTCCAAATGTTCAACCACCAACAGTCCCCAATCCTGATTTTGGAATGGGTGGAGTAAGACTAGGGGTATGCACAATCAACCAAGGGTTGCGGTGCTATCGGGGCGGCAAGGCCGCGGACGAGCCCTGAGGGAACAAAAAAAAAAAACAGTCCCCAATGTCGCGCATAAGATGACGGATCTTATTTTTCAAAACTAGAAAGGTACGTAAGATGCTCTCTTTTCTTAATACCAGGAAATCATCTGGCCTTGACGAGATCCCAGCAATTGTTCTCAAAAAATGCGCACCAGAACTTGCTCCTGTCCTGACTCGTCTGTTTCAGACATCTTACAATAGAGACACATTCCCTAGTAACTGGAAAACTGCTCGAGTACAACCCGTCTCCAATAAAGGATCGAAAGCGCTTCCTAGCAACTACAGGCCTATTTCTCTCCTTTCAGTCATCTCTAAAGTGATGGAAAGTATATAAACACCGAATTACTAAAATTTCTTGAAAAATACAGTCTAATCCACGACAGGCAGTATGGATTCCGTCAGCGCAGATCAACTGCCGACCTCCTTTCCTTTGTCACCCATTCTTGGAACAAGTCTATGGAACTACACGGTGAATCCCAGATTGTCGCTCTAGACATATCCAAAGAATTTGACCAGGTCTGGCACGCAGCGCTGCTTAATAAACTACGGGCCTATGGCCTACCACCAAAACTGTGTACGTGGACAGCAAATTTTCTTTCCAACCGGAGCATTTCTGTTGTCGTGGAAGGCCATTCCTCTAAACTGTATCCAATTAATGCAGGAGTTCCTCAAGGTTCAGCTTTAGCCCCTATTCTGTTTCTTCTCCACATCAATGACCTCCTCTCTAGCACATTCAACCCAGTTCACAGTTACACGGACGACAGCACACTCCACTCCAATATACAATATTCGAAGCCTGTCTCTTTAGCCCAAATAGATGAGGATCGCAGACTCATGGAGGGTTCTATCTCCGCGGATCTCCAAAAAATATTAGACTGGGGAAGTAGAAATCTTGTACAATTCAACCCCACCAAATCACAGTCTTGCTTTCTTTCTCATAAGAGATACACCAGCCCTAGACCCATCACAATAAACAACCAAGTTATTCAAAGTAATGAGTCCTTTTCACTTGTTGGCATCTCCGTGGATCGAAATCTCAATTGGCACCAACATGTCACATCAATTGCAGAAGCGGCTGCTAAGAAATTAGGTTTCCTCTTCCGGGCTCGCAAATATTTTTCACCAGCTAATCTCTATACTTTATATACTTCACTAATAAGACCAAACCTCGAATACTGCTCCCACATCTGGAGTGCTGCTGCCGCTTCTACACTCGCTATCCTGGACTCCATTCAAAAGAGAGCTATACGTCTCATCGGTGACCCTACTCTTACCCAAAGGCTGCCATCCCTTACCCACCTTGGTGACCTCTCTCTCTTTTATAGATATCTGCATGGGCACTGCTCAGAGGAGCTTTCTTCCATAGTTTCTCCAACTGCTGCCCCCAACAGATCTACCAGGGGAACAGAGCGAATCCACCCTTTTACTGTCCAGGTCGCCAGACATAGAACATCTTGTTATGCCCGCTCTTTTGTCCCGAGGACTTCCAAGTTGTGGAACTCTTTGCCGGCACATGTTTTTCCTTCTCCCCCGAACATCCAAACCTTCAAGTCCAGAATTAACAAGTTGCCTCTTGCCTCCTTGTCGACACCCACGGTACGATAATATTTAGGCTGTAAGCCCTCGTGGTGTGTTGTTCAAATTAAAAAAAAAAGTTGAATAAATCACGTACCATTGTTTTCTTTTGATATTGACGATGTTTGTTGTGCAATTTACCTGTTAAAATCTGGTGAATAATTTGGACTCTACAAATTTACAAAAAAGTAAAAAATTCTAATTTTAACTTGAAACTCTGTATCTGCAGATAGAATTGAATTCTGAATAACTTTTTAAAGCAACTTTTTTTGATATCTCGTGACATATAGAGAACCGGCCCTATTCCTGAAATCATAGTAGGCTGGGTTGACATCTGACATTTGAAGTGGGTAGGCTATTCAAACACTCTAATGACCTTTTACATCTGTACCAAAATTGAAATCGACATCTTTAAAAATAAAGAAAATACAGGCGTGTCTTCATCTTAAGTGTGTCACCCTATATATATATATATATATATATATATATATATATATATATATATATATATATATATATATATATATATATATATATATATATAAGGGAGGAGTAACAGTCGTTACACGTCAGTGTGCTAAAATTTGTATACTATTAAGGGCAATTACGACCAAAAACGAGGGCTATATTTTAAAGAAAGTCACTCTGTACTAAAACTCGATATATTTCGCTAGGAGTTCCTAGCATCTTCAGGAGCACTAAAAATGAACAAAATCAGCACAAAGATCTAGATTATGCATCAAAAAATACTTACAGCAATGTAACTAATTGTAAAAGCAAGGCCAAAACATTGAAAACAGGGTAATTCTGCCACAAAGACATGCTAAAAAACAACAATGCAAAAACATCCTTACATTATATGTAAAAACTCACGCGAACATTTCTACTTTCAAAACATTCAAAGCTAGTCATGAAAAAGTATAGAAAGTTGTCATTAATGTTAAAAAACTAAAAAAGCTTTGAAAAATTCGCGTGTAACAAAATGGACACCTAACCCCATTTTTTCACGTTAGGATTGTCGACCAAAAATATGTCATGAAAAAGCGAATTCTGGACATTACCCACCCCTCATTCAGACATGGGGCTTTACGTCGATTTGCAGATATGATGGTAAGAAATGGCTATGAAAGAAGCTACATGATGAAGCTACTCTTCAGCGCTCCTTCCGCAATTCCACCTCATCGAGCGGCTGCCAGGCCTTCCCCGCCTGTACAAGATGGGACGGACGCTTCCGACCAAGGTTTGGATGCCAAGTATGCGGTTTTACCTTACATCAGTGGACTAACACACAAACTTATTGAACCTCTTCAAAGTTTTTACAGACGTTAAAGTGGCAAAATACAATGTTCTGACTAACAAGAACTTTTTCACCAACAATAAGGACAAAATTTCGGTTCATAAACTACGTGATGTGGTTTATAAGCTAGATAGTAAGAATTGTTCTCTTTCTTACATAGGTCAGACCTCACAGTCTGTTGGTAGGAGGATAAGCCAACATAAGAGTGACTCCAGACTGAGACCTGACAGGTATGCATTGGCACATCATGTGTCTACTTTAGGCCACAATATGGATTTTGAAAATGTTAAAATATTAGACAGGGAGAAAAATTTAAAAAAACGTTCTCTTCTTGTAATGTGTCATATTCTTGAAAATGACACTATGAACTCAAAAACAGATGTTCAAAATCTAAGTAGCATTTATAGCTATGTAATACTTTTTGATAGGTCTGCTGGCGCCTCTGTGTTGGCCGGTTCTATAACTTAGAATAAGAAAACTTGTCACATAATTCATCAATAGAGAAACAAAATAGTTTATGATCATTGAGGTCTTCAACTGGCATTTATATTTTTGGTCGACAATCATAACGTAAAAAAAATGGGGTTAGGTGTCCATTTTGTTACACGCGAATTTTTCAAAGCTTTTTTAGTTTTTTAACATTAATGACAACTTTTTATACTTTTTCATGACTAGCTTTGAATGTTTTGAAAGTAGAAATGTTCGCGTGAGTTTTTACATGTAATGTCAGGATGTTGTTGCTTTGTTTAGCATGTCTTTGTGGCAGAATTACCCTGTTTTCAATGTTTCGGCCTTGCTTTTACAATTAGTTAAATTGCTGTAAGTATTTTTTAATGCAGAATCTAGATCTTTGTGCTGATTTTGTGCATTTTTAGTGCTCCTGAAGATGCTAGGAACTCCTAGCGAAATATATCGAGTTTTAGTACAGAGTGACTTTCTTTAAAATATAGCCCTCGTTTTTGGTCGTAATTGCCCTTAATAGTATACATACATACATACATACATACATATATATATATATATATATATATATATATATATATATATATATATATATATATATATATATATATATATATATATATATATATATATCACAGATCTCCTCATTAGTGTATTTTTCGTTTTACGAAAAATTCGCTAATAAGTGTGCTTCACCCAACGAATCAGAGAAACACATTGTTTAGAAAGTTTAACAAATTTCCTCAGTATGTTATCACATCGTGATGTGATGACGAAGGACAGTTGCAAAACGTCTTGTATTTCTGAGCTAATTTAAGAAACATTGCTCTATCATCTTTCCACCGACTCAGCATTGAAGCCAAAGCATATCCAGTACACCGCAGATATATAATAAATTCACTTCGCACTCGGTTAAGTAATCCATAACGGGCTATTAGTTGCAGACAATAGACTCCTGGTGGTGGTGTCTGGAGCGGAGGAGACTCTTAGCAGAGTCGCGTGGTCTTCCACCCGCCCTAGCACTACACCGACACCACATACCCGATTAGGCGTCTGCGGCAGACGTGGGCGCAATACGCGACGGAGGTCCGTTCTGATTTATCACCACCAAGACCGCCAACTGTAATTAAAACCAGATACGGAACACGAAGAGGGATTGCTGCTTGTGAAATTAGAGGCTAGAAGTTAGCAGGAGGTGTGCGAATATCTAGAAATATACAGACGTCATTTTATTATAGTATGGGAGGATGTCACCAGAGATTTAGTTGCACTCGTGCTAGGATTTGAATTTACCGTTTGACAAAGACAGGTGTAACTACCGTGCCAACGGATTTTTCATGTGATAGTACAGGCAATAGAGGCCCGGTACTCTTGTCCATAATGCATTAAACTACAGGAGTTATTTTTTTTTGATAGATAGGTTCAGAATGACGTACTGAATGTAAAAACACAAAATCCTTACAAATTAGGAGTGCGGAAGTGACGCCATTTTGAGAAAAACCGTTTCGGCCTATATCTCCGTAACCGTGCACTTTAGGCCAAAAACGGTAATGACCTTTATTGTAGATAATTGCATTTTTCATCTTTTTTGTAAAATTTTTTTTGTATCACTCCCCGTTTACAAACTTGTACGACTATTAGCATTCATTTATTGACATTTTTACCAATATCTTTGTTAATAATTGTTTAAAAAATAAAATGATTATAACTTAACTTTTCAATCGACAAATTTTCTAGAACATTTACTTAAAACTTTTTTTCTGAAATCAATATTTTCAAAGTTATAACGCGTTAAATGTTGCACTTTTCAATCGACAAATTTTTCTGGAAATAGTAAAATGAAGGACAATGACGGTTGAAGCTAAGACTTCAGGCTTTGTAAAACATTCTTCTTGATATATTTTCTTTCCATAGCTTATATTAGTTTCAGGTTCTTTGCGTAAATATTGCCAATTTTGACGTTTTAATTCGCGACTTTGACGTTTTGAGGAAAACCCATATTTATTGTTTTTTAAATGCCTATAACTTTTTGTCTTTAAACCTACAGACCTAAATTTTGGTAGGTAATTTGACTATAATGACATAAAACCGTGTACCAAATTTAGTTGCCCTTACTTTGTTATTTCCGGAGATATGATTTTTTTTCAAAAGAAAACACAAGATTTTCCGGGAAAACCTGGGCCGATCTTCTTGACTAACGAACTTATCCAAGCGACTTACAGGAGGAAGGTATTCACCAAATTTAATTACAACCGGCTTATTAGTTTTTGAGTTATGGGTGTTATATATATATATATATATATATATATATATATATATATATATATATATATATATATATATATATATATATATATATATATATATATATTGTAACTGACCCCGGGTATGTGTTCTAGGGGGCATAATTAGCGCCTATTTCAATTATTTTTTTCAAAATTCATAAGTCGGGGTCTCCTCATAAGTGAATTTTTTTAAAGAAAATGCACTAATAATAATTTTAGAAAAAAAAGTTTTAAGTCAAAGTTCTAGGAAATTTGTCGATTAAAAAGTTAACTAATAAGCATTTTATTTTTTAAACAATTATTAACAAAGATATAGGTAAAAAAGTCAATAAATGAATGCTAATAGTCGTATAAGTTGTAAAGGGTGAGTGATACAAAAAAAAATTAACAAAAAAGATGAAAAATGCAATTATCTACAATAAAGGTCATTACCATTTTTGGTCTAAAGTGCACGGTTACGGAGATATAGGCCGAAACGGTTTTTCTCAAAATGGCGTCACTTCCGCACTCCTAATTTGTAAGGATTTTGTGTTTTTACATTCAGTACGTCATTCTGAACCTATCTATCAAAAAAAAAAAAACTCCTGTAGTCTAATGCAGAAAAAAATTCTCTATTGCCTGTACTATGAGTCGTGTGTCGAGTATGCATATCAGTTAAGCCCAAAAAAGTATTGTTAAAGTTATAATAAAAAGTCTGGACGCAGCAAGTGCGTTATGGAAGTGAATTGTCTTAGAATGTTTTTAATAGAAAATATGTCTCTTTAATGCAAGCAGGAATCAATTTGGTCACCGGTATAACCTATATAGTAGGAACAATGTACCATATTTTACCAACATAACTTGTTTGAAAATGTACAAAAATGTTTCGAAAATACACTTAAAACATTTCCGAGAAAACTCGTTTCCTAGCTGACGAACCTTAGGTTAATAGCAAATTACGTTATTGCATTTTGAAGCGTTTAATGAAAATTCGTTACTAAAACGCACTTACTGCGTCTCAATTGCATCACATTTCGATTAAAAATGCAAAAATGCAATAAGGAATGTTAAAAAAAATGTAGGTATCACCAACGACTTATGGGCCATCTTGTGGCTGTCAAAATAATTTTGTAAGATGCAGCTCAAAACACCCTATAGGTGACGTATACAATTTTTTCTCGTATCTTGCATAATAACAATTATATTGAGCTTTATCGTGAAATGCGTCACACTGTATATATGTAAACAGAAAGTAAACACGGATATGGATTCTAGGGGCCCTAGTTTGCGCTCATTTGAAGAAATCTTTTTAGAATTCAAAAGCCGCGGTCTCTTCATTAACGAATTTTTTCTATGAAAATTAGCTAAAAATTATAGACCATTAAACGATAACTTTAAATAAAACTACTTTCTAAGCATTGGAGAAATTGTCTATTTGAAATGTATATTCTGCTAATATGTTATTAACATGAAGAGCAATGATGGTTTAAGCTGAAACTTAAAGGTTTGCAGAACACTCTTGACATAATCCGTATTCCCTTCAGGTTCTTTGTCTAAATGTTGCCAATTTTGACGTTTCCAATCGCGACTTTTTACATTTTAAGGAAAACCCCAATTTTTCTTGTCTTTAAATGCCTCTAACTTTTTTGTCTTTAAGCTTACATACCTAAATTTTGGTTAATTGTTCACCCTTTATATATATATATATATATATATATATATATATATATATATATATATATATATATATATATATATATAATGGAAACTGACCCTGGATATGGGTTCTAGGGGGCCTAGTTCGCGGTCATTTGAAGAAATTTTTTCTCAATTTTAAAGTCGATAATGAACTTTTTTTAAGAAAATGCACTAAAAAAAGTCCTTGTGAAGCCACGAGAAAAGTCTACGACTGTATTCAATATGGAACGGTTTCACTAAGTTAGGGCAAGAACAAGCAAGCAGATATGCTAATCAAATTCAATTAAGTCTTAAAACTTTTTCATCTCCTCATTCTCTAATTATTTTTTATACAAAAACTCGCTAAAAAATTCATCCGAATAACAACAATCTAATTAGATAACGGTAAAGTGAAATGAGACTAAAGGAAAATTGAAAAAAGTAAAGTCACCAACTAGGATTCGAACTCGTTATGCAGGAGTCAATTGAATTTGATTATCAGATGTACAGGGACTCAGGCCACTGAGTTATGCTTTACGTGTGTCTACTAGCAGCTATATCCCGTAATACATTGGTTCAATGTTTTAAAATTTACACAAAACCATTTCGATTTACAATATATTTTTTGCTCGTATTATAACGAAATCAAGGAAAATAACGACTTAGACACATATCTAGGAGCTTGTTAGTAATTTCTTATAGTATTTTTCACTCCCATTCGTACTCAGTTAATTTCGACGTTTTAACTTTCTTGAATCAGATTTAATTCCTCAAAAATTAATTTACCCCAAACTTTTTTGTTTTTTAAGTTAGGGATCTGAATTTTGGTACACAGAATACCAATACACTGTCTACAGACATAGCAAAATCTCATTCTTTAGCTTTATTGAAGATTGAGTTTTGGGCATTTTCCTCAAAAGGAGTTAGAACACAAGGTTTTTTTGATAATAGAGAGATATCGATGGTAACACTTTCGAAATAATTCTTCACATGTGCGCCTACTAGAACATACAAAATCGATCTTCAAGGTATGTGTAAGTTTAAAGTATTAACTATACTAATATTCCGTATAAAAACAGTGTATAATTCTTATGACAATTCGCTACTATAACGCACTTGCTCGTCCCGATTTTTTTTTAAATTTAATATTGATAAGTTAATTATTAAATACATTGCGCAGTACTAATACAATCTTCTATATGTATTCTATTGCTTTTCTTTCGGTAAATCAAATAATTTTTTTATAATATCTTTTTTTGTGTCATTTTATCTCAATATGATCGCGCCCACCGTTTCGCTTTATCATGTCCCACAGTTTCGGTACATGGTGGAAAACAATTTTTAGTTTCATATCTTGTAAAACCAAAGTGCCACCAGACTTAAATTAGTCGTTACCTCAAGCTGTTGCTTCTTTATAGTTATTTGGTACCTTAATTTATAAATCAATTTATTTATAAGATTACAAATAAACTGCTCAATCTTAAAAAGGGGTTTCTTAAAAACATTTATAAAAAGCAAATAAAACTAAAACAAGCGAGCGTGTAACTAATTCTGCCTGTGTATCTAACATAAACACAACCTTAACTGTTGCACAGATCTCATGTCACTAACTTAGCACTCCAGAAGCATTTAACAACAATTAGGTATGTACTCAGTATACAAGCACAGCAATACAGACACTGTTCTAGCATGGACTCTGGAAGCTACTTAGAAATCCGTGTAAATGTTCTCGGTTTCCCAAGCAGTTAAACAGCTAAACACCATCACTGCATCTCCTACTTATCCTGCTAGATTCTCTTAACACTATGCACATTCGCCACTAATCCTGAGCTGTCTAATGACAACAGATTTAGCCTTACTGTCTTTATTTAGTAATTTAGTTGCGACTTGATGAAACGGGCAGATTTTATGGGTTGACCTGACTAACCATTTATTTATGACTTAGTGTGCTACTGAATACTATAGAATTTTTATGCCTTTCTAAAAACAATTTACATTGATTGAAATTTTCTTGTTAAATTGGCAAAAACAATCTTTTGGAGATAAACAAAACGTTCTCTTCAAAATAATTTATTTTTAGTCTTAGCATGCGTTACTTTTGTGCTTGTAACTGGTCTTACCAGCAGAAAAATAAAGAGCTATCTTGCGAAGGTTTAAGCGCAACAAGTGATTGACGGTGTAGAATTTGCATGTACTCTTATCCATTAAATTCGTTAGTTTAGAAGCTTAAAAAGTTAAACAGAATAAACAAAAAATTATATCTGTTTACCTTTTTAGAGAATTTTCATAAAAAAAGATTCTAACCGAACAGAACACCCCAATTCACATATAACATAACATAACATAACATAACATAACATTTATTTAACCATCAACATTTACGTCGCACATAAAATAATAAAATAATTGTATACTGGACTTACACATGACAAATAGTGGGTGACAATATACATAAAATACAACAAAATATAAAATGAGCTGACAAAAACACACAACAGTTAATTAAAAATTAAATTCTTCAATTGAATATATAGGTCTCTCTATTAATTTTCTTTTTATCACAGATGCAAACTGTCTTCTAGGCAATTCCCTGACCACTGCTGGAAGTGAATTAAACAACCTAACCCCAGTATACCCATGGCTCTTCTGCGTGCGGCTTATCCTGTGATGAGGAATCGCAAACTGACTTTTACCTCTAGTTTCGTAACTGTGAACCTGTTCATGGGAGATAAAACTGGCCTGATGGTCATAAATGTAAAGAAGGCAAGTAATTATATAACTTGCTGGTAGGGTAAGTATTTTATACCTCTGGAATAGTTCTCTACAACTGTGGTCCTGAGGAACGTTAGCAATCGCCCTAATTGCTCTTTTCTGTTGTATAAAGACACGTTCTGCATGTGGCGAGGATCCCCATAGCAAAATCCCATAGGTTGCAATGCTTTGAAAGTGAGCATAGTAAGTAACCCTTGCGGCGCTTTCATCTATGATGTATCTTATTCTACGGATTGAGTAGATGGCTGAAGATAATTTTTTACAGATATGGTCTATGTGGGGTTTCCAGCTTAAACAACCATCAATATGAAAGCCTAAAACTTTAATATTTTCGCCTGAGTTCTGTAGATAGTCCCTGGTAGTTATGACAAGTCTTGATGTTTTTTCTGCATTAAGCAATAACTTGTTTGCCTTAACCCATGCTTCCACCTTCTGGATGGATTGGTCACCTTTGTGTTTTATAAGGTCTGGAACTGCTTTATTAATTAATGTCGTGTCATCTGCGAAGATGCAACTTCTGTCTGCCCTAATGTTTTCGGGCAAATCGTTAATATATAATAGGAAGAGCATTGGCCCCAGTATAGAGCCCTGTGGTACTCCCAAGTCTACCTGTTTAAAATTTGATGTGGTATTTTGCCAACTAACCAACTGCACCCTGTTCCTTAAATATGATTGTAAAAGTGTTCCTATTCTGCCTCTCATTCCATAATATTCCAACTTAGAGATAAGGATCTGGTGGTTTACCATATTAAAGGCTTTACTAAGGTCAACGCACAAAAGCTCGGCATTTTCTTTGTGATTAAGTGCTTCCAAGGCAAAATCAACTATATATGTCATCGCCGTAGTTGTTGACCTATTTCTTCTGAATCCATGCTGTGAATGGTTTAGAATTTCCTGCCTATCAATATAGCTTGCTAATCTCTCTTTAATAAGTGCTTCCAAGATTTTCGAGATTATAGGGAGAATACAAATTGGCCTATAATTGTTGCAATCGTTCATGTCGCCATTTTTTGGGAAAGGAATTATCTTTGCAATTTTTAATAGATTTGGAAATATACCCTGAGCAAAGCACATATTGACAATTTTGCTCAGTGGGTCTGCAATCACGTGGATTATCCTTTTTAAAAGTACTATGTTTAATCCAAAGATTATTTTTCATCATCAACACCACCTGCATAATTTCACGTGGGGATGTGTCCTCGAGAAACATTGACCCATTGCTCCGCAGTTTGACACGTTTTATATAGGAATGACACTTTTTTGACGTGTCTTCTACTGGCACCAAATTATCCTCACCAATTCTGGAAAAATGGCAATTTAGACAGTCCGCACTTAGTGTACTTGCTCCTTGGTTAATCCTCGAGGTTTTTATATCCGAATTTATCAACTTCCAGATGATTTTAGATTTATTATCAGCACTTGTAATTCTATCTCTGTTATAGTTTCTAATAGAAGTGTCAATCTGTGTCCTTAGTTGTTTCCTTAGGCTTTCATAAAGAGTTTTTGAATTATCATCTCTTTTTACTCTAAAGATTGTATATGCAGCATCTACCTGATTCTTAAGTTTTCTGATAATTTCAGTCCGGAAAATGTGTTCTTTAACAGAGATAACCCTCTTCCTTTTCACAGGGAAGCAATTTTCAAAGCTTTCCATTAGAGCTTCGTGGAAACGAACATAAGATTCTTCAGCATTTGGTACCAGAAGTGAATTCCAGTCAATGTTTTGCAACTGGTGTATGAAGAGCTGAACACTATCACTGTTATTTGTATCCCTTACATTATGAAACTTATCCTCTTGTTTGTTGTCCTTATATATCAGGAGCTTTTGCGCAAGATGGTCCGACAGGTGTAAATTCACAGTTTTCGCTAGACAGTTGTTTAGGTTTATGTTTGAATAAATATTGTCTATACAAGTTGCAGATGTCTTTGTTATTCTAGATGCTTCTGAAAATAGATTATAAAGTCCATAGGACACAAACAGATGATGCAGCTTGGTACTCTCCATTGTTGACTCCAAAATATTCACATTAAAGTCTCCAGCGACGAAAAGGTTATTAACCCCACTATTTATTAAAGTACCAAGTGCAATGTCAGCTTTTTCCATAAAAACTTGCATGTCAGCTCCCGCGGGGCGATAAACTGATAGAACGGTCATGTCTAGACTTGGAAGTCTAACTGCAGCCATCTCTATACAACCCTCAACAGACAGGTTAGTTATCGGATCAATTGATTCATATTCCACTCCTTCTCTTACCAATATCATAGCACCACCACGAGAAGTTGATTGTCTCGTAAAGCAATTTTGCTATTCTGTAGCCTTGTATTATGATTTTGTTTACGTTGTCATTAGTCAGCCAATGTTCTGTAAAGCAAGCTATACAGCAGTCTTCCATTTTTAAACAATTTTCTAGGCAATCTATTTTCCTAGACAGTCCTTGTAAGTTCAGGTTAATCAAAGCAAAACAACTTTTTTGAGAATTTTTATGCATCGAATTTTGCATTATCTCTTCCTCGAAAAAACCTATATCTGGATACTGTTACCCCTAAGGGCCAATTTTGAGCATCATAAATTTCACTTAACAGCGCAAAGTCTGCTTCTACCTTGAAAGATATACTTTTTGCGCCCTCTCTCACCGGACATTCTTCCACAGTGAAATCACTTCGCTTGAAAGTTTTCTGAAGATGGTTCAAAATAGTTTCCTTTTTTGTGATCAACCCCACTCTTCCCAAATGAATGACAGCTTTTTAGCGACAGCTTGAAAAGTAGCTGTATTATTCTGCGTCGAACCAGTTCCTATAACCATATTTTTCTTCTGTTTAATATTATGAGTTTTCTCTACTTTATGCATTATGTGATCGTCATTTAATTTTTCAAGCGTTTGTGATACTCTCCCATCGTATTCATTTGACATTTTGGGATCCCTATATTTCACATGCTTTGTCATACCTTCATTGGAAATTTTCGGCAACGTGGCAACGCTGCCACCTTCACTTTGCAAGAAGTTCTTTTTATCGGCGGTTAATAGTTCAATGATAAGATTTTTATCATTTATTGATTTCTCCAAATTACTATTTAATATGCGAAGGCATTCTATTTCCTTTCTATTAACTTTGAGTTCACATTTTAGATTGTTTACATTCACACTGTTTTCCAGGTTAGGAATCACTTCAGTCATAGAATCACTAAAAACATCCCCGTTACAGTCACATTTCTTAGAACTTACAAAACTGCGAAGTTCTGGACTAGTTACAATATTGTCTGGAACACTATTTTTCAATATAATGTCTATCAATACTTCTTTTTTAAATTTGTTGAGCTCGTTAACAAGCACATTTGTCACGGCCATGTTGTCATAGAAAGGAAGACTATACACTGGGTCCATCAAGTAACGTATAAATTCTATAGAATTGAAAGTGACTATTATTAACCCTTTGAAAAAATCTGTTTTGCTTATAAAAACATATTTATTATACTTATTTAATATAAAGTAAATGACACACTTATTTGTTTGAAACGTTTTTTTGTCCTGCAGGATATGGTTTCCGTTAGTAACCACTGGGCACCTGCTCACTTAGTGTGGTACGCCGTGAAACAATTCCGGTCCTTGTTAAGTCAGAGTCCCACATTACAAATGTAACATTTCCATATTGTTCTGTGGACATATTTTGAAGTACTACAGTTAGCACAACTTAGTGAATTACAACGTTCTAGCAAATGTGCACATTTATCATATCGAACTTCTAATGGCACATTTCTTGAATTTATTTGAAGATGTGCTGGACGATTTACCGCCACGTTTCTCATTTTCCGGTAAGGCACCAATCAAACCAACAGCAACTGACAAACGAAATTGCTTAAGACCCATAGTATTTGCTGGTGTCCTCTGCCGGTACAAAATGAAGGCGTGTACTATACATGCGTCCAGAAAATACCAAAAAATTCTGTGCCACCATTTGTGCGATTTTCCGTCCATTTCATATAATGACTTGTACATGTCAAATTTATCGACATATGTCAATTGTATTCTTTCACGAGCAGAGGGCAGTTTATTTCCTCTACCAAACCATTCTTCCTTTTTCTTGAGGCTGTTTCTACTTGGAAGGATTTTGGTAATTGCTCAACAACAGAACACTGCGTTTATCCATCCACTTCAAAGCGGCTACACCGTCCTTGGAAACATGCCAATCTGAGCCTCCTCGTTTCGTAATTTTTCTGCTTTGAAATCAGGTAGATTTGTTCTACCACGACGAACTGTCCCACAAGAGTCCATTCTATCTTGAAGCAGATCTTGCTGAAGCTGCACAGAGTTAAAAAAATTGTCGAAATAAACTCTATGGTATTTACCAACTAAGCTTGTTGTCAGGTCTTTTACAACACGACTTCCTAAGTTTTTTTCAACAGCATCACTAACTTTACCCGTATATATTTGAAATTGGCACACATAACCGGTAGAATCGGCTCATATCCAAGCTTTATATCCACGTTTGGTCGATTTCATCGTCATGTACTGCCGGATGTTACTTCGTCCTTTGAATTTGATCATCGATTCATCGATTGATTGGTATTCACTTGGATGTAATGCTGCAGCGAAAGTCTCTGATAATTTCGTCAGTAGTGGCCTTACTTTGTACAACTCATCAAACCCCACTTCGCCTTTCTTGGGTTGCAAAGCATTATCATTCAGATGTAGGTTGGTAAGTAGCCATGAAAATATGTTCCTTGAAATTGCAGAACTTATATAGAAGTCTCTCATTTCTTCTCTGCATGATCAGTAATCTCGATAGCTAGGCATCTTCTTCAAAGACATGATCATATTTACTCCGTGAAATCTCTTGGTTTCGTCGTTATTAGTAGGTACATATGGTTTTTGGCAATTTTGCCGGACAGCGTACAAGTCAGTTTGAAACACAATATGATTATAAGCTCTTCTGGAAACAGATGAAGAAACATATCCTTTGGGCTCTCCACACTTTCTGGCACGTTAGGACCAGTTTGCTTCGAAAATGTCTGTACTATAGTAGTGAACTGAGGATCGTTTGTCCAGGAAATTCAACCTCTATATAGTTTAGTACGTAGCGCGGACAATGGGATTTCATCATCAGGGTCATAGTCACTATATTGTACATGTTCGTCTGATTCGTACCAGATTTCCATTGATTCTATATAAAACAGTTCTTGGCTTGGGTCTGGCAGCTCTGCTTGATTTGAAAGTTCAGCTTCTTCGTCATCTACATCAGATGTGATAGATTCAATATCGCTGGGAATATCGTCTAAAATTGCCCAAATTTCTCTTTGAGACATTGTCTCTAAGTCTTCAAACGCCCACTTGTCTATAATACAACCTACAAAATAATAGCACGTCAGCCCGGTGGTTATCAGCAGTGACCACACATATTACATGTCATGCGAAGAAATTATATTCAGACACTGAAGCAATTACATTAATAATGTGTTTGTATGATAATATTTCATAACTACCCAGACATTTTTCACAATATTTTCCAATAAAAATCACAAAAACTAGCATAACACAAACTTAACCTGTACACATGAAAAACGCGCGGGAGATAATGTCTAATTCCAGACGAATTGAGATTGAACAATACAATAAATGCCACTAACAGTTACTAGTGGACATAGGAAACCCATTATACATCATGGCAGTCATTGGAAGCCAGTTGGTATTGCTACAACCGATTTCATAGAAGGTGGTTTCTGTCACTAACGAGTTAAGGGTTAAGGAAAACTCAAAAAAGGGTCGATCTTTATTATCAAAAACTAACTTTTTGATATAAAAATTTCACCCCTCTCGTCAAATCTCTTTAAAGGGTAGCCACCTTTTCCTAAAATTTTAAAGTTGGATGGTATGTAGTGTGATACATCTTTTTAAAGCTAACCCAATGCTCTATTCAGCACCCCCTTTTATTCTGTGGGAATAAAGTAAAGTAAGTAGCAACATGTTAATTATCAGTAACACCTAACACAAGTGAAGCCTGTAATAAATTACATAGTCGAGTCTTATGATACTGCTTTGATACTTATGATATGATACTTCAATATCTCAAAGTCTGTAAATAATGTTTAAAAGGTTGAGCTTATTCTACGAGAATAACTATTGAGATTTTGTTGTATACTATGTCGTATCTGTAGCAATCGACTGATGATAACAATTATCTGCTGTGTGACATGTGCCATAAAAATCAATCAAGGATATGTTTGATAATTGTTTGAAATGCAATTTACAGATATTAGTAGTAAATTGTCGTTTTGTTTTCGTGCAGGGTGAATACGTATAATTTTCAGCTTTTAGCGATTTTTTTTTAGTTCCTAACCTCACCATCAGTGATACTGCAATTTTTTTTCAAATGAACGTGAATTTGGGCCCCTAGAACAAAAATCAAAGTCCGTTGGAATTTATATTTATACAGGATGAGTCAAATTCGAATCTCACCATTGGGAACTCGGAAACGGTGAGATATACAAAGTCGGTTAGATTACGGCAAAGTTGACCATTTCTGCCCTCAATAAAGTGACGAAAGAAAATTTGAGCTAGCCACTTTAGTTCCTGAGTTATTTCCAAAAACGTTTTTTTTTTCTTCCTTCTGTCATAACTGTCGTATTACTTGTCGTATGAATATGCTGTTTTAACTCCTTCAAAGCACTGATTCATCTAGAATATGACTGGGATATTAAATTTGTTGGCAACATTTCGGTTTTTCTAGAACATCTTTAACTTTCTTTTTTCATTAGGATGCCGTATTTGTTTTTGAATCCATTAGATATCTCTTTTTGCGCTGATTTCACTGATGTACAATTTAATGGATTTGCATTCAGAAGTGGCGGAGATATTGCCGAAATTCGTAATATTCGTATGAAAAACGTATTAGCCATGGCTGTCAAAGCTGTGTAACAATTTCTGTTTGAAGTGATATTTTATCATTTCAGATATGGCAGCTCCTATCTTGTTGTCATTATTGTTGTTATCACATTTCTTATTTGATTGTTTGTTGAGTTAATCGATGACGATGTACTTCTCCAACGCAGAAAAACAAGACATGTTAAGAATCTATTATTCGCATAATAGAAACAGCAAACTCGCCTGCGAATTGTATCTTAAAGAATACCCCATCGTATTGTTTTCGAAACATTAGATAGCAATCTCAACAATTACGGTTCTTTCACCAAACCCAGGAGCAAATATGGTTCGCGAATAAGAGAAGAGGAGTCAATGCAGGTCACTCAACAGGTATTCAATAATTTGTCATTATATATTCGCAATTTATTAAGAAAAAATGCATCCAACGAATGAAAACAAATTCTTTGCAAGAAACAATCCATACTTCTTAACAAGGTATATGATAAGGTACTTAAGTTGTATGATTATTTATTGTTATTATTGTCACAGTTGTAATGCGTAGTTAATATTTCAGTTTGAAGACAATCTAAGAATTCCAACGTGTGATGTCGCTCGGAGATTTAAAACTCCCTAAACAAGAGTCAGTATCGTCCTGAGAAAAAAGAAACTCAAATGTTATAAAATACATATTTCGCAACATTTGTTGCCAGGTGCCATGGAAGGACGGCCGAATTGGTGTTCGTGGCTAAGGCAGAAAATCCAGAATTACTCAGAATTCCTGGAGAACGTTATCTACTAAGATGAAACCAGATTCACAAGCTGTAGGGTCTTTAACCGCAATACTGAGCATTATTGGGCCAAAAACAACCCTCATCAAAATATCCAGGCCCGAACCAATTCAAATTTGGACTGAATGTTTGGGCACGTATCATAAATGACAGACTTGTGGGACCCTTTATTTTCAACGAAAATTGAACAGGAGAAAATTACTTGAATTTCTTATCGAACCAGTTTTAAGATTACTTGGCTGCACTTTGACTTGCACCACTTTCACGACTGTGGTTCCAACACGATGGTGCACCTGCCCACAATACAATTGCAGTCAGAAACTTTCTTGATAATCTGTTCCTAAACCAGTTGATTGGGAACCGTACAGTAGTCTTCCGGCCCGTCAGACCCCAGATCTTACGCCCTTGGATCACTTTTATGGGGACACCTTAAAAATATGACTTACAGAGATCCAATTGTATCTTTGCAAGATTTGAGAAATAAAATTAGCAACGCTTTGAGAACTTTTAAACGAAGATGTATAAACAGGGCCGTTGTCAATCTCAACCGGCGAATCAATTTATGCATAGAAAGGAACGATGATTTATTCGAACATCTGTTATAAAAGAGAATAGGTACTAGAACCATTATTTTAAGTTTGCTTCAGTTTTTGTTTGCGTAGGTAAATAGAATTTTCGTAAATATTTTGTCATTGTTTAAATTGATGCTATTCTAAATTTCATGCTCTTTGTGCTTTAAATTCAAACATAAATTGTTACACAGCTTTGACAGCCTTGGCAAATGCGTTTTTCATACAAATATTACGAATTTAGGCAATATCTGCGCCATTTCTGAATGCAAACCCATTAAGTTGTAAATCAATGAAATCAGCGCAAAAAGACCTATCTAAGGCTTAAAAACAAATCTGGCGTCCATATAAAAAAAGAAAGCTGAAGATGTGCTAGGAAAACAGAAACGTTTCACAACTAATTTAATATGCTAGTAATATCCTAGATGAATCAGTGCTCTAATTAAGTGAAAACCGCATCTTCATGCGACGAGTAATAAAAAAGTTATGGCAGTAAGAAGAAAAAACAAACAAAAAATGTTTTTGGAAATAACTCAGGAACTAAAGTGGCCAGCTCATATTTTCTGTCGTTAGTTTATTGAGGGCAGAAATAGGCAAATTTACTCCAATCTAACCCAAGCAACATTCAACGTCAAATTGTCATTAAATCGCCCTAACAATAGGTCGGCGACCAAATCACCACAGGTCATTTTTGAGTAAAATTTAAGGTTATTCTACCAATGCAGGGCATAAACTAAAAGTAATAGGGAAGTCGATAATAGGTCCAGCAAGGCCTTTCGACCAACGCGTTTAATTATATTTAGGGCATTTTCATTATATATTGGGCCAACGGACGCAATGTATTGGTAAATACGTCCAACGTTTTACTTGAGTCCGACATCTGGGCGCAAGTGCTGTGAAATTCTTAACAACGAACTGCGCATGTGACATTATTCTATAGGATCTGTGGTTACGTATGTATTAACAAACAGTAGATATTAGCAACTAGGTTTGTCCATCTTTATTTAAAATGACATGTTGAATGAACAAAGAAGTTACTTTAAATATTTGGATCAATGATAAAGGTAACTCGCACTGTATAAAGGAAAAAAACCACTTCGGTTAGGCTTTTTCTGTTAACATGATTATGATAGTTTGATTTAATTCAAGCGCCCCTGTAAAAAGTAAAATTAGTTGTTGTTTCCATAATATGTTATGGACATCAATGGAGCGAAAATAAGTCAATAAACATAAACATATGACAGATAAACGTGTTGCCAATGCTTCATTTCATTGGCATAAAAAGGGATGCATTCTTTTGAAGGGGTAAACGTGCTGATTTCAAATCAGCAGCTTTTCTTCCATATAGTAGTGACCGATGAAGTTGTCATAGGTTTTTAGGATTTACACAGAGACTGTGACTGAAGAATAAAACTTATGTTAATGAAGTTCATCAACTGAAACACCTTCAACATTCCCAAATTGATTTCACTGCTGTTCACTTTGAACTTTGAGGACATTTTTATTTAAAGTCAGATTTTATAAGAAGACTTCCAATTTACTATACCACAGAGACATATTGCAAGTTAATATTAGGTAATAAATTACCTTAAAACAGGTATTTTAGGTATATGGACTTAGTAGTCAGTTTTCAGTCCAATTTAGGGCACAGTTCGACCTAAAAATTACCAATTGTGGAATTGGAACTCAAAATTATATTTAAGTATATCTATAGGTGAAATTAAGGCAAATTTTTAACAATTTAGTTACTTGTAAGTTACCGACTTTGGAGTAATTTTAATAGTCAAAAATAGGGTATTTGGGAGCTGCATTCTCAAATTTTTAGTGATTATGACAATCAAGCCAACATTTTGGTTAATTATAACTAAATTACAACTCGGTTAGGTGATTTGGACCCGAGTGCTGGTTAACATGCCTTAATTTGTTGCTTGGGAACCGACTTCGTATCTCTCACCGTTTCCGAGATCCCAGTGGTGAGCTTCGAATTTGACTCACCCTGTATATATATATATATATATATATATATATATATATATATATATATATATATATATATATATATATATATATATATATATATGTATATGTATATGTATATGTATATGTATATGTATATGTATATGTATATGTATATGTATATGTATATGTATATGTATATGTATATGTATATGTATATGTATATGTATGTATCCAACTGATCTCTCGAAAAGTAATTATTAACCGACTTTGATGAAACTCTGCAAATACATTGTTTTATTAATAACTCGGATGAGTTAGCCAGGCCTATCGGATTAGTTTATCTACAAAAAAATTGTGTTTTTGAAAAAAAAAATTTTTTTGAAAAAAAATTGGGCTATTCAAATTTGAAGCATTTGATGAAATTTTCCTAATATAGGGACAATGTCGTACATCTCACAATATTCTAGGAGGCTGGCTACCATAACCATATTATTTTATAGGTCTGTGTAATTAGTATACCGTACTGATGAGCTCTAATTAGAGCAAAACCGGTCTGCGACTTTAATTATGGTGAGTATACATCTAGCCTTACATACATTGTCCCTATATTAGGAAATAAATGGGCCAGGGCTCACAACTTACAAAATTGTTATTTCGTTGTACACAGTCTCTATTTTATGACATTTTGTGTTATTTGGAGATGTCGTGACTACACACTACCTGGTTCCGCATCGAGATGGCGACCCTGTCGTACATCTGACAATGTTCTAGAAAACATCTTTTCAGATGCAGTAAGCACCACTACATTTGCTTTTAATGTTTGAGCAATACTATAGTTTTCTTTTTCAAATTATTTGCTTTGTACCATACTTTATCGCAATCCTGTATAATGACGTGGCTTTTTATTTGGTATTTGGTAATGTGTTTTATCTTTTTTGTGCTTTTTTAACGAAAACCTTTTTTTATACAGGACGGAGAGATGCCTCATGCAGACCTCATTCACGACACCGTAGTGTCGTGGGATATCGAGGTACTGTGAGACTCGTACTCTTAGTACACCTACTCACTAAAACTCCCTCTCTAGGAGTACGGAACCTTAGTCCATACCTCCGTCGGAAAGAATACACACAATGACTTTTGGGTTTAAATGTTTCCATTCTGATTTTGCCGCGGGGGTGTTAGCGGGTAAGTATAAGCTTTGGACGCTTATGCTTATATGGAAGTTGCTCATCGTAGTCGGTGGCACTACGGAGAAGAGCATTTGGGTAAGAAGCGGCTTTAGCGAACTGAGTTGTGGATAGTTGAGTTATAAACTCAAGTATCGAAGGCATTTCCAGATCAGAATGAATCTGACTGTTTCTGACAAACCATGGCGCTCCGGTAACCATTCTCAGAATTTTATTCTGGATGATTTGAAGGGTCTTCATGTGTGTTGCGGCCGCGGTGGCCAATGCAGGGGATGCATAGGTCAAGGCTGGCCGGATGACGACTTTGCACATGACCAATTTATTGTTCATGGGCAATTTGGAATTTATATTTAGAAGTGGGAACAGCTTCGAAATGAACATCGAGGCTTTTCGTCGGGCGTGTTCGACATGGGGGCGCTATGTTAAGTGTTTGTCGAGGAAAACCCCTAGGTATTTGACGGAATCTTGCCAGGGAATTAGACGGTTGTCAAATGATACGTGTTCGTGAGGTGTGTCTCCTCTTGGAAAATAGGACTGCTGAACATTTATCGGGGTTTATGGCTAGAAGGGATTTCCTATACCATGCTTGCAGCTCGACTACGGCGGTCTGTAGTCGTTCGGTTATTATCCTCGGCTGAGTGGAGCTGCTGAGGATGATAGTGCGATTATTGAGCCATTCTTCTCACTTTTTTGTGCTCTTCATCCCAGTGGCGGCTCGTCAGATGACGCAGATGAAGCGCCGCTTTACCTATATTTTTCGGTTAAACTAAACTTTTTTATGCAAAGTCTGCCATAATTTTAATTATTATTTTTTCATTCTCTCAAATTCATTTGGTACAACCACAAAAATTTCTCGATACGTCGCGACGTAGTTGATAATGTATTTTGAAAGTAATTTATGGTACGATATAATTTCAAACCCGTGCCTGATCACCACATTGAATGTATATATGCCACAATGCGCAGCGCTCACGTATTGCGAAACTGTAGAGCGTCAAGCAGCTGCGGACTGACTGAGCCAGATTTGTACGTATACAAATGCTGTGTCTGTTTCGGGACGCTTGCATGAGACGGTTGCCATGGCAACGGCACGCGCGCTTATAGGTTGGGCCACAAACCTGATGCAGCCTTCTGAGCCTGCTTCAAATCTTAGTTTATGTCGTTTGTTAGATTAAGTCGGATCGTTAGAGGCGTATTTTTGTTTCTACTATGGTGGCGTTAAATATTTTGGTATGTGTCACATTTACAGACTTTGAAAATTTGGATTTTTCATGTTTCTTTTTGGTAAGTGGAATTTATTTGTTTATTATCATCTCTAAAAAATAATTTCAAAATAATACAATATTAGATACATAATTTCAAGCTGTAAGAAAAAGAGAAGAGCCTTGAATTTGAGAAAAAATATGCTTGTAGCTCTTCTCTCTATAAACAGATTTTCATAGGTAATACGGGCCGGATTATATTACCGTATGCCAGCGTGTACAGTATGTGTATAGTGTCCTCTCATCGAATATTCCTGGTCATTATTCGGAAAATTATTCCTTGTAAAAGTCTAAAAAAGGAAATTTGTATCACCAACGACTTATGGGCTACCCTGTGATTGCAGAAATATTATTTTAAGATGTAGTTCAAGACACCCTATAATTAATATATACAAATTTTCTTCATATCTTATATAATAACGGATATATTGAGCTTTATTAATTTTTTACGAAAATTCGACAAAAATTATATACCATTAAATGATAAATTCTATAGCCAAGGCTACTGCCAAGCATCAGAGAAAGGGTCTATTTGAAATGAATTTTCTGCAAATATTTGAGTGAAATGAAGGACAATGACGGTTGAAACTAAGACTTTAGGGTTTGTAAAACATCCTTCTTGAGACATTTTATTTCTATAGCCCGTATTAGATTTAAGTTATTTGCCTAAATGTTGCCAATTTTGACATTTTAAATCGCCACTTTGACGTTTTGAGGAAAACCCCAATTTATTTATATTTAAATGCCTATACCTTTTTTATCTTTTGACCTACATAGCTAAATTTTGGTAGGTAACTTACCTATAAGGATGTAAACCTGCGCACCAAATTTGGTTGCCCTTACTTTGTTAATTCCGGAGATATAATTTTTTTTCGAAAGAAAACACAAAATTTTCCAGGAAAACCTGGGCAGATTTTCCTGACTAACGAACTCATCCAAGCCATTTGCAAAAGGAATTTTTTCACCAAATTTTATCAAAATCGGCCCATTATTTTTTGAGTTATCGGTGTGATACATATATATATAAATATATATATATATATAATATATATATATATATATATATATATATATATATATATATATATATATATATAATATATATAAATATATAAATATATATATATATATATATATATATATATATATATATATATATATATATATATATATATATATATAAACATATAAAAATTGAAACTGACCCCGGATATGTTTTCTGGGGGGGCTAGTTAGCGCTCATTTGAAGAAATTTTTTCAAAATTCAAAAGTCGCGATCTCCTCATTAGTGAATTTTTTTTAAGAAAATTCACTAAAAAGGGGGGTCGTGGTCTCCTCTAACCCCCATTTGGAGCCGCGCCGATTCTGATTCACCCACTTCCAAAGCCAAGAGCTGCCACTGCTTCATCCAGTTATTTCGAACCCACATAAGACCGCTGCGCCCTATAGGTTAAGTGTAGCTGACTTGCACCTAAAATAATAACTACGTGCTGAGTTTTCTGCCAACATAAAATGCTGACTAGCAAAAACAGATTATGTAATCAACACTTCATACGAACTGTTATCTATTTTTAGAGTATACAATATGATTACGTTAGTTTTAAGTTAATGTTTGCCCTGAAAACTTCACGAAACTAACACTCAGTTCAGTAACCAAACTAACACACAGCTGAAGCATCCTCTAATCCAAATCCCAGAATCCAGAATCCGGCTAAACGACGCTGATGGCCACCATCTACACTAGTCGAGCTTCTGTTTCTCCCTAAGCTGTAAGTTTATGAGATCACAACGCTTTATGAAAATAGGAGCTGGAGAATTCTGGTGGAAGTGTCTTGTTTTCTATATGGTTGCGGTGTTTTGCCTGCACTGAAACTGGCAACTTTATAAATCTCTGTTCTCTTGTTAGGGATTATAATCCGTTAAAACAGTGGGACGTTTTCCCACTAGACACATACGACGAGAATTGTGGTCATTTACTTGCTCATAACAATGCTGATTATCTTATCTTGATGCAGCTCTGCAATTACTTGCTTCGTGTGGAATACTAACGCCATCTATTTTCATTTGCCATATCCTTCCTCGATGTTTTCTTTTATTGTGGGTTATCTCCGGTAAATATTTTTTCAAGCAGGTTTGAACCACATGTTCTTTACGTGATCTAATTATTCAAGACAACGCCAAAAATTGTTACAATTATTACTTTCACTAAATTTTCTTAATAAAATTCACTAATGAAGAGATTCCGACTTTTGAATTTTGAAAAATATTTCCAAATGAGCGCGAACTTGGCCCCCTGAAACCCATATCGACGGTCAATTTCTATATATATATATATATATATATATATATATATATATATATATATATATATATATATATATATATATATATATATATATATATATATATATATATATATATATATATATATATATATATATATATATATATATATATATATATATATATATATATATATATATATATATATATATATATCTCACACCGATAACGCAAAAAACAATGGGCCGATTTTGATAAAATTTAGTACGTACCTTACTTTTGCAAGTGGCTTGGATAACCTCGTTATCAAGGACAATCGGCCGAGCTTTGTCCGGAAAATATTGTGTTTTCTTTCTCAAAAAATTTATATTTTCGGAAATAACAAAGTAAGGCCACCAAATTTGGTGCGCTGGTTTCTGTCATGAAGCGTATCCAATATACCAACATTCAGATCTCTAAGTTAAAAGTGAGTGAAAGATACGACACAAAATGACAAACAAGTGTCTGAGCCGTTATCTTCATTCATTTCGTTCAAATATGAGCAAAAATCTATTGTAAATAAAAATTGTTTGATACAAATAATAAAGACGTTAGAAAATTAACATACTAGCGTATATACCTGCTAGTAGATGCATCTGTCTTGTCGACGGTGGTCCAGTGGTGTAACCGGTGTGCATTAGGTAACCGAGTCCCATAACAAAACGAGTTCTAATCCACGAATTCTAGTCATAGTTAGTGACTTCACTTTTTGTTAATTTTTTATTTGTGCTTGACCTAACTTAGTGAAACCGTTCCATATTTAACACAGTCGTTGACTTTTCCCGTGGCTTTACAAGTACGCGTTTTTTTAATGCAAGCGATATAAATTTTTAGTGAATTTTCTTGAAAAATTCACGAATGGGGAGATAGCGACTTGAATTTTAAAAATCTCATCAAATGAGCTCGTATAGCCTCCCTAGAACACACGTCCCGAGCCAGTTTCAATTTATATATATATATATATATATATATATATATATATATATATATATATATATATATATATATATATACGAGGAGGGCAGGCAGGGTTGAACACGCTGTGGTCTCAGAGACGATCTCCAGCAAGGGGGGGGAATGGGCAGATTGAGACTCCGTGATGAAGCTAGAACAATCCAATATACCCCTATCCACCGCTCTAAGAAGTAGGCCATTCGAAGCCTCAGAGTCAATATCTTTTCACTTTCCCTTAACCCCCTAAAAATGGCTCCAAAACAGGAGTCGTCAAGTCTAGTTTTAATAAATTCTGAACGCTGTACAACTTGAGAATCAAGCATATATCAGACTAATGACTACGGAAACCTTTCCGATATATATATATATATATATATATATATATATATATATATATATATATATATATATATATATATATATATATATATATATATATATATATATATATTCGGCAGAATTGTGGGGTCTCTTGTATTTCCGAAAATAACAAAGCTATGTCAACCAAATTTAGTACCCAAGTTTCTACTATAAACCGTGTCCCACATACCAAAATTGAGACTTTTATGTGGAAAGCAAAAAAATTTTAAACATTTAAAGACAAAAAAATAGGTGCCACTGATAATCAGAGAAACGCACCAACTAAAGGTTTGTGTGGTTAACAAAGTCTAGTAGATATTACAGACAAATATTAAGTTTTCTTTGCGCAGAAATGTTAGGAAATATCAGAAAAATACTTTAAAAATTTTATAGTTTTTCGTCTCCAAACGTCAATGTCGAGATTTGAAACGTCAACATTGACAAATTTTAAACAAAAATTCTAAACTTAATGCGGGTAATGTAGAAGAAATAATGTAGTAAGTAAGGTTTTGCAAAGCCTTGACTTTCTGCTTCAACCACTATTGTCCTTTATTTTACTAAAATGTTTGCAGAATATTTATTTCAAATAGACTTTCTCCCTGATGCTTTGGAGTAGTTTAAGTTATAGCGTTCGTAATTCAATAACCGCATTGCAGGAGATAGCGACTTTCGAATTTTTTACTTCTATGGATTTAATTATAAAACTAAATTTACTGAGTCGATAGAGAGAAATGAAGTGGAAACATCCCCTAAATTCGACCACAGAAAATAGTGTGGCGAATAATCCGGCCAGAAGGGCAGCAAAACTGTAGGATTACCGAGGTTAGTTTAAATGTATATATATATATATATATATATATATATATATATATATATATATATATATATATATATATATATATATATATATATATAGCCAGAAAGGTAAAATATCTTGGGGTAGTATTGGACTCTAAGCTAACCTGGAGTCGTTACGTTGAAAAAATACTGCGTAAGGCAGTTATGACGCTGGCGGTCACTAGGCGGCTATATGGAAAAACGTATGGACTAAGACCTAGTATTGCCCACTGGCTGTACACAAGAGTGTCGGACCATCGTTAACATACGCACTGGTCTGGTGGCCAGAGGTGACACAATCTAGTGCCAAACAAAAACTAGGCAAGATCCAAAGGAAGGCTTACCTGGGCATCACAGGGGCCACGACTTTAACCCCAATAGCCGCCATGGAGGTGTTGCTAGATCTTCTTCCCCTACACTTAGTTAGTCAGACCTCGCGAGCCTGCAAATCTGCTGGGAAAACATTTTTACAGTAGAAATCCCCGACCGCGAGGAATGGCGGAGGGTGACGCCGGGCTTACCACGGAACACGCTCGTCTGGTTTATGGACAGATCTGGCGGGCAGCGTGGGACGGGGGCAGGAGTTTATTCGGTGGGACCGAGGGTAAGTACACAGTATTTCCCTCAGAGCTCAAGCAACGGTCTTGCAGGCCGAAATGTACGCCATCTTACACTGTGTGCGAGAGAACAAGAGGAAGGGCTACACCAACAAGCAGGTCATCTTAGCCACAGACAGCTAGGCAGCTCTTAAGGTCTTAAGTAGCCCACGGGTAAATTCCAGGCTGGTAAGTCAATGCCGAGACGCCGAGACAAGACGAGCTTCCTGGATGGGCAGAATGAGGTCACTCTCATCTGGATGCCGGGTCACTCGGGGGTCAAAGGCAATGAAGAAACCGACAGTCTCGCGAAGAGATGGTCAGCAGAACCATTTATGGGACCAGAATTGGTTCTGGGCCTGACGAAGGGCACTGCCAGGAGATCCATTAAATCCCGGGTCAGAAACGAACATAAGGTGTACTGGGCAGACTGTCCAGGGCTCAGACAGGGGAAGTCAGTAATTGAGGAACCCAGTTCAAAGAAAGCTGTGCAGCTGCTAAATCTTAACGAGGACAGCTCAGGAACATAACATGACTATTGGCGGAACACAAAGCCGTCGAAAAACACCTACTTAAAATGGGGCGGTTTGAGGGGGACCGGGCATGGAGACTCTGCGGCAAGGGGGAGGAATCAGCCCAGCACATCTTGTGCGAGTATAAAGCTCTGGACCACAAAAGACAACTGATCTACGGCCAGCCTAGACCGGAGACAGAGCAATATAAAACTGCACCCTACCAATTGCTGTGCAGACTAGTTCAAGACAGTGGTTTTGGAATGGGTGGAGTAGAGAAGACAAAGGGCATGCACAATAAGCTAAAGTCTGCGGTGCTATCGGGGGGAAAGACGCGGATGAGCCCTAAGGGAGAAATAAAATATATAATATATACAAAGTGGTGCATTGAAAACGAAACAGACCGATTTGCGTCCAGAGAATTTTTTTTAAGAAACGCTGAAACACGTCAATTTTAATATTGATAACTTTTTCACATCAACCCCTTAAGGGTGGTGATAACAACCCTTATATTTTAAATAGGAGTTGAGTGTTACATCATTTGAAAGCTCTTTCTTTTCTTAATTCAGCACAATAATTTTCTTAATTGTGATAAGAAATGCACTGGCTAGTCAGGTTTTCGTTAAAAAAAAACTAAAAAACAAAACCAAACGTTCAAAAATGTTTATTCAGTTAAGTAAGTGTTCAAATTGTTGACCACCAGCTTCCACACAAAAGTACAAATTTTGTTCAAAACGAGCTCTGATATTCTGGAGCATTTGTGGAGTTATTAGACGACATTCTTCAAAAACGCGTCGTCGTAATTCTTCCATAGACTCCAGTTCTGCTGCGTAAATTCTACTCTTTAAATTGCCCCATAGAAAGGAATATAAAGGAGTTAATTCCGGTGATCTAGAGGGCCACTCAATAGTACCTCTACGCCCAATCGATTGTCCTGTAAACTTTCTCTTAAAAAACTCCCTAACACGTTGTGAAAAATGCGGAGGAGCTCCATCTTGTTGAAACACTAATTGATTTTCTTAATAGCGATCATCATTTTCTACAATGTCAATTAGTAGAGTAGAGAGATATATTCTAGTAACTCCAAATACGTTTCGCCACTCAAATTGCCATCAAGAAAAGTTGGTCCGATTAAACGGTCTGCAAAAATGCCAGTCCAGGCATTCAATTTCTGTGGAGTTTGGTGTGGACTTCGTGAAAATTTATTGGATTATTATCTGCCCAATAACGACAATTATGACGATTGACTGTAGAGTTTAATAAAAACGTACACTATCTGAAAAACAGATATTGAACAGAATGTTCCCGTTATCAGCTATTCGTGCAGTCATAACTTCACAAAGATCCAGCAGCCGATCAAAATCATCTTCATTCAATTGTTGTACAAGATGAATTTCATACGGGTGAAATTTATGATGCTTCAATATTCTCTGAATAGGTCTCCTTTTGATGTTTGAAACAGTGGACAATTTTCTCGTGCTCCAAGTTGGGTCTGCAGCAATTTGTCCTAAAACTTCAATCTCAGTAGTCTCATTTCTAACCGGAAATTCACGTTCAGGATCCAGTTTTTTTTTGTTGGCTACTGAACCACTTTGTCGGAACTTTGCAACTAACTCCAAAATGTATTTTCTCTTAACATGTATGTTGGGATGTCGTTCATTAAACAGATTTGCGGTACGGTTGGCACAGTAATCGTTTTTGAAAAAAAATTATTTCAACACTTTTTTCTACAGAATACACCATTGTAAAATCGATTTTCGGTAGTACTATCAAGTATCAAACCGACCGATAAACTGAAATAATAAACCGCATTTGTCTTATTCCGATAAGAAATGTTCTGATAGTCAATTTTTTGTTTACAAACCAACAAAACATTGACTATCAGCACATTTCTTATCCGAATAAGCGAAATGCGTTTTTTCATCTTCAACTGTGAATAATTTTTAAACGAGTTGATAAAACTTTCAAATAAATTAGTGTGCTGAATTCAGAAAAGAAAGAGCTTTCAAATGATGTAACACTCGACCCATATTCCCTATTTAAAATATAAGTGTTGTTATCACCACTCTTAAGGGGTTGATGTGACAAAGTTAAGTTTTATGTCAAAACATGTCCCTCTCAATATTAAAATTGACGTGTTTCAGCGTTTCTTAAAAAAAAATTTTTCTCTGGAAGCAAATCGGTCTGTTTTGTTTTCAATGCGGCACCCTATATATATATATATATATATATATATATATATATATATATATATATATATATATATATATATATATATATATATATATATATATATATATATATATATATATATATATAATTTTCGTAAAAAAGTCTCGATCATATTTATAAAAATTCACCACCATAACGCACTTGATGTGTCCAGACTTTTAAACACATCATTTAAGTGCACAATTCTCAAGTAACTGAAAGACAATATCAATTAGGTAAATTTAATTCAGCGACTCCGATGAAAATGCAAAGCGTATCTCGGTGTCGAAACGGCAGTAACCTTTATCTAAACGGGACTTGTCGACAATTAGACAACAACAGAAAGGCGACATTAATAAGACTAAGTGCAGAACAATACGCAGCTTAACGAAATGCGTTAATTGAGGTTGGGCACGCGATACAGATATTAAGATACTCGTTAAGATTAGCAAGCACGTTCAGGCAACGGGCACCTTGCCTCTAACTTCCCTTGCACACCCAAATTTCCTACTCCCACAACTGGAAAAGTCTGTTTTAAAAGTCATTAACCATAAATGGAAGGCTCCAGGTTAGGAAAACATGATATATCTACTGGCTATGCATATTAAACAAGTGACGATTTTTCTTCGCCAGTGAAAGTTATTTTGATGCCACAATTTTCATTATTATAAATGCCTAGATTTGTGTTTCATTCTTTAACAAGTTTCTTAAGCAACAACATTGAACAAAATAGACTAAAATACCAGTGGCGTCTCCTGACCAAAAAGTTCGGGTGTTCGGTAACGAGTTGCTGATAGTGCTGGTTTAAAAAATTATGAAAACTAAATGTACATACATATATTGTACGTATATGGGAATAGGACGTAGATAAATAAATTAATCTCCCACCGCAACACTAACAAACTAAAAATTTGAACTTTAAAACACGAAAAGAACATTGAATTATTATACAACCTCTTCTCTTCACACAAATTTGTGTTAGTGTTAGCACCGTCCGGAAAGGGGCGAAAACTGAAAACATTAAAAGTAGTTCAATGTTAATATGGTACTAAATAATAAAATGTGTAAAAAGCCTGGACGCAGCAAGTGCGTTATGATAGTGAATTTTCATAGAAATGATCTGGCACAAAATATTTTATTATAACTTTGTTTTCTTGTAACATAGAAATCTAGATTTTGGTGTATCGTTTGCTTTTTATATCGTAAACCTACCTACCAACTTTGGTTATCATAGCTTTTTTATTTTTTGAGATAAAAATTTTTTTCGAATGAAAACTGAAAATTTTCCCAGAAAACCTCGTTCTATTTTCCTGACTAACGAACTTATCCAATCCGTTTACAAAAGGAAGGTACATGCCAAATTTTATCAAAATCGTCCGATTATTTTTTAAGTTATCGGTGTGATACATATATATATATATATATATATATATATATATATATATATATATATATATATATATATATATATATATATATATATATATATATATATATATATATATATATATATATATATACTCACATGCAAAAAAAAAACGCGACACGTTAATATTTCGTAAGATTTGAGGTCTCATAACTTTTTTATTTTTAGTCAAATTTTCATAAATTTTTAGCACACTTTAGCTGAAATGACTAACTTCAACTTGCGTATCCAGTCTTTTGTTAACTGCTGGCGTACTAGTCATTATTTAGGCTTAACTAAAAGTTCGTTGTATAACCCTAATTTTAAAACACCCTGTGGAATAATTTCCTAGCCAAATTTGTTCAAAATACCAATTTTTGTTAAGAACCATTCCTTACCTACATTAATTTTTTCGTTCATGTCTTTAGGTGTACTGGTTTATTCTTAAGAGCAAAATGAACTTGTCACCAACAATTTACTTTGAGAAATGTTATTTTTTGGCGAGGCGGCTATGCTCGTTGTTGCTCTAATGTCAGTTTGACAGTGATTTTTGTTACGCAAGACGTATTATACTCCTACCATGGTTTTAAGGGCGGAAAATTACGCAAAAGCTATTGCTCTTGTTGAAGATGGACGTAATTATGAATATGTTGCAAGAATCCTTCATGTTCATCGCTCTACCATCAAAAGAGTAGTCGAACGTTTTAGACAAACTGGCAGAAATAAACGTAGAGCAGGTGGTGGCAGAAAACGAAAAACTACTGCTGTAGATGACAGATTTCTTCACCTTAAGACTCTGCGGGATCGTCATTTAACATCAGACAAGAAATCAACTTCAAGAGGTCCGAGGTACTAATGTTAGTGTGTGGACAGTTCGCCGAAGATTGACGGAGTTTGGTTTGAAAGCTTGCAGACCAGCAACTGGACCCAAATTGCTTCCTCATCACCGAATAGTTAGATTGCAATTTGCCACTGAACATTTACATTGGAACTTAGGGCAATGGAACAATGTTCTTTTCACTGACAAATCCAGATTCTGCTTACATTCTCCAGATGGACGAAAAATAGTATGGAGAAGGGCCGGAGAAAGATTTGCGCAGTGCACGTTCAGTCCCCGTCTACGCTATGGAGGAGGTTCAGTAATGGTGTGGGCAGGAATAACCCGGGAGGCCAGCACTGAGTTGGTGGTCATCGATGGATCCTTGACGTCCCACCGATATATTGCGGACGTATTAAGCAATTACGTTGTACCTTTTAGTGCATTTATCGGAGATGGTTTTATCCTAATGCAGGATAATGCGCGACCACATTCAGCAATGTGTGTTACACAATACCTCGCGGAAGTTGGCATTAACAAAATGAACTGGACAGCATCTTCGCCTGATCTTAACCCCATAGAGCATGTGTGGAACATCCTTGGTAGGCGGATCAGGGATCGCGAAGTAGACCCGGCTGCAGTAAATAAGCTTCGTTTAGCCCTTCAGGAGGAATGGCAAAATATTCCTCAAGATACTATTCGTAACCTTATTGACAGTATGAACCGACGTATGCAGGCAGTTATAAGGGCTAGAGGTGGTAATACAAAGTATTAAGCTAAATTTGTTGTGAAAATTAGGTTTCTTTCGGTTAGTTAAGTTACAGTTGAATTGTTTTGATTTGAAGTTTGATTTTGAAGTTAAATTGTTTGCATAAATACATTTTCCTGTTTTTATTTATTTTTATGTAAGTTGTAATAATTGATTATTAAAACTAAACAATATATTGTTGCCTTTTCATTGGTAGACTAATAAACTAAGCTGTCAAACTGACATTAGTAAAATTTATGAAAATTGGACTAAAAATAAAAAAGTTATGAGACCTCAAATCTTACCAAATATTTACGTGTTGCGTTCTTTCTTTTTCATGTGTATATATATATATATATATATATATATATATATATATATATATATATATATATATATATATATATATATATATATATATATATATATATATATATATATATATATATATATATATATATATAAATTGAAACTGACCCCGGATATGGGTTCTAGGGGTCCTAGTTCGCGCTCATTTACAAAAATTCTTTCAAAATTAAAAAGTCGGGATCTCTCCATTAGTGAATTTTTTCTACGAAAATTCACTAAAATGTATTAGAGTATTTGATTCTATAATACTGTGGTCTTTGGAAGCCCAGTCGTAATGCTCGTAAATAATGGTATCACAACGTTGGTTAGACCGGCGTTCCTTTCATTTGTCTTGAGCGATATTTTTACAGCCCACTGCAATGTTAAAATCAATGGTATTTTCCTCACTATTTTAAACACGTGGGTGGGGGGACCACATTGTATACCAATACAGCTCCATCGACTTAGGTTGTTCGGAAATATTAACGCACACCTAACCCGAATTCATTCCCCGTTGCTACTGACCTACTCATATTCTCTGAATATGTTAGAAGACGTGGTATCTACTTCATTCCAAGTCACTATTCACCGATTATTCATGAAATCGAATAAGTAAATTAAATCGATTTTCATAAAATATGTAGTGTATTAAGACTAAGGGAAAAACAAATAAAACATCTTCAACTCTGCACATTTTGATTATATTTTCGGGTGTGTGGCGCACACTTAGCTCACTAGGAGAAATCTCCTCTGTAAAATACCTAGTCAGATAAGGTAAATCTTATGTTAGTAGTCTGCGGTGTTTTGATAACCATAATTTTGTTTCGAGGTTTAATGAAAAAAGTCTGGATACAACAGCTGCGCTTTGGTAGTAAAATTTTAGAAAATCTTTAAAATCACAAAGAATTAAATTTTTTTCGCAAATAAAAAGTGGAATCTTTGAAAATAGAGTTGCTGTTTTCATAGAATTATATACACACTTTTAAGAAAACTTTCTTAAATAGCAGGCACTTTCTAAACGAGGGCTTTAACGTCTAGTTATGTGTCTGTGTGTTGAAATGCAAGGATGGGAACGGAATGATTCTCCACTAACCACAGACTCTTATTTATGATACCTCTTGTTATAAACAGTGTTTATAAAGTAACGCATAGATTCAATCAAATTTGTGAAGTATATAAGGTATAGAGATTAGCTGGTGAAAAGTATTTGCGAGCCCGGAAGAGGAAACCTAATTTCGTAGCAGCCGCTTCTGCAATTGATGTCACATGTTGGTGTCAATTGAGATTTCGATCCACAGAAATGCCAACAAGTGAAAAGGACTCATTACTTTGAATAACTTGGTTGTTCATAGTGATGGTTCACGGCTGGTGTATCTCTTATGAGATAGAAAGCAATACTGAGATTTGGTGGGGTTGAATTGTACACGATTTATACTTTCCCAGTCTAATATTTTTTGGAGATCCGCGGAGACAGAAACCTCCATGAGTCTGCGATCCTCATCTAATTGGGCTAAAAAGACAGGCTTAGAATGTTGTATATATGAGTGGAGGGTGTTGTCGTCCGCGTAACTGTGAACTGGGTTGGATGTGCTAGAGAGGTCATTGATGTGGAGAAGAAACAAAGAAGGGGATAAAACTGAACCTTGAGGGACTCCTGCATTAATTGGATACAGTTTAGAGAAATGGCCATCCACAACAACAGAAATGCTCCGGTTGTAGAGGAAATTTGCTGTCAAGGTACAGAGTTTTGGTGATAGGCCATAGGCCAGAAGTTTATTAAGCAGCTCTGCGTGCCAGACCTGGTCGAATGCTTTGGATATGTCTAGAGCGAGGATCTGGTATTTATTAGTAGTTCTATAGACTTGTTCCAAGAATAAGTGACAAAGGTGAGTTGGCAGTTAATCTGCGCTGACGGAATCCATACTGACTGTCGTGTATTAGACTGTGTTTTTTAAGAAATGATACTAATTCGGTGTTTATATACTTTTCCATCACTTTAGAGACGACTGAAAGGAGATAAATAGGCCTGTTGTAGCTAGGAAACGCTTTCGATCCTTTTAAAGAGTCTTAAAGTGCCTAGATGTACCAAATTTTAATTTTATCGCTTCATAAAAAATTGAGTTCTGGCAATTTTTGTCAAAGGGAGCTAGAACAAACGGTTTTTCTGATAATAGTGAGATGGTAAAAAAAATTTCAAATGAACGCCTATTAGGACCTCTAAAATGGGTCTTCAAGGTGTGTTTAAGTTTTAAGTATTCATTTTAGTAATATTTCGTACAAATAGTGTACAGTTTTTATGTAAATTCACTACTATAACGCACTGGCTGCGTCTCGATTTTTTTTTGTCGATTCAAACCTTAAAAGTCACAAACATAGCGAACAAATCTGTCAACACACCGGCACGAGTTGACCGTAAAGCAGTACACAAATGTTCACTATTGCCAACCGTCAGAAACGAAATTCCCTATATAACGAACATCACGTAGTCCACAATGGCTCGTCGTGCGAATTAATTCAATTTTGAAGGTATACCGAATATAATAAACATGAGTTTGCTTTCTTTGGGACTGCAGCCAACACTCCTAATGAAAATGGAGCGATGCTCTTTTATTTTTTAATCTCTCATCCATCTCTGTGGCCGTTGTGCACCATCCATTAAATTAGCGAAATAATTAATTCGTTACATACAGGCAGCATGAATTCCACATGGATATGGTGTGCGTGTGTGTGTGTATACGAGGCTTTATTTACTCTGCCTATGTCGGTTGATTTGAGTAAAAAGACACCCGGGAATATTAACGAGTACACACATTATATACTTTCACCTCTATTGGCTGTAATTACTGGTGTAATAGAACGAAATTCGATCATCACATATAAATAATGATGTGTTCTGTTAAACGTATAATTTGGAGTACAATATGGGTAAGCATCGAGTATGAATGAAGCAAGGAAATAATCGATCATTTAACTTAACTCAAACTAAGTGAGATGTAAAGCTTTCTGTGAATAATTATATCTTGGCTGGTGTAGTTTTTGTGTAAATTCCTTAGATAGGTTCGTTGGCGAGGAAAGTCAGACCATTTTTTTTTTATAAAATTTAAAATATACGTTTATCAAATTTAGGTACTTTTTCAAACAAAAGTTAGTTTAGTGAAATACGGTGCATTGTCTCTACTTTAACGGTTATAATATCTGCTAAATTTGATGTCTTTCCTAAAAACCATATTTAACATTAAAACCCGTTCTATGAAAATTCGCTACCATAACGCACTTTCTGCGCCCAGATTTTTGTACCCAGCGAAAGCAGCGCGGTAACGACGCATAAATAAAAGAGTTTTCCATAAACTGGTCGTCCTCTTCTTCTCTATGGTATCTTGGTGCGCTTGGTCCCCTTTAGCGGAAATGATGTTAAAAGTTCTTATGTGGGAAATGGTGTCTTGTTTTTGTCTTTGCTCTTGTTAGGTTTCGTCGACGTGGGCCTGCCTCAGAAGGACAGCTGGTTTCGTCTTTTTTTAATTAGCTATTTCTGCTACGGGACACGGAGGCTGGGGACCATTACTGTGCACTGCTGCCGACGCTTTCAGGTTGGCCGGGGAGCCTGTAGCTACACTCCAAACCTTTGGTTTAGTCGAGAACGTTAGAGCCTTGTCAGAAGTCTGTCAACGAGCGGATCTTGTTGAGCGCTTGGGCTTTGATATTTGTATGGTTGCGAAGCCGCCATCTTGATCTCGGCGAACAAGAGTAAGGAAGTTTCTCTGTAATGTGGTAGAGTGGCTGCTGGTCTCCTGGTTGAGCTTGGGTAGTCAGTCGGGGACGACACCTCTTCTGGGGAGAGTTCTCTCAAGGTATTAATATATTCTTTATGGGATAACGTCCCCCAAGTGTTTTAATTTAGAAGCAATGAATATTTGTTGAGTCGTAACTTGCTTATAAAAAATGTGAGTGAGCAGCTAGCTTGTCTTGATGTTGCATGCACTTTATTTTTGTACTGCATACCTATTATTATCGCCTGCCTGCTCTGATGTTATGTACCTGTGCCGCCATACCGTTACTTTTTTAACATTGAACGCGAACGGTATTACCTTTCAATAATAATCCACCGCCTGCTTCGCCGACTAAATTAATTATAATTGCCTTCGCCTCTGGTGTTGTATAATTTTTCATGCGAATATAAATGTTTTCATTTTGAGATAGCTTTTGTCAATACTTTGTTAATTTCCGTATACAGTACCTTGCTTTCTCTTTTGTAAATGCGTTGTAACTATTTTCTTGGAATTACATTTGTAATATATTGTAAATAATATCCGGCATTTTTTTGGCTCTTCCACGGTATTGACCCTAAAAAAATTCATGATAACGCCATACCTAATATAGGCCACAACAGAACTTCAACTGTGAATTTGCCTCACGGTTTAAGTGCACCATATATTCGCTGTAGTTTCTCTTTCGTCTAAGTATCTTTTAACAGCGACTAAGTGGGGACAGTCGGTCAAACAACAAAACGCCTCCTGGAAGAGTACTGACTCTTAGAGAAAAAATTATCAGTACTGGCGCCCGAGCATAGTTGTATTTGCGATTAGTAGATCTAAGGTGTAATTGGGAAACACCGTAGGTAAACTGAAATGGCACAATTTGTCCAGAAAGCTTCATATAAGGGAAAGGTAAGCGTCGTCGCAATCTTCTCCCTTTGCTGATTTTAGCTTTCCTCACAACTGGATCTCATCGTTATCGCTCAATATCTGCTTCTAGGTTTTTCTCAATGAGAGGTAAAGTAACCGACTTCCTTAGTGATGATCTCGCTGGTTATGTTAAAGGCTTTCGAGACACAGAATTACATCTTCTCTATCAAGAGCAACTACAGGTCCCAGACGTGTAAAATAATGCAAAGAATCTACGCAGTCTACACATAGTTGCAGAGAATCATTTCTAGCGTTCACATACTTCTGGAGACATATAACATATATCTATCAAAGAAGCGAGTACACAACACCCATCCTGTTGCGTAACAATCAAATTCATGATGTCTTAGACACATTTTTATTTAACACAGAAAACCATAATATTATTACTATTAAAAAATCTCGACGCAGCAAGTGCGTTATGAAAGTGAATTTTCGTAAAAGTGTTTTTAATAGCAAATGAGACGCCCTCGTGGCGCAGGTGGCTAGGTGCCAGCCTGCTAAGCGAGAGGTCCCGGGTTCGATTCCCGGGCGAGCCAAGTTGACTCTGTTTGGAAAATTTAAAAAATATATTGAATGGTGGGAAAGAATGTGCTAATGGCCTGAGATGCCGCAGCCAATAATATTAAAAAAAAAAGCAAATGCGAGCATAGATCAGTCTGATTACCGGTATAGCCTATGTAGTGGAAACAATGTACTATATTTTACCAAAATTACTTATTGTTTAAAAATATACAAAGATTTTCCGAAACTAAACTTAAATGTTGGTTTCCTAGCCAACAAACCTTACGCTAATAGCAAATTGAGTTATGAAATTTGATGGATTTAATGAAAATTCGCTACCAAAATGCACTTACTGCGTCCAGATTCTTTTCTTACAAACATCCATCATATTTCGATAAAAAATGCAAAAATGCATTAACGAATTTGTTCTACGAAAATTAGCTAAATATTATAGACCGTTAAACCATAAACTTCACTAAACCTACAGCGAAAGCATCAACTTAACTAAACCGACAGCCAAAGCATCAGAGAATGGGTCTACTTGAAATGAATTTTTTGTAAATATTTTAGTAAAATGAAGGGCAATGACGGTTGAAGCTGAAACTTAAAGGTTCGTAGAACACTCTTCTTGCAACATTTTCTTTTCACAATCCGTATTTGTTTCACGTTATTTGCCTAAACATTGCCAATTTTGACGTTTCATATTGCGACTTTGACGTTTTGAGGAAAACTCCAGATTTTTTTTCTTTAACTGCATATAACTGATCTGTTCGACCATAAGAGTAATATGTATTTTACATTGACATGAATATATTACCCGTCACACTGGAAATCAATTTCTCTCTAATTAGACAATAATAACTTGGATGAGTTTTTTGTTGTTTTAACGAAATAAAAGACCTCCCTAACGTGATGTTACAAAAAATCCCACCAGCTGACTTTTCTGACCTGCCCTAACATCAGTTTGCTTAATTAAAAGCTAAAAAGGAGAAGAAAAATCAACAATGACATACATAAATGTGAGCATAATGAACTTTTCCTTTGCCTTTTAACTTCTTTAAGCTTTTGATTAGGCAAACTGATGTCAGGGCAGGTCAGGAAGGTCAGTTGGGAGGATTGTGTGTACACAGCACAGTCAGGGAGGTCTTTTATTTCGTTAAAGCGACAAAAAACTCATCAAAGTTTTTACTGTCGCGAGACGCTCGTCTAATTAGGAGAAATAAATATTTAATCTATTAATCACATATTATACCTACATTGTATCTTTCGGCTCTCCTTGTTTATATGCACCTTAACTATGCCAAATATCACAATGCTTCGTGCGCACGGTGTGCTTAACAGGGGGTAGGTACAAAGTTTTTCTTCATGTATTATAACACTATAGTTGCAACCACAGCTGAAGCATCAGAAAAAGGGTTTATTTAAAATTCATTTTCTGCAAATATTTAAGTAAAATGAAGGATAATGGTGGCTGAAGCTCAAACTTAAGGCTTTATAGAACACACTTCTTACAAAATTTCTGATACATCGCCCGTAATGTTAGTTTCAAGTTATTTATTTAGAACATGTCAATTTTGACGTTTTGGATTGCGACTTTTTGACGTTTTAAATGGAAGAACTTAAAAAAGCTTATAACTTTTTTTATTTTAACCTAGAGATTCAAATTTTGGTGCATGGTTTTCTTTTTATAATATAAATCCTTGTACCCAACATGGTTGCCCTGACATTATTATTTCCGGAGATATATAAAATTTCCGAAAGAAAACGCAAAATTTTCCGGGAAAAACAAGTCTGATTTTCCTGGCTAACGAACTTATCCAGGCCACTTGCAAAGTAAAGGTACTCACCAAGTTTTATCAAAATCGGTGCATTATTTTTTTGAGTTAGCGGTGTGACACACACACATATATATATATATATATATATATATATATATATATATATATATATATATATATATATATATATATATATATATATATATATATATATAAACATATAAAGTCTGAAACCAACCTCGGATTTGGGTTAAATAGCGCTCATTTGAAGAAATTTTTTCAAAATTCAAAAGTCGCGATCTCATTAGTGAATTTTTTTAAAGAAAATTCACTAAAACGACAATGTACAGGAAGCACAGGAAGCAGTGAATGATGTGTGAATGCCTGAAGATACTATTTTCTAACCAGAATCTGATGTTTAATTAGGGAAAGTAGACTCAATTATTAAAATAATCAGGGGTAGGTTAAGAGAACCAATGGACCTGTTTTTTTAATGCTAAGAAACAATTTTTCTAAAGCACATAACTTGTTACCGTCATCAAATCTGTAAAGTATATTTCGCAAGCCAGCAATATCTCTGCAGCTCAGTCCAACAATGTTCCGATGTTTCCCGTACATTACTTCTGCAATATAGGTATTTAACAATGAAATAACGTATCCGGATCTTCTAAGAAGAGACTATAGGACTATGTTGGCTAGTCTCGGCGCGTATTCTCTGGAAGACTGCACGTCTGGCATAGCTCGTTTAGCTTGAATTATATGTGTAATGTGATATACAACGGTTATATAACCATATCTTTATGACCACTTCGTTTTCCTGACTACGTATTTCCGACTTGTTTCTACCGACGATTTTTATGTTAGAGTGTATTGCATCATGCGAGAATTTTTAACGTGATATTTTTATGTCTGAAATGGGTTACTAGACATGAGATTATAGCAGTGAAATGCGCTGGTTTCATTTAATGTACGCAGGGATGGCAAGGTTAGGAAGAAATTACAGATACGAGAAAAATGGGCTAAAGTTTATGTTTAAGCGTAGATTCTTCTAGCAGTAGTTTATCTAAATTGTCCATCTATTAGTTTCTTTCCTCAAGATTATTTTCTCAAGAGAGGTAAGTTCTGACGAAGACGACGTAACACGGAGAGCCTGCACTTTAGTCCTATGAGTTCACATTGGAACTCTAACTTTCGTACTGTTCAGCCTGCTCTACCTCCTTTATTTATTAGGAAATAGCCCATCACATCCATCTATGGATATATAAGTTCCCTAAGTGAATATTGGAACCTGTGATGAGCACCGATAAATACACTTGGAGAACCCAAATCACCACAACACATCTTCTTAAAGAACTTACATTTGTTTCACTAACAAAGTTAGCGTCATCAGAGGATGAAAAAGAAGAATCTTTCATGCCCCGATTACGCTATGTTTGTTAGTGAAACAATCGTCAGGTCTTTAAAGAGATGTGGTGTGGCGATTTCGGCTCTCCAAGCGTCGATGATGAAAAAGAAGAATTTTTCATCCCCTGATGACGCTGACTTTGTTAGTGAAACGATTGTCAGATCTTTAAAAAGATGTGTTATGGTGATTTGGGTTCTCAAAGTGTACTTATATAAGATCCCGTTCTATTTGGATGTAACTTAGTCAATGGTATTTAAAGTAAACTTAACGGAATATCGGCCTGTCAGAGGCCGTTGATAATTCTTACTAGGTTCATTTTTAAGTTGTGTCTATGAAGAAAATTTCGCTTATATAGAGGTAACTTTTGAATTTCCGAAATTTATTTTCAAACGGGCGCGAAATAGATCCACATCTAAGGTTTTCGATTATATATATATATATATATATATATATATATATATATATATATATATATATATATATATATATATATATATATATATATATATATATATATATATATATATATACACATATATACATACTTTTGCGCCAAGAAAATGTAACCGTTGTATGTAATATTCAATTGGTTTTGTTAATCACACAAAATCTTTTGTTCTTGTGCTTTTCTCTGATCACCAGTTGCACCCAAATTTTTTTTCTTTAAATTGTTTTAACTTTTTTTCTTTTAACCTAAAGATCTCAATTTTGGGGTGTAGGGTAAGTTTGATAGTAGAAACGTATATGTCAAATTTGGTTGTCATAGCTCTGTTATTTTCGGAGGTACAAAATTTTCCGAAAGAAAACTGAAAAAATTCCAGGAAAAACTGCTCCGATTTTCCTGGCTAACGAACTTATCCAACAATACAATATACCACTCCAGGCACTTTGGAAATTTCATCCTTACTTTTGAGTTTACTGAAAATGTTCTTAATTGTTTTTGAACATCGAAAAGTTATATGGTATTCCATGTAGTAATTGTAGTATAAAATACATTGGCCAAACAAGCAGAGTCCTTAAAGATAGATTAACACAGCACAAAAGTGACATACGTTTACAAAAAAGAACTTGCGCTCCGTCTGAACATAATTTTGACATTGGCCCCAATATTAATATAAGTAATGTTTCTATTTTACACTGTGAGACCTTAAGTAATAAAATAATGCGTTTAGAAGAATTTGAAATTACTTTTAACGACAATTTAATAAACTTAAAAAAAAGATAATAATTTTAGAAATCACTACCCATATTTTTATTGCCTAGACAAAAACAACAAACAAATTCAAATACACAATAGTTAGCTGCATATGTCAGTGTGACACTTTTTGACTTCAGTCAAATTTACAAAAAGGTTGTTTTTTTCACGTTTGTTACGCCATAATTAGTTAAAGTAAAACTCGCATTATATGTTTGTATTGCGTCGCCGTGGCCGTGTTGGAAATTCCAGTCCTCAGTGAACGACGGTTCGAGACTCGCCGGCAGCGGATGATTTTTCAAATCACTTCCGTCGTTGAGATCGAGCTTAAGGTGGAGCGTAGGGTTGTTTAGATGAGCAAAAAGGGTCAGCATTGGCCTAATGGCCAGTAAGCATCTTACCTTAACCTTTTGTATCTAATTATTTTAAACCTTTCTATTTTTCCTATGTAAATGGTTTTTTCTTTCCATGTTGTAGCCTTGAGAATGCAAGAAACGTTTCCGAAAGTTCGGAGGCATATATATATATATATATATATATATATATATATATATATATATATATATATATATATATATATATATATATATATATATATATATATATATATATATATATATATATATATATTGCTATAGATAGCAAATATGTCAGAAAATTAGAAACATTTTATTGTGGAGTAAAACGGGCCATGTACATTAAATTGATACGTCCTAATATTTAAATACCCTGTATAATTAATTAAGAGTGTAAAATATTTTAAGTTTAAATAAGGAATAGCGTAACAGGTAAGAGAATACAGAACAATGATTTCTGTTTTACATATAGTACATTTTAATTTCACTAAGCAAAAGTCGTTGGAATACAATAGAACTCAGAAAAATACCCTTGTTTTTATTTATAGAGTTTTAATAGAATATAATGATTTTTATCGTATCCTTAGACAGTAAATAAATGTATATTATTAAGTCAAAAATAAGTTTTTTGTCAATACCAATTATAAGAAACGACACGCAGTGTTAGTTAATAGGGATAGTTTTTTTGTGTGGTTGTTTCCAATGAGTGCAACGAACAAGAAGTTAGACAATGGGAAAAATGCAGCGCCTATGAACTTTGCTTTACCCAGTACAGCGAGAAAATATTTTTTTGGAACACAGTAGATGTAGTTATTTAAGAAGACGGCGGCAGGACGATAGGACGATTCGTAAAAGAACTGCGGGAAGTGAAACTTTATTCGTTGACGTACGGCGACACTGTAAATATGGAAGTTGAGAATTAAGCGTGAAGGCAAGTGCCTCATAATAAAATCATGTTCAGTTTGATATGGGCAAAATAAATATGAGTATCTGGTACACGGTTTGTTGAGACCGTTTCAATAAAATGGAACTTAATTAGTAATCACAGGCAAGCTACAAAATCAAAAGAGTAGATCAAATGGAAAGAAATTAGTACACATCCAATGGAAGAATCAATTAGACATCATTCAGTAAGTCGTTTTGTGAACTTTATCGTAATAAATGTGCAGACTTTTATATAGTGTGATTAGTTTTTAAGAATTTTTCAATCCCATTGATGATTTTAATGTATCTTTAGCTCACTAAGGGGGATATTAGATAAAGGTCGAATCGCTAGCTTATAGTTAGTTAATTCATTGTTCTAAATAAATTTGATTTGTATTGATTTATTGACAATCAGCGATGATAATTCTGATATAACTATGCTTTAATGAAAATTTGTGAATCTAGTCAATCATAAATAAAACATACTAGATTGTACTTACATAATATGTTTCATTTTACGCTCAAATCAAACAAATACTGGTTATATAATAAAGTAAGGCTATTTTTCACCGTAAATTAAAACTAGAATCAAAAGAACCAAATTATGTATAATTTTTTGAAATTTCCAAACACTCGGGAGTACTATAATTTATAAATAAGATATATCAAACAAAAATGCTAGCCCAAGAACAGAACCCTACCCATGAGATGAGAGAAAAATTTAAAAACACAGCAGTAAGGAAACAATTTTTGGCATAGTTTCATCAATGTTAGCGTTTTTAAATAAAGACGCAAATTGAATTCTCATGCTCTACAATTAAAAGTGCTAACCAAAACTACCATAGCAATATATACCGGGTGTTTCACATTTTAGTTAATATAAATTTAAAAAAATATTTTTAAAGATAGTGAAATGATTTTATAACATTTTTTTTGGGAACCCAAGTTCTTTCTAAAACTGTGGAAAAAGTCACCCATATGTAGAGTAATCCCTTAGTAACCGCCACTATTTATTTATTTTTTTGGAAACAAAGCCTCATTAATTTTTGTGTAGGTTTAGGTAGCGCTTAACAATCCAAATACACTGATATAATAATGAATATTTCTCTGAACGGAGAAAAATTTAAAAAAAACAATATTTTCATCCTGCACTACTACATACACCTAAAACTTCAAAGTCAGAAAACACCGTTACAATTATTTACGAATCTTAATTAAAAATGTTCTCGAAATACAAAAAAACTGTAGTTTTGTTTCATTAAGGACCAATTGAGAGAATACTATCCAAATAATGTTTTATAATTAGAACATTTACGTGCAGACATTACGTTGTCGTTTTGTCTCGCCAGTCTCACGGCTGGGTCCTAATAAAATGACTTTTATTCCTTGCTTTATTGCACCAGTTCTCGTCCCTTTATAGAATTATTAAAAAGAAAAGTTGCCAAGCGCAATGTTTCTCTATGGGCAAATAATGCAAACCTTTGTTTTATAACACGCCTTTAATGGTTTGAAATATAATGTTACAACGGCTTCTTAGAGTAGCAGCCTTGAGGTTCGAGGCATAAGAACGTGTGCCTCTGGATCAAATCCTCGGATTGGTGCAAAACTATCCTAAGTCCATTCAGAAATAATTTGAGTAAATGGCAATTAAAAACTTCTGGCCCTTGTAACTACATTGTTTTTTAAGCTCAATTTTAACCATTTTATGAGTTATTTGTACTTAAGGATACTTAACTCGGCGTCTGACATGTGAAAATTTTTAACATCTTCCGATATGTGGGGTATCACATACCCCACAATTTTTTTTAATTTCCTTTAACTGAATTTTTGATATATATTTTTTATGACACTAAATACAAATATCACATTTCTTCATTAGCAACACAAAAACTTCTTTAGAAGAAGAAAATTAAAAAAGAAAAGCTCACATCATCCTGTTTTAGGCAGTAAAAAAAAACGTTTATAAAAAACTTTTATTTACAATGGTTCTATACCATAAAATAAACAGAAACAATAGCATATAAGTAAATAATACATTGCAGTGTACTATATATAAAAAAAATATCAAAATATGTACAACCAAAAAAGTTTTGCATTTGCAAAATGACTACAATGTTTGCAGTACATAAGCGCGTCTTCTAAACATAACATTTTTTCGAAGCCTCACATACATATTTAGTTTTGCGATCACGATTACGATGACAAAAATCACATCTGCGCGGTTTGTTAGGTCTTTGTTTCTTTGTAGGGGGTTCTTCGGGTTCTCCTCTGATTTTGAGCAAAGCCGTCCTTATTTCGCGAGGTATTCTAAAGTTGGGCATCCTTGCTTTTTGATAATCATTTATCAATTCAAACCCCAACACTGTGAGAAAATCTTTTCTTTTCAGAACTAATCCATTATTATTTTCACGATAAATTATCTGGGAATTGATACCGGCAGTGTTCATTATAGAAAAAAATAGTGTTATAGGCCATCGTCGGCTATTGCGAGATCAATTATAGTTTGCAGACAATTCGTCTACTGTATCTACCCCTCCTTTCGTTAGATTGTAGAATGAAATTATTTCAGGTAGCTTATCTTCGGATTCATCCACCGAATCGTCATGATGAAGGGTTGACATTAGCAGAACCACCTTGTCCTTTCTTGGAACGTACGATACTATTGTAAGATTTTATTGAAAACCAAAAACACTTGACTTTATTGGTCGATTTCGAACATTCAAAAATGTCGGAGGGATTTCCCTTTTATTTTTTTGAATTGTACCGACTCCAGTCAGATGATGATTTGTACGGAGCTTTCCAAATAGATCGTAACTTGTGTACCAATTGTCACACGTAATATTTCTGTGACTACCATCATATGGACTGAGGAGCCGTTCCACTATTGCAGTTGGGTATTACTAAGAGCAAAGGGCCCATCAGGTTGCTTACCCACATAGACCTCCATGTTTACTAAATAATGCGGGCATCTACCAAAGCTTGAACCTTAATGCCGTACTTAGCCGGTTTATTCGGTATGTACTGGCGAAATGGACATCTGCCTCTAAAAGCTTCCAATTTCTCATCAATGGTTAAATATCTACCAGGCGAATAGGCATTTTTGCAATTATCAGTATTTTTTTGTTATGGCTCTAATAGGTGCCAGCTTATCTATTTCGCGTCTTTGCGAGCGATTTTCTTTATTATCAAATCGCAAACATGTAAGCAAATATGCAAACCGTCTTTGGGCCATAGTTACTCGAAATATTTCAAAACCGGTTCCGTCAGTTTTCCATAAATCCTTCAGTGGTGGTTGTTTCGAAAAACTCCTGCTAAATATTGCAGTCCGAATAAAGCTTTTAGTTCTATATTATTTGTAGGTTGATAATAAGAAGATTTCTCCCATTCACGTATTTTTTCCTCAATTCGTTGATTTGTCCACCTCGTAATATCATTTCTTCATCGATGAAAATAAGAAAACATTCAAGAGGACTTGTTTATCTCTAGCGGATCTTTTGACACCAGGCAATTGAGTTATTAGGTTCTCGCCTCGGGTTCTCACATTCCTGTTATAATATGTTTTTCTCCATTTAGTTCCAGTTTTTCTAAATAGTATTTTTCCCGATCTTGCACTATTTCAGATTTATTTTCGGTTACATCATTTTCGTGTGCGTTAGTGGTAACACCGGCAGCTTCCATAAGGTTACCTTGTCCATCTTCATTATTTGGTCCTGCTAAACATCTGGATAGTCACTGTTTATGCTTACATTGTCTATCTCACTCTCATCGTCTGATTCAATTACTTCTTCATCTTCGCTTTGCACCTCCTTCCACAGATCCTGGAGGCGATGCATTTCCTTTTCGTAGTATCCCATAGTTAACCTAATGATTTCAAGGGCTGGGGAATAATATCGACATTTAATAAGGAAACATACCTCAAAATTTGAAGCAAAGGCGCGTAAACTGCGATAGAAATTTATTTGAGGAACGTTCACACAATCCGACACGTGGGGTTTGACAAACCCTAGGTAAACTAAACCGTCCATTAACACAAACTCTAGCAAACTGTTGTCAAAATGGCTCCGAACGCTAAGAGACTCGACAATTTCCGAAAGCTAACGAGAGGGATATGCATGTGAGCGCGGTGTTTTTGAAATCGTCGGACATTTTAGTTCTCTCTGGGTTTGTCACACCCCACATGTCGAACGCCGGGTTAAGAGATGCAATATGTTTAATTTCAATATGCATTCAAATTCTTGTGATAAGGGACATAGGATGTAAAAAAATAATTACTACTAGACATAAACCTATTTATTTTTTAATGTTGTTGGTAATAATCAGATTTTAAGTTTTGTAATATTTTTTATTTATTTAAATATAGCAAGTTAACATAAGTTTACAATACATAATGATAATGTACAAAAAACTTTTGGATTGGTAACGGTAGACTTATTCATGTGACAAATTTAAAAAAAAGTCCTGGCATTCCTTGGCGACAGCATTCTCCTTGCAGTAGTAAATTATAGAATCATACTTTATCTCAGAAATGGGTATTAATTTATCTCTGAGAGGTTTTAGAGTATATTCCAGAAAACTTATTGGTTCTTTTCTAGAGCTCTGATTAATCTTAATTTCAAAAAAATCAATTTGTGGTTTCTATGCATATTTTAAAATATGGGGGTTACAAAAGTACACTTGCACACAGCTAATGTCTGTCCACTTAACAATATTTCCTGTGGTGTCTATGTCTAAGCTTTTGGTACATTGTACCAGTATGTCTTTGGTATCAAAAACTCAGTTTGATTTAGCTCATTAACAAAATAAGGTTTTATTACACATGCCTTGCCTGCAACGGTGGCCCATTACCCTGGAATGCGTATGGCACATCTCTCTATGGCAATATGCATGGAATCCCCTTCATTTTGTGTATGACCAACCTCCACAAAGCTTTAAGTTATTTTAATTTGGTATGTAACTGCAGCATAAAGTAGTATACTGTACATAAAATTGTTTTTATTCTAGCCTGCGCAATTATCAGAATAAAACGATATTTCTTTGCAGCTACTGTCTACCTTCATTTTAATAAATTTTAAAATGCAACTGCCTATCTCGCACGTTCCTCGGGAAGCTATGGCCTCATGCCATAAATAACGATGCCGCTGTTTTTTGGCCGCTTCATCAACTGTTAAATTGTATGAGCTATTTTAGTGAATTTTCGTAGAAAAAATTCACTAATGGGGACATCCCGACTTTTGAATTTTCAAAAAAATTTTGCAAATGAGCGCGAACTAGGATCCTTAGAACCCATATCCGAGGTAAGTTTCAATTTTTATATCTTTATATGTATATATATATATATATATATATATATATATATATATATATATATATATATATATATATATATATATATATATATATATATATATATACATATATATATATATATATATATATATATATATATATATATATATATATATATATATATATATATATATATATATATATATATAAATTTGGTACACGGGTTTATATCATTATAGGTCCTACCAAAATTTAGCGCTGTAGGTTAAAGGACAAAAAAGTTACAGGCATTTAAAGAAAAATAAATTTGGGTTTTCCTCAAAACGTCAAAGTCGCGATTTAAAACGTCAAAATTCTTAATATTTAGGCCATTAACCTGAAACTAATATGATCTATGGAAGGAAAATGTCTAAAGAATAATGTTTTACAAAGCTTGAACTCTTAGTTTCAATCGTCATTGTCCTTCATTTTACTAAAATATTCCCAGAAAATTCATTTCAAACAGACCCTTTCTCTGATGCTTTAGCAGCAGTGTTGGCTATAGAGTTTATCGCTTAATGGTATATCATTTTTGTCGAATTTTCGTAAAAAATCATTAAAGCGCAATATATCCGTTATTATGTAAGTTACGAAAAAAAGGTTTATACATTAATTGTAGGGTGTCTTAAGCTACATGTTAAAAAATATTTCCACAATTACACAGGCTGGCCCATAAGTCGTTGGTGATTCAAATTTTCTTTTTTTTAGTGAATTTTTTTAATCGAACCCGCCCCATGTTATTGCTTTTTTGCATTTTCTATCGAAATATAATACATCTTTGTAAGAAAGGAAATTCGGGAGGCAGCAAGTACGTTATGGTAGCTAATTTTCATTAAATGCTTCAAATTTTGAATCAATTTGCTATTAACCTATAAGGTTGACCAGAAAACCAGTTTTTCGGGTCCAATTTAAGTTTACTTTCGGAAATTTTTGTACATTTTCAAACAATAAAGTTATTTTGATGAAACATGGTACATTCTTTCTAATATATAGATTCTACTGGTAGCTAAATTTGATGCCTGCTTTCTTAAAAAACATATTTGCTATTAAAAACATTCTTCTGAAAATTCACTACCATAACGCACTTGCTGCGTCCAGAAGTTTTTGACTTATAATATGCTTGACCGACCTCTATCTTGGGGCATTGTAACAATTGCTGAAGATCAAAAATTTCCAAGCAAAAGCTGTTATTTGAAGAATATTTTAACTTGTCATTATCTTCTTTTTTTTCGCATTGTTTCTTTATTTAATAGGTGATTTTCGACATCATGTTTCAACTGAATTTTCTCGGGATAGATTGAGTTTTGGTAATTGATACATAAATCGCACTGATCCTTTTTAGGAATATGAAATCCTATATTAAATTTATTTACAAATATCCAGCGATAAACTGATTCGCGAACGGTGTCTTTATCATTGTCAGCTCTGTTTTCTTTACAATAATCAATAAACATTTGGAACATTTTTGAAATATATAATAATCCAGGTGAATATTTCTTTGAATAGTCTTTTTTAGTATAATGACTTTCTACGGCTTCAAACGAATTTATGTGATTTTTTTACTAGAAGTTCTTGTTCCTCGCTTATGCGGGTTTTTGCTTTGTTTCTACCCCTATTGTCTTTATCGATGGTCAATAGATTGTTTTCTAAAATATTAACCTTCGCTGCTACGGTTTTAATAACTTGGTGATTTATTCCAAGTGTATTTAAGAAAAACGTTTGACAGACATTTTTTCTATTTCCTTGTTCTGGAGACAAATGGTAAAAATAAGTCAATTTTCAACGACTATTATCACTCACATTGGAATTGTCTTCATCACTATTATCAACTGGTAGTTGGACATCTGGTCTTCGACGAAGGCGCTGTCGATTGTTCTTTTTAATATCAACAAACCGCATAATAAAATCTCGTCTCCTAAAGCCCAATATTCAGAAAATATAGAAAGTCGCATGTCTTTCGATATCTTATTCACACATTTTAGTCAAGTATTTGTACATGGCTCTTTTAATTTTTTTGCCGCTTGAAGTCATGTTGTTTGCACTTAAAACTCAACAAAACTATTATAATAAACAAATAATACACTGGCACTCTGGCTGGTCTGGGTAACACTGTGTAAATGGCTCACGCGGTCAGAAAGCTCCACGCGGTGTTGGTCGGCAAATGCTCTTTTTAGTGCATACTATCCTATGTCCACAGTTTTGACATAGGCTACCGTATATTAATGAAAAAATCCTGTGATGCTGTTAGAATACTTTGCATTTTATAAATTTTAAAGGTGTTAAATTAAAAAATTTGGACTTAGGATGGTTTTACAGCAAAATATTGATCTGTTTTACAACAAGCCCTTAATAATCCATTTTTAGGAAAAAATGGACTTAGGATAGTTTTGCACCAAGCCGACGAAATCGTCGCGGGCTCAATTTCTAGTAAACATTAAATAATTTTTCAGTACATACTGTAAATTAACGTCAACCAGGGTTGTAGCATTGTGTTTGTGTTTGTGATATTAAAACTTTGACAATTTTCCATGTAGCATATTTTCTGTAACACAAAGAGAAATATTTAAGTATTAATTGCCAGATAGGCCCTTTCCTTTTCGTTTTCTTTCTTAATTTGCTTGTTCAGATGTTGTCAGATCTTGCTCAGATGGACAGCCCGCTTGGTTTTTATGCTGTGTCTGTCGCTTCGCCTTTAGTTAGTTGATAAATTGACTTTTAGCTTGTACTGACTCCGTCAAAGTGTTATCATTGTGTGACTTAGTCCTGTTTTAGTGTGTAAGGCTAGATGCATTCTTGCAACAATTAGAACCGTAGACCGGTTTCGCTCTCATTAGAGCTCTTAATTACGGCATACTAATTGCGGCAAAAATAATTTTTTTTATACAGGAGGGAGAGATGCATCATGCAGACCTCATTCCCGACACCGTAGTGCCATGGGATATCGAGGTACTGTGAGACTCGTACTCTTAGTACACCTACTCACTAAAACTCCCTCCCTAGCAGTACCGGACCTTAGTCCATACCTCCGTCGGAAAGAATACACACAATGACTTTTTGGGTAAGAATGTTTCCATTCTGAGTTTGCCGCGGGGGCGTTAGCGGGTAAGTATAAGCTTTGGACGCTTATGCTTATATGGAAGTTGCTCATTGTAGTCGGTGGCACTACGGAGAAGAGCATTTGGGTGAGAAGCGGCTCTTGCGAACTGAGTTGTGGATAATTGAGTTGTAAACTCAAGTATCCAGTTCAGAATGAATCTGACTGTTTCTGACAAACCATGACGCTCCGGTAACCATTCTCAGAATTTTATTATGGATGATTTGAAGGGTATTGATACGTGTTGCGGCCTCGGTGGCCCATGCCGGGGATGCTTAGGTCAAGGTTGGCCGGATGACGACTTCGTATATGAGCAATTTATTGTTCGTGGACAATTTGGAATTTCTATTTAGAAGTAGGAACAGCTTCGAGATGAATATAGAGGCTTTTCGTCGGGCGTGTTCGACATGGGGGCGCCATGTTAAGTGTTTGTCGAGGAAAACCCTGAGGTATTTGTCGGAATCTTGCCAGGGAATTAGACGGTTGTCTAATGAAACGTGTTCGTGAGGTGTGTGTCTCCTCTTGGAAAATAGGACAGCTGAATATTTATCGGGGTTTATGGCTAGAAGGGATTTCCTATACCATGCTTGCAGCTCGACTACGGCGGTCTGAAGTCGTTCGGTTATTATCCTCGGCTGGGTGGAGCTGCTGAGGATGGTAGTGTCGTCTGCGTATAGTGCGTATGTCACGTTTAGGGGCGCTGTCAAAATGTCTGCGACAAATATATTGTACAGCAGAGGGGAGATAGCAGAACCCTGCGGGAGACCAGCCGTTGCTGAGTATGTTCTAGATCTGGCTCCCAGATGTTTGACCTGGTACTTCCTCTGTTGCAGGTATGACCTGATTAGCAGAATCAGAGGCAGAGGATAATTAAATGATATCAGTTTGTTTAGGGGGCCCGCATGCCAAACCCTATCGAAGGCTTGAGCAATATAGAAAAAGATTGCACCAGTTGACTTGTTTTTATTAAATCCTTCGGTGATGTTTTCCACCACAGGTAGGACTTGGTCTGTGGTGGAGTGCTGGTGTCTGAATCCGAATTGCTCATCCGGGGGATATGATTTTCTGGGGCGAATGAAGCTAGCCGTTTCTGAATCAGTTTTCGGCGATTTTGCCGATGACTGGTAGTAGGCTAATGGGCCTGTAGTTCTGACGGAAAAGCGGATCTTTGCTGGGTTTCGCGATATTGATAATATTAAGCAATTTTCCACATGGAAGGAAAATTGCTTAGTTGAAATCGCAGCATGGCATTCATAATCGTAACTAGGAATACCACGGCCTTGCGGTAGAGGTTTTTCAGGGCTACGTTGGAGATTCCATCGTATCCCGGAGCTTACCTATTTTCTAATGATTTGATTATTTGGGAAACTTCTGCGAAAGTTGTGGGCTCGATAGTTGTGTCTGGGGTGGCGCGAAGTGCACTGCTGGCATAGCGGTGCGTTCTTGCTACGTGCAACAGATCAACGTTGTTATAATTCGGGCTGAATTGCAACTCCAGATGATCTGCGAATGTAGTAGCTTTCTCAGCATCCGTGTATATGACTCCGTTGCGGCCTTGGAGTGGGGCTATCGAAAGTTACAAAAATACACCTATAAACCAAAAAAACCAAAAACACCAAGTGAGTGGTGGACGTGCCGCCACCTAGTTGCGGAACCAAGTAGTATGTTGTCACGCCAGCTCCAAATAACACCACTCACTTGGTGTTGAAAGGCTGGCTACTATAGCCGTATCACTTTATAGTTGTATTTTTGCTGCAATTAGTATGCCATACTGAAGAGCTATAATGAGAGCGAAACCGGTCTACGGTTCTAATTGTTGCGAGAATGCATCTAGCCTTACATACTTTGTCCCTATATTAGGGTAGAAATGGGCTAGGGCTAACAATTTACTAAATTGTTAGTTAGTTGTATACAGTCTCTATTTTTCTTAACACTTTGTGTTATTTGGAGCTGGCGTGACAAACATACTACTTGGTTCCGCAACTAGGTGGCGGCACGTCCACCACTCAGTTGGTGCTGTTTTAATGTGTAAAAAATACTGCTTTAACTCCTGACACTCTGTCAGTTTAGTTTGCATGGCCGTTCGGGCTTAGTTTTGATGCTTGACACCGCTTTTGTTGGACCTGTACGCTTTCAGTAGCAGCTGTGTAATGTTTGCATTTAAGACCTACCAGAAACATAGTTTCTGACAATCATCTTTTTATATTCTAGGTCTTTAACCCCTGAAGATGATTCGGATAAAACGAAACGCGTAGCGTTTGGTAATAAATACATTGTCTGGTAGTGTTCAGAGAACAATAAGGTTTGCAGAAGGGCAGTAGTAGGCGTGGAAATATAATTGTTAAGAACATTTAATTTATAATTAAAAGTTAGTTATAGGAAAATTTTCTACACCAAGTAATGTAAATACTGCATATAATTGTAGGTCACAAATGTATCGATAACATTGGCATTGAAATGATTACATAGTTATGTAAATAGTAAACTAGGTGAAATTGCAGCGTACAAGGAAGGCTGACTGCTGAGGTCTGCAATTATGTAGGATGTAAACCGATTAAAAAACTATAAGTAGTATTTGTTGATAAACATTAGCGAGACTGTTAAGTAGATTCTTAAGATGTAAAGATGCGACACTTGTGATTTAATTATGTAGAAACATTAGCGAGACTTTTCAATTAAGATTCAGTATGTAAAGAGTTCGGTTTTAAAATTCATTCAAAAATAAAAAGGTACGAAAGATGCTCTCTTCTCTTAATACCAGGAAAGCCTCTGGCCTTGACGAGATCCCAGCAATTGTTCTCAAAAATTGCGCACCAGAACTTGCTCCTGTTCTGACTCGTCTGTTTCAGATATCTTACAATAAAGGCATATTCCCTAGTAACTGGAAAACTGCTCGAGTACAACCCATCCCCAAGAAAGGATCCAAAGCGCTTCCTAGCAACTACAGGCCTATTTCTCTCCTTTCAATCGTCTCTAAAGTGATGGAAAAGTATATAAACACCGAATTACTGAAATTTCTTGAAAAACACAGTCTAATCCACGACAGGCAGTATGGATTCCGTCAGCGCAGATCGACTGCCGACCTCCTTTCCTTTGTCACCCATTCTTAGAACAAGTCTATGGAACTACACGGTGAATCCCAGATTGTCGCTCTAGGCATATCCAAAGCATTCGACCAGGTCTGGCACGCAGCGCTGCTTAATAAACTACCGGCCTATGGCCTACCACCAAAACTCTGTACGTGGACAGCATATTTCCTCTCCAACCGGAGCATTTCTGTTGTCGTGGATGGCCATTCATCTAAACTGTATCGAATTAATGCAGGAGTTCCTCAAGGTTCAGCTTTAGCCCCTACTTTGTTTCTTCTCCACATCAATGACCTCCCCTCTAGCACATCCAACCCAGTTCACAGTTACGCGGACGACAGCACCCTCCACTAAAATATACAATATTCTAAGCCTGTCTCTTTAGCCCAATTAGATGAGGATCGCAGACTCATGGAGGGTTCTGTCTCCGTGGATCTCCAAAAAATATTAGACTGGGGAAGTAGAAATCTTGTACAATTCAACCCCACCAAATCTCAGTCTTGCTTTCTTTCTCATAAGAGATACACCAGCCCTAGACCCATCACAATGAACAACCAAGTTATTCAAAGTAATGAGTCCTTTTCTCTTGTTGGCATTTCTGTGGATCGAAATCTTAACTGGCACCAACATGTCACATCAATTGCAGAAGCGACTGCTAAGAAATTAGGTTTCCTCTTCCGGGCTCGCAAATACTTTTCACCAGCTAATCTCTATACCTTATATACTTCACAAATAAGGCCAAACCTCGAATACTGCTCCCACATCTGGGGTGCAGCTGCCGCTTCTACACTCGCTATCCTGGACTCCATTCAAAAGAGAGCTATACGTCTCATCGGTGACCCTACCCTCACCCAAAGGCTGCCATCCCTTGCCCACCGACGTGCCGTTGGTGACCTCTCTCTCTCTTTTATAGATATCTGCACGAGCACTGCTCAGAGGAGCTTTCCTCCATTGTTCCCCCACCTGCTGCCCCCAACAGATCTACCAGGGGAACAGAGCGAATGCACCCTTTTACTGTTCAGGTCACCAGACATAGAACATCTTGTTATGCCCGCTCTTTTGTCCCGAGGACTTCCAAGTTGTGGAATTCCTTGCCGACACATGTTTTTCCTTCTGCTCCGAACCTCCAAACCTTCAAGTCCAGAATTAACAAGTTGTCTCTTTCCTCCTTGTCAACACCCACGGTACGATAGTATTTAGGCTGTAAGCCCTCGTGGTGTGTTGTTAAAATTAAAAAAAAAAAAAAAAAAAATTCAGTTGTTAGTTCGTAAGCATTGTTAAGTTAAGTGGTTTTATTAAAGTTTTATTACATCGTTACTATGTCTAAATTCGCATAGTTCGACAAGTTAATTCCTCAGTTATCCTCCGCTCCTTAAACAGGTAGAAAAGGCCTTTAATTCTCAGTCCTTTTAATCATGTTAAACCCAGACGTGTTGACGTTTAGAAATAATAAAACCATTTATATCAAAGTTTTATAGCTTGTAATATTAGCTAACGGAAGCATGGGATCGAAGTAAGTAAAGTAACTATCGGTGTATTCACCTACGCGTTAAAGTATGATTGATAAATCCAGTACGACCCGAAATGATCCCACATCTAAAACTCCAACTAGTTCATTTACCATTCTAATTAAGGTCGAAGGGTAACCAGGAACGTCCACCTTAACCACTAACTGCGATTTCGTTCTCTCCCAGAATCTACCCGCACATAATTTTCACAGTAGTTTTTACACAGACCTATTCTGAGTATTCCATAATTGAAGGTGTGAGCGCAGCAAGTGCGTTATTGTAGTGAAGTTTTATAGAAATGTTTTTAAAGTAACATTACGGGACGCAACAAGTGCGTTTTAGTAGCGAATTTTCGTAAGAATTGTACACAATTATTATACGGCATATTAGTAAAGTTAATACTTTAAACTTACACAGACTTTGAACATCGATTTTGGAGGTCCTAGCACGCGTCCTAGCTTTCGGAAAAATTTCTTCAGATGAGCGAGAATTTGAGTCCATAGAACCCAAAACCAAGATCCGTTAAAATTTTTATATGTTTATATATAAATATATATACATATATAAGTATCCGAGCGATAACTCAAAAAATGCTAACCTGATTTCAATCAAACTTGGCAAAAATCTTGCTTAAGCGAAAACCGAGGTCGATTTCGTTAATCAGCCTTTATACCCAAGTTTTTCCGGTGGAAAATTGGGTAAAACTTTTTGAAAACGCTATATTTTTATAAGAATCAGAGTAACTAGAATTATACTTTACACGTGGCTAGAAATAGTACAAATAAACCTATACTGTGAACTTTAAGTAATTTGATAAAGAATATTTGGCGTTTTTTCGAAATTAAAAATAAAATCCGAAAGACATGCGATATACAACAGGTATAAACCATACATCAACAGTAGTAAAACTAAATATATACCAGGCATAAAACATAATATCCGAACCAACAGTCGTGAAATCTCGGCCGCAATTATGGAAAATGACAGACGACATGAAATCAAAAATTTGCCAGGTGTTTTTTATTTAACTGGGGGATTCAATCAATTATTAAAATATACTATATTTGTAGCTTTATAAACGGGGTCAAATGCAGTTTTAGCGCAGCATAGATATATTATGCTGTCGTATAATATACTAGAAATGTAAACAAAATCAAGCCAAGTATCTATAAAAATTATTCTAAAATAGTATTTTCTATCTTTAAACTTAAACACAAAACATCATATAAGACCGAAACAGTCGTGGGATGTGTTTCAGTGGTAATTCTACTAATTCTGTATTTAGTTACGTATAATTTGAATATAATATCCCGGGCATGAGGCAGATCTGAGGTATTACGCAAATGAAACGTTGGTTGACACGTCGTCGCCTTCTAAGCAGAAGGTTACGCGATCGAATCCAGCTCGATGAATGTATGTTTTTTATGTTTTATTTTGAGATTTGGAGAAACAATAGTGCACAGATTTCATACATTTTGAACAAGATCTCATTCTTGTTTAAAACGCCTTAATAGGTTTGTCACCGTTGAGTCTGAAATTAAAATTGTGTTATTGTTGATATTGAAACAACCGGTTTGATTAGGTTGAGTAAATCTTACTGGCGATTAATAAGGAAAAATAACCGCTACGTTTATAATTTGGCAGATACTTTCTTTTCTAAATATAAATTAAGTTGGCTTCTGGAAATCTTTTGTAAGTTGTAATACAAGTTTCTTTTAAAAAAACTTACACTATTTACATATAGCAAAATTTAATTCTTTAGCTTCATAGAAAATTGAGTTTTGGGCATTTTTCTCAAAAGAAGTTAGAACGCAAGATTTTTTTGATAATAGAGAGATATCATTGGTAAGTAACACTTTCGAAATAATTCTTCAAAAGTGCACGTACTAGGATCCCTAAAATCGGTCTTCGAGGTCTGTGTAAGTTTAAAGCATTAACTTTACTAATTCGCCGTATAATAATAGTGTACACACTATGAAAATTCGCGACTATAACGCACTTGCTGCGTCCCGAAGTTTTTTTTATATATTTGTGTATATGTATATATATATATATATATATATATATATATATATATATATATATATATATATATATATATATATATATATATATGTATGTATGTATGTATCACACCGATAACTCAAAAAGTAGTAGTCGGATTTTGATAACATTTAGCATTTACCTTTCTTGTAAGTGGCATGGATGAGTTTGGTATCCAGGAAAATCTAACCAGGTTTTCTGGGAAAATTTTGGGTTTTCTTTCAGAAAAACTTTTTACTTAAAAAAATAGAAAAGCTATGGTAACCATGGGTACGTAAGTTTAGGATATTAAAAGGACACTATATGCGAAAATTTATATTTCTATGTTACAAGAAAAAAGAGTTATAAAAAATATTTGCCAGATCTTTTCTATGAAAATTCACTACCGTAACGCACTTGCTGCATTCAGACTTTTTTTACATAGATTGGCAAAGTAGTATTATATGAAAATTATGTAGATATCTTCACGAAAATTTAAAAAAATATTTTTTACACGAACATTTTCTAAACAAATTTTTTTCATCAAAATAAACAATAAAATTCGAAAACAATTTTTGCACGTAAATTGGCAAACATTTTTGTTACAATAACTTATTTGTTGATTAATAGTATTCCACAAAAATATGACAAAACATTGTGAAAACACTGACAAAAGTTTCTGGAAAAAATTGATTAGTTATCTTCTATACAAAAATTCCCTAGAAAAATACATAAATTTAAAATTATATACCTAATCTGTAATTAAAATTGAAAAAAAAAGAAAACGTAAAAAAGGTTTTTCAACTTTTCACGGAAATTGGAACAAGTGGACTGAAGAAAAAAATTAAAGCAGAACACTCATTTTTTTCAGGTCACAAGCTGTCAGTCACAAGAACGTTATTTAAGACTCTCATGAAAACAATTTATCATCTACTTACCTATATATTATTATAAAGGTAAACATAGATAATCAAAATAATTGTTTTTTACTTTAATTTAAATATTTAAATATTTGACTTAAGAAATTCGTTAAACACTCCCATAACCTGATCAGTTATTGGAATTGAATAAAAAACTGGAAATAAATGTTCACTGATCCCTGCGTGAATAGTGGTATGGGACGATAAATTAAAAAAACTTCTGGACGCAGCAAGTGCGTTATGGTAGTGAATTTTAATTAAAATTATTTTAATCGCTAATATGTTTTTTAAGAAAGCAGGCATCAATCTATATAGTAGAAACAATATGCCATGTTTCATCAAAATAACTTTAGTGTTTGAAAATGTACAAAATTTTCCGAAAGTAAACTTAAATTGTTCCCGAAAAAACTGGTTTCCTGGTCAACCTTATACGTTAATAGCAAATTGGGCTATTCAAATTTGAAGCATTTAATGAAAATTCGCCAGCGCAACGCACTTGCTGCGTCCTGAATTTATTTTCTTACAAAGATGTATTATATTTCGATGGAGAATGCATTAACATAGGGCGTGTTCGATTAAAAAATTCGCTACCATAACGCACTTTCTGCGTCTCGAATCCTTTTCTCACAAAGATGCATTATATTTCGATGGAAAATCCAATAACATAGGGCGTGTTCGTTTAAAAAAAAAAATTGAATCACCAACGACTTATGGGCCAGCCTATAATTCTAGAAATATTTTTTAAGATGTAGCTTAAGACACCCTATAATTAATGTATACCATTCTTTTCGTAACTTGCATAATAACGGATATATTGAGCTTTAATGATTTTGTACGAAAATTTGACAAAAATAATATACCATTAAACGATAACCTCTATAGCCAACGCTACTGCCAAAGAATCAGAGAAAGGGTGTATTTTAAATTAATATTCTGGAAATATTTTAGTAAAATGAAGGACAATGACGATTGAAACTAAGAGTTCAGGTTTTGTAAAACATTCTTCTTGAGACATTTTCTTTCCATAGCTGATTTTAATGTCAGGTTCATTGCCTAAATGTTACCAATTTTGACGTTTGAAATCGCGACTTTGACGTTTTGAGGAAAACCCAAATTTTTTTTTTTAAATGCGTGTAACTTTTTTGTCCTTTAACCTTCAGAGATAAATATTGGTAGGTAGCTTAGCTATGATAATATGGACCCGCGTAGCAAATTTGGTTGCCCTTACTTTGTTAATTCCGGATATATATATTTTTTTCGAATAAAAACTCAGAAAACCTCGTCTGATTTTCCTGACTAACGAACTCATCCAAGCCATTTACAAAGGGACGGTATGTGCCAAATTTTATCAAAATCCGCCTATTATTTTTTGAGTTATCGGTGTGATACACACACACACACACACACACACACACACACACACACACACACACACACACATATATATATATATATATATATATATATATATATATATATATATATATATATATATATATACATATATATATATATATATATATATATATATATATATATATATATATATATATACATATAAAAATCGAAACTAACCCCGGATATGCGTTCTAGGGGTCCTAGTTCGCGCTCATTTGCAAAAATGTTTTCAAAATTCAAAGGCGGGATCTCCCCATTTGTGAATTTTTTCTACGAAAATTATATGTATATATATATATATATATATATATATATATATATATATATATATATATATATATATATATATATATATATATATATATATATATATATATATATATATGTATATATATACATGTAAAAATTGAAACTAACCCCGGATATGCGTTCTAGGGGTCCTAGTTCGCGCTCATTTGCAAAAATGTTTTCAAAATTCAAAAGTCGGGATCTCCCCATTTGTGAATTTTTTCTACGAAAATTCACTAATATGTTTTAAAACTAGTCTGAGCCTCGGGGGTCCAGTGATAGGAACGTGTGCCTTTGAATTCCCAGGGTTCCCCTGTCACTTTTTCAGTAGTGATGGGCAAAACGGTTATTTTCTATTTACAGTTGAATCCGTTAACGTTATTTATAAATAACCGTTGAAAATAACAGGTCGGTTATTAATCTGTAATTTTGAACTGGATAGTCGATCGATAGTATCCGATGTACCCAAAGCTGTGAGCGAGAGCGAGCACACTAGTATAAATAACATGTTAAGTGCTAAGTAATATGTTATGAAGTAAAGCCCATACCTATACATATTTAGCATTCCCAGTCTCATGTCCATTCATCCCGTTAAATAGTTAAATTTAACAGTTGGCGATGAAAACCGATGTTTATTCATCGAACCTAGTTGCAGTGGAACTGAAACAGATACGAGTCCGAATTCTAGTTTAGTGTACTAGCGTTATTTTGTACCCGTTATTTTTATAAATCCATAACTGGTGGTTACCGTTGCGGTTTGACAACCGTTTAAAAATAACAAATAGTTAAATAACGACCCATCACTATTTTTCAGTACATACTGCAGAATTAACACCAACCGAGATTGTGGCATTGTGTTTGAGCAAGTTGAATGTCTACACGTACCGCCCTTCGGAGTGGCCTAAAGCCATCGGTTCCGTGTCCATGCGATATTAGCCACGTTAAAGATTCCTACCTTCTTTACTGAAAAGCAGGGATCCGGAAAAATTTCCAGGATAGTGAGGTGAATCTACTCGCTGGCGTCGGTGATCGTCCATAGTCGCGAAAATAGGGCGACGTTAAAGTACAAAAAAGACTAGTCTTTAGGTATGTAGTCATATATAAAAGTTATAGCAGCGTGTACGTCCTTTACTTTTGAGACATGAAATACATGCTGTCCTATTTCAATAAATTGAGTTACGGCAATTTGGATTTTTTTTAATACAACCAATATTTGAGAGCGCTTGTATATGGCATTCTCGACTTATTCGACGAATTATATAAAAGAAAAACTTCTCGGCAGCGTCTTTCATTCATGGAACTTCGATATCGATTGATGTAAACGCCGTATCACAATTTTTGATATAAGCCAAAAACCTGAAAATTTGCTGAACAATTAAAATTATTCGATAAGGATGAAGCATATCAATTTTGTTTGTACAAGCATGCATTACAAATTCATGAAAAAATTCAACAATGCAATTATGTAAGAGGTGTTCTATTGAAAAAAAAAACAGAAACTTGTCTCACCAACGACTTATAAGCCAGTCTGTGATTGGCAATATAATTTTATGAGACGCAGCCCAAGACACCCTATAATTAAGGTATATATATATATATATATATATATATATATATATATATATATATATATATATATATATATATATATATATATATATATATATATATAGTTCATATCTTGTATATTTACGGATGTATTACGTTCTACCATAGAAGTGCGCCACATGTATATATGTAAATATATAAAAAGTCTGGACGTATCAAGTGCGTTATGGTAGTGAATTTTCACAAAAAGTTTTAAATAACAAATATATGTGTTTTTTTTTAAAGAGAGCATGGATCAAAATTGGTTACCAGTATTATCTATATATTAGAAACAATGTACCATATTTCATCAGAATAACTTGATTGTTGGAAAGCGTAAAAATGTTCCGAAAATAAACTTCAAATGGTCTCGAAAACTAGTTTCCCGGCCAATCAACCTTATAGGTTAATAGCAAATCGAGCTGTTCAAATTTGAAGAATTTATAAGAAATTCGCTACCATTCGCACTCGTTGCGTCCCGAATTTCTTTTCTTACAAACATTCATTATAATTTGGTGGTCGAAATTCAACACATTAAAGATCAGCTCAGAATTAGTATGAACCGGGGGACTTCGACTATCTAATTAAAATAAAGCGATGTTTAATCTATTTGAACTGAGCCGATTTTCCTAAAAATTCGCTACAATAACTCACTTTCTGTGTCCCGAATTTTTTTTTTATTTCGTTAATATTATGTATTACGTAGAGTAAAGCCTAGCTTAACATGCTAAAATGCCCCAATAGCGCAAAGCATTTGAATTTGATTAAATTGAAATCGTTATTTAGGGGCACACACCTAATAAATAGTGTTTTTGCGAAATAGGTATTTGTATATTAAAAGTTCTGTATTATGGAAAAAAGTTACTGAAATTTACCCATATAGTAAAATGATCATTCAAACAAAAAGGTAACTTGTTCTTAGCCGGTCACCCATCCAACTACTGACCGCGCCCGTGGTTGCTTAACCTCAGTGATCGAGCCATATTACTATTGCCTGTTTGAAGTCACTTATTTTAGGGATCTTAGAGAACCGCTGCGTTTACTAAAAACTACTGCCAAATCATCAGAGAATAGGTCCATTTGAAATGATTTTTCTGCAAATATTTTAGTAAAACGAAGGGCAATGATCGTTGAAGATGTAACTTAAAGCTTTGTAAAATAAATTTATTACGAAATTTGCTTTACATATACCGTATTTGTTGCAGGTTCTCCGCCTAAAAATTGAAAATTTTGACATTTCAAATCGCGACTCTGACATTTAAGGAAGAAAAACTATAAAATTTTCTGTTATTTCTTGGCCTTTTTGCGCCAAGAAAGTCTAATCTTTCTCTATATTATACAATAGATCTTGTTATCCTCACAAAATATTTTGGTTATGTGCATTTCTCTGGTCACCAGTGGCACCCAAAATATTTTTTAAACGTCTATAATTTATTTTTCTTTCAACCTAGAGATCTGAATTTTGGCGTGGAGTGTAAACCTAAGTGCCAAATTTGGCTGCCATAGCTTTGTTATTTTCGGAGATAAAAAAAATTCCGAAAGCAAACCCAAAATTTTCCAGGAAAAACTGGTCCGATTTTCCTGGATAACGAACTTATCCAAGCCACATGTAAAACGAAGGCACCTACCAAATTTCATCCATCCGGTCCATTATTTTTTGAGTTATCGGTATATATATATATATATATATATATATATATATATATATATATATATATATATATATATATATATATATATATATATATATATATATATATAAACATAAACACGTATCTCGTCATTACTGAATTTTTTCTTAAGAAAATTAACTAAAACTGAAACTGACCCCGAATATTGTTGCTAAGTGGAGTAGTTCACGCCCGTTTAAATAAATATTTTCAAAATTCTAAAGTCGCGGTCTCCTTGGTAACGAATTTTAACTACGAAAATTCTCTAAAGATTATATACTATTAAACCATAAACCCTTTAACTGAAACTACTGCCAAAGCATCCGCGAAAGGGTCTATTTGAATTACTTTTCTACAACGATTTTAGTAAAATCAAGGACAATGACGGTTAAAGCTGAAACATAAGTCTTTTTAAAACAGCTCTTGTGACATTTCTCTACATACCCGTATTTGTTTCATGTTCTTTGCCTAAAAGTTGCCATTTCGACGTTTCAAATAGCGACCTTGACGTTTTAAGAACAGAAACTATAAAATTGGACTTTCAGCCAGAGGTTTGCTTAACACAAGGCAACGTATATTTGAGCTTTTGCCGTAAAAATCCACCTAATATAATAAACGCCGTAAAATCTTTCTTCGGGATATTTTCCATCGTTTTTGTGGTTTCTTCTCGCATTCCTTGAAAGCAAATAAACATCGCCTGTCAGCAAAGCTGATGCTGGTAATTAAAAACTTCACAAAAATTATCCTTTCTTGTATCTCCGTTCCAGCTGTCATGCGGTTAGGCCCGCATGGAGTTATCTGAGCTCTCACAGAGAGAAGACAAAATAAACAGATCTGCCAGCAAAGTTGCCGCAAACTTTCACCTGTCTCAGCTGTCGCCATATGTTGTTTCTGCTTGAAGTTCTGGTCTACAATAAAACTATTACTCAGCTGTCGAGAGAGTTTATATTTATTCTGGTAACGATACAGTCACAGATATGATGTTTTAGCGTGTATTTTTAAAATTTAAGACAACTCTATTTATATTTCTCCTCAAGCATAAAATGAAATGTTGTCTAGAAAAGTAAAATTAAATACAGAAAAATTCTAAACAATGAGTTTTACAATGACAAAATTTGAGTATCAGCAACTAATTTACAGTAAATGTGTGATTTTACATGGCATTTAGATATACAGGGTGTAAACAAATAAGTGCTAAAGAATGACGGGGGTTGTTGAAAATTAAAGAGGGTGTCCCATAAAAAAACATTCACCCTCTTCTGTGAAGAGTAGTTTAATTATTTTTTCTTAAATATGGTAGAAGTTTTCTATTATTGGGAAGTCACTCAGTGAACAATTTGTAAATTTTCCTGTTTTATGTGGTAGAAAAAGCCAACCCTAGAAATTATTTCACACGTAACTTCTTTTCTTACAGCTATGTCGTCATTTTAAAATACATTTTGAAACGCTTCATTCATTCTCAACACAAAAAAAAGGTTTTTCGTATTTTTTTGTAAATTTAACGATTTCTGGGGAAAATATCTAAATTGAAATGCATAGAATAATTTTTATAGGTTGGCACAAACACGATCCAACAATGCGATTTCTTAAGTCTTCTAAGTTTGAAACGGAAGTCTTGCACATTAAACTTTTCAAATGACCAGAAGTAGAAAAATCTACAGGATTTAAGTCAGGGATCGAGCAGGCCAAAACGGAGGTCTACCTGGCCTATTTAGCGATTTTCATATGTTTCGTAGAACCTCGGTGGTTCAGGGGTAAGAACGTGTGCCTCTGAACCGAAGGGTACTGGGTTCGATCCCGGGGTACTCCTTTCATTTTTTCAGTACAAACTGTAAAATTAACATCAACCGAGGTTCTGGCATTGTATTTGAGCAAGTTGAATGTCTGCACGTTCCGCCCTTCGGAGGGGGCGTAAAGCCGTCGGTCCCGTGTCCATGCGATGTTGGGCACGTTAAAGATCCCTACCCTTCTTACAGAAAGACAGGGGTTCGCCATAATTCCCAGGATAGTGAGGTGAAATTGCTCCCTGGCGTCGGTGATTGGCCATAGTCGCGGAAATAGGCCGACGTGAAAGAAACAAAACACACACACATATGTTTCGTCTCAATATTGACGTGTTCTGATATGAGCACGGGCCCGTCATGCATAAACCACGTTGCTCTTCTGTTATCTAAGGGAATATCATCAATAAAGCTTCAAGTGCAAAACAGTCACTTGGTAAATGTTTAATTTCATGTCATCTGTCATTTTAACGTTGTAATTGTTGACAAACGATTTATGTCTGTAGTATGTATCAATCTCTGCATAACAGATAACTACTTTGTTTTTGTCAGGTATTAGACTTTAACTGCTTAAGTTGTTTTAATTCATGTCTTTCACATTTTATTTTTAATGTGAAAAAAAAAACTCCAAATTTTGTGAACAGAATTAGCTAAAAGTCTTATTCCAGTTACTCTAATACTGTCAAATAATTTTCTTATTCAAAAATATTGTTGTAAGTTTTTGAGAGGAAAATATCCGTTATATCTGATTTACGAACTCGACCGCGATCTTCAGAAATTGCGAATATTCGCCGAATTGAGTATTTTTGAGTTATCGCTCGGATACATTCATATTATATATATATATATATATATATATATATATATATATATATATATATATATATATATATATATATATATATGTATATGTGTGTATATCTCAATTGGCACCAACATGTCATCATATCAATTGCAGAAGCGGCTGCTAAAAAATTAGGTTTTCTCTTCCGGGCTCGCAAATACTTTTTACCAGCTAAACTCTATATCTAACATACTTCACAAATAAGGCCAAACCTCGAATACTGCTCCCACATCTTGGGTGCTGCTGCCGATTCTATACTCGCTATTCTGGACTCCATTCAGAAGAGAGCTATACGTCTCCTCGGTGACCCTGCCGTCACCCAAGGGCTACCATTTCTTGCCCACCGACGTGCCGTTGGTGACCTCTCTTTTTCTTATATATATATATATATATATATATATATATATATATATATATATATATATATATATATATATATATATATATATATATATATATATATATATATATCTGCACGGGCACTGCTCAGAGGAGCTTTCCTCCATAGTTCCTCCACCTGCTGCCCCCAACAGATCTACCAGGGGAACAGAGCGAATACACCCTTTTACTGTCCAGGTCACCAGACATAGAACATCTTGTTATACCCGCTATTTTGTCCCGAGAACTTCCAAGTTGTGGAATTTCTTGCCGGCGCATGTTTCTCCTTCTCCTCCGAACCTCCAAACCTTCAAGTCCAGAATTAACAAGTTGCCTCTTTCCTCCTTGTCGAGACCCACGGTACGATAGTATGTAGGCTGTAAGCCGTCGTGGTGTTTTGTTGATATATATATATATATATATATATATATATATATATATATATATATATATATATATATATATATATATATATATATATATATATATATATATATATATATAAACATATAAAAATTCAAAGAGCCTTTCTGGATTACAGTGGTCCCAATTCGCGGGTACCTTAAAAATTTTTCCGAAAGTCTCACCATCGTCAACTCTATATTTTTTTAATGAAAATGCTTTAAAAACACCTCACCACATTTCATTAAAATATTTCAAACCGTTTTTAACATACTTCACTACATGCTATAGTTTAAAATCCTCACCGTATGTATATATATATATATATATATATATATATATATATATATATATATATATATATATATATATATATATATATATATATATATATATATATTGTGATCATCCTTTCGCTAAGTTGGGGTTTCTAGATTTGCGATAACTGTGTGCTGGGTCTGTGTTGTAGTGATTTTTTGGTAACAAACACACTTATATCCAAATTGAACACGGATATAACCTGAGAGTGCAAGGGTGTGAACTTGACAGAATACCTAAAACCATAGGCCAAAAATATTATAGATTTTATGGACCAAAACTATATCACCTATTACCTGATTCGGTCAAAAGTATTAGTGGTATAAGACTTTACAAGAAAGCGATAAATGGATGGCTTAAAAATACCCACGGGAGCAAAATTGAGATAACTATTACACAGGTGATGAAGTGTATAGGACTCATAAAAATGACAAAATTATTATTACAGTAATTATAGCTTATACTTCTTGCAACTATTACGTCCACGTAATCGCTAAGTCCAGGCGATAGTTATCACTGTTATTTATATCGTATATTTTGTTAATCATTCTCCTTAGACAGTATATCAAGAGTGCCACTTAGTAAAGTGACAAAGTGATGTAGTCCCTTTTGTTGTTGTTAATATCAAGGCGTGAGTCACAGGTCTCGTTAATAGGAAAGTTCTGCAAGAGTCACGGGAAGGTTATAAATTCTGGAACATTTAGGGACCTTTAAAGCGGGTACAAATGAGCCAATTATACAGGTAGATTGGGGATATTCGGTACACGAGACACCACCGCATATTGTAGCTGTCACAACCACTAGATCGCAGTAGGGAAGCGAGTTGTGGATGAACATTTCTTATGTTTTCAATCCAATTTTTTTAACAGAAGGTTTACTTAAGAAATGTAAATCTTTTTCCAGCAAAATAAGGCTTACATTAATAGCATAGGTTCTAAGCTGCTGAGCAATTAGATGATAAAAAAATTCTGGTCTAATAGTGAAGTTATTCTAAAAATTCGCGCGCGCGCGTGGATCTATGTTTTTGTTTATTAGCATCGGTCTATTTTTGCGACTGTAGTCAATCACCGGCGCCAAGAAGAAGTTTCACTTCACTAAACGAAATATTTTGTTAACCCCATGTGTTTGTGAGCAGGTAAAACATATTTTTAAGTGCCTAACATCGTACCGTACACTGGACCGGCGGTTCCAAAGGGCGAAGCGTGCAGACTGCAGGCATATCAGTTGCTCTAAAACCCTGTCACAGCTCCAGCAGTTGCTATTTTTAGTATGTATTGAATTAAGTATTCATTAATAATTTGAAGAAGTGATATATGGCTGCCGTACGGATCGAACACGGCAGTTCTATATATGGCGAGTCGACAATTCACCCGCAGTGCTTACTAAGACCACGGAATCTCTTTTCTATATTCTAAAAATATAGGCAGGGACAAATTTATGACACAATTTTAAAGATTAGATCAAATTAACCAAAATAATCTAAACATATTTTCCAGTCACATGGAAAACTGAAAAATACCACCAGTAAAGATTGGAACCTGTGATGGGCACTGATAAGTACACTTCGAAAACCCAAATCACAACAACATATCTTTTAAACACCTGACATTCGTTCCACCAACAAAGTTAGCGTCATTAGAGGAGAGAGTATTTTAAACTACTGAAATAATAACAAGTAGCCCGGTTTAAGGAACTTTTGTTTTCGTACGCATCTAACTCCGCTGGTTGTCTAAGATCTTTTATAAGTTTCAGTTTTTCTTTATCTATGTGGTGATTATTATCCCAAATAGGTTGTACCACGTATGACTTGTCGATACTACCGATAATATAGACAAGTCGTGCATGACATAACATATTTGGGATAATTAAAAATGTTAGGAACCAGCGAAGTTAGATGCGTACGAAAGTATTTATTTCTCTGAGACAATTTCTTTATATCTTGAAATATTAAAGGCATGGCCTCTACGCATTATGTTTAGAAAACATGTGTTACTGTTTTGATACAAAATGAAGCAATTTTTCTGGTTAACGTCACAACAACAAAAATGTCTCGACCCAGCAAGTGCGTTATGGTAACGAAATTATATAGAAATGGCTATTATTTTTACAACAAATTAGCAACTTTACAAGGATAAATAAGAGTATTATATAAGCTTCGTTTTTCATACAAAAACTTTATATCTTTTAACTTTGTTTAGCCTCTTGGTGAAATAAAATAAATAAATAATCAATATATAAATCTTAACCTCAGCAGGTTCGTTTGAATAGCGCATTTTTACAAACCTTTTTTTTCCAAATTTAAAAACAATTTTCTGTCACCCCAGATAATTAAATTTTGGTGTAGAATGAACCTTTACAAACATAACACATACAGTTTCTTTAAACTAGCTACATTATTTAAGGTAGGTATCAATTTATTACATTTTTTTTTTCTATTATTTGATATATTGTTATAGAAATTTTCTACCATAACACATTTACTGGATCAGGTCTTTTACTATGGGTTACATGTGGTTGCTTCGTTTATCAGTTCATTTACTATAGAGATTTCTTCAAGACTTTTTGTTAAATTATAAAATATAATGCGTTTCACAAACTCTGCTGTGGTAACATCGCAGAAAGGATCTACTTTAAATTAGTGTTCTACAAATATTTTGGTTAAATGAATGTTAATAGGTCTTGAAGGAAAAATTTAAGACCACGGCAAGCGTACTCCTCACATCAGTAGTTGTCCATAATAGTCCCCACTTGTTTAAAAATAAAAATTAAAAATTACGAATTTTAACGTTTCAAATTGTCACATTGATATTTTTAGAAAGAAAAATGTTTTTTTGGTACTCCTAGGCCATTTTGCAAAAAACAGACTTTTATTACGGGTTATATATGGTTGCTTCGTTTATCAGCTCATTGACTTTAGAGATTTCTCCAAAACTTTTTGTTAAATAAAAAGATATAAAGCGTTTA